>JAVTVJ010000697.1:0-600000 GCA_034509425.1 Eopsaltria australis
CCCAAATATTCCCAAATATTTTCCCAGGGAGTGAAAATATTGATAAGCCTTCATCTGAAGTGGAAATTATAGATGGGAAGCTTGAATTTCATAATTCTTATGAATTAATTGTTTTTCAGTTCTCAGCCTGTGAGAGACACGTGAGGTGCTCTGAGTGTCTCTGTCACAGCCCCACTGTGGTTTTTGGGGCTGAATCTGCACAGAACCAGCACATTGTGGCTCTAAAAGAGACCTTTAACATGAGCATCTAGGCAATTCTAAGGAGCTCCATAATAAGGGATGTTATCCTTTCAGAACTCCTGTGAAATGGAATTCTTTGAGGCCAGCAGGAAGCACTGGAGAATAATTTGCACAGCCCAGAAAATTAGCACAAAGAGGAAAAAAGGCACTTTAAAGGCAAGGCTTAGTGCCTGCTCCCTCAGGTGGGCTCTTTCAGGCATGCTGGGCACAACTTTCAGCAAACTAACCAAAGACAGATGGCTTAAGGGAAGAGAAAGTGGCAATTGACAGCTGGTAATTAATTGCAGAAGATCAGTGTTCTTGTGAATCTGTGTTCTTATTGTGTAGTTATTATGATAAAACATGGGGTTGTTTTTTTTTTCTAATAATTTTTCTCTGGAGCGTGGCAGTTAGTTCTTTGGGCAGGGTTTTGTGGTGTTGCCTCGGCCCAGTTCTCATTTCTGGATTGTTCAGGTCCTGTTATTCCACCTGAGCCAATGTCAATGGCTGGGACAGCTCCCAGTGCTCAGACAGAAATCCATCAAACAGATAAGCCCCTAATTCTGCCAACATCTCCTCTCCCAGTCAATGGGGTTTGTTCTAACTGGATTATCCCGGATAATGAAGGAAGGGAATATTAAAATTGGGACTGAGGGAGTTGTGTTTCAGAAGGAGCCACGTCCCAGCTGGGGACAGCAGCCTTGTCCTTCACCTCTGGGAAAGGACAGGAGCTGAGGATGTTTGGGAAGTGATTCCTCCTCTCTGGAATTGCACCCTGGCTCTCCTGCCAGCAGCACCCTGCCCCTGCAGCCCCTGCACAAATTAAAGGAAGTGATAATTCCAAATAAACGAGGAAAAGAATTTGTTTGAAAGGAAGAGATGAATTACAGCTTAATTAAAACATAATAAAGAGGCTGGAGGAGGAAGACTCAGTCCTAGGGGAGCTCTACAGTCCTTGCAGAAAGAAGGCAGCAAGGTACAAGACACCAACAGCACAGGAATTTCCATCAGCTATTCCCAGGGGCACAGCCTCACAAAAAGCCCTTTTCCCCACAGCACACAGAATTCATCACTCCAAAGCCAGCTCGTGTTGGGGACAAAAAGGGGACAGGGCAGGGTGGGAACAGGGCAGCAGCAGCTGCTGGGAGATTGCAGGTGGCAGCAGAGGGAGCAAGGTGTGCCACCCACAGGGCAGGGGAGGCAGCCCTGAGCCCAGCCCAGCCCCAGGGGGAATCCCAGCACAGAGCCCATGCTGGGAGCAGCCAGTGCTCCTGGAAAGGGGATAAAACAAGGAGAGAGGGAACCTTCAGCAACAGGGAGAGCCTCTCCTTGGGTACCAGATGCTTTCCAACAGCAAAGTCACGTTCAGTAATTAATAACCACAAGTTTATGGCCTACAAAAAGTGAGTAATAATCAGCTTACCTTGCTCTGCTTCTCTCCTACGAGGGGATTTGAGTAGCAAGGAATGGGAAATATGTTATCACATAGTAAAAATAAAATAATCAGCATGAAAAAGAATGAGAAAAACCCCCCAGGAAACTTGGCTGGGATTTCACTCCCCAAGGCTGGCTGGACCATTTCCTGCAGCTTCACTCATCATGAACCTTCTGGTCATTCCCTGTTTGTTACTGTCCAAGCTCCTCTCATCCCTGTTCAGGTTGTCACATTTATTTTTAAGGCTGTTTTCATCCAAAGCATTTGTTGTTGATGGCTTTCTTTCCTTTACCTTCAAGGCTTTCAATTGTCTAATGTGGTGTGTACCTGGTAATTCCAAACCAAATCTGTCTGGAGTGATAGATTACAAATGAAAAAGGAGTGATCTGGGATACCTTAACAGCTTATTTCCACCAGGCTTCCTGCCATGGGCCTCTGCATGTCCCATACATGAATCCAAATGGAGCAAAGTGTCAGTCAGCACAGACAATAAATTCATTTTTCCTTTTGGTGTTGATGGCCAGGAAATCATCAAAAATGCTGGAAACGCCTCATTGAACAGCAAAAATCAAGTGGTGATGATTGAGAGCTGCCTTGCACAGAGCAGGAGGTGTTTGATTTTAACCAGACAGGAAGGAAATGGTGAAATAAATGACCACAGTGTGATATATTCAGCCCATAGGTTCTCTGGGGAAAGGGGAGGGTGTTCAGCTCCTCCAAGGTTAACAGCCTCACTGTGCCCTTTCTGGTGACCTGATCCCCACTTTGGGACTGCTTTCCTTCCTTCCTTCCAGCCCTGCAGCAGAATAAAGATGTTCTCCTGCAGCCCTGAACTCCCTGAAGCTGTGCTGGTGAGTTCAATGTGGGCAGGAACTGGCTCCTCACTCCTGCTGGGTCAGGGAAAAAACCAACACCCAAATCCCCACAGGCCTGGCAGTGCCAGCACTCAAATGCCAGGGGCAGGAGCCAGGGCAGGCAAAGGAAAGGAGGGATGCCCTTCCTGGCCTTGGGAATGGCCCCTGGAGGGACAGCTGGGCTGGGGCTGGCCAGAACTGACCACAGCACCCCCATCCCTTCCCACAGCACCCCCATCCCTGTCCACAGCACCCCCCATCCCTGCCCACAGCACCCCCATCCCTTCTCACAGCATCCCAAAGGCTGTGCCAAACACATTTCCTGTGGATACAACAACCTGAGGGCTGACAAGGACCTTGTGATGTCCCTAAAACCCCTCAGTGCTGCAGCACCACCAGGCTGAACTCGAGGCATTCACTGTCATGGTTTAGTCCATAGCAGTGTGGGAATTTGGGGTGGAATGTTTTGAATGGACAATTTTGATGGAGAATTACAGGCTGAGCTCTGCTTTGCCTCTGGTGCTCTCTCCCAGCCTCTGGAGCCCAGTGCAAGGCACTAAAAGGAGACATTTTTGCAAGGGAATCCACTGCTTTCCTCTTCACTGTGTTCACATCCAGTCCTGGGGATGGAGATTGGCTCAAAGCCTTGATTTCCTGAGTGATTTAAATAATCTGGATCAGCAGGAACAGGGGGTGTTTGTCCTTCATGTCCTGCCAGGTGAGGTGTGTATGAGCAGATGTTCTTTGAAATGCTCATCAGTTCCTGATGGTTTCTCCTCTGGTACAACTTGACTTCCATGACCCATGAACTGTAATAATTACACATCTTTGAAACCTTGCCCTGAAATTCCTGGGATCACAATAAATGATTTAATGAAAAATCTTCTTGCCTTTCTGTTCATTTAATTAATCTGTTTTTTTTTAATTTGATATTGCTCAAAATTTTCTATTCAAACTTTTCTATTTTGAATTGAGAGATTCAGACATAATGAGAAGTGAAGAGACAGCTAAATGAGACAGTTTTGGGCTCAACAGCCCTGGACCTGTCCTAGGATGTTAAGCAAGATTTGGGAACACTTTGCTAAATTTTCTTGAAATGCCAGGTTCAAAGGAATCTTTGTGAGTAATTGGAAATTGATTTCATGACACTCTGATACTGAGCTCACCGGTGGCAGCTGTTATTCTGCATTTCAGAGTGGATGGAAGGAATTGTTCCCTGTGAGAGTGGGGACGGATGTGCTCAGAGAAGCTGTGGCTGCCCCTGGACCCCTGGAATTGTCCAAGGCCAGGTTGGATGGGGCTTGGAGCAGCCCATGGAAGGGGGTTGAATAAAATGGGCTTTTCTGTCCCTTCCAACCCAAACCATTCCACGGTTCCATGATCTCCTTTAAATCTCTTCGCAGCAAAATGACTCAAACATCACCAGCACATTCCTGCTCCTGGATGCACTTTAAATAAAAGTCAGCAAGGCTCCCCAGAATTACCTCATATTTCCCTGGGATCCCAGAGCCAGAGCATTAAAATAATGGAATGAAAAATTATGAGAGCAGAACCAGCTTCCTGTTTGGAAGGAATAAATCAGAGTCCGTGCCTTTGTCTCGTGGCTGACCCAGCACTGAGCTCTGAGCAGCAGAGCCTCAGCCTGCTCCCAGGAGAGCCTCCAGCAGCTCCTAATTCCATCTGCAAGGGGTGGGTGGGTGGTAACTTCACCAGGAGCTGGGAACTGAAACGTCTGCCCACGGGGCTGGAGCAATTTCCCATCTCAGCCTCACTTTGTGGTGCTGAATGCTGGGAGCAGAGCCTGGTCCCCGAGTGCTCTGTGCTGGGAGCTCAGCATTGCTGCTCTGAGTGTCCTCGGGCTCTGGGGCTTTGGGAAAAGCCTGCTTCCCTTTCCCATTCCCAGGCACAGCCCCACAGCAGGGCCCAGCTGCTCTCTGCTCTTGGCTTGGCCAGGGAAGGGTCAGTAAGGTGGTCAGTAAAGGAAAGGTGGTCAGTGAGGGTGAGGTGGTCAGTGAGGGTGAGGGGGTCAGTGAGGATCAGGTGGTCAGTGAGGGTCAGGTGGTCAGTGAGGGTCAGGTGGTCAGTCAGGCTGGTCCTTCAGGCTCTGTGTCCCCTCTGCTCCAGCTCCCTGCCTTATTTCCAAGGACATGGTGTTTTCTCACACATATCCTCAGCTGAGAAGAGTGTATTTAATCCTTTCCGCTCACCCTTCCACTCCCAGGCACAACAATGCTGGGTGTTAAACTCTCCAGATTAATTTCTAGACCTGAAATAGAGCACTGTCCTCAGACCATGGAAAGCTTTCATGTTTTCTGTCCTTATCCCCTCCATTCCTGTTCTCAGTTTGCAGTGCACAGCACCCGATGCTGTTTCCCTGTTTCAGAGCCCTGGCTGTGCTGCTCACTCTGTGTAACTCACGTTTCTCTGAAGCTGAGGGAGCTCCTTGCTGTGTGCTGTTGGTCTGTCCCCCCTGATGCTGGGCAGTGTTTCTGGAGGGGTTTGTCACACACTGCTCTGTTCCCAGGGCTGGGGTGGCTCCCACTGCCTGGATCTGCTCACCCAGCCCCGTGAGAATGTGAACAATGTGAACAGTGTGAACAATATGAACAGTGTGAACAATATGAACAGTGTGAACACTCACTGCTCTGCTGCTCTGAACTCCTGCAGTATTTCCTGAGGGTCACCATCAAGCTGACACCTCTTTGCAGTGCTCCACTGCCTTTTCCTGTCACAGCTGTAGAAAATCCTCTGAGCCAGATCCTGTAATGCATTCAAAATCGGATGATTTAGTTCATGCAATATTTTGATCAGCTGTTCTGGCTGCCAGGCTGTGGGAGAGGCAAGGACAGCCCTAGGGGAGAGCCTGGAAACTCTCCCAGCTGGTGATTCCCCTTGCCTGGCTGCAGTGCAGATGTTGAACAGAGCTGCTGTGACCTTGCTGCTGCTCAGTCATGGCACTGCAGAGCCCTGCAGGGCTGGGCAGTGATTCCTGCTCCCTGCAGCTGAGCCCTCCTGCCCCTGCAGTCAGCACACAGCACAGGATTCATTGACTGGCTCTGGAATCAGGCAATTCTCTCCATTGTTTCATTCCCAGGACTCTGCCATTCTTCCCCTGCACAGCTGTTTGTGTGCTGGCTGGGAAAGAGAACCCCCTAAAATTGCCCAGCAAATCAATCAAAGCCAAGGACAGGCACCTCCCAAAGAGAATTGCATCCAGATATCCTGGGAGCCCTTAAAAATCCCTTTTCACCTTCCACAGATCTCCTGTGGCTTTGCTTTCAGGAGCCTCTATTAAGCAACAGGAATCCCTAAACACTGAGTCAAAAGATTCCTTTCCTTTTCCTGATTTACCTCCCCAGTGCTCTCTGGCCACACCAGACTCCAAAGCAAGATCTTCTTTATTAGTTATTATTTTTTCATTTCTAAGGGTCAGAATGATTGGGGTGGCTCAGCTTTTCCCATGTACAAAGCTCATTAAAGAGCACTTGGACATTGGTGGGGTTTTTATCCAGTTGTGGGATTTGTTTTCCTCTTCTTTGGATGTTCCTGTGTCAATCCCCACAATGAACCTGGGGTCTGAACTTGGGTATGTTTTAGTTAAATGCAGTGGGAGTCAATGACTGTGAATTGTTCCTAGATGAGAAAATCACACAGGATTTTTAATCCACCAAACTCATGATCCTCAGTATAACTTTATGTGTTATTTACATATCCACAGCCATACCTACTTGAAGTCTGTGGTACCACAAATGCACTCCAAAATTGGGTTTTTTTTCTGTTTCAATATCCCTTTGACCAGTAAGAAAGAAAAATAGAAGTTCCATGAGCAGGATTTATTGTCTCTTTTAAGCAAGGTGGTTGTAGCACATTTGTGATCCTACAAAAATACAGTGCTAGAGTATGGTACACATTCTGTAAAAAAACCTGACATCAGGGGATGAACAGTCCTCTGGCAGCTTTGGGATCCCATCCAGCATTTTCAGGTTTGGCAAATTGGAGAACACACTTAGAGAGACAAAAGGAAAAACAGAAATTGAGATAAATAATCTTGGGAAATGTTGAGAACAAAACAGACACTGATAAAAAAGAAACAGTGGGTTCATACACATCTAAAAGAGATTTGGGTTGTTGGAAATCTTCATTAGTCATTTGTTGCAGAATTTATCTGATAAAGAGCTAATTAAAAACTCTCAGATTGCACTCAGACTCAATAAAGCACTTCAAGAATCTGTCTTCCAACACTGAGAATGAGCATGATACCAGAGTTATACCAAACAATACCAATATTTAGCTGCCCTAAGAACTGACAGATTGAGAGCAGAAACAGAATTAGGAATTGTTAAAGGTGGTTTTCTGCTTTTGTTCTCTTGGACCCTTCAGATATGCAAATAAAATGTGAAAGCCATCATTTAAAATCTACTTTTTCTCTCCCACGCTGATATCTGCCTCCCTGCCTTTGGAAAGCACCTTCAGAAAGCATCACCAGCCCACTGCCAAAGGGATGGCCACGAGAATAAAGGACAAATGTACTGGAAACTCAGAAAGTTTCATTTCTGGAAACTCAGAAAGTTTCGTTTCTAGAAACTCTGAAAGTTTCATTTCTGGAAACTCAGAATGTTTTTCATTAAACACTTTTTCTTTTAACTTCTCCTTTCTGTTTCCCCCCTCCCAGGAAGCGATGGGAGGAGATGTGTCCCATCTCAGACACACTCTGCAAGGTTCATCTTTAAAATAACAACACCTGGCTGTGTTTGGAGTGGGGAAAACACACAACCATGCAGATTTTCTGAGAGTGAGACTTAGGATAGATTATACTCTCCTGAATTTTCTTGGATTGTAATGTCTTGGATCGGAATTTCCATTTCCAGTGCCTGAGGCTGCTCTGTTAATTCACCACCACACCCCAAAATCTGCAGCACAACCTTCCCTGAGGGGCTGCTCCAGGCAGAGCAGCTTCCACAGCCCTGCCACAGGGACAGGAGGGAATCCACAAAAATCAAACGAAGGGAACTCAATTTTCTCCTGCTTTTTGCTCCCGCCTTTCAAGACATCCTCCTGATTCCATCTCTGGCATGTAATGCAATTCAGGCTCCTTGCAGAGCCCACCAGGGAGGCAATGAGGCTGAAGGGAGTTTGAGTAATAGGTAGTTTCTATTAATAAAAGGGAATCTAATTTATCTGCCCTGCTCACTGTCTCTAAACTTGATCCACAGGCTTAGTTCAGTTCCAGAACTGCCAGTCATGCCATTAGAGAGCATCATAGGCAGTTTCTGAATATTTTGGGGCTTTTATCACATAATAGCTCAGTAACCCATGTTCCTGGAGCATTTCAGAGAGTTGAACCTATGGGAGAAAGAAAAGCTTCTTCAGAAAGCTCGTTGGATTTGAGATCCTATTCCTTTGAACCTCTCTGACAAACATTTCTTTGTGTTTATCCCTTGGGTTAGCCATGAGATGCTCACACTTACAGTTGTCTGTATCTTTCCTGGAACTCACAGGGATTCCTCCTGAGAATGAGGGATTCCAGTGGAGTGTGCCTGAGGTCTGATATCCCACTGAGGGTCGTGATGTTATTTTCAGCCAGAGATAAGTGCTGAATCTGAGGGATCTTTGGCAGCTGTTTGAAGGATGTAAAGTGGTTTTTATTTGCATTTAGCTCTCTGCATCTGTAAAGTACAAAGTGTATGGCATCACTATCACACCTGGGACAGAATCCCAACAACAGGGATGGGTTTTATACACTGCTTTTACATTTGTGCTATTTTTGCCTAAGCATGGGCTGCCAGATCAGATCCCTACACTCTATATTCCCCAATTTCTTTAATTTGTACAAGAGCTGCATCATTATTTCTGTTCTCAATACCACGACTCTCCATACACCTGAGCACACAACAGCAGAGCAGCAACAGATGGGTGGTAAAATAAATTTATCATTGTCGTGGTCATGCTTGGCCTCTCTGCTTGGGATCTGTTCCACCATCTCTTCCCACAGATTCCTTCTGTGTTCAACAGCTTCCCCTTTTGGCACAGATCTCCCTGAACTCGACAGGACTCATTAATTATTCCCCAGGAATAAAGGGGACATCATCTGATCTCCTCACTGGATGTTTGCAGCCTGCGGTTGACATGAACTCAGAGCAGCAATAAATTGAAGGAGTCTCAATCCAATACCCCCCAAAAGAGCAGATTTCTCAAGAGCCTTCTCCAGATGCCATTTAAGCCAGATTTTGATTTCTATGATATTACATGAAAATAGAAACAGGACAATTTGTCTACCTTGGCAACCTTATGGCACTCAGGTCTGTCAAAGAATTGTCCACCAACCAAAGCTTCTCCACCCGAATTAATCTTCGCAGGATTCTTTTGAAGTTTTCCACCTGGTAAAGATCACCCAGGTCCTGGAAGGAAAGGTTCAACTCCTGGGAAGGGAAAAAATAAGAGGAATCACGTTTTTTCCCTTGCTCTGTAATAGCTGTATCATTAAATATAGAATTAGTCAGAGGTAGCTAAAATGAGAATGGATTTTATGCTGCTGCTGTTATAACAATGGGTGGTACCAAGTGCCAAATGCACCTCAGAATGATGGACTCCATAATTCTTTGACAGTAAAGAGGAAAGAATCCATCTCTCAGGCATGAATTTTAGTGTCCATCTCCTCCTTCCCCCGTGAGTGGGGTTACCACTGAGTGTGGGGAGGGAGCAGGACCAAGTGATCCTGGCTCACTGGTTTGGCTTCTGAACTCATCTGGCACCAAAGTGCTGAGCAGCAGCCAGATACAAACATTCACAGAATCCTCTGGGTTGGCAGGGAATTTAAAATTCATCCAGTTCCACCCCCTGCCACAGCCAGGGACACCTTCCTTAGACCAGGTTTGAACCTGTTAAATGCAGTGAGCAGCCAGCACATCATTATTTGGCTTCTCTACAACTACAGTCCAAAATGTTAATGAGAAACTTTTACAGCACAGTTTTCCCAGTTCTCTTGCAGCCTCTTTTCCCATTTCTCTGTGTCAGTTACTTGTTTCCTTTTTTTCAAAGTGTGTTCTTCTTTTCTGAGAAACAGCTCTTCTTCTGAGGGCCCTGGTCAGAGAAAAAGATTTACAGGTGAGGATGTGACAGAACTGGCACTTTGTCACTTGCTGGAAATATATCTATATATTGCTGGGAAGATTCTGTAATGAAGAAATATCTATAATATTATAGGTGTGTAAGTTTCCAGGCTCCTGAGATATAAATTAATGTGAAGATTTCCCTACCATTTCCAGGCTCATAATTCAGCCAGCAATCTGCAGTGGTGGTGATTTTGTGCATGGCTGGTAAATGACAGGTCTGCTACAGCTCAGAATGAAAACTCTTTCTGAAGGGTTGTTCATAAGGATCTGAGTTCTAAAATCCTTCTAATTCCTTGCCATGCTCTGAGTTAGCCTCTGATTGTCCTGAGAAAGGAAAATGTTCGCAGCTTCCAGAACAGGGGCAAAACCTGCAACTGGGATCAGCAGCCCCACTCCAAACTTCATTTTTATTAAAACAGACACACACTGGAGACTTAAAGCCTTAATGAAATGTTTAGAGCTATGGATGTCTTCAAATTTCTAATTAAGCCAAGGACAGGCTGGAAATTTTCCACTGTTTACTCCCAAACATGCAAATAGTGGATTTAAAACCCCATCTGTTCTTGAGTGTGTCTATAGATTGTGATTGAGGCAATTTAGTCCTAAAATAAAATGTATGTGCCACTGTTTGCAGGACTGGGTTTGCCTCTTGCTTTCTTGGCTGTTGGGCACATGGCTCCTGCATTCTGAACATTCAGATGTTAATGAACTTTTGAGAGAAGCAATCAGCACCACATTAATACTAAAAAAATTCCAATTTGCTGTTCTGGTTGTTGTTTTTCATTTTTGAAATGACAAAGGATAATTTCCTAATGATTAAAAAAAAAGCAAGCACGGACACCATGGGGTGAAATCCTTCCCCTTTTCAGAAGAATGGCAAACTCCATGATTGAAGCTCATAACTTTTAAGGATGTACAGTTTGACTCAGTGGAGTAAAGGATGAAATGTCAAAGTGTCTTTTTGATCTTTACCTTCCCTCACTCGGGGGCAGTGCAGCTGATTTCCCTGAACACTGAGCTCTTCTATGTCACACCAGCCAAGGTACTTGAAGGAGTCAGAAGGAAGCTTAAAAAAAAGCAAAATAAAGATAAAGAAGAATCAGTAGAAGTTCCTGAGGTTTTGGCATTGTATTTTCTCTTATTTCTGGCCTTGTTACAGCAGAAATCCCTCCAGCCAGAGCCATATCCAGGAGCTGGTGAATGCTGTGGGGATTCACAGTTAAGGGGAGTTTGCCACAGCTCATCCTGGGTAACTCCAATAAACAAACTCAAATATTGGAGAGAGCCTTCTCAGGGCTCATTATCCACCTGCTCATGGCATCAGTTTATTTCTCTTCTGCCTCAGTTTGGGGAGATAAAAGGAGGTGAACAAAATCCACTTCAAAGCTGAGGAAGGGATTTCTGCCTTAGCCCCTCTTTGTCAATGTCTCTTTTCTATAAACCTTCAATCAGACTGGAAAAGCCAACACTTACTGGGAAAGGTGGCCTGGAGTGCCAGTTCTGCCCGAGGATTCCTCTGTTCTGGGGTAAAACCAGTGGAATATTGTGTGCATCACTAAGGATGGAGCAGCAGGAGGAGTAGGGTTTGAAGAACTTTGGATTGCTGGTAGCCAGACCTGAGGAACTGGAGAGGAGATGTTAAGGCAGTGTAGATTCTGTCCAGAGAAATGCAAAATTTATTGGTTTTGTTTTATAACTACAGAAAATAATTAGAGAAAATGGGGTAGGAATTGGCAGCAGGCAACAGCCACGTCCTGAGGCCAAACCATGGGCAATCCCCTCACCCCTCACCTGAACAGCATCTCCTTACACACAGGAGCCTTTCACAGATGTGTCCAAACACCAGAAAGAGGAATTTACTGGCAGTTTGCTGGAAAAACTGAGTCTTGGAGGGAATTGAGAGCTGAACTTGTTCAGCAGCATGATGTGACCCCTTTTACCCAGGAGAGCCCTGCTTTTATGGATCCAGGTTGGATGAAAAGATACCTCAGTTGTTTATTTTATTCCATTGTACACGTGTTTTAACTCATTGTTTTACTGATATTTTATTGGTATATTTATTTTCATCTCTTGATCCAGAGAAAAGCTGAACTTTGTTCAATAGAGTCTTCAAATCACAGAATCTTTAGTGCTGGGAAAGACCTCCAAGGTTATCAAGTCCAACCTTCAGCCTGAAGCTGTGTTTTTGTGTGCTCTCTTAGTGCCTTGCCTAAGAACACTTCCAAAAGTCACATTTTATATGCCCCAAATGGTGCAAATTCTCCAACTGTGCTTCAGAGGGACTGAAGAATTTGCAGACTGGCAGCTGCAATTTAGGAATTTACCACGGAATACTTGAGAACAATGATTTAATTTAGTCAGGGTGTGCATCCAGCTCTGTAATTTGATGTTTACTCTGCAGGCTCGGGGAGCTCCTGCCAGGGAGCCTCAGCTGTCAGTCAGCATCATAAAACAACTGGAGTCAGGAGCAGAAACACAGGATGAAAAAGCAGCTTTAAAATGGTTTGGAGAGGAAGGCAGAGATGGTTTCATACTGGGAGTAACAGGCTGAATAGAATATTGGTTAAAATGTACAATTACAGGTTATTGGCAAACCCTCGTGGAGAGAGGTGTCCTGGTGACCTCAGTGCAACTGTGCAGGAGCAGCTCTGACAAGCAGCCTCTCCTCCTTCCCTGCTTTATGGTGGGGCTTTAATGGGGTCACAGCAGCCCCCATGAACTGTAGGTGACTCCCAGGAAGCCGTGTGAGCTCAGCAGCTTGGAAAATAGCAGCTTTTCCTGAGACACTTCTGAGGTCACCTGGAGGCAAACAGCCCCTGGTGGGGTGTGTGTGTTGCAGAGCAGCAGGAGGTCACTCACAGCAGCCCTGTGCAAAGAGGATTTACTTTGGGTCAATAGTAAAAAAAAAAAAACCCAGAAAATAAAAAAGTGCTGGGAGTTCTTGTTTAGCCCTGTCTTGGTGTTTGTTCTGCTTTTACCTCTTTGTGTGTTAAATGAGGCCAGACCGAAGAAATATGTAGAAATTCTTTTGTGTTTAAGGAAAAGATCTGTTATTCTTCTCAGTTTGGGAGTGATCTCTTAGGATGTATTCAAATGACTATTTATAACTGCAAGACTTTTCCAAACCTTCCTCCCAGCTAGATACTACCTCCTCTGCTGAGACAGGAATATCCTCTCCCAGTCCCTGGAAATGGGGGATAAAACATTTCAGCTGAACCATTTAACATGATATTTATTCTGATCTCCTGGCAGGAAACCCACTCACAAAATCCTGTATCAGTGATGGCAAAAAAACCCCATAAAGTTCCAGAAAAAAGAAAAAGATGTGATGGATCCGAGTTTCCCAGTCAGGTGGGTAGTGAGATTTCCATGGGAAAGAGTGACAGAAAGAAACATCTTTCATCTCCAAAGTGCCTGAGTTTAATGAGCACCAGCTGGACCCCCACATGATGTCACAGGAGATTTTTCTGGAGGAGCAAGTGCCACACAGCTTTTCTCTCCCTGGCTTTGTTTACCTTCCCCTTTTGCTGCGAAATTGATGCAAAAGGACTGGCAATGGACGAGGCAGGATGCAATTCCAAGCAATTACAGATCGCACAATACATGAAAGGAACAAAATTTCCTGCCTTGATTGTGAGGCCCTTCGGCTGGATATGAATCTCCAATGACACCTCTGGGAGCAGCACACTAGATTATGTCAAGCATTAAGGGAGAAAAAAATTAGATTCATGATGTCTGTCCAGGCTGAGTCATTTCCTCTCACTTCGCCTGCAGTGAGAAATTGGTGGTTATCATAAATCATGGACCTAAATTCTTATGAGAGAAGAATTAATTTCACTAATGGAAACCCTCTGTGGCAATTGCATTCCTCCATTCCCCCTCTTTTTGGGGGCTGTGGGGGAGTATTTATGATGTCTTTTAAGCAGAGGTACTTGACTATATTTTAAGAATTCTATAATAGAGGTTTGGAAAAGAAACTTTGAAAGGTAATGGGGGAAAAATATCTTGTGTGTGACCAGCTTCTAATTTCTGAGGCTGGCCCTCAGTCCAGCTCATGGCTACAGCTTGGCCACTGACACCAAATCCAGGTACAAATATTTTTTTTTCATCTCAATAATTAAAAAAATTGTACCAAACAATTCTTTGCAGGCACCTTGGAGTCTGGAGTGCTCCATGTGAGCTGACAGCACAGACTGTGGGGTAACTGGAAGCACTCATGGCTAACCCCTTGTATTTTCTGTATTCTCCTCAGTGGAAGCTCCAGCATGGAATTCAGTGCCTGAAGCGTTTTGCAAACTGCCAAGAATGAGAACAGAACAGCTCCTGCATTTTTCAGAACATGACTGAGGAGCTATCAGGCCATACCTTGGAAAATCCTGCTCTGCTGAGCTCCCTGATCAAAGCCCCACCTTAGCACAGTGTGGGTGTCAGCTGTGGGGCTGTAAGATGCTCTCCTCTCACTGACACCTCCACACCTTCCAGAGAGCACAGAATGCTCCAGCTTTCCTGACTGCAGGGAAGGTACCTTGGAGTGCAGCTGCCTGTAAGTGCAGGACACATTAAAAGCCCACGAAAGACTTTGAAGAGCTGAAGCTGAGTTTTTCTGAAACTTCACCAGTGAAAGACATTGAGTGAGAAAGGAGTGAAAAATCCCTCCTGTTTATATTTCAGATAGTGTCAGTCAAAAGGAGTGCCAGTCAAAAGGCTCCTTTCTCCTGACAAAACAGGAGCCTCGACAAACAAACATCTGAGACTGCACAGCACAGGCTCAGCTCTGCTGCACGGAAAATGGGGAGCTCAGTTAAAGAAGAGAAAAGATAAAGGAGGGTACGAGCAAACTCTTGCATTTGGGATTTGAAAGGCTTTTTGTCTCAGCCTTTTGAGCAGTTTTGGGGTTATGGCCAAGCTTCTCACAGTCTTATCCCCAGCTGCTCTTCAGGAATCAGAATCCTTGAGCAGGCTTAGCTTTCACTGAACCACGGCTGCTTTCCCCTTAAACCTGAAATGCCCTGGATAAAAGGTTTGGGAACAAGCAGTAGGGCTATTTATGCAAACTCTTCACATTTCCAGAGTCAGAATTCCCGTGGTGCTTTCTACATCCCACCAAATCACAGCCATGTCTGATGGAAAGGCCCCTGCTCCCGTGTGGTTGGTCTCACTCAAGTCTGGTCAGGTTCTTATTTAGCAGCAAAGTTCTCCATGTCTGTTCAGTCCTGCTGCTGTGGGAGTGAAGAACGTGGACCATTCTTAAGGAATCAAATCAAATGTGTTTTAAGATCATCTTTAAGGAACAGGAAAAAAAAAATCCAAACCAAAGAAACTAAGAGAAGAGCAATAAATCCTCCCAAAGCAAAGAGTTATCACTAGGTGAGAGCTGCTGATTTTGCACAGGCTCTGAGAGAGCTGGTTCTGGATCTGCCCAAAAACCATTTGCACAAATCAGTGTTTGCTCCCAGGTTCCAAACACCCAGTTATTAATGTTGTCCCAGTCAATGGCAAATGCCAAAGCCATCCACACAAATGAACTGCAGGGGGAACACACAATCTGTGTGGGGAACACACCAACACAATCTGTGAAAGTATTTAAAAGATGGCAAACTCAGAATTCAGGCTTCATTTCAAATTCTCACAATTTACTGCTCCAGAGCAGCTCTGCTTGAATGCAAACATTTACTGTGAGAACTCTCTGAACTTAGGAGAGGAGAAGATATGGACACAGTGTTTGCATGCTCTATTACCTTTCAATTATTTTTATAGGAGCTTTATGAGACATTATGCAACATTTTGAAGCAGTTCTTTTGAGCATAATTTAGTGACAAACACACCTGTAAGTTATGGCTACAAAGCATCCTTGCTGCTAGCTGTAGCATCAATTATCTTGCTTTATGCTTCATAAAATCACCCCCCCAAAGACATAATCAACTTAATTAGGTCCTATCTCCATAATGATACATTCCTAGCATATTAACTAACACTTTCCTCATGGATCCAGCTTGCCCACATCTCAATCCACGTGCCTTTCCCACATTTTCATAACAAACCCAACATTTCTGTTGGGACAGCTTTTGTCCTTCAGCAATCAGGCAACGTCACCAAGAAAAAACAAACCCGTTTGAATTCCTGTTTTCCCTGCACAGCAATCTCCATCAGCAGCACAGGCTGGTACATTTTAAAAAGACACTCAATCCTGTAACTCTATCTTTGTTGTCAAAGCATGTCAAGGCAGCTGTGCAATGACTACAGGTCCGTGTCTCCTTGCACCCTCCTACCTTTCAGACATGTCTGGCTGCTGCATAAAATCCTCACATCTTGCACAGGGCTATTTGTCTACAGGCAGGGCTTATCTTCCCATCTCTGCCCCTGCACGGGGAGGGAGTTCCACGGCCTCTGGAGAGGGGGAACCTGCCGGGATCCTGATCCTGGCCGGGGCTGGGTGGATTCACTGTCTCCAGGGAAACGCTGTCACCTCGCAACGCAGTCACGTTAGGAGCTATTGTTACCAATCTCTTAAGCACATCAAACAAATTCCTGGGCTGATCGAGCCGGTATCAGTGAACTGTCTTTCCAGAAGGTGCCTAAAGATAGGTTGGTGATACCTGTAGCAAGATATGTGATCATCCAGCTGGATCCCTGCTCCGCTCGCTCCGGCGACTTGGCTTTCACCAATTGCTCTCACAGTTCTGCCCACTTGAAGTTTGTATTTTCGTTGCCTAAAAGATCTCCTGCTCCATTAATGGCTTGTTAAGTGCCTTATTAATGCATCCAAGAATAAATAATTTTCATTTTTTGGGTGAAAATACTTAAAGAGGCTCATGTTTTATGTAATGTTCAGGAAAGTTCTTTATGAGCACCCCTTCGCCCTCTTGGCCGTTCTTGCCTCGTTTGAATGTGCTCAGACAATTTTAGGAAAATCCTCCAGGCTTCCTTCTTCAGGTTTGCAGCTGAGAATGAAAACAAGAGATTCTTCTCTTGGTGGAAACCAGCAGGTCAGGTTTGTATCTGTTTTTTTATTATATTTTTTCTAATAACGTCAAAGCTGTAGGCTCTGAGAATCTGCCCAGTGAATTATTCCCTTCAAAATGCGTTTGATTTTTGTTTGTTCACCCAGACAAAGTGCAGATGCTGGCAGGGCTCCAGGGTGGAATTGCAGCAGCCCTGTGTGTTTATGGGCACAGGTTAGTCCCTGCTGAAGTTCACAGATGGCTTTTAAACTCCCACAGCAGTGATGGGACCCAGGTTTTGGTGGGAGGTTTTAATGGAGCCGTAAATCGTGCCCTATTGATCTGCAACTCCCACACCACAGGCACAGCTCCTGCCTCACTTGAGCTCCTGAAAAAAGAGGGGATAAATAGGTTAAAATCAATGTGGAAGAAGCACACGATCCCCTCTGCCCCGGGATATTCAATTGGAAATGTCACATAGTCAAAACCTCTGTCGTTTACAATTCTACCTTTCAGCTTCCTCACAGAAAAATTATCCCTTATCCTCCTTTTCCTTCACATCTCTCTTTTCTTTCTGGTCATTACAAAAGCTGATCATTATAAGGTCTTTCTGTAGAGAAAGGTCTGTGCTTGCCCCAATGGTGGCTGAAGGCTCCAAAACCTGCTCTTAGAAATTCTGCTGGCAAATTTCACCGTGCCAGTGAAGTGGAGGGGAATAATGGCAATTAGAGGATTTCAGCTCCACGCAAAGGCATTTTGTGGTTCCAAATGTTGAACTGGCAGATCGTTATGTGAAATTTAACAAAGTAGTCATTCCACACAGGTTTCATTAAAACTTTATATGCTAAGAACTGAGTTTATTACGGGGTGGGCGAGGACAGGGTATTAAGAGATTCATCAGGTCACTTGAGCGAATCATTTCTCTGTCTGCTAAGAATAAAGAAATTAATACCTAAATCAAACAAGATTGTAATTTGGGGCCTTTCTATTTTCCATTTTTCCTCTGTCTATAAAAATGAAAGGTATTGGTCCCCATTACAGCCTAATGGGCTTCAGATCTTTTATGGCAAATGCATTCCTCATAAAGCCCATGAAAAATTATCTCTGTGCTATTTCAGAGGAACGACATATTTTACATGGTGTCGGCCTTTCCATTATAAACACTATTTTTCAGAACTTTACAACCTGCCCATAAAAATGTGTTCCTGACAAGAAATTCAGCAACAAGTCCCAGCTCTGCAAGAAAGAAATAGTTTTTTTCCTCACTTTATCCAGTTTTGACCAGTAATTTTGGCTTTGAGTTGGGTAAATACGGGGTGGGCATTGGTCTCGACCTTGTGTCTTGCACATCTTTTTTTGTCCCATTGGATTCTTCCCTGCATGTCCATGAAATGTGTAGGAACTGGGCAGAATCCAGCTCATCCTGAGGTCTGATTAATGACAGAAACAATCCCAATTATTCTCACTGCTGTAGGCCACCAGAGGCACCACAGAAAGCCGGGAAAACAAAAGTTTGCTCCAGAGGGTTTGTGCTTTAATTGAACAGAGCAGACAGACAAAGAGTAGGAAGAAAGGAAATAATATTATCCCTCCTCCTTTTATACAGAAATAACTGAGATGCTCAGACCATGAAATCCTGGCACTGTGGTAGCAGAAATTCTGTTCCTGTGCCCAGGGTCAGCATTCACACAGGATTCCCAGCCACTGACTTTGTTAAGACCAGACTGGATGAACAGTCTGGCTTTAAAGTCTGCCTTTACTGGCTGAGTTTCTGAGCTGACATTTTGTTAATCAGTGTTAAAGAATACTTAAAAGACATTTCTCTGTTATAGCATTTTTCTGACTTGGGGATAAATCAGTTTGTTGATATAATTTTATGTTCTTTATGTAAAATCCTTTTTTTTTTTGGTGTTAGGTGGATATCTATTGGTGATACCAAACCATGAGGTCGATGCCACCAGTAAAATCAGAACTAAACACATCACAACACTTCAGCACCAGCAGAAATTTAATTCCTATATTGGTCTTACCTGGTTTGAACATATCCAGCAATCCAGGGTGTTCATGTTGAGTGAGTCACTTAGAAAGAGAGAATTTCTTGGGGTATTTCAGGGTTGTGATGTGCATGGCCCTAGAAAAGGAACACACTTTTAATGCACAGATGCTCATCTGTGCCTGGGCAGATAAGCAGCCACACTCACACAAAATAACTGCTTACTTTGCTGAGTTACCCAGGCAACACGTTTCTTTTTGTCCTGCCCATTCAGGATTCCAGGAAAGTGTTTGATTCCCACTGGTAGGGCTTGGAGAGCGTTCCCAGGGAAAAGCCAAGGACAACAGAATAAAGCCTTGAGCAGGAGGAGAGCAGAGCCAGGGAAACATTTCATCAGGGTCACCAGACAAAAAGGAATCAACAACGAGCTGCATAAATAATTGAGGTGAAAACTATATATGTCTGCTTTTCTGAGGTGCTACAAACCCATGGCTTCCAGGAGGGTTGGAGGGGCTGTAACCAAGCAACAAGCACTGAAATTTGGTTCTCTCTTCTGGAAAAACAATGGGCTTGCAAGTCAGAATGACAATATCTGGCACTGAAGACTGAGCCTTTTCTTGATTTAATAGTCTTTGGATGAAGCCATAAGAAAAGATGTTTATGGGACAAAGACTGGTGTTTTTATTTGGTTTAGGAGGGGCCTATTCCAGTATCAAATCTGTCTTTTTTAACAAAATGAAGGTCAAAAATTTCTGGATGAATTACTTTTTCTGACACTGAGGAAAGACCACAGGGAACATTTCAAGTTTGTTTTTCTTCTCAAAACTTTCTTCTCAAAAGAAATAATGGCCATAACTCACTGTTTCCTCATTAGCCTGTATGAAAGAGAAAACATAATTGTATCCTGAGTGGAGCTGGTGGCACTCCACACTCCTGATTGATGATTTCTCCCATTATCCACCTCACTGAAATGAGGAATATTTTCCTTTTTACCTTAAAACCTGGCTTTTATACTGAATGAAGTCATTGCATCACTAACCCACAGATGCACACGAGACCACGATTAACCTTGGAGCCCTCAGGAGCAAAGCCACGGAATTCAGCTGGAGCAGAACCAAACTCATGTGTGGATGTGGAAAAACCCCAGAGGTTCCTGCCAGGTTCCTGCCAGAGGCTGAACCTCACCCAGGTCATGGTTTGGGGCTCACTGGAGCTCAGTGACAAATTGTCACCCATTTTAATGAGCTTCCTGTCACTCTCCCCTTCCCTGACTGCTGTTCCTGTCTAACCCTCAACATTTAAAACATCTTACTGCCAAAACAAACAGATCAGGCTTTTGATGGAACCACCCAGAGATGAAACCTCCAGCGTGGGGTCAGCCTCATTTCCTCCATCCACATCTTTATTATGAATCTCATGTTTCATCTTTCCACGAGTTAATTGTTAGTAATTCCCGACAGAGTACAAGATTCATTAAGTACTTCCCAATTTATCAAACATAAGTCTCATCAGGTAATTTTAATCATATGAAAATCATCCTAAATTCATTTTGATAGACAATTTCCTGTTGCAGCCTAGCAAGCCTCCTTTCCCCCTGTGTCACTGGAAGCAGCGTCTCTGGTTATTCTCCTCTCTAAATTCCTTCATTGCAGATGCCATTACACTTCCATCATTTTCTTGTATTTATTTATGAAACTGCTGCCAGCTGCTAAAGACTTATATTTCTTTTTTTTTTTTTTTTTTTTTTAGAATTGATTACCTGAATATATTGAAAAAATTGGTTTATTTCATCCATCAAGCCCCTGCCTTCCTGAAAATCTGATCTTGCAAATGCGGGAATATTTGGGAGTCACCAGAGCACTTCTTTATTAGAGTGACTTTGCCAGGTTGTCATATCTGAGATATTTGAGACAAATAGACATAATCCCTTCAAGTATGGGATGGGAAAATAATTGTATTGCTGGGCCAAGGTGGTAAAAAGTACCCAGATCTACACAAGCTGAGAAAGGAGGGAAAGGACAGGAAAACATGGAAAAACAATGCAGCTGAGTGACAAACATAATTCAGTTGTTTAAAATTCAGAGCTGCCTGTCCCCATTCCAATCAGAGAAGGAACTGAGAACTCTGAACGTGTATTTACAGGCAGAACTTGTTCCTGACATCTCAGATTTTTTTTATCCCTATTCTTTCCCCCAGTCTTATTGCCAAAAAAAATTAAGTTCAAATGAATGCCTTGTTATTCGCTGTCTGCAAGGATAATAAAGATGTTGTCTAGCTGAAAGCAGCAAGCAGGGCCTCCTGTGATCATGGGGAAAAGAAGAGAGGAGCATTAAGAGAAGAATCAGCTGTTTTTATTAAAGGTGCTGTGTTCACGCAGCTTTTGTCAGGAAATCCAAATAATTTGTTCCCACTTGCTTTCATTTTGAGGAAATGGCAGCCTTGTGTTACATAAAAAAAGAATGAGCCTTGCTTCTCTCCAGTGCTTCTTTCATGGGCAGGAGACAGACACGCTGTAGCTGTCCACAGCTCCTGCATTTAAAGCCAGGAGCTGGCAGGGGCTGCCAGAAGAGCTTCAATGCAATGAGAATGTGCTCCTGCTCAGTCAGAGGCTGCATTTGCTGTGTCACACCTCTGTCCTGGGGGCTGCACCACGCTCTGCTCCCTCAGGGCTGGGGGCTGAGCCATTCCTGGGATGGGTTTTCCATCACTTTGTCCCACAGACAAAGAGAGGAGCTGTCCCTGCTGAGCAGGGGGTGTCTCAGCAACAAGCATTCCCATTCACAAGGCACAGCTGTAAATATCTATTTTAAATCAGGCCCACTGACTGCAGTGGGGAAGGGATTCTGGACTTGGACACATTCAAAAGACAAGAAGACCTTAAAGCATCTTCATGTGAATGATTTCCCTTGCCCTTCCTCTCCACACCTGGCTTTCCAGGACACCCAAGCTGCTGCTGGCACTTCCCAGAGCCCAGTTTGCAATCCCTGAGAAGGGCAGGGCTCCATCCATAAGCATCAGGGCTTTCCTGCCAAGGCTCAGTTTCTGTCAGGGCCCAGTGAAGGAAATGGAATGACTTCAGCCAGTGCCTCACTCTGCTTTAGCTCTTTTCACCCCAAATCCCCCCTGCAGACAAATCTCTGTTTTTCAGAGGTCATTCCCCACCTCACGTTTTTGCTTTAACAGAGATGAGGTGATAGGAGAAGCAGCTTTTCTTTAAGGGAACACAAAAAGGATTAAACCCCATCCACTTCACATCCATCCCAATCTTTGGACTCCAAAGAGGCTCTGAGTCCACTGCTGGCCTAGAGGGGCTGTGAAGGTGCTGTTAAACAACTTGATGTCACAATATTGTCCAGTCCAGGCCTGCCAGCTCACTGAACCAGTCCCAGCCATTATCTGCACCATCTTTCAGCTGCTCCACTTTGCTGCCAGCTCCATGCTGTATTCCCAGCTGGGAAATTAGAATTTTCTTTCTGCCTCACACTGGAGGAAGAAGAGAGCCCTGTTTTCATTTATTAAATGACTGAGTGACCAGGTGTGATTAGGGCAGTTTAATGTTTCTGCTGATACCTGTACTTTAAAGTCTCCTTTCAGACCTCATATTTTTTGCAGTTGAGTTGTGAAAGATCAGCAGCTGAGCTTCAGTCGTGTTCCTCCTCATTTTTCATGCTGCCTTCACTGTTTTGGAGAGCTGCTGAATACAAAATGAAGCTGCAGGAGCGTGTTTGCTCTACAGCCAGCAAGGCATGAAGCCCTTTCTTTCCCCAGCTGTGGAGTACAGCCAGAGCATTGCTAACAGAGTCGCTGGGGATGTGACTCAAAGGGTGACATTTCCTACTCCGCTGGGTGACACCAGATGATGAATGCTCACAGCAAAACACGGGCTGGTTTAAATAAACAAAATTAAATACATTTCTGTGATTATAGGAATCGTGTTACATCTCGGAGGGAGCATCAGCTGCTGCTCCCAAGTGCTGCAGATTTGTCAGCTTGTTTTGAAATGCTCTGGGTGTTCACTGGATTTTTCCTGCAGCATAAATCTGTTGGCACTGTGGCCCAGCCAGGCCAGGGGGTGATTTGGCCAGTGGGAGATTTGGCCAGTGGGTGACTGATTTGGCCAGCAGGTTGGGACAGGGCCTGTTCTGCACATCAGCCTTAATCTTGTTTTAGAGTCAGCAATTTACAGCATCATATTGTTCCCATTTGCAGCATTAGGGAGACATCAGGGGAGGGTGTGAGAGCAGGGGCCTTAGCCCAGAGCCAGAGCAGGGGGATTCTGCCATTCCTGGATTCTCCCATTCCTGGATTCTCCCATTCCTGGATTCTCCCATTCCTGCCACCAGGGCATCAAACCTGCTCACCATGAGGTTCACCCTCTCTGTTCCATGCTGTTTTCCATGGATTGAGTCTCTTAGGATGCAGCCAAAGGGGCAGAGCAGAGCCCAGCTCTGAGCCCTGGCACTGGCTCAGCTGCACCCTGGAGTAAAACTCCACATCCTCACCCCCTTCCCTGTGCAGCTGCTCCTTCCATGGGAAGGAAAAGCAGTCAGGAAAACCCCTGGATTGTACCAAATTCCAGTCAGGGATTGCAGGGGCTGGGGGGAGGACAGAAGGGGAACCATCCTCACAACAGAGGCTCTTCAGGTCTCAGATGTGACCAGCTGTGAAAAGAGCATTTCCTTTTGCCCCATTGAAGCAAAACTTTACCAGCAAGGCTCTGGTGAAGTTCTGAGATTGATACCAGGAATAAATAGTGATTTTATCTGCTCTGCCAGCTGTGCTGGGTAGGAATGAGCCCTCACTGCCGTGTCTGTGCAGGTTTAGATAGTGTTACAGCAGCTGAAGTCACCATTGCCATGACACACAAAAGCAGCAGGCTGTCACAGATACCCCTTGGTTTATCTGATGGTGTCTTCAGATGTCTGTGCTGAATGTGAACACACTTGCAAAATTAATACTCCCCAAGCTCTAGGAAAAAACCAAAAAGGCTCTGTAGAGAAACCCTAAAAAATAAGCCAGGATTTTCAGCATTGAATGAGATACAAATGTGAAACAACCTTCCCACTTGAGAACCTTTCTCCATGGAGCCATCAGGATGCATTTCCTGGGACAACAGCACAGACTTTGATCTTCCTTCTTCCTGAATGCTGTTCAGATTATCATGCTTGCCATGAAGGGTGGAAAACAGGCTGCCAGCTGGTTAATGGCCCTTCTGAAAAATAGCCTCCTATGTTGCTTTTTGGAAGTCACTTGTCATGGAACTATCAAAACATAATCTCTGTACTCTTGTCATCCATAGGAGGAAGCATATTTTAAGCAAGTGTTATCAAGGCTAAGAGAGCCTGAATTAACTTGTGCTCAAGATACTTAGTGCACTGCCAATAAATCTGCTAGGAGGTTGCTCTATCTAGAAAATACAAAGTGATACCAAAGCAATTCTAACAATTCTATCAGGAGAGGTCGTGGCTCCTCTTCAGGGCCCTGGGTGTTGCCAGTGGCTGGGGAGCTTTGCCACTGCCCCTCGTGTTAAACACTGATATCCATTTATTTCCTCTGCCTTCATCTGTCTGCTCCTATTTGTGAGTTCCCTGTGCAGTGGTTGCAGGCAGAGGGATTTGCTGCCATCAGTTTCTAGAGGCCAGAATTCATCCTTTAACTTGGGGCACTGAAAGAGAGGAACCCAGCCAAGGCAGTGACTGAGAAAGGGAGGGGGGAAAGAACCTTTTTATTCCCTTACAGGCATCCTGCACCAAGGGAAAGTCCTCCAGCCTCTAAACCAAGAGGCACAGAGTGGCTTCATTATTTGGTACTGCATTATCTCATGGTTTCATGCACTAATAGGTTAAGTTTTGCTTACTTTTAATAGCACAATAATAACAAGATTTGTGGTTCCTGTAATACATCCACATTTAATGAGTGCATGTGTACACAGACAAAATGCAATTTTCTGAGTTCTACATCTTGCATGCTTACAGTCTGCACCTTTTCCTCTGTAGAAACACTGATTAGAAGCTCATTTCAGGTTTTCAGGTAAGTGGCCCAAAGCAATTTTTGCAAATTGGGCAAAATTGGGTGAAGTTTTTCTAGTCATAAGAAATCCCAGGAATGTCAGTTCCCAGGCAGTTCTCTGAACTCTGGCAGAGCCTGAGAGAAACCTGCCCAGGGTCCAGAACTGACTGAAAGCAATGGCAATATTTTATTGATGGACCACAAAGGGATTTGGAACAGGCTGCAGATGGCAAGGGAGCTTTTTCTGATGATGCTCTTTGCTCTGAGTTCTGTGGACATTCCATGACTGTCTGCTTGATTTAAGCATTTCAGGTTGTGGAATTAGACATTCCCTAATTTCTGTTCAGAGCTGACTGCATTTCTCCCTCAGGATGATGTGCCTGGATGTGCTCATCAGAGCTGGTGACATCCCTGCCTTCTGAAAGGCTCACACAAAGCTGCTCTGCTCATGGTTCCAAACTCTGTCCCACATGTGTTATGAGTCAAAAGCTCAGTAATTAAGAGATCACCTCCCCGGAACACTTTAATCTATAGGAATATGCACATTAAATGTGGATTGACACTGGGAAATAATTGAATTAAAGTCAGTCTAGTCAGCCTGTTCACCTTGCTCCCCATGGAACTGCAGCAGTAAGACTGGATCTGAAATATTGGCGTGGTTCACAAATGATTTCTGATCAAAAAATCTGACGTGAACTTATAAACTGGAGCACTTTGTCTCTGATTTTCTCTTTGTATAGACCAAAGAGAAAATTCTGTGAAGGAAAAATCAATGGAGACAGATGTAAACCAGGCAGCAGCAGCAGAACTAGCCTCTTTTACCTCTCTGAAGGCTTTAAGAGAATCACAGAATCACAGAATGGTTTGGGTTGCAAGAGACCTGGAAGCTCAGCTCGTTCCAAGTCCCCTGCCAAAAGCAGCTCAGCTGATGAAGACATCCTTGGTTGGGAGTTGGCAGGAGAGCTTTACACGGTCCTGCTCCTGGAAAATGACCCACTGTCACCACACACTGGTGATTCCAAGCTGCAGCCTGACCCAAGGAGAACACGTCCCAGCAGAGCCCAGGATTTGTCTTGTAATAAACTCCAGAAATGTTATTATTGCTACATCAAGCTGTGCTTTTTGGCCGTTGCCTTTAGAAACATGCATTTACAAAATACATTGACAATGACAAAAGCCCCAGATAAACAGATTTTTTGTGCCACACTGTTGGTGATCAGTGAGATCTGGCATTGCTCAGAGCATCATCTTTACAGGTCTCAGGGCAAGAGGGACTTCCTGATGTCTTTTAACTCTTATCATGTTTTAACACATTTCATTCACCTGCTCAGGCAAAATTATCACCCAGTTACCACCTGCAAGGATTCCAGGTTGGGTTTAAAACACGACTTTTAACAAATATCTGTAAATAGAGGGAGAAACTATGACTGGGTTCAAACTCTTTTGGTAGCATTAGAGTACTTGAAGGAATGGTTGAAGCTCATCTTTTTCCATAGGCAATTCCAATCCCTTAATGAGAACATTAAAAACACAATTTAGACACAATCCAGATTTCCTCTGTGTCTTTTTCCTTCCTTACTTAAAAGCATTTCTACACAAACACAGAATCGTTTCTTCGGTAGGAATTTTCCCTCAGTTTGTCCAAAAAGATCACTGTCCCACGGGGAGGATGTGTGCTTAGGAGAGAGACAGTAAAACACCTTGTTATCAGTAAAGCCTGGGTCATATCTGAGCCATCATTCCTATTGTGATTCAGTGTGGCTGAAGAGATAAAAACCCAGGCAATGGGCTCAACTCCTGAGCTGCAGGAACAATTCCAATTCTTCCCTCAGCCAGCTCCTAGCAGCCCTAGGATTTTACAATCAATATGTGTGTCTGGGCTGGCACATTTATCTTTTGCACCTTTGTCCATTAGCTGCCTGCCAGAGTGACGGAATGAGCCTGACATCCTCCAGCAGCCCCTCAGCCCCGACTGCTGCACCGGGCTATTGTCTGTAAACTGCAATTCCAGCTGCATTTTAATCCCTTACTCCTGCCTAGCTTTTCATTCAGCAACTGGCCCATGACTTGGGCTTCTAATTAGTGCTGTGAAAGGAAAAAAAATCTTCCTGTGGATGCTGTTGGAAGGCAGCGCTGTGTAACAGGATCGTCATTCGAGCGGCCCTTGTGGAAGGGGTGACAGATCCAGAGTGTTAATGAGTTTCAGAGCATCACCGATGTGCATTGAGGATGGTTTCTCATGTGGAACTTTGTTTCCCAGCCCTCAGCCAGCCCAGCTGGAAGCCCTGAAGCTGCTGAAGCACTTGACAGAGGTCCCAGGGAGCAGCCGGAGCCTTCCCTCTGTCTGGAGTCCTGAAACTGCAGCAGCTTGATCTGAAGCCCTTGGGAACTCCGGACAGTTTTCAAAGGGAAATGAATCCACAGATCCTCCCCAGCTGTGCCAGGAGATGCAGAGCAGCTCACCAGGGAAGTCAACTCCTTGCTGGAATTATCTGAATTACCAAGGCACTGCTCTCCTGCTCCCTGGCACTGGGGTTTGGGGCTAGCTCATCCATCTCTTTCTAATCCACATACTCCTATTTTCCACTGCAGGGAGAAAAGCAAGGATTGTCCAATAAAAGGGACAGGAACGACTTAAGAATGAGTTTGTAAACACCACTTGTTCTTTTAAAAAAACCCTTGTAGGAACAATGTTGCTTCCTCCCCAGGAGGGGAGAACTGACAGTGGTGGAACCTCAGTGTGCCAGGGAATCTGCTCATGTAGGAATTCCAGTGACTGAGTAAGGCAGAGGGAGGGGGGAACTTAAGAGGCAATCCAAAGAGAACAGCAGAACAGGGCCAGCACATCAGTGACTCAGCCACAGCTATTTCTCTCCTTGAGAAAAGGAATTCTGGGTCCTGCTGCAGCAGTGGCTCTGAAATAAGCCCAGTACAGCTCTGGGGCTGCTCATGGGGACAGGTTAAAGAACAACCCATTCGTGCTCTCTCACCCCACACCAAGCACACAGGGCATCACACAGGACAAAAATTCCCCTGGGGGCAATGAACTTCCTCCAGCAATCCCCCACCAAGAGCCAGAGTGGGGTTTGCAACACAAAGCAGGTATTTGGGGGTTTGCTCCCCACATCTGTGATTATCAATCCCAGGAACCTGGGGCTAATTATGCTCCAAACTCGGCTTCTCTCATTAATTCTGCTGAGATCTACCTGGACTTGAGCTCTATTCGGGATATTCAGCTTTGCACCACTCCCACAGGATTCCTGTCAAAGGAGAGTCCTTCTCAGCTCCTTAGGATAGAGTGACATCTTGTGGTTTCTTCTTTTGTCCACCACTGCCAAATAAAAATTAGCCAAGAGCCTTGACTAAGCTTGGGTTTGTTTGTGTCTGGTGCAACACCAAGATCTCATTTCTTTGAGGCATCTCACATCTTTGATTCCCAGACACTGATACAAAAATTTACTCTGCCGCTATCAAGGCTTGTGGAAGGAGAGTGAAAATTCATGCTTGGAGCAGCAACAAACCCATTCTGGCTCACACAACATGACAAATTTTGGTTGAATATGGACGCTACAAAAACCCTCAGGTGCTCAAGGTCACAAGTGGGATCCTAGCATCAAGTAAATCAATCTTCAGCAGCACCACCACTGAAGGGATTCTTGGGGAAAATCTTTCCAGCTGCAGCTCTGAAAAGCATTCCCACTTGGATTCCAGGACGTGTGCAAGGAAGAGAAGATCCCACCAGGAAAGTGCACCTCAGGCTTCAGCTCCAGCTGCATCCCAGCAGTGTCACACCATGGGTCACTTAATCAGCACAGTTAGAGAGGTTTCAGTGATTTATTTGTTGATAGAGCCTCCAACACAAAACAGTTTGAAATTTAAGACTACACACCTAAACTCATATACGAGCTACAACTGACAAAGGCCCCCTACCAAAAAGAAGATAAACTTATTTTGCTAGTTTTGTAGTGAAAAAGCAGTAGCATCTCTGAAAGGAACATAACAGAAGTCTGGAGTGAAACCCATAATGGAACAGTTATTCATGCTCCTATTAACTGGCAACAATACTTCAGATATTATTACTACTGGAAACTATGGAAACAAATCAATTCATGTTGTTGTGAACCAGGTAATTCTCAATTTTCAAGGAACAGAAAAAGGTTATTTTGCATCAGTCAGGCCTGGGAGAGCAGCAAGTGAAATTACAAATGTTTGCATTTCTGTTCCTGCTGGTTCTCCTATGTGCTCCAGGGATTTGATTTGGAATTCGTGGTTCTGCATCATTCCACTGTACCTTTGCTCAATCCAGCTGCAGGGGAATTCTCTGCACTTGTAGATATCCTCTATAAACATTTCTGCCTGGCAGCTCTCCTTCCGAAATTCAAAGCTTTAGCTCAAATCTGTCTTCAGCCCTCCCCTTAGTAAGGAGCACCTACACTGCTGCAAAGAAAAGTCAAAAGTTCAGGAAGAACTTTTGATGGACTAAAAAGAAACATGACTGAGGGCTTCTCATGTCTCTCCCAGAGTGAACACCACAAAAATTAGCCTGAAAAAAATGTTAAAAAGCTTAAAATTCAGGCTGCCCTAAGATTAAACCCACAGGATACCCTCAGCATATGGGTCAGTATTACAGACATGAGGGGATGCCCACAGAACTATTTAAATGTGAAGAGCCAGCCCTTGTGTAACCCACATCAGAGCTCACTTTACCTGCACTGAGACAGTTCTTGGTAAAATCAGCCCCCATTCCTTCTGAGCAGCACTCCCTCTTCCCTCCCCAGCATAACATTTTTAGCTGCATAGAATTAAAATTACCATTTTCATCTGAATTTGAATACAAAAGCTGTCTCACCCAGTCCAGACTGTAATACAGAAATGTAATAAGCACCAGCAACACACTTAGGAACCCCATTTGTGAAACAATTCTAGGAGGCAGGGCTAGAAATGTTCAAAAGCCCTTTCTCCAAGGGAGCATTCCCAGCCTCCACAGAGAACATCCCTCACGTCCCACTCTGACCTGCAGGAGTTGCACCAGCAGTAGGAAAAGAGTGAACAATGTGTCAGATTTTGGAAGATCTCATTGCATCAATAACTTTGGGAGCAATATCTCTGCCTGTAACTGCACTTCAGCCAAAATGCATTTGTTCCCATAGAATTCCAAAGATAAAACTCCTATTGACTGACAAAAACCCATTTATTATCCAAAGGTTTGTATTTATGATCTCTTTCAAAGGAGCTCCTCCCTCCTTTTTCTCCTATTCTCTCTCACCTTTTTAATAACCTCTGTTCTTTTTGTATTTTGCACAATGAGGGAGGCAATAATTCTGTGTCTGCTGACAGTGGGTTCTGCTCCTCCTCTTCCAAATGGAAACAGCAACTCATGCCCCTGCTAATATTTACTTGTGCTACGTGTCATTCTCCTCTCTGGCAGTCTATTCTCAAGAAAAAGTTAGAAAATGAAAAGGATTATGTTGATCCTTTAGACATTTATTTATGAATAGAACATTTTTAGACTCTTCATTTTAAGCTGGGGTGGGTTTTTTTCTAAGAGCATTCCAGAGCCCTGAAATGAGATACTGAAGAGTAGAACTGCTGTGAGGGGAGAAAAAATATGTCCACACCAATGCCATTACTACTGAACTCTTTTACTTCAGTCACACACAGAGCTTTCTACACTGACAGGTCTCAAATATTCATGCGATCAGCTTTTATTGGCATCAACACTTAGGGGAGGTCAGTGGCAGAGTCACATGCAGGAGCATCCAGGAAAGCAGCACTTGAGAATCACGTGGGAGAGTTCACACAAAGTCTACCACAGCAGTCAGAGAATCAAATCCACTCGGCTCACTTTGTCCCATTTTCTCTGATCAAGCAGAGCAGCACAGGCTGTGATGGCCCTGCTCTGCCAGGGACAGGATGAGATCACAGTGTCCACATGTGCTTCTTCAGCTCTGGAAATGCCCACCAAAGCTTTGCCATTTGCATTATTCAGAGCTGCACACACTCTGCTCCTGTCTCATTGATCAAGTCAGTCTTTGGACTGTAAAAAAATTACAAATAATGGATTTGCAGCTTTCTGCTTTACAACTCACTAGAACAAGAAACGATTGTTGACATGTACACAACTTTATTTTAAGGACACAGCAATCACAATGACAGAAACAGAACCATTACTTTAATACTGTAAGCTTTCCTCTGGGAACCGACTTGCACACAGTTAGATCCGAAAGCGTTTTGAAACAGTATCTTGGGGGAAAACACAGCAAACCTTAAATATATTAACTTCAAACTTTATGTGCTTATCTCCTCCTTTTGGTAGCTGGTGGCAGTTAAAGCTTTTCAAAGTCGTGGCCACTGGAATTCATTGCCTCGGGGTGCATTACTCTTCCCATGAATAACACGGTACCTGTGGAGAAAGAGGGAAAGAAGGAGGGGAGGGAAAGGTGTCAGAAGCAGAAGGAGAAGATGAGGTTTTGAGATGATGAATACAACCATCACCTCTAGAGCTGTGTGATTGTTATGAGGTTAAATGTCTTGAACTCGGTACCAGGAAATGGCTCAAGAGCCCTGTCTGAAAGCAGCAACCAAACCTGAGCTCTTGGGCTTGTCTGGAGAAGAACAGGCAGCCAACAGGATCCTTTCAAAAGGCTTCCAGCCTCAGGGTTCCTCTGGGTTAGTACCAAGCTTTGAGGCTTTAGCTACACTTGTTGGCATCTCCTCTTTCTACATGCAACGAGGCCTGTGCAAGGTCAAGAACTGCCTCAGAGAGACCAAGTTCCACTCTGTCCTGATTTGAACTTTACTTTTTGGAGAGATTTTTGGATATTGAGTAGCAATAAAGGACAGATACCTTCCTCCAGATATATTTTCTGCCTAATGTGCCTACAATAGTAGGAATACTCAATTTAGTTTGGTTTAAAAAACCCCTAAGAGTTTGTGTCCTGCCTTGCTGGCCTGGTTTCAGCTGGGATGGAGTTTATTCTCTTCTCAGTAGCTCCTTCAGTGCTGTGCTTGAATGGAGTCCCACAAGTGACTCTGCCTAACCAGACTCAGCATCACTGCCACTGAATGTTTTAGTAAACACTGGTCCTGTAGTGGGAGCACAAACACAGACCCATAAAAAGCTCTGTGGGTGCACAGCAATGTTTTATCAGCCACTCACATCCACATCATTACAGCAAATTACAAATATGAGACTCAGGAATTACTTAATCCTTGCCCTTTCTGCTGGTGAGTGCTGCTCTCATCCCTCACGTGCCACTGAGCACTTGGAGAGCACAACAGAATTATCCCCAGCTGCAATGTCTCTCCATTATGCAAATGGTTTGGTACTGGGAATGTATTTCACTGGTCTGACTGCAGCCAAGCTCAGGGAATGCAATGATTATGGACACTCAGGGCAGTAATGCTCTGTTCTCACCACAAAAATGGGGAATTTTTCTTTTCTGTGAATGTTTTTCAGGGTTATGTCAGATTTTGGTGTTTTACTTGGAGAAAGATTTGAGGACATGGAAAAGGGGAGTCTTTCAATATTGGGTATTTTAAAACAAACTAAGGAAAATTCATAATACAAGCCAAGTCCACTGGTCAAAACATGTGATTTGCCTTTGAATGCTTGAGGATGTGCTGTGAAAAACTCAGAGAAGTCTGCAATATTCTCACCTGTTCTTCTGTTTCTGACCAAAAAGAAGAAGGGATGGTCCACTATGACTTGGGGATAGAGCACTGCCATCCTGCTGATGGCAATCATTCCTAGAGGAAACAGAACAAGGTGTTAAACAGCTCTGGCCCTTCTCCTGCTCCTCAGCAGAGACCTTTGTGCTCAACACCCAACACCAAAAAACAGCAGGAAAGTATTCACTGAAAAGGAAAGAGAGCTGCAGAGTAATTGCCTATTCTGGCTCTAAGAATGATTAACAATGCAGAGTGCTGCAATCTCCCAGGCTGAGGGAGCAGCATATAAATTTTAAGATCCAGAACCTTCAGAGGAGTTATGACTGCTTCTCACTCACAGAGGAAGTGCAGTGCATTAACCAGCACTGCTGACCTGCTTTACTCAGTGCAGGGGGAAAGGGAACCCTTAATAACCAGGGAACATGTAAAACTTAAATGGGCTGATCCTGCAGCTTTTGGCTGCAGTTTTTCAATAATGCAGAGGCTGAAGGTGAAATTAACTGTGAATCAGGCAGAATTCAGCCCTTTGTTATTTTTATTTGGAGATGTATGGATTTCCCCAGGATATTATTACTAATTCCTAGCGTTTCATTTACTTTTACATTCTTCACTGTTCATATATATTTGAGCATGCCAGTAATCTCTGTCCATGTTAATGGAACAATTCAACCCAGACCTGGCAAGCAATTCCTCCTTTCCTCAAAGGCTGGCAAAGTAGAGGCAATTAGAAAGCACTTAATGATACATATGGGCAACAAATTATTTTCTCATTAAATTATTAACTTCTTTCTTATTAACTTATTTTCATGTGGCAATCATGTAGACCAAGCACCTGCCCCCAGCATTAACAGGGGACAGCTCTGGTTGTGCATTCAGCACTTCCCATCTTGTGTCTCTAAATAGGAGCTTATTAAAATGCAGCTGCCACAACCCTCATCTCCTCCTAACTCTCCTGGATCAAATACCTCTGACCATCTCAATTAGCAGGTGAAAATGATGAATGCTCAAGTTCCATAAAGGAAACAGAAATTGCAGTCTGTACTCTCCTGACAATCAGAAAGAAAATAAGGAAGAGGTTTTTCACAGGATGCTCAAAATCCTTTGTAAAACACGTTACAAAAATGCCAACTTCCTCACTTGCAGAATTCTCTTCTGAGAGCAGCACACTTGCTATGCTGTCTCTCCATGCTGCTATTTAGCTTTCCTGGCTGTACAGCAAATCAGTTGTAAAAAATTAATTAGCACAGAATAACCAGACATTTGATTTAATTCTGCTTTTCAGTCAGGTACCTGAGGCAGCAGCAGCTTCTGATCCTTCCTCATTAACTTCTAGAAACGCCTTGTGAAATGCCTTTGCAAGGTAAAGTTCCTTGTTATCTGCAGAGGAAAAGGGAACATGTTTCAAGTGGCTCAACAATAAGATTGAAGCATTTAAAAAACCCACCCCAAACACTGCCAAAAACCCAACACTATTATCCACCTTCTACACCAGGTAGGGAAGGAGAAAAGCCTTCTTGCTTTAAAACACCTTCTGCCAATACCTTTTAACAGCACCAATTACCTCACTCAGATTTGTAGTGCTCTCCTATACCATGGGTATTAAAATAGCTCAGAGCACCAGTGTAGCAGAGAGGGTAAAAACAGCCCTTGGACACAAGATTTTAAATGCAATTAATGGGAAAAAAGACTGACATTATAGGCAAATACTTCGACATTAAAAAAAGATAATTTCTGAACTAGGTACAACACAGGAAAACGAGGTCTTCTCTCTCTTCTTCTATTATGTTTACAAGAAGCTGAAGATGAATATTGATTGCAAAAACCACCACAGAGCTAGTTTTTTTCCATCTTGTTTGTTTTCCATCCTTCTTTGTCAGTATTTTAATTTCAGTCCTGGCCTGCTCCTGCTGAAGTCAGTGAATGTTTCACTGGTTTCTGTGGATGCTGAAGGATCAGCTCTATTGGAACACTCAGTAGCTGTAATACCAAGGAAAGCCAAAGCCACGAGGAGCAGCAGTTGGAGAAGCCTTTCCCAGCAGATCTCATTTGCTGCTCTGTACACTCAGCACTCAATTAAACCTTCCCGTTCAGCTGCTGCACTTCAGCCACACCAAGAGCTCCAAATCATCCCCTCTGGGACTGTGTGTAATAAAACACAGACCAGGCTGCTAAAACTTGTACCAGTTCTAGACTTCAGTCCCAAGCCTTCAGTAAAGCTGGGATCAAGTTTCCACCCCACTCCTTTAAAACATGGGACACGCAGCATCCACTTGTCTTTAACATTAAGCAAAAATCTTAAAGCTAAATACATTTTTATGTTCAATAACAAGGAAATGCCCACTTAGCCTAACCACACAATCCAATCAATTCTTTATTACTGCAGCACTGAAGGCTGATCCAGTGCCCTGTCACATTCACAGAAATATTCCACATTTTCACTCCCAGTGCTTTATTTGGCACAGTTTGGCAGTGCTTATGGAACTCCTATTCCTGATGAGAAACAGCACCTCAGAAGATTGGTCTGCACCTGATGGGCTGAGAGCCCCTAATTCTGACAGCACAAACACTGCTAACATTTGCCATCAGCTATAAAAGGTTGTCTATTTGTGAATGCTTTCAGGATCTGAGCATTAAAACCATTGTAAGATGACAGGAAGACAACAAGTGCCACTTCAGACAAGACCAGTACACCCAGTTAGTCCAGCCCACTGCACCAGCCATGGAATTGCTGCTTCAGAAGAAGTTGGAAGAAGCCCTGTGGATGAAAACTGCAGCACAACTGACGAGAAAAATATCCTCTCACCCAGCACACGCCTTATACCCTAACTCAAGTTTCTTTACACAGAATGCCTTTATTCAATCTGGTATCAGAGTTCTGATTGCTCTGGAGCAATTGCATTTTTTCAGTCCTGCCAATCTCACAGAATACCCAGCAAAGATCCCTGTGGTTAAGTTTTCCAGGAGAGAAGCACTTTCTATTTGTTTTCCATTTGTTGCCTTTCACTTCATTGGATATCTTTGTCCTTGGATGATGAAAAGAGCAATTCCCCATCCCAAATTACCTTCTCTAGATTCTTCTCTTTATATTGCTACTATCACATCCTTCTCATTCATCTCTCCCTGCAGCGAATGAATCCATTTTCCTATGAAAGCATAATGTTGTCCCTGAGAGTTCAGGCAGCCTTTCCTTTGATCCAGTTTGTGGCTGTCACATCCGTGCCTGCAATGCTCCCATCTCCTCAGGATTATCCACCTTCCCTTCTGGCTTTCACAGGGGACAAGGTGGGGCTCACCTGAGCATCTCCCTTCAGATCATTTCTCTCCAGGAGCTTCTCTGAATGTGGATTTCCATAAGAACCGACCTGACTCGGTTGGGAACATCCTAGGGAAGTCCCCTGGGGATTTGGTGCCAAAGTTCCAGCTTTGTGCAGGACCCCAGGCTGACCCCTGGGGAGTGGGAGGGAGCTGGAGCTGCCCCCTGATGAACACGACTCTGCTGGCACCGCTCTTCATCTGTCACTACTCTCCATATGTCTGCACACTCCCACTCAGCTGCCAACTGGCTGCTCTGCAAGGCTCGTTTAAAAAAAAATAAAAAAATCATTTATTGGCTCTTCTTGCTTAGGCTGCCCCAGAAAAATGATATGGACGTCAGTCAAGGCTTCCAAGAGTTATTTACTGGACTGATGCTCTTCTGACTACTCTGCATTGTGAAAGTAAAGTCACTGAGATGCCTTCATTGCTCACTGTCACCCAGGTCACCTTGCATTAAAAGCAGCTGCTTTTAAGGCTCTATAAAGCAGCCAGAAATATTATAATCATTTGAAGGAGAAGGGGAGTTTTAGTATTGAAATGAGTTCAGTGCTAAGTCCTGAGTGGTGTTAAAACACTCAAGCAGCAAATTTATGTGATATGATAAAATCACAATGATAAAATCTCAAATAGCAGAAGCTGTTTCAAGATTATTTTGGACACCTGATGGAATCAGATGCAAGTAAACACTGTCAGAGTCTTTTCTGAAAGTGAGAGTCAGAACACAGGAGAGCTGACAGCCAAGCAGGAATGTCCTCCTACTCACCTGTGGCAATTGTCAAAAAACTGAATTTCTGCAAGGGAGTAACATTTGAAAAATGCACCTGGATTAACCCTTTCTCTTTGGCCGCTCAGAGTCCACACAATCCAGAAGGGGAAGCTGGTCCTTCTGGCTACATTTTTCAGGTTGAAGGGAAAAAGCAAAAAATTCTGAATATTGCAAAAGAATCCTGCAATTTGGTTTGTATCCACTAAAGGCACACAGAATTCTGCTGAGCTCACCAATCTGCCTGGATCTGATGACAGGATTAGGGCTGCAGGAGACTCTCTCTGGCAGCAATGCCAGAGCAACAGGACAGGAGGAGGAGAGGATTTTTAAATGCAATCAAATCTCTCAAAAATCTCTTTAGATTTAATTTGATTTATATCTTCCTAAATTAAGTGTCCAGTTCAAGATTTTGTTGAGAATATCTGCATTTAAAGCTTCATGAAGTGCCAGATTTTCCAGAGGGCTTGCCCTGAGATGCACAAACTTCAAACTTCCACTTCTCTGTCACCTGATGTCCCATTCAGGTGTCTGTAAAAGTCAGTTTTGAACAATTTGTCTTCAAGACTTTTATTTTCCCTTCCTCCACCCATATCTTACATTATGAAAATTAGAGACTGGAAACATATTTTGTATTTGAATGACTTAAAACTTCATTTCCACAGCATCAACAGTGGGGTTTCCATTAAAGACATTACTTCAAAACCATTTTTTCATTCTTAATTTACAAATAACCTTTTCATGTCCAGGTGGAACATCCTCTTTTCAGTGAAAAGCAAGAAAGTTACAGTAAAACTCATGAATTTTCTCTAAACATTGCTCTATACTTAAATACCAAGTAAATCTTTGAATGGCAGAGGAGTTAATTCAGTCATGCAGAATGTGGTATTTTGATTTTGTACAGCACAATTGTCAGAAATATAAAACTTTCAACAAATCATTAATCACATGCATTAAGACATAAGCACGTGATTCCTTCTGCCAACCTCTTGATAAATAGGTGTCCCTGATACAGAAATGAATTTTACATGGAACTAAATAAGAGTCAGGTGCTGCCTTTGTGGCTCCCTGTGCATTTTCCATTCTCCTTGGAGCTTTTTCTCAAGTAAATAATTTCCTATAAATAGACCAGAATTTAGTGGGAAGCTGACTTTCCTTTGAGCTGGCAGAGAAACGGAAGGTGTTTTTCCCTAGAAAAATGCTAGTTCTTTGAAAAGGGGGTTTTCATTTATTTCAACTCTTTTCATGTTAGCTAAAGCCAGCTTTTCCCCAGTTTCACTGGAAAAGTGAGAGTGGCAAACCAGTGGAATAAGCTACATGATAGAGTATAAAGAATATTTCAAACCTAGCCAAAATGAAAGGATATGAACATCGCAAACATTTCTCTGTGAATGTGGGAGGAAGGTTTGCCTTTATTCCCAGTGTTTGACAAAGCACACAGCTGTGACTGTCCCAGGGTCAGACAATGGAGAACAGGGATTTCCCATCAGCTAAGGACCTACCTGGATGGGTAAGGAGTAACACATGAAGCTAAAAAAACCCCAAAAACACACAGGTGGCACTTCAGTACAGAGAAACTGTGGCTGCCCCATCCCTGGGAGTGTCCAAGGCCAGGCTGGGCAGGGCTTGGAGCAACCTGGGATAGTGGAAGGTGTCCCTGCCCATGGCAGGGGGTGGAATGAGATGTTCTTTAAGGTCTCATCCAACCCAAACCATTCTGTGACTCTATGAACACCTTTAGGAGGTATTAAAAGCATAAATAACTCCTTTCCAGCTGGATTTTTAATTGTATTGGTTATTTCAACTCCTGAAAATTAAGTGTTGACAACATATTGAAATAGGCAGGTGGTGTTTGTGACTAAATTGCTTTTACGTCCAAACTCTTCCTTCCCATGCTGCTTCCAAGTATTTGGGGAGAGAACTCATTGTGGAACAGCTCAATGATCCTAATGCTGGAACAACCAGCACTGGAGACACAGGGTGACCCCTGGGGTATGAATCCCATCTGCCACCCAGTGCAGCCATGTGTGCACCTGCCCCTTGCAGGGGATCACTCTTTGTCTCCATTCTAATGAGACCCAGTTCTGAAATATTCAGAGTGAACTTTCCCAGGTGAAAAATGTATTTCCTTATCTACCTTGAGAGACAGGACAAGAAGCCCTTACCAGACATGGCAGTGAGGTCAGCACTGCTGCTGAACAGCTCTGTAATTCCCAGACCTCTCCAGACATCCTTCAGATCAATTTCCTGTTCTACTGTGAACCTGGAGAATGGAAGAGAAAATTACAAAAAGCCAGATGTAAGCACTGCTTACTGTTATTAGAAGATTAAATTTTCTAGGTGAAAACACCAAGATAAATAATGCAAAGTAGGAGATCCGGTGCTAGTGACACCTTCCCAAAAAAATGCTTATAAACAAATGAGTTTACTCACAGCTGGATTTTTTCTAATACAGGAGCAATCAAAAATATGCTAATGGTATGTGCAGCCCCTGCCCATAAAACTGCAGTGCAAAATTATGCAGCAGCTAATAGAAATGCTTACTTTTTACACAAGAGGTTTTCTCTAAAACCTGAATTTAATTGTGCAGATACCAGAACAGAATATCAAATGAGGCAAAGGACAGCAGAACTTCCCAGAGAGCTGCTGGCAAAGGAGCAGTAAGAAAGATACTCCATTTTTACTTTGATAATATAAGCAAAGTGCAGATATGAATATGAATATAAAGCATTTCTGATTCAGCTTCTAATTAGTGTGGTGGCACAATTGTAATTGGGTTTTGATTGTGAGTAAAGAGCAGGGAAAACAAATATTGTTGTGTAAATGCACTGAGCACAACCTGGCAAAAGCCCTGTTCTAGGCTGGGCTGGTGTTGGAAGGACAAACTGAGATCTATCCTGAGGGCAAAATTTTGGTCAAAAGCTTGTTCCATTTACAGACTGATTTTCAAACATTGTAAAAGCTGTGCCTGGTGTCAGTAAAACAAAAAGACCTTTATGTGTGGCCAGAAAGAGACTGGACAGCTGGAGAAACACAGAAGTATGGCAGGAAAATAAAATAATGGCAGCCCCAACCAGAAAATAGCAGATGTCTACAGACAAACACATGAGAGTGACTAAAACTGCTTGCATGGGGTGAGTTCTGGGTGCCCTGGAGAACGAGCAAATTAATTATTGGTGATTTACAAAACACTGGCAGTGGCTGTGATTGTCCCACACAAAGGATGGGCTGGAGGATGCTGTTCTGGTTTCTGCAGCCCCTGAGTCAGACACAGTCACAGCTCAGCCCTTGGTGATGAGGCACATTAGTGCTAGAAGCAAATAAATGTGCTTCTGTGAAATCTCCTTTTTTGGGATTAAACTCCCCAGTTCCATGGGAGAACAACATGTTCTCTTCAGCTGAAAGGCTGGCCCAGAGCTCTGGGCAGGGCACAGCTGATGAAGGGCTGAGATGTCCAACACCTTGGCATGCACCAGCCTTGGCAGCTCGAAAAAGAATCATCTGGGCATCAGAACAGAACTGGATAAGAGTCAAGTGGATCTTCCTCACTTACACAAACCTGAAAAAAAACCAGTACATAATCTACTTTCATAATGAACTTATAAATGCCACTAGAAGCCAAAAGTGTGTGGTGGAATGGATATTATCCAGAATTATCATTATCCAGAGAAGAACTTTTGGACTTAAAATAGGATCTGGAGATCGTTCAGGACAGATAAATCACTGGTGGCATCAGCAGTGTTCATGCCCTCTGTCCAGAAGAATTCCAGAGCATGCACGGAATAGAAACACAGGAACTGATTCTTGTGATTTTATGGCCTTGGCAGTTCTCAAAAGAATCAGAAGAAATCAACAAAGATTCAAGCACTGAAGAAGCTCCTGATGGTGTTGGCATATTCTGCATCAGTTACTGTGGTAACAAGTCTACAAGTTGCTCATTCAATCAAATTTCCCTGACCTTTAGGCTCTAAAACTAAAACCAGTTTTACTCTCACAACACACTTGTAAAACATGTCCAGATTTATTTTAGAGACTTTGGTAAAAACCCCTAAAAAAGATTAATTGGGATTCGACTCCCAGTGCTAGACTTAGTACAGTCCAGTCCAGAGCTCCTGTCCATGCAGACTGAATAAATCCACAGAAAATAAACCTAGAAGTATTTCCTTCTGTATTATGCTCCCATTAAAACATTTTGAAAGCCACTTCCAACTGTACCTTTACAGAGAAGGCAAATGAATGTTAAAATGCATTTTATAAAAATTTCAGTGCTGTCTGTTTCTCTTTTTGGCTTTTATTTCACTCCAATATTAAATGCATCAAGCTTCCAACACAATCGAGGTAGGAGCCAGCAGTGTGAAACCAGTAGGGAATATCAGGATAGGAAAGTAGCAAGTAAAGTCTGCATGGAAAGCAAACTTTGAGATAAAGAATAAGAAAAATAACTGCAAAAAAGCATCTTTTTCCAACTGCAGAGTATCAGAGTACGACAGAAATGGAAATCAGGTGGGTTTAAGTCTCTGCACCATTAGACAGCAAACACACATCTGCTCAGCCATGCAATGTGACCCAGAAAGCAGCTGTGGCACAGGATGCTCCTGGGAGAGGTTCAGGGAAAACAGAAACCTGGAAAGCCTCACTGGACGTGGATCTGAGGAAAGGGAAAGCAAACAGACTGGTTGTAGTGCCAAAGAATGCCTGTGGGAAGGACAGCAGCAGCCACTGGAGACAAAGGCTCCATCCCTGGAACCTCTGGAAAGGCAAATCCTGAGCAGGGGGATGAGTGAAGGGCTGGCCAGTATCTACAGAGGTGAGTTCCTGCTGTTTATGACCAACAAAACAGATCAAAAATATCACATCAGCTGTATAAATATCAAACCATCCCTTTACGAAAATAAAACGAATTACTTCCCTTCTCCCCTCCTGAAGTTTTGTCCTGTGGTAAAACCCCACTCCAAACAGATCTCCCCTCCTTCCTGCCACGCTCTGAAAAGCATTGAGTTACAGATCAATTATTAATGAGATTTCCAATATTTTAGCTGACATCAGAACCAGCCTTTTCTCCAAAGTAACAGGGCAGCTTCACATTTGGAAATTTAATTTCAGGCTCTGCAGTTTGACATAAACATTCAGCAGGAGTTACTCCTCAGACAGATTTGGATTTCCGTGCACTCCTTACAGACAGGGAGGATGGCATTGAAAATCAGAGCTGACAACCTAAAACACAGAACTGACATTCCAGCTCATTTCCCAGACTTTGGGAATGTTGAGCTCCATGACACCACCCCTGACATTTGGCTATTTGCACTGTTTGTTGCATAGAATGACCCAGATGGTCAGATTTGATTTCACCCACAATCTTTTAGGTGCTCCTGATGCTAAAAATACTCTCAAAAACGGATTTAAATACTTCACTATCAAAAATCATGGAATAGTAGCAAGTGAGAGCTTTAAAAACCACAAAGGGAAGCCTGAGAAACAGACACTGAGGAAAAGATTAGATTGAGAAACCAGCAATTCTCTGGAGATTTTAGCAGAGAATCAGGACATTTTAATGAAATTTAAAACTTGCACAAGCATTAGAATAAAACGATGCATTTATGTCACTGACATTCTGTAGTTGTGCATTAACATTCCACATCAGGCCATCTCTCTTCTATTTTAGAGCCTTTTAAGATAGAAAAAAAGATGTGCTCATCTTCTATGGTGTCATGCAACCCATAAAACACTGAATTTTCTGTGATTTTTAGATGCTAAGGATCCAGGGAGCCAAGAAGGATGAGGGTACAGGAGAAGGGAAGTAGAGCCTGGAGTGATTCATCCCTAACACCATCAATCCAAAAATTCTTAAGGGTCCTGAGTGAGCCAAAGCAAGACAATTCCAGGTTTTCAGATTGGTTCTAACGGATGAAATCCTGCAGAAGGAAAGCAAAAAGGAATGGCTGCACTGCCTGGCATCAATATTTCTGCTCAGAGAACAGGCCTGGGGACTGAGGCACTGCTTGCACCCAGCCTCCAGTGCCAGCTGCCATCACTTCCAGCATCCTGGCTGGAATTTCAGCCAGGTTGTCCTGAGGTGCTAGGAGCAGGATTTAATACTCTGAAAACAAACAAGAGAGCAAAAAAAACCTCTCTAACAGCAAAACCAAGCAAAAACCCCCTCCAGCTGCTCTGGACAGGGGAAGTAAAGCAGGTTATGGGCTTTCTCTGGTGAGATCCTTCTTTCCAAGACTAAATCCGCAGGAGTTGGGTGGGAATGTGTTCCAGAGGGGCAGTTTTGTGTCTCTCATGTGGTTGTATCTCAAGGACAATCAGCACTGGTCCATTCCTCATCAAAAGGGGACTCAGACAGCAGGTTACAAAGTAAAACCAGAATGCTCAAGGGTTTTTTTTTCCATTTGGGTTTGGATTTTTGTTGGGTTTTGTGGGGTGTTTTCAGTGCTTGCTGTTTTTTCTTGTAATGAAAACAACCTTCATCTAACACCACTTATTTCAACACCATCTAAAGATTTTAAAGATATTTTAAGAGCACAAAAGAGCAAGAAGGTTGTTACACAGATCTGGGCACACTGGAACAATCCTTAAGAGGAGATCTGCAAACTGTATCACCACTATTAGGTACCAGTTCCTCCCATGCTCTTCAAGTAATTTGTGTCGGAGAGACAGCTTTGTAAATTAGATTCATGGTCTGTTTCACTCCTATGCAAAAAGTGGATTAAAATGTTGATCATTTTAGTCTGGGTTAAGCTGGAAACAATGCTTTGGAAATGAAAATGAGCAAGTATAATTTAACAATTCTGTACAAATCTCTCCTTTGCCATTAAGAGGAATAATACACAATTTCATTTGCACACAGATAATGCAGACAGAAATTGCAAAGTTGTGATTAACTCTGCTTTGGCAAGTCATTCAGTCCCATTACAAATGTATAAGTTTAAAAAATGTTCACTTCATAATTGGATAGCATCTTTCAAGATATAAAAATTTAATTTTATTCCACTGCTGCTTTCAATTTCTCAGTGGACAGAGCCTGGAGGCCACATTTCATAACATGCTTTTCTGAGTCACAGCATCAAATATTTATGAAGTGTTTATTTAGAGCATTGACAAAATCCTGTGGATCACCTCTGAATCCCTAATGGAAATCCAACACCTTGGGAGCATGCAGTTAATCTCTGGATTTTTTGTAAGGAGACTGCAATATTCCTACACAGAACTCCAAGCTCAGCATAGTTATCTTTTATAATCTGAAAATTCTGAGGGTGACTGGCATGTGTTTCTACCTGGTTTGCCTCTGTACAGCCTGAATTTTCAGGTGTTTATCCCATTCTTTGAGGTTCTTGGATAAGAACCAAGCAGCCTGAGGGCAGAATAAATAAGGACATTTTATGATCACACAAACCCCAGGCCTCAAATTCCCATCAGAGAACCCTGGAGTTATTGCAAACAAAACCCCAAATCACCAACATAAACTGAATCCAAGCCATAAACATAATGAATATGTTTTCAATGGCATTCATGTGTTTAGACACCCAAGACACTTAAATATGAAAGCTGCTTTCCACAGATCCTCTCCATAATCAATGGAGAGAGACTTCTGTTGTGGATCTCCCACTCTAGAAATTCATGGAGAGAAGATGCCCAACTTCAGCATCTGGTGCACAGGCTGCTGCTCCAGGTATAAAAGGAGAGCTTAAGGATGGAATTCTTCATCATTCATGATGAAAAGGCATAACAGGTTTGCCCAAGCCTGCAGGAAAAGCAGCTTAAGAGAAAACTCCCCTCCCATGTGTCTTAGTGGACTTACTGAGGCCCCTGGGACCTGAAACTCCAAGAGAAAAAGAAACAAATCCCAGGCACAGTGTACAGCAGGTTCAGACTCTATAAAACCTGCAATGCAGCTCTTTGCTGCTCTGCCTGCTTCTTCAAAGGAACTGGGACTTAAAATAAGAGAGAAACTCTTACAATGGAGAGTGAAAAACAGCCCCAAAACACTGCTGGTCCCTCAGCACTCTGCCTTTAAACTCTACAGAGAAGTGGATTCCATCTCAATTTGGGATCAGGGCGTGCTGACAGCACCAGTCCATCTCAACCTAATTTATCCTGGCTGGCCTTGTTTGCTCTGCTCAGCTGCAGGCAGCTCCTGGACAGTGGAGCTTTGGAAAGGGAGGTGATGGACTGCAGGGAGCCCGAACGTGTGAAATGGAGCAAGCTCAGATCTCCAAGCCACCTGAAAACAAAGAACTGTTTTCATGATTAAAGGATTCACTTGAGTTTGTTTTTGCTGCTGCCATGTACCCACTGCACAGTGCCACAAAACCAGAGTAAGTGGAAGTGATTCCTTTCAAAGATGGGCTCTATTGTTACATAAACACTTCCATGAAATCACCATGAATCACTGGAAGGACAGTGTGATCCAGCTGCACATTATTAGTGACATTTAGTAGTAAACAACTCTGCTACCAAGCCAGGCAGAGCACAGGCATGAAAAACACCTGAAGGTGGATGAAGCAGGACTCCAGGAAAGATCCTAATGGTGCATGTGGGCAAATCTACACTGAGCACACAACCTGTGTCTGCAAATGCACTGACACAAGTTCCAGCCTTTCTGGTAGTGATGTCTGGTTCTTCTTTGCTGCTCTAAGGAGAAAAAGCAGCACTTTTTACAGCTGGGAAAAAAACAACCCAAAATTGACTGAATTACCCCTCAACACCCAACCATTTGTATCTGCACAGACACACACCACTAGAACTTCTTAAAATAGAAGCACATAGAAACCTAATTAGCACCTAAATGAAACATTTGCTAGTTCAGACATCCAATATTTCTGTGGCTCCTGTCTAAATGGAACTTATCCATAATGAGTTCTGCAATGCTCTGAGCATCATTCTGAGTGGATGTACTCCTGAGGAGGAAATTTTCCTTTCTGGAGAGATCTCCTCTGAAAGGGATGCAAATACAGAGCTGATGCAGTGCTGAAATAACCATCACTCTGCATTGCATCTCCTCAGGCTTTGCTGTCAAAGGCACCCTCCTGTGGGTGCTGCATCACTCCAGGCTTGAGCAGGATGTTCAAGTTCTCCCCACTCTGCTCCTCCATCAATTTGGATGCCATTCCCCCTTCATGCTCTCACCTTGGCAAATACACTTCCACTTTTTGCTTCTTCACAGAATTGGCCCATTCATTGATCAAGGAGGCCTTGACCAGTGGTTCCAGTGTGGCCAGGGGAACCTCCTGCCTGGAAAGGACAATCATCATGCTGATCTCATCCCCCTCATAGGGGATTTCCAGCACCTGGTAGATCCCTCCTGCTTCGTTGGAGCCATCACTGAACTCTCCTGGAGGAGGAAAACAACAAAAAAACTATTAGAAGTGTTCTGTCTTCACTGGAAATAGGTCTAATCCTAGGCAATATTTACTAGGTACTAGAACTAAAAATGATCCTCTTTATTCTATATAAAATTTGTATTAGTTTCTTCACCATAGAATTTGAGGCTTACATTTCATTTCTTAACGAATACAAGCTCAAGCTATCACATAGTTTGTAGATAATCACAGTTTTGGGACATAACTTTCAGTGGTTAGACAGAGAAGAGCATAAAATTTAAGGCTGCTGAGACTTTCAGGGAAACAGGCAGAGGTTTTTATTCAGGAGAGATAATTTTTCAGTGATGAGGTTGAGCAAAATGCTGCCAGTTCCAGACATTTTAGAACCCACTTGGAGCTCAAGCTCCAACTAAAAACGGTCATTAGTTCTGCTGTTCAAAGAACCTCTATTTTACCAGTCCAACAGTAGTGAGCAAACATTATTCATCTGAATGTTTAGCACAGCATAAGAAAAATATTTTTGTGATAAGCAGGACTAGCTGAAGAACTGTGAAGAGCTTAAATACAGTGGATAAACATCCTGAACTCCATCCTGTGGCACCAAGCAGGTCATTATAAATGTTGCTACCAGTTATAACACACACATTAGGAAAAACCACCAAACTCTGAGTCCCTTCTTTGGGCAAACAGCACATTAAAAATTCTAGGTGGAAGAAGAGACAGCAGTACAAATGGATATTACTGCAACAAAGCCATTAAGTGAAGATTTAGTAGCTTTAAATTGCTACAGGTCTAACTCACCGTAGTAGAACTCTCCCTGTTGGTACATCATTGGAATTTGCACTTCACTTTCATCATCTTTAGTGAAAGAAAAAGTTCTGGTATTTTCAGGCCTGAACTGTGACTTCCAGTTGCCTTTAAAGTAGATTGCATTGATGAGAGCCAAATGAGTGAGAGCACCAAAGTCTCTCGAAGACACAAAATCTTTGATCATACCTAAAAAGAAACCCAGCTGTCAGTCTGCACGTCAAAATGAGCATTAAATCCAAACTTAAGGCAGCCTGAAAAATGCAAGAAAATAAATAGCAGTGTTAACATGTAATTTCCAATTCAGATGTTTCATTAAATCTCCAATTAAAGTGCCAGTGTTTTGTAAACCTAAATCACAGTGTAGGTGTGTAGGCCCTTCCATCAAGTACATGTTAGGCAACTGTTTCTTGATCACTACTAAATTTACCCAAGGAAACCACGTGGAAAATGGGTCCCACATGGAATGTTTACCCTGCTGCTATGAAACAGTTCAGCACTTCCATCTTAAGGTCAGAACTTGTACAAACTTTGGCTCCAATCCAAAGGAGCACTTAAATGGGTGCTAGATTTGAAGGGGCTGAGTGCACCCATTGCAGCTTCACCTGCCCAGCTCTGAAGGAGTTTCAGTGATGTCCTGCTGAATTCAAAGCCAGGACTAGCCATCAGAAATCCACATAAATTCCCAGCATTTGTTCCAGTGACATTACTCTTGAAAAGCAAAAGAGGAAAACCATCTAGCATCTGCTCTATTCATGGGAGGTACAGGCAGCTGAGCATGGCAGCTGCTTTGCTCCTACTCCTGAATAAGCCATTTCCATCAGAATGAGTCTGGTACCTGCTGCAGCTCATCTCAAATGCCTTGCATTTCACCAAAACCATTCCCAGTTCGGTAAAGTGGGTGCACTGACCAGATCTGTCACTGTTCCTCAGGAATTACAGCCTCCTTCAGACTGCTTTCTTGTTCACTTCTATTTTTAGCTGACATTGCAATGCAAAGTGTTAAAATAAACACATTCCTCAGTCTGATTATTACTCCTTAATCCATGGTTTAAAAAACAAATTAATTCCGCTCTCTGGAGCATATGATCCTGACTAACTGGTGTGAAATTTGTGTATCACAGGGCTGGATTTCTTCCGGGTTGCTGTTTGTACTTCATTTTATCTCAAATGTTCTTAGGAGGGAGGTGTGACCAATACTCACTTGGAGTTGGGAAAAAACAGAAGAGAAATATTAAAAAGGAAAACATTTGCAGATTTCCATTTCTATTTAGCACTCGTATTTCTTTGTGTTTTTTCAGCCTCATCTTGTTAATACACTAATGAAATGTTAAGAATTTTCCTGCCCAGAGAAACCTTTGATGGTTCTGTTTTGTGCTCCGAGCCTCCCATCATGCTGAACCTGGAAACTTGCCTGTCCTGTGCCCCTTTCCTGAGGGGAAAATCAGAGAGAAGGAGATGGAGCGGGCAGGGAGCAGCCAAAGGGACTGGAACCATCCCAAGCTGACACCAAGAGCCCCCCAGCTGCCCTGGTGGGCCCTGCTTTTGCTTTTCCTTTTCCCTCAGACAGACAGCACATCCATGGGAACACTGCAATCTGCTGCATCACTTGCACCCAGCTATTTCTGCAGCCTGAGAGAAAGGGCAGCTTGTCAGGAACAGAATGGCTGCTGTGCTCCCTTGGAAAAAACCAGGCCATTTTCAAAATGGAATAAAAGCATTGCAGGAGGTGCTTTTCCACTTTGGAGCCATGCTTTTCCATAAAGCATGATGGATTCTTAAGTGCTCAGACTACATGGGGATGTGTTAATTCCATCCAGGTGATTCCAATCCCTTCAAATTCCCTGTGTCAGAGCCAGACCCCACTGAATTACTCTCTAAATGTCAACCTTCAGAGTGGGCCAGAGGAACCAGAATGAGATCAAGCTTTGATCCCTACACCAGGACACTCCCAGACCTTGGGACTCTGCATGGATCCAGGAAATGGCACCTCTCTGGAGCTGCCAAGCCAAGCCAGCATCCTGCAGCTCTCCATGTGAATATTTACAACAGCAATTTTGTGCTTAACTCCCCTGCTGCAAATTTGTGTTGTGAAACTGTTGACAGCGTTCCTAAAATCAACTACCCTCTCAACATGCTACCTCGTTTCCTCACATTGCAAAAATATTCCATTACACAGCCTGACTTTGTGGTTCAAAATTATCTTTTTATTCCCTACTATTTCTCAGTACCTTGTGAGTATGAGTTCCTCAGAGGAGCACTGATACTCCACACATCCAAAGCATGAGCCAATAACCCCTCTGCAGACAACTTTTCTGCCATTAGCAATAATACTTATCCTTTTTTTAAATAATTTAAAATACTATTAAAGTGCCTACCATTAAAAGTCTCATTCAATAAATGTTACAGATGGCAAGACCAGAGGAAAAATATTCAAATAGATGCCACATGATTAACAATGACTAATATTACTTCTGACAGATCATTCCCACACAGGAAAAAATAGAAATACTAGACTTCTTTTCCTGGGAGGAGAAACTTCAGTCTCAGACAGAAGAGATAAAAGCCAAAGCACCAACCCAACATCACTGCACAAGTCTGGAAGCAGAAACACTTCCTGCAGGAAGCGTACAAAAGGATCACATGGACTTACTATTTGTGTGATTCTCCACCCATTTATTGATCTGAGTAGCAACAGCTGCACTTTGGCTGAAATCTACATTCTCTACTTCAGCTTTGAAGTATTTTTTCACCAGCTGCAGGAATTTGTCACTGACATGGAACCCGTTCTGCACGTAGAGGGAGTTGGCGATGTCCAGCACGTAGTGACTCTCCTCAGCAGTGGCCATGTCAGAGAGCTCCTTCAGGAAGGCAAACTCTTCACCTGGGGAAGGAAAAATGCAGTGAGTATGAAATTTCATTCAGGTTTCAAACCAGTTACTTGGATATCAACAGAAGCAATTTTGCTGAAACTACTGCTTTCATTACCAGCTTTCAGTATAGGATTATAAAAATGATGTTCCTAAAAAATCTCCCTTTTCTAGAGCCCACAGCAAATTTATTGTGCAGCAGAAACCAAGATGAGCAGCGTGGGCTGCAATTGTTGAAGATTCAGGTACCCCAGCCAGGGTTTTATGTCAGCATCTCTCACTTCATGCAGAACCCACATGTTTGAGCCTGCCCAGGCCAACAAGGATACCAAGAAATCCAGTGATTAATAACCCATGGCCATGACCAGGCCACTCCCAGCCTCGCTCCTGTTTCTCTGAGACAAAAAGTAAGACGTGATGAAAAGGCCTCACCGTTTTTCAAGCCGTCAAACCCCAAGGAATGTCGGATTTCCTTCAAGGTGGTTCCGTGGGCTCCCAGCTCCACCATTCCCATGGCTATGGCGATGCTCAGAGGGGAGAACAGGATGTTCTCATCCTCCCTCGTGGCTCGCAGCTGGTTGTAAACGTTCACAGAGAGCTCAGCAATGGCTTCATCAGGAAAATTGGTCTTGAAGGCTTCGCTTTGCAAAGCCAGCAAAGACAGCAGTCCAAGGAAATACATGTCTGGAGATTTTGAAGGTCTGCAAGAGAAATTTTAGGCAAAATAAGATTGCTTGAGTAATATAAAATTCAACTTGAGAGAAAGAAGAATAGTCAACTTTTTAGTCTTAAATCTGTGGGAGAAGAAAATCCCTAGAGTTCAGTGAGCAATGCAGTTATTTGGAGGAGACACTATTAAAACAGAAGTAAGGATCTATTTTCACACAAAAAATAACCTCCTCCATTATGTAAAGCTGTGTTTGTGAAATCTTCCCACTCCAGACCAACTGAACACTCATGGCTTCTACAGAGAAAGACCCCAAAGCCAGCAATCCCTTCCCTGCTTCCCTTTGGAACTGTGGCTGTTTAGCAAAGCTGACCTGCAACTGGTTTGTGTGTCTGCACTTTTCCACAAAGAAGACCCAAAAATCTGCTATTTCTTTCATTTGACCTTCAAGTAAGATGCAACTTATTTATCTAAGTCACTCTCAGCCCCCAACAGGTAAAACTATTTCAAGCGCTGTGAGAGAGCTGGCTGACACCCGTGACAAAGTTACTGTTCCGTGATGTTGCTCAGTTGCAAAACACACAGCGAGCGGCCAAAAATTCTTTGAAAGAAAAAAAAAAAATCAGTCATGTCTTAGTTACCAAATAAACCCCATTTTGTTAGTAAATAACAGTGAGAAGTTGGGTAGCTCTGCTAGCTGGGAGTCAACCCCCACTCAGCCAGCCTCAGAGGACAGAGGTACTACACTAAATTTAAAAAAGGGTTAGCACTGATACTTCTGACTAATCCATCCTCCCAGCTTTGCTGAAATGCTCTGGGGTAAGCAACAGTTCTCACTCTAGCCCAGTTTAGCTCATCGCACAACTACTGATAGTAAAACTCCAGCTCCTGGAGCAGGGAATGTGTAACTTCATCCTTCCATTTTTATTTCCCTTTAAACGGTGCTACCTTGGCATGCGACCCACTACTGCTGCATGTCTTGGGTGAGAAATAGCAACCACAGAGCTCCTGTTTCAATTCCTTCCCTCTGCCACTCTGTCTCCAACACACAACCGAGCAAATCCTCCTGAAGCAGGGGGCTGGACAGGACAAGGCTCAGAGCTTTATCCACAAGTGTTTACAAGTTGTTGTGCCAGGCTGCAGGGCTCGTCAGCACAGCACAGATTTGTGTGAACGCTGCTGCTCCACGGAGTCAATTTGCATGCAGCCAGCCCAAGTGCCTCTCCTTATGCTTCCCAGCAATCCTGGGCCTGCATTACCAGGGGTTTTATAGACATGACACAAAGTAAGCTTTATACAACATTTATATTCTGCATTTCATCTTCAAAGGCCTATGTAGCATTATCTAATTCACTTGCACAGCACTGAATGATCCATAATTTAAGCGTTATTACTCGCGTTCTATAGCTGAGAAAACACAAAGAACAACAGGGTACACACACGTGCCTTGGCAGCCACTGGTGCCAGCTCTAGTTAAGATTCCTCCTGTCCCCCAGCCTCCATCAGCCTTTTGTTTGGCCCTGAACTGAGAAAATTAAAGAGATGAACCAGTGCAGCAATCCCACATGGTTCAGGGGAAAAGGAGAGCCGAGCCTCTCCCCTGCCCCTCATCTCCTTCCCCAGGATTTTTCCCACATGTGTAAGAAATATTCCCCTTTTCTAAATTTTCAGTAAATTCTCATCTATGGTGGCATCACTTCACTACTCTGGATTACTTGATCAATCTCCCTCTGATTCTTAGTAAGACAGCAAAAATGACCACTGAAGGCTCTGATTCTATTTAGGAACAGCACAGGTAAGTCAACCAAGCCTAAAGCACAGCTTTAATCCTTCTCCTGCATGTTCCAGTCACTGCCAGAACTACCCCGTACTTCACTGCTGCCCAATGCAAAACACCAGTCTGACCATCATTATTCATTTCAGAAACACTGAGACACTTCTTATAACCCCAAACGCTATCAACACACCACAAACTTCCCCAACAACTGCTAAAAGCAGTTCATTTTTTTTAACCCGTCCATTTATAAATAATTGACTTAAGGATATTACGGTTTCTGTTCCAGAAAATAACTGGATTTCTCTGTGATCATGGGCATTGTAGATTCCTTTATTTAAAAGCCCTGGGGCACGCCTCTGCCAGTGTTACATAAGACTTCAGCCAGCACATCACCGTGACAGACTGAGCCCAGGTATTATTCTCTTATCCTAAAAGCTGCACAAGGCAAGAAAAGCTTAATAAACCTCCATCACACAGGTCTATAGTGGCACCCAAAATGCTACTCAGGAAATAGATAAGCAGGAGCTCATCTTTCTTTTGTTGAGGATGAGCCCAAATTTGGGAGCTCTCCCACCCTAATCTATACAAACAAGTCGTGCAGCTCAGTGTGGATGCAATTATACAGAGAGCTAAAGCTTTCCACTCCTGGATCAAGAGCAGCTTGAGCTCACTTTGAGACCTGACGTGGTTAAAACAGATGTGAAATAATCTGCAATTTTAAAAAAAGGGAAGCTCCCCAGCCTTGCAGTTGCAGAGGCAGCTGTTCAGCACTCCATCACTGATCTCTGTCCTGTGTACTCCTGCCAGCCAGGCTTAAATAACTGCAGAGGGAAGGAGGGGGGAAATTTATACATCTTAATTAAGTGTTTAACATGCAGGTCAGACTGTCTGAATGCTAATAAAATATTTGTTATTAGGCAATGCTGGAACCCCAACATTATACACAAATCAAAATCATATTTCTTTGTAACCACTCACCAAAAGCTCCTTGTGTGAAATAATTAAGTTGCATTACTTTTCATTATTTAGTTGGATAGAAAATAGAGTTAAGCACATAGATGGAGACAAATAAAATGTATACTGAAATGCTCTTAACAAGACAAAGTACCAAATTTATGTTTTTAACTACATGCCAAATCCCACTGATAGCAACACAAGAGGCTGAACTGTGCAGAATGGAAGCTCCCAGTAGGAATGAATTAAAACCAAACAATTTAGATTTCCTCCCCTGCCCTCCTACATCATTTTAGTCCAGAGAGGTTTTCTAATAAAGTTCACAGTGAAGTTTCCCATACAGACACCATGGGGAAAGGAAGATAGGGAGGCAGGAATGAACACATGGATCCAGGCACAGGATTTACCAGCTCATTTGCTGGCAATGCTCTCCAAAGATAATTGTGAAAATTCAAAAATAAATGAATTAATCCAATGCAAGGGAAGATGCTTCAAAGCAAACTGAAGATCTGTGGGTGCTGGTCAGTGGGGAGGGGCTGTAAAACACCACAGACACCTGAGCAGTCCTTGCCAGCCAGTGTGAAAATGGTCTCATCTCATCCATCTAATGGGAAATGCCCATGGTAAATGTCTCAGTTCAATTCCTCTCACACTTCTGCTTCATGCACACATGGCTCTGCTGACAACTGGGAATCCAGCTCTTAATTATCATTCCAGCCAGAGCAGCTCCTGCTCCTCTGATCCTGCCTCACTTCAGGCTGGATTACTTTGGGTTTGTGCTACTTTTTTGTTTGCTTCCTCACGCAGGAGGGCTGGATCCAGTCACGAGCTCAGACTGATTTTGGTGCAGCACCTTCTCAGCACCTCTCTCCAGTCAGAGCCCAGGGCACCCTGGTTTGTCACTGCAGCAGCACTGAGAGCATCTTTAAATTGCCTGGACCCTGTTCACAAACACACTGTAAGTGAAGGAAATGAAGCTGAACATTATGTAATGCACATCCAGGAAGTTAAGCAGTCCCTGTGAGTATCATCAAACTTTTTACTCAGTCTTTTCTGCCTTCCTCAGACATCCCCAGTGCAGTCTGTCACTGCTGATTTGCATCAAAGCAATCTGGTTAAATAATCCTGCAGCAGTGGGAAAGGAGTCAGCATCCCCACTGAACAATGTTTAAAAATCAAGAATCATCAGTTTCAAATGTTACTGTGTACATTTTGCTTTCACTGCCTAAATATAAGAATAAAAAAGCTGTTAAAAATACTTTCACTCCTCAGCCATACGGTTATTAATGCCAAAGGTATGAATTTCTCATTTGAGGGTGTGTCAGACAGATTCTGAGTTTTGTTTGATTTCATCAATTGATGCATGAACACCTGTCTCCTAGCAGGCAATCAAGGAACCAGTGCAAACAAAAACTCTCCTTGCTGCAGCCCCTTCTTGAAAAACAGTTGTGTATCACAAATCCTCCCTTGCTACAGAGGTTTATCAGTGTAACAGTCTTGTTCTGGCTTGCAACTGTTCTCAGGGGAAAAAAGCAGCAATGGAACACAAGATTCCAGACATCCATCCTTTAGCAGGTACTGGCACTGAAGTCACACCTGGTTCAATTCCCAGGAAACTTTTTTATTCAACATTTCAGAAAACATCTGGAAAGACATAATCCGTCCCAAAAGTCAGCCCAGCACATTTCCCCAAGTGGCCACAGGCAGCTCAGTGCCCTGGGGCCAGCCCAGATGTGCTCCTGTGCGTGGGCACAAGGAACCCCCAATTCTTGTGATGTCTGAAGAAAAACACTCATCTGATAAATACAGGACTGCTTACCCAGCTCTCGCCTTTCCCCAGCATAAGGCTGGGATGACTAAGAGGAAGCAGAACAAATTCGCCCCCTCACACCCACAAACTCTGAACTATTCGGTTCCAGCAAAATGCAAAAGGGGCCGGCGCTCTCTGTGAGCCGAGATATTTTGAGATATCCTATCAACAAACTCCAACTGAGTTCACAGACATGAGGTACCACGAATTTTGAAACAGCGAGACCTGGACTCGGCGTAGGAAGGTGCCAAAAATTCAATTAAGGGTTGAATTCTAGTACCTTGTACTTGTCAGACAGGTTGAAAAAGTGGGATATAATTTCCTTTTCTTTTACACCTTTACAGAGGGTTTTGTAAAGAAGCTAATTTATGGCTTTAAAAACCTACAAAATAAAGCTGTGATACATTGCCTTAGTTCCTCAGCACACAGAGACTAAACCAAGATTAGTTGCCTTCAAGATTACTACTCTTGGCTACCTGCAAGCTAAACACCGAAGGTGTGGGAAGTACAAATGAGAAAAACTGCTGATTCCTGATGAGTGTGTTAAAAAAAGCCCTGGGAGGAAAGCAAGTGTGGTAACAGGACTGATTACATTGTCTCCCGTAAAGAGCAGCTGCAGGAGCAGACAGAAGTCTGGCAGAACAATTCGATAAAGCAACAGATGGATTTGCTCAGGGAACAAGAGCTGCTGGTCAGAGGAAAAACCCACTGTGGATCCAGGTGGGAACCAGGATTCTCCTTCCATGGTGTGGCAGATGGATCATGGAAGGATGCAAGTTTGGTGAAATTCAGCCATTACTGCTTTGCCAGTCAGTAAATATAACAATTGCTGCAGGCACCTGAATGATTTCTTGTTGGCAATCACATCAACCAATAAATATCAGAGGGAGAGGCACCACCTGACTGATAGTAACAGCTTAGAAAATGAACCCAAGTTCCCCTCCACAGAGAACCCCAAGCCCCAGAGGAGCACAGGGGATGCAGGAGCAGCCGGTGAGATCCTCAGCTGTTCCCCAGACCAGGAATGGTTGTCATGGCTACCCTGAAGGATGTGCAGAGGAGGCTCCCAGTGAAGTCCACGATTTGCTCCCGGCTAGTTCAGGCTTGCCTCAGGCCCTACAACAACAGGGGAATGTGGCTGCTACCACAGACCTCAAGCTGCTCACAAACCCACCTGATCCACTGCAGAACAACCCAAGAACTGCCTTTGCCTGTCTGCTTTGTCCAGGAATCCAACCTGTCAGATTTTTGTTTGAAGACTGGGCAAAAATTGCACCTCCAGCCAACACTACTGGAGCAGAAGAATTCTCATCTCCAGAACGTTGTGGTTTTACCACAGGAAACCCCCACAGAAGTAATGTGACACTTCCATCAGCTGCTCACTGTGTTCATCTCCCTTTTCCTCCCTGGCACTCAGCCCCTGACTCCTTCCAGCACAGGGACTGTGAAACAAAGTTCAAACCTGAGCTGGCTCCACCTGAGAAATAATTTCTTTTTCACAGCCAGGGAAACAGGCAGGTGTCCAGGGGACAGTAGTGCAAGGACACCGAACACCCTGCTGGGAAGCCACAGCCAGCAGTGCTCCCCCAATGCCCTGGGATGTGCCCACACATGGGGCTGCCACACTGAGCCTGCCTGGAGGTGAGAGCAGGCAAATCAAATCCCAGTGCTCACAGCAGCACATATCCAATTCAGCTCAGAACCAGCAGAACACAGCCAAGGAAATGGGAGAATAACTACATGTCCATAAAATGCTTTAAGCTACAGCTATCGAGGACAGTGCAAGCAGCACATGAAGGGATCTATGAAGTGCTTTGGGTATGAGTAGTGCAGTGCCTGGAAGTGGTGACAATCCTGGGAAATTCTACATTCCCTGGACAGCAGGCAGGCACATCAGTGCTCACTGTGACATGTGTTAGATTTACCCAGCAAGGCAGCTCCTTCATGTTAGGGGATGTACTTACATTTTCTGTGCTGCAGAGTATGTTTATCCCTAAAAAATGTTTACCCTTAGCTTATGTGAGCATCTGACCTTGTCAAGCAGAGGTTCTACAGACACATGTGGAATCACTGAGCTTGTTGGAATCTGTTTGTCTCAGTGCAATGACATCCACATCTCGATCTGCACAAACATTTATTAATAAGTTAAGGGATTTTATCACCATCTGCCAATTACTGTGTCATTGCCTTGTGGAGCAGGAAACCTTGAGGTTAATTTTATTGGAGAGCAGCACAATAAGGATATAGGAAATAGTAGGGCATTTAAACCTCCAGTACTGAGTGACTAAGACAAAGAAGAGTCATTCTATAGGAAGTGTTTGGACCACACTAAAATCTTGCTGTCCAACACACAAGCCAAGTCATGCCCTTCAGGATTCTATACTTCTGTTTTTTAAACAACCCTATGGCACCAGGAGCACTGAGAAAACCTGAAAGGCAAATGGTACACTGAAAAATTTCATATTGACAATTTTTTCCATTGAAACCCAAATGTTTTTAAACTTTCATGGAGCTTGGCACTGAGTCACTAACCTGCTGAGGCAATTATGCAAGCCAAAGTTGTCTTAATTGCGCTTCCTCAAGCATATTCCCTCAGCTCCAATTAAAAAATAAAAAGAGATGCTGAGAAGCCATGTCCAAAATACTTAAATTTGAATAGCCTGAAGCGAACATCTAAATACATGTCTAGACAATTAAAAATGGGGGTCTTGTTTCCAAATCTACTGCTGGAAGGCCTGCAATTGGGAGGATTCTCATGCAATTTCTCTGTTTGTTTCTTCTGTCTAGGAGAAACAAATTTTTAGAAATAGTTTGGCCGAATGCCTCATTTCTGACAGCTCCAGTGTGCCCCACAAAGCAAGAGCTATAAATAAGAAAACACAAAACCCACAGGCTCTGTGAAGGAGAAAATTTGAAGCATTATGGAACTTGGGGATTCTAAAAGGTCCAGAACTGGGGGTGTTCCTGTGGCTCATCCGAGAATGTCAACGCAGCCCGACTGGGGAGAGCTTCAAGGCTTGAGACTGAAACACTACACAGGATCTGCTGTCAGCAGACCAAAAGGGAGCTCAACCTGGCAAGTTCCACAGAAGCAGCTTGATTAGGCACAGATTGGTTGGTTTTGGTGGTTTTTAACATCCCTTTCTGTCCCAGTGAGGGCTGTCAGTCCCGCACAGCTCTCTGAACGAGGTCTCTCTCACATGCATCGGTCTGGTGGTGAGTGCTGACCTGATCTGCTGAGGAGGGAGGGACAATGCCCAGCCACAGGAGGGGAGGTTGGGTCTCACAGGCTCTCAGGAACCAATTGTGACTCATTCTACCTCTGCAATGATTTTTCTTTTGAGTGAAAACACCAAGGCTGTGCTGCACTCAGGCTGCAACCACCTAGGGAAGATACCCCAAATGAGATAGCAGCATTCCTTTTCCTCCCTCAGATTTCCTTAGGGCTATCTGGGAAAGGAAGGGTGAGATCTAATTCTGCAGTAGTCTCTTTCTATCAGGAGCAGCAGAGATAGAATACTGCAATCAGTTATTTTAGACACAAGAACAACTTCTTGCCTGCTCTTGCAAGTACCACAAATTTCCTTACTTACAGTAAGTCCCATTTCTGTTATTTTCCTGTGAAACTCAGTTGATCATCAAGCTCCCACTATAATTTAATTAAAAGGGCAGTAGCTAAGTTTCACCATATGCAACTGCCAGATGCAATCACTGCAGTTGGAGTCTAAAGGCGAGATTCCTGCATGTACTGGAGCGTAGTTTTATAAGTGATGAAAGCTGTCACTTATGTCACAGATATTGCTGTAATGCACGATGATATTATAGTTTCAGCAGCACCAAAATATATTAATAATACATTCTGTGAAAGCACTCACAGCAAGTGAGTTTGGAATACAGTTTTTCAAGCGTTTTTCTTGCAACTCCCTATTTTTACATAAAGTCACTTCAGATATATTCCGTTAGTCTATGTACTTTGCCTGGCATTATACAAGCTCTCACAGCCAATTTTAAACCTTCCAAAGTAGGAGGACTGAAAGACACAACTAATTAGGGAGAAACAAAAACAGAACAGGAACCCTTCACTACTTAGGGTCGCAGGAACAGGGAATACTGCATGAGAAGTACCTAGAACTCGTGCATCTCTGGAGGAGACTTTGCTGTATGTCTTTTAAAAGCCCATCAACCAACTCAAGAAAGTTTTCGAATATCCTTTAACAAAACGCAGTGAAGAATGACAATCTTTAAAACATCCCAGAACAGCTAAACAGAAAAAGTATACGGTGTGAAACACCATTTCAAAAGATCAAAGTAGAAGTTAATTCTTCCATACCTTGTCCAGCTCCCTTCACAAGGACTTCAGAAGAAAAGAGATCAGGCTATGGTATAGCTGTGTCAAGATGATGAAGAAAGTTAATTAAAATGTATCAGGATTTCAGAAGAGGAGTCTGCCACCGCATGAACTGAAAGCAAGCGTGACATCCAAACCAGCTTGTTTTCCTACAAAAGAATATTGGCTTCAGCCTCGCAATCAACACTGGGCTCCATTTACATTTAGGTAACGTCCCTCTTGCCAGGAGAGTTATTATTCACTTCTGCTAACACTTCTGAGATCTGAATTACTTCCTTACAGTACAGTAATAAGACATAGATTGCTTTAGAAAAAAAAAAAACCCAAAACAATTAACCCCAGCATTCAAAGTAGATGTTATAGCCTGATTAATTACCAGCAGCAATTCGTCATTACCAGCACTGCTGTTTATAATGCACGGACACCGTTCCTCCAACGCTCCTCTGCTCCGTGGGCCCTTTCTCCATGGAAAACTCGGGATTGCAGCAGCCACAACCACTCCTGGGAGCAGCTGCACAGCTCAGAGAGCCTGTCCTGACAGCCTCAGTGCTCACAGCAGCACCAGATCAGTGCCGAGCCCCCCAGTAGCCCTGACACTGGTGCCCAGGACATTCCACCACCTGACAGAGCTGTCCTGGCATGGCCAGGAGCCAGGCAGGACCTAGGAAAGCCTGGGTTTAGAACCAGATGGAAGACCTGTTTTGGCAAGTGTGTCCAGCCCGACCAGCAGAGCCACGGCTGAGGCACAAAATGAGAAAGAAAAAAGGCTCTGAAGCTGGTCTAGCACAAAGTCTTCAGAAACAAAAGGGTGAGAAAAGAGTTGCTCAGAGGGGGTTCAGTTCTGAACCAGCAAAATGGAGTCACTGAGCAAGGACATTTCAGCAAAATCAGTAACTGAGGGAAAAATTTAGCATTAAGCCTCTCCACTTCAAATATTTCTCTAACATAGCAGAATAACATCTGTTACAAAGTACAGACTTTTTTTTCTAAAAACTACAGAATAATTTTGATGCCAAATTCAGCTGGTAGCAGGATTTTTTCACTTTGTATTTCACACAGTGGAAAACTCCCAACAAGACATTCCATAAGAATTTCTTTTTGATCTGAAGGATGCTGATCACTGATCTTCCCAAAGGAGTGAGAAGCATGGGAATTCCACATGGAAAAGAAAATTAAACTCCTCCTTCCTCCTACCCTAAGGCCAATTCCAATTCTTGCCTCTAAGGCCTCAGCATCACTGCTATTTACTTTGCTGATATTTTTCATATATTCTCAAATATTTTCAATTGTGTCTCTTATCTCCATGGTTTCTACAACTCCACAACTCTGGTTTTATATTGCTGCCACTTGAGAGCAGCTCTGCAAATATCTAAAAAAACCAACCAACGAGGACATGTGCCCCATTACAGACAAGAGCCCAGACACCAAAACAGGTAAGTCAGATTTAGACAGGAGGAATAAAACACCCAGTATGGCACAGTGACAGAATTGCCACTAAAATCCTCGTGCTTTTATCTCCACACCACCATTCATGTCCTTCCTCCCTTTTGTTTCTTCACAAGCATCCATGAACTTACCAACTTAAGGAAAAAATCCCAAAAGCCAACAAATGGCACAGTAGCAGCCTCATGCTGCTCCAGCTGGGAGAGCTGGCAGGGCATGAAAACAAGAAGTAAGCTTGGTGCCCTGCATGTGCTTCTGAATTGTTCAGAGAGAATATCTGGAACTGCAGCTCTAAGGGATAAACCGGAAAGTTAGAAACAGAAAGGCAGGGAGGAAAAACTACTCCCTGCTGTGCAGGCATCTTATCCACGACTGAAGGTACACAAGGACCAAAGAAATACAGTTTTTTCAATCAGAGGCAAAAACCAATTCTTATTTACTGGGGTGGGGATAAAATACTGGCATTTTTGTTCCGATAGTTTCGCTTATCCTGGCCTTGGAGGCTTGCGGCTATTGAAACATCACTCTTGGCTCACCATGGACAAAACAGCTCAGTTCAGAGTCCAGCACTCAAGCTGTGCCTGGAAGGTGGAATCAGGCCTTGGAGCTCACTTCTGTGCTCACTGTTCAAGCCTCATTGGTTTGTGTTTATGGGAACTGACGCTGTTCCAAGTACCCACTCCATGATGAGCCATTTAAACACCACATGGAGGGAGCTGAATTTGTCTTAATCTTGCTTATTCTCCCACACAGAGGAGTTTGCATCACGTTAGACCTGATTGTGAATGCTGCAGCAATTCCCATGAACAAGAGCAATCACAAAGCACTGGAGGAACAGAGCACTTGTGCTGTGCTCTGCTGGCTCACATCTACACACCCTCCCCGAGGCTCCAGGAACACGCTCACGCTGTGTTGTACAGAGGATGTTTGGGGTTTTTTTTGGTTGGGTGGTTTGGTTTTGGTTTTGTTTTCTTTAAGGATTTTTATAATTTGAAAACTCCAATACCTTAAAGAAAGAAATCAAAACATTTCCAACACCTGGAATGAAAACTGAAGGTTGAAACCTCACTGTCTCCCCTCCCCAAAGCAAACTGCCTGTTTTTCAGCAAGTCTCAGGTGTTTTCCTAAGAATTTCTTATGGCAAGTTAATATTAATTCTACCTTTTGTCAGACAGACTGTGACACTGCTCCCAGTTTTTCATAGTATGACAAGCTATGATTCACGTGCGTCCAATATTTTCCATTGATGGGTAACACACACACACTTATTTAAAATTAGGTTAATCTTTTTAATTGGCGTGGCTTTCAGAACTAAGTAGGCTAACCTGAATTCTTGTGCCTGTATATAAGATCCCAATTTTCAAGCTTTCCACAGGTTATCTGATTTTTATGTCTAAATTAAGTTGTCAAATAGGCAAGGTGGACAGCTGCACCTCAAAGCAAGGAAGTCAGGCCCAATTTGTGCCAAGCACTTCCATCAATATAGTCACAGGAGAAAAAATATTTTAATATTCAGTCAATCTGTCTCAGCAGCAAACTCATTAGGCAAGAAGCAGGCAGAACGCCTTGCCTCACACAGACCTCCTGGAGCTGGTGCAGCTGGATGAGGAGCAGTGCCCAAATCACACACATTTTTTAGTTAGTCACCACAGGACAGTTATTCCACTGCATCTAAATACACCCCCAGGTGGAAATGGGCAGCAGCTCATCTCTCACTGCACAGAGACTCTGCTAATCCTCCAGGCAGCACACACAGATCAGCTGTGCACTTTGTGGGCTGTGCACCTCTGTCTCATCAAAGTTTATCACTGGGACACACGAGACACTAAAATTACGGCTGGCCCACTTCTGAGTATGAAATCATCCACCTAAGGTTACTTTTAGATTGATTCCTTCCTTTTTCGAATGCATCCATGGCAGAATACACAGAATTACACTACCTCAAAGTGAAGAACAACACTGAGATTTGCTGTTTGGAGCATCAAAGTGCCTGTGCAGAGATGACAGCAGCTCCACTGGATTGAGTGTCCAAGTCCATGGGACATTCAGCGGTGACAATTTCTGCACTTAGAGAGCAAACACCAGCCAGCTGAGACACCAGTGCTTATTTCCATAAAAATACAGGGAAGCCAATAGCAGAAAACATCTAACCTTCACCAGCACACATCTCTTTTCCAGCTCCCAAATCCCACAGTAACCGAGGCTACAAATAATGGATTAAAAGTTCACTACATGTTTTTCCCCAATGCTGCATTAAAAAGCTTGACTTTAAACAGTCCAGTGTCCACCACATGGAGCTGGAATATTTGTGTGCTTACTGTGGCTCCTAAACACAGTATTACTGATGTCAGACATGGCCGTGTACTTGCCCAGGCAAGACTCAAGTTTCTGTCTCTATACAGCCAGAAATTAATAGCCTAACTCTTGTTTTCCCATGATTCACGAGTTTTCAGGAATTGTTACAATGTACTAGGAGGGCAATGAAAGGCCTGGTAAAATAATGGATTAAGAAAACTCTTAGTACAGCAAGACTGGAAAACACACTTATCACAGCTGTAATTACAAGCCTGAATGGCCACAGCTGATCCCTAACCTCCAACACTTTTACACTCCCATTCAGCGAGTTTGCATTAGGGAAAATATCTTTACTGGGACCTTATTAAACAAACATTTCCTTGTTCTCATTTTAAAGGTCCTACTCGTTTAACCTGTCTTATATAGAAAGAGTCAAACCATGACATTACAAAATTAGAGCTTAACTACTTCAAAGTCCTCGGTTTGTTCAGATTTCCAGAGGCCTTTTTGCTGAATTGTTTCAGGGAGGAAAATATTTACCTCTTATTTGACATTGGCAACTCCCCACTCACTCCCTCCAGGAACTGCTGAAATTACTTTATCCAGGAATCCGGACTAGAAACTCTCCCCTGTAATGTCCTGATCTAACTGGGGATATTGCTGTGTATTTATTTGGTTTATGATACTGTCAAAGAGGTCAAGGTGGTTACTGTGGGGAAAAAAGCTTACATTTGGCAGGCACTCAAGCAGTGCCTTTCAAAAACCAGGAATATTCCCTATGCCTAAATAATTTTCCCTTACGATTGAGTGTGACACAGCCTGGCTGTGAATTCTTTAGGGCGGCTGTTTATTTTTTACTTGGACTAACAATGGTGCCAGTTGAGGTAGCCAAGTATGAAATTAATATGGATTTAAAAGCTCAAACTTGGCCAGTTTATTTCGGTCCCTCTCTTTGAAATCAATCACAGAGGGAGAAGAAAAAAGGCATTCAGATATTGTTCTGATTGTGTACACACAGTGGATGGGACAAGCTGAGTTTCAAACTGTAGTAAGAAAACATCAGGCTCGACTTAAACAATAGAGTTTTGCTGGCAAGCACAGGAAAGCTCTGGAGAAGGCTGCCTGGGGAGGTCTCTACCCATATCCACTACATGCCACGGTTTTGGTTCAAGGATTTTGGAATTCTTTGCCAAAGCAGGCCAGTAAGGTTCAAACCTCTGTTCTGTGTCAGGGATGGAAACAGAAGTTGTCCCTGGTCTATGAATTTTATGGCTGGCACAGAAACCTCCTCAGGACCCAAGTTCTGTTCACTGTGCAGCTCTGATTTTATTTAAAAAACCTGACAAATTAGAATTGTTTTCCCTTGGCTTAAACTAACACGACAGAAATCACTTGAGCTGCTCAGAAAATGTTGTGTGTTTAGCTGCTTGATCCGTATGTGGAAAAAAGCTAATTACACAACCCATTTAGGCATTTAATGTCCCAGGGCCAAGTCACTCTATGTCCACAGAAAGCATTAATAAACATGGCTTATCTCACTTTATGAAAGTTGTGATTACCATTTTTCAATAACTGCAGCTATCAGCAGCATTTCACCTCTCCTACCTTACGAAACTGAAGCCAAACAGCAAAGCCTATTTGAATTCAGCTCAAATGAGAATTTATTGGGAACACGTTCTCTTTCTGTTCCTGTGTACAATGTCAAAATTCAGGGCTGGAATTCTCAAAGTGCAGCACATCAGGGCTCAGCTGGGAACAAACAGGAGCAACCAAGCACATGAGATCAAATAAGCCTCTAGTTTGATGCTTCAATGGGAAGTAAATATTCAAAGGTGAAAAAAAAAAAAAAAAAGAAAGAAAGAACACAAAAATCTGCCTGCTCATTTTCAGAATTATTACATCTTAAATCTCTCTGTAGAAATGGTCCACTTTGCATTTCAGCTACAGAACACACAAGAAATCTTTAGGAAGTTTCCTCTATGGAATAAAAATTATCATAGTACTATGTACTTACAGTCCAAATCCCATTAACATCAAGTGATAGACTTTATAATCTTTTGTGTATCTGACATTATTATGTAATATATAAATGCTTTAAGTCATATATGAGTTACTGATATCCCACTTTTGAAATACCACCAAGCTGTTGGCTCCCATTCAATACCAACCAACTGCCTCTCCCTCATTCTGAAGACAGGCAGAATAATTGTAAATTGGTAATAAACCCTCAGATTTTGAGTGAAAGTGAAGAAATTCTCAGAAAAGAAACAAAATGAGTAACTTTTTATGCCACACAGACGTGATGGTTACAGTATAGTGTAACATATAGGATACATTATGTGTAACCTTTATGTGTAACTTCATGAATTATGTGATAAATTGTCTTCAAATGTGCATATTCCAACAAAATATATATGTTCCAACAAAATATACACATCATCAGCCATTTATATGCTTTACTTTGATCCAAAAACATGCTGGCAACTCCTAGGGTAATACAGGAAGGTCTAAATACTAACTTACAATTCCTGTGCTTGCAATTCCTGTTTGCACTACCAAATTATGACAGGAATTTTTAAAGGCATTTTTACCACACAAAGGCTCCTGCTAAGATGATCAGGCCAGGTCCTTTTCCTAGAAACTTCCAAAACTTCAAGTGGTTCGTCCAATGTATGCACACAAGATTAGCTCAAGGTTAAGTCCCATGATTTTAACAGTTTTGAGATAAAAAATATTCAGATTTTTACTCAAACCCAAGAGATCCCATTCCCACAGAAACTTTAATCTCAGGTGCAGCCATTTCAGAATCCACACTACTCAGGCCTGGAAATATTTCAGAGCAAATGAAAAAAAAAAAAAAAATAAAAAGGAACTAACAAGGAAAAAAATAAGTGATTTCCCTAAGCATTTCCATAGCTTGCATAAAGACATCAATTACCATAGCTTGTCTTCTAAATTAATGATTCACAGTGATGGATTATTCATGCAAGTCGGCCAGCTGAACATTATACTTTGACTCTGGGGAGAAAGTATAGCATGTCTTAATTAACTAGATTTTGTATATGCCAAAAGATGCCCAGGAAAACTTTCTTTCTCTAGTCAACCAGGTGAAATGTGAGCAAACAGAACTAATGGTAATTGAAATATGCAAAAATCTCCCGTAGTCTCAGAATCCATATTTAAAGTGAACTAGCAAGAGCACATTGCCTCCAGTGAGCTCTGTCAAATAGATCCAAATTGCCATTTTGTTGAATGAAGTGACTCCAGATCTGCTCCGTTTAAGCGTGAAAAAGATGGAAATTTCACATGAATATGCTGCTTCCTGCCTCTGCACAACCTTGCAAGGCTTCAGTGATGGCACAATTTCTTGTTTCTAAAGGATATCAAGTATTTCCTTGACTGAAACTCAACACTGAAATTTTCTGTAAGTGAATGATAGGTTATTTTTCCAAATATTTTCCAAATGAATGCTGTGTTCTAATGGCCTCCTTGAAAATATATAACATTTATGTGTTGTGCAAGTCCATTGATGCTGTTTGTTACTTTGATTAGGATGGTGCAAAATACTCTTACAGTTCCAACAATATCTGGGATTTGCACTTACTGGCTTTCAAAGTGTTCCACAATCATTGTATTGAAAGATTTACAAAATAAAAATGGGAATGCCATGATAAATGTTGCAATTTATCCTTCAAGTAAGTAATAGGAACGATCCAGTGTCTCCAAAAAATCTATACCAAGCTGCTGCGAGCCAGCAAAGATCACCATGCCTGATGAATGATATGCCCAGCCAGTTGCATATGGTTTATACACACTGAGGTTGTTAAAAGTATTAATCACAGGCAAATAGACCTTAACCTTTAACAAATTAACCCCAGATGCTTCACAGCCATTCACAGATTTTATGAGTAGGAAGAATCTGTTTTCATTTTATCCTGGAAATAAACATTAAGTGACTTCACCACCACCAAAAGATCTAAAAACAATTGAGTTTTTTACCTTCTTCCCTTAAAACTGTCCTATCCATTGGTGTTACCTTTTCTGAGCTCCTGGGATAATCCTAGAGCCTTCAAAAGCAAAACTTTAATTTTGTCCTTGCTCTCTCAGTGCTCAGCAATATTTCCAGGGATTCTTCCAAAGCCCTACACTTCCTAAGGAGTTAAGTAATAACTCCAAGATAGGATAGTTACATAGGTAAGGATTAGGAAAGGACGATGCAAATCAATTTAATTAGACTCTACCAATGCTGAGGTGACAAATAGTGGGAAGACATTTTCATACCTCCATCTCCATAGTGCTTTCACTCCACGAGACCCAGCCCCTTGGAACAATTCTTAGATGCAGATTTGAATTTCTGCTGCTTTTCTCCCCTTCCAAACACGAGATGTCCTCGTGTTCTTCTTGGGAAATATGCTCCCATCACTGCAAGAACTTGTTTTCATTGTGACTGAGTGAAAGCTTGTCCCCTTGCAGCTAAAGGGTATTTTGCTGTCACTTCATATATGGGGACCTGCTATCTGTTATGTCAAATCCACAAGTGCACTGTGTTTTAATATTGCATGCACATTTTCCTCCCTCACATTTCTATATGATAAACTACTAATGGCATTTTTTGCTTCATGCATATCATCCCCTCAAAATAGATCTACTTACAGTCAATTTGATTCTTACTCACTGTCATGGGTATCTTAAATGCCCTGCTGCTCCATATCCCCTGTAATTAAATATTTCTGCCTGCTTTTTTTCTGATATTTGTTTTCCTTGGTATCTTCCCATACATCTAATATCCTGCTTTCTTTAGCATTTTAACAGAGGCATGGTAGGAAGAGCAGATGGAAACTGTCAGCTGCAGATGATGCCAAGCAGCTTCTGAGCAAGTGGAGACTCCAAGAGCTCTGAAATCCCCATGGGGTTTGGTGACACCAGGACATTCCCTGTGCCTCAGATGTGGGGAGGATTAACCCAAGGCACTGTCCTGCAGCCAGAGCTGGGGCCTGCAGTGACCACACAGGTGACAGTGACCTGGGGAGCTGCAGCCAGGCGTGCACAGCACAGGAGGAAGAAGAACAGAATAATTACAGCTACAAAGCACCACAATCCCAGTTCTGCATCCTTGCAGTGGCATTTTCAGGTGGCAGAAGTCAGGAGTCTTGGAGGTTAAAAGAAGCAGAGATTTGTGAGCACACACTGCAGAGGCACAGAGCACTGTGGGCACAGCAGAGCATGGAGAGGGAGATCCTCAGGACAGGCTTGGGCAGGAGGGAGGTGGATAAACCAAGCCAGCGATCAAGAGGGAAAGCCCAATTCAGATGCAGAGGAATGACCCGAGGCAAAGGCAAAAGAGCCCTCCCAGACTTTCACTATTACCAGCTGGGGACAACACATAATCCCTATCTGTCACACTTAAGTCAACATGACTGCAGGATGGAAATGAGATCACAGCAACCACAGAGCAGAGCAGAGCTGAATTAAAGGGTTCAGCTCTGCATCTCCCAGGTTTAATTTCCAACTGCTGGATGGCTGCTCTTGGCTTGCTTCTCAGACCCTACTGTCCTTTTCTTCCCAGCTCCTCAGACTGCACATCTCCACCACCAGCTCCCTTGGATGGACAGAACCAGGATGGGTTGATGAATCCTGTGACTGGACTAGTCACAACCAGAGTCCCTTGGCACAGGAAAAAGATGCTGCTCCACAGCACATGCAGTCATGAAACAAGATCTTGTTTGTCACTGTAGACCAAGGAGGCGTAGCAGGCACATTAAGCATTAATCTAGAACTCTTCTGTCATCTTCAACTCAAACATCAGTTTTGTCAAGTGTTATCTGAACCCTTATTTTAGAAGTGTGGAGTCAGCTTTGGTTTTGCAATTTCTTTTTTACCCATAACCCCACCTTCTGCCTGTAATGTTACTGTGAATAAACAATGTTACTTTAATAAAGAGGTTTTTATTCACCATACACAATTGCACATGTTTTAAAGATAAAATAGAATTACTACAGTGTTTTAAAAGTCCATATCCAGTTCAATAAGAGACTGGTTTATTCCTCTTTAGTACTTGTAAGAGTCATTAGACATCTTTCAACTCCCACTAATTACTTTGTTTTTGGCAGACATTACTGTTTCCTCCTCCTGCTTTTTTGAATAAATCTGAAATTAACAAGTCAATAAACTGACATATTTACAGTAAAAATAACTCGGCTCCCCTGTCTTCTTCCTCCCACTTCTCATATCTCTTAGCAGATGAAAAGGTCATCATTCACCTACAGGCTTTACACACACTCGTGGGGACTTGGGCACCTTCCCTTTGCATCAACCTCATCTCAAGTTGAAGACCCGATATTACAGAAGCTGTTCCTGTCGTCTTGGGTTTTGATTAATTGCTTTAAATAGTTTAGAAACTGGAGCAAATGCTTCTTTTGAGAAAAAGATATCTGCGAGAGAAAACATGAGTTGCTTCAGTGAACTCCAATTGCTGTGTGAAGTACACAGTCATTAAATGCTCCAGGAGCTGCTTTAATTTAAACGTGGAAAGAAAAGCATTGGAAAAGGGCAGTTTGGGTGTACCAATTAAAAAATGATGCTTTAAATCTTCAGACCTTTCTTTGCAACTCCAACTTACATAACTGAGATGTATGGGGAAAAAACTAGGGCAGCAAACATCCCCTCAGACACGGAGACAGTCCCCAAACCCTGGCAGGGAAGGAGGCAATTTCCAGTGGCTGAGTGATGCTGAGAAATTCCGACAGGCTGTCTTTGGCAAAGTACCCACGCTCTTAACACTACCTTGACATGCCAAGGGCAGGCAGAAAAATCACAGTGAAAAGTAGATGTCCAAGTCCTCCAGCTCACTCCAAACTTCCGCAGGAGAATCGAGGCTGGAATGGCATTGCTGCTCAAACAGTACCAGATGCAAAATGCAACTGGTGAGAGGAGATTGGGCATTTTGTCTTGCTGCAAAGGGAATTAAAGCCTTTGCTTTCTGTGTTTTTGAGCAGAATTCTCAGAACTGCAAAAGCAAAACAAACCCTTTAGTGTGCTGTGCAGGAAGGTTAAAAAGGAAATGAGAGTTCTCTTTTCTGAGATGAGGAAATCCCCCCAAACCTACAGAAGCATGCATGGCAAAAACAGAGGGAAACAGAAAAGCACAGGAACTGCAGCTCTTCTGCAGTCTGGGGAGATCACTGCTGGCTAACAAGTGCTTGGTTTGTACATCTGAGACATCCCCTGCACATATGGCACAGCTTCAGTTTCAATTCTGACAGAATAGATCTTTCTAGAAGCGGCAGATTGTCCATTAGGCCCATCAAGCCATCACGGGGTTGGAACTGTCAGACTCACACAGCAGAGTAGGAACAGAGAGCATTATTAAGCAATTATTTCTTCAGCTGTAATGATGAAAGACTTGAGGGCTGAAGTACACAAAGTACATAAATTAGTGCAAAGACAAACAGCCTATAAATTGGAAGCCACTTGGTTAAAACTAAATACAACCCCATTGTTTTAACTTTCTTCTTCAAGACAGTAAATTCCTTGTCATTATTGATTCTTCCTGAAAGAAGAGTCTCAAGGTCTGCAAAAATATTTCTCGAGAATTATCACAATATTTAAACACTGAACCAAACCAAAAAATCCTTTACAACACACGAGGTCGGATCTCATTAACCCCAAAGCCATACACACATTTAACTCATTAGCTTGTATGAATAAGAAATTTCCTCTTTTCCCATCTCACAGCTACAGCTGCTCTGCAATGACTCCAAAAGCCCAAAAAGGACACGGATAACTCACGCAGCTTTTATCGCATTAGCCACGGTCTGCAGTTCTCATAATCATTAGCTTTGAAGTGCATTAAACAAACCAGAACACGACCTTAGAGCTGATATTTTAATCACACCACGTAAGAACAATTCTTTATCACAGATACTTCATTAAGGCCACCAAACAAGATGCTATTGAGAACTACCCAAGCCACAGGCAGGCAAGGAACTACGCTCACATTACTTTATTGCCAGAGACCTTCTCCAACATAACCTTTCTAAGGTATTTACACCAGAAATAAATACATCCTTAATGGGATCAATGCATCCTTACATCCCTGTCGTTTTGTACGGCTTTAAATGCCAAGTACAGAGGGAAAATAAGTACCAAGAACTTCACAGTCATTACTGAACTATGGGATTAATTTTTTTGGTCTTCAAGTGGCTCCAGCTTTATGCCCAAGACTGTTTAATGAAGAAGTTGACAGAAAATGTGTCCTGTCAATTCAATAATTCAAGATGCAGAAAGTATTTCCTTTCCTCCTGCAGGAATACATGGTATGCTATGTCTCCCATCTCCACGTTCTGCTAATGTTCAGTCATCCAGTTCACCAGACCATGCTGGGAAGACACCAAGTAAACCCAAAAATTTTTAAGGGATTTCCAAATTCAACTACTCTGGTTCTTCATACATACAAAGTATGTATGTATTCATAAAGACACATTTATCACTAATTACAGCTGACTACACAGACATCTTTCCCTACCATCTGCCCATTATACTGTATCAGAGATATGCAAGTGTATATAAAATAGAGGAAACAAACATTAACTTTGAAAACCACGCTTACACACCAGTTTTAAACGTTATTTTGAACACACAGCTTAATTCAGATAAGGACAGCCTGAAAACTGAGTACAGGACAGATGTACCCTATATTAACTCAGCCTGTGCTTTACACAGACAGAATAATGTATTGCCCACACAGAACACAAATTGCTAGAAATTATTTTAAAAGGTATTCAGGCATGCCAACAATGTGTCTACACTGATGATGAGCAACCCAAAAAACGAATTTGAAATTTTGAGAAGTAAAACATTAGTTGAAAAAGCCTTTAAAGAGCAGGGAGTAGCCAGATCTTGCCGTGAAGAATTCTACCAGCAATAACTCATTTTCACGGCTAGACTTTGTGATACACAAGATCATAAATTGAACTAAGCTACACATAAATACAACATTTACATCAACAGAATAAATTTCAAGAGAGTTATTACAACAATAGTTTTCCTGGAACTGTTCACCCTGAATATGAAAGGAGATTACTGACACGTTCACAAATAACTTTCATCTACATGTGAGCGAATCGCTGACAGTGGTAGATGAGGAGACAAACTCAAAGCAAATCCAAAAATCCCAACTCAAACTGGACTAGAAGATGTATAAATATAGGATAGACAGTCTCATGAGGTCAAATTTTGGAACTCATGACTGCTTTTAACAGGAAACTTCACACTGCCACAAGCCTTCACTTTGTATTACATCTTAGGCTGCCCTGTCTAATTCTGTAGACAACCCACACCTCAAAAAAAAAAAAAAGCTATCAACCACTCCTGCTCCCTCCCTTCCCTTGGCAATTATTCCTCATCACACTCAACCAAGCCAGAGTAATTTTAAAAAACACAATGGACGTAAAAGAACAAAGCGTGAATCTGGTCCAAGCCTCAAGACTAAAAAACAAATTAAAAAACCCCAAAACACTCCAACCAAGACCCGACAGAATCTCGAAAAGTATCACAAAATTGATGGAAGGGGATAACAATCTATCTTAAGTTCTAGCAGCTCTATGACCACAGCTTTGTGGCTTTATTTAAAACTTACTAATTTTACTGAAAGGACATAATACCATTAAACAGACATTTGGCTCAATCTACGCTATAACATTTTGGTAAACACCTCTCTCCTCCACAGAATGGCGTCATTTTCCATCAGACTAAATCACCAGATCCCACCAAAAACGAGGGGAGAATTGAAGAATCTGAGCTCGAAGGTGATTAACAGCACAGAACTCGTACACATTATACAGGTTTTAAGCAGCCCTTTAATACCAGGATGCGTAAAGTATTTGATATATGAGAGACCACCCATCGATCTGATTAAAATAAAACAAAGTGGTGTGGAAAGGAGAAAAAACACACGTGGAATGATGTGTAACAATCCAGGTGCCTTTTTTTCCTATTTTCCCCCCACCCCGTGCCCTTGCTCACCCCTAAGGAGGAGATGGGCATGGGCAATCACAGGCACCTGCACATCGTCCCTCTGTTCCCACAGGCATCAAACTCTTCCCACCTTGCCACCAGCACTGCAAGAAGTTACAGCCAAAGCCTGACAAGTTGAATGCTTTAGCTGCTCATTCCCATGTTCACGTTGGGGAATTCGTGCGCCTTAGCGTTAGGTAATAGCGATCAGCATTAAAAAAAAAAGTGAGCGTTAACAGCGACACATCAGAAATGCAAATTCGCATCTAGAGCTGAGTGGATACTTTAATATTAATATTAAATTTTAATCACTGAGCTTTTCCTGTAATGCAATTGGAAACTTCAAACCTCAAAGCTTACTAGGAGATGAATTACCTCGAAAAATTACGCACAAGTTTAGTTCTTTTAACGCCCAGCACTCGGGGCGCGCACACGGTCTGCGCTGCGCTGAGCGAGCCGCCAGGACGGGGCTGCCACAGGCGGGAGCAGCCCCTCACAGGCGGGCTCTGGGAGCCCAGCTCCGGGCTGGGAACGGCCGGAACAGCCACAGGGACCCGCGGGACACCGCGGGCGGGCTCTGGGGCACGGCACCGCGACACTTTCTCCACCTGAGCACAACTCCGGCCGGAGCGCTCCCGCCGCGGCGCGGGCTGAGGGCGCCTCCGCTCCGCGGGGCCGGAGGGAGAGCGCGTCCCTGCCCTGGCCGCCCGCGGGAGCCGAGCGAGCACCTGAGGGGGTTCGGGGCTTGCCTGCCACTCCCCGCCGGTTATCCCAGGTCGGAGAAGCAGCTGTGATCCCGAACGCCTCCTCTCCCGCCGCAGCCCGCCTCCCTCCCTCTCCCTCAGGCGCTGAAGGGAACGCCGGCGACCCCCGCATGAGCAGCGGCTCCTCCGCACCGCCGCTACTCCGGGACGGAGCCGCGGGGAGCCCCGCTCGGTGTAAGTAACAAGCAGGAGCCGCCAGGTTTATTCGGTCGCACAGCCCCGGGAAGGGACGGCCGCACTCACCGGCACTGCCGCCGCCGCCACCCCGCCCGCTGCCCGGCGGTGCTGCCGCCGCTCCGCACTCCGCCGCGGCTCTGCCGTGCAGGGCTGTGCTCGGCTCCTCTGAGCCCCGCTCCGCCCGGGCGCTGTCCCCGCCCCGGCCCGCCCCGCCGAGCGCTCCCGCCCCCGCTCCGCTCGGCATTGTGGGGCTTGTGGTCGCGGAGCGCGGACTACGAGCCCCAGGGCCCCGCGCGCGGTTCCGGACAACGCCTGGTGTGTGGTAACACCGCGGATCTTCCTCCTCCTCCTCCTCCTCCTCCTCCTGCTCCTCCTGCTCCTCGCGGGCGCTTCCGGCGCGGCGGCGGCGGCGAAGCCCCTCGGGAGCAGCGGGGGCTCGGCGGGCCGGGGCAGGTGAGGTGCCGAGCCCTGCCCTGCCCTGCCCGGCTCTCCGCGGGCTGGACGCGGGGCCCGCCGCGCCCTCCGGGGCTGCGAGCGAGGCGGTCGAGCCGCCCCCGGCACCGCGGCCGGGCTGAGGACGCGGCTGAGGGCGGCCTCGCCGTGCGGGGAAGGTGCGCGGGGTGTCCCTTCCCCTCCCGGCCGGGCGGTGACCTCGTTCCTCCGGCCCCGAGGCGCCGCCGAGGGCTTGTCCTTCTCCCCGCCCTTCCCGCGGCCGCGGGGGTTGGGGCCTGGCCCCGCTCCGGGGTTCCCGGCCTGGTGCCGGTTCCCTCGGCCCGGGCCCGGCAGGCGCAGGCCCGGATGTGTTTTATTTTTGTGTGTATTATTTTTAGCTCGTCCTCTCGGAGCGGAGCGCTGTCAGGTGGCTGCGGCGGACAGGGAGAAAGGGCACCTCGGCTCCTTCCTCCTCCCTGCGCCAGGGGAGGTGTAGGTTGAGCATTAGGGAGAAATTGCTCACAGAAAGGGGTGATTAGACATCGGAATGGGCTGCCCTGGGAGGTGGTGGAGTCACCGTTCCTGGAGGTGTTTAAGGAAAGACTGGACGTGGCATTCGGTGCATGGTCCGGTTGACAAGGTGGTGTTTGTTCAGAGGTTGGACTCGATGATCTTGGACGTCCTTTCAGCCTAATTGATTCTGTGATTCCTTCTCCGCAGGGCCCCCCGGGCTGTGCCCCCCTTAGGGACCGAGCACTCAGGGGAGGTGCTCAGGGCTGGGGTGTCCCATTAAGTTGCTCACTGAACTGGTGAGTTGGGTTGGTGTTTTTCCTGTAGCTCGCACATACTGGGTGGCTGAAACCTTGTGCTGTTCCTGTTATCAGAGGAACTAATTCTTCTCTGGTGCTTGTTTACACGTTGGAATGTATTTTTGTCCCTTTGGAGCTGTGTCATACTTCGTGCTTGATAAAGCAGTGGCTTTGCTTTCACATTCCCAAAGAGAAACGGGGATATGCTGTTGTGGTTATTTATTCCAGCATTCACGACCTGTTTCAGTTATGCTGCATAACAGTTTTGGTGTTGCTGCCTGGTGGAACTGGAGCACAGGCTGAAGGGTCTCATGTGAGACACAGGCTGGGTGTATTAGGACAGATTAAATCACTTCCATTTTGAAGTCCAGCAGAAGAACACGGGCTAATTATAAGCCTGACTTCAGGCTAGGCTGGGTTTTTGGTTTTTAAGTTGATATGGTTCTAAAAATAGACATCTTGGATTTATCACAGGTCTGTGTCATTTCTGAGTTAGTCATAGAACTGCTCTTACAGTAATCAAATGCATAAGCAGTTCTGCTTTGTCAGAGTGAATTTCACTGCAGGTGACTGTTACTTGTGTGTGGGGATGGTTGAAAACTATTTCTGTTCTAGTGAGAGGCATTTTCAAGACTTCAATCCTGTTTGCTGGTGACATTCCTTTTATTATTTCTTCAGTGAAACTGTTTGGTGTAAGAATCAGTAGGATATGGAATCAGTTCAGTAGGCTGCCTTTTTAAAGTTTCTTCTTATCGTTGCTGATTTTAAACTACAGATTGTTATCTTAACATTTGATCTGTATGCTAATCCCAGTGAATCCACCCATACTGTGTTCTCAGTTTTAAAAAGAAGCAAAGTAATTCTGTATCTGAAGCACAAAGCTTTGAAGCTTTGTATCATATAATCTAAGTTACACAACGGGAAATAATTGCAATTGGCAATTGAAATACAGTGGCAGGTAAAGTAATATCTGACCAAAAAAAAAAAAGTGTGGATTTGGTTTTTTTTTTCATTCAAGTGATCTTTAATGACAGAAACAGAGTTACCAAGACACATGTGGGGTATGTATATAGTTAAAAGGGCATATTCTGCAATTTTTTTTACTTCCATAAACTTTATAACAGCAATAGTAAATTGCCTACACTCCCTCCTCCCATGCACATTGGCCCTACATTTTGATTCAAGCTTTGCCTCTGAATTCAGATAGAATTTTTGCTGTTATTTCCCTTCCCCCACTCTTTCATCCTGGACTTGAATGAGTTTTTCTGGTAACTCAGGGATCTCGGATCAGGTTAAAGGTGAAACCTCTTCATGAATCCTCACTGCAGAAAGTAGAGCAGAACCTCTTGGCAGGGAAGGTAGTCTTTTCTAGCAAGAATGGAGCTGTGATTTTTGCTTAAAGCCAACCATTGAACTAATAATATTTATAATCACTGCCTTGGGCTTTGTTCCTCTGTAGTACTTTTCTAAAAAGGAACATGAATGTCTGAGCACTTCCCAGATCTAAGGTGGATGGAGCCTGGAGAAGAGGAATAGAGGCAACATCAGTGCAGAGGTAGATCTGCTGATGACAGAACTGAAACCCTGCCAGTTGATACCAAATGTTTCTGTTGGTTTAAAACTTGAAAAGTTGAAATCATGAGAGTGTTCTCTTTGCTTTAAGCACTGTTTCAGAAGATTCTGTTACACAAACACCTCTCTTTGATGGAAACCTCACTCATTTTCAGCCTGGCCTAGGAGCAAGTGTGGATTTGGGGAAGATCCTGCCTGCTGTAGTTGATGGTGATGATTGTGTTCTTATTAAGCAGCTCTGCTTGATTTAAGTGCATCACCAAAAGTCTGTCAGTAAATGACACATGTTAGAAAATGACACACCTTAGACACTGATAATGGTCATTGTACATTTGGGAAGCGTGGTGGTTTGTGCCCTTTTTGGCATACAGGAAGTTTATCTTAATGTAGGGGTTGACTTTTTGGGTTTTTTTTCTGCTAAAGTTCAGTTGAATGATTTAAAATGTCATTGGGTGGCTGTGGGGGAATGGGCCTGTCAAAGAACCTTTCCAAATCTATTCCTCATCTAAAATATACCAGTTCTCTCCATGTTTGCTAACTGGCTGGAATCATACTTTAGTGCTGAGACTTAAAGGTTAGAATATAAGATTTATCCTGACAGTGAAAGCATGTATTCCATGTTAGTGCATCTCTTGGAATACAGCCTGATGGGTCAGGACTGAATAGTCAGGGCTGCATTCACTGGCATTTTAGCACAGTTGACAAATAAAATTCTCTTTAAATTCCATGTATCATTCTGTACATTCCCTCCCAGGATTCTCATTGCACACCCATAGTTTTGGATCACTAACAAAAAGGAAAATCAGCTGATACTCAGGGCAATATTTGGCGGTATCCTGCTGTCTTCTCCTTGTCTGCCCCCTCAGACCAATTAACAAGTCTGCCAGCAGAGTGACACCTTTTATACCTCTTCTAGCAGTTTTCCAGGATTTTCTCAACTCTACCACTCCACTGTGCTGTCCTAAGAAATCACCTTCTCATGGAATCTCATTCCACCTTTTCTGAGAGTGTAAAAAAAACAGATGACAGATGAAACTAGGGTAAACTCGTCTCAAAGAAAAGGCTCTTTTGAGATTGGAGGAACTGAAGTTAAGCTGTTACAAGACACTGTCGTGGTGTCTGGCAGCTGTGCAGAGCTGCTTTTGATCACATCCTAAAGGAAATGCTGAAAGCTCCTCCTTGCTGCATGGTAATGTGCATTAAACTTTGGCTTGAGTCAGGCCACTTTGAAGGTTATTGGACTTGCTGATAGTTGATCTAAATAGAACAGAAACTTCTGTTTTCATGAGGATTTAATACCTAATCAGGATTGAGACCTTCTTCAAGGATATTTGGACGTGGTTCAGTGCAGCTATGACAAACTGACTTTCAGTAACACAATGAACACAGAGTTTCTGTGAAGATAATTATTCTTTCTATTTAACACTAGCAAAGAACGAGGTGAATAAGTTACATCCAGAAGATGTGAAGTTGATTCCTAACTACAAATATAAATAGTTTGAGAATTTTAGCAGTCAGGTACTTCCATGCCACTGTAATGCTTCCTGGTGTGTCATCTGGAAAACAGGAAGATTTCAGAAATTATGAACAAGCAGTGTGATATATCGAATGTATTTCTTTTCATACCTTGGCAACAAAAGCATTTGGTGTTCTTAAATATTTCTTGTGTGCATGTATATAGAAATCCTTTTGCACCTCTTCAGTTGCAAAATTGGTATCCTTTGTGTTAATATAAATCCAAGTGTTGTATTTATTTTTTTTAAGAGTGCCAGTGTCTGGAAAAGAGGTAATAGATAATGTATAATTGTTTTTATATGAGGGTTTTAACTGTGCCATGGATTAGTAACAATAGCTTATGGCTCTTCTGGAGAAAATGAGTTCTTCATGGTAGCCCACAGTGTAATAGGTTTTCATCATCATAAAAATCCATCATTTCACTTAGTGTTTCCTTTTGTGTGTGTGTGGATACTGCTAACCCATAAAAACAAAGTAATTATATCTAATGGCAATTTTGTCCTTTTTTGCCCTTCTTCCTGTGATAAAAATCTTTTGGGTAGAGTAGAACAATGTTCAGTGACCTGATTTAACTATTTGAAAAACTTGCTCTGAGAACACAGATAAAAACCTGCAGTAAATTAATCTGTGAATGCAGGTGGTGCTTGTCAGATGGGAGTGGGTATTTACTGAACTTCCAGAAAAGAGGAATTAAACAGCAAAACAAACAGATCTCATCCAGCAGGGAATGCACATAGATAATAAATGGGACAGCTTGTACCTGCAGTAGGGAGTGCAAACTTGTTCAGACAAGTTCCCTCCCCCCATGTGAGCAGACCTTGCATGAATTTATGTAACTGAAACAAGTTCTTGGGAAAACACTCCACGTTTTGAGGAATGATGAATATTCACTTGGATTCTTCCATGTTCTGTAAAATACCAGGGGTGGGGTGATAAACTTGTGAGACCCCTGATTATTGCAGTTCCATCAGTGGGGATGGATTTCATCTATCCAGACCCCTTTCTCAATTCTCAGGAATCCTGTTCTGGGGTTGGAGGAGTCAACTCATCTGTGGCACGTTGAGGTTGGGACAGCAAGAGAAACAAATTGAGGTTTTGTAATAAGCAGTCACAGGACTTGTATAAAGTTTTTACTGTAGTCATGTTTAATTTTTATTCAAATTTTACTGTTCACAAACTCAGGTGAGATATGCATAATATTTATAGTCATCCAGGTTCTTCTCTGTGCTGACTGTAATCAATAACAAATTTCACTTATGTAATTATGGCTAAACATTTAAATATCTTCCCTGGACAAAAATTACCTGTTCTTCTGTTTAAACAGCCTGAAGATCTTTAGCCAGTGCAGAGCATAATGAAGAATATGGCTTGAAGAAATGTCTTGGCATGTTCTTAACCTGTTCATGCTCTCAGGAAGTGATATTGATTGCTGGAGTAGTTTCTGCTGTTTCTTATCATTTCACTCTTTTCACTTCTTACTAAAATGTCAGTAAATTACACAGACATACAAATGCCTGCTGTCTGGAGCTTGCTAGGAGGAAAAATCCCTCCTCTAGTGCATTAAATACTCCAAGCAAATCTAAAAATTAAGACCCTTAATATCTTTCTTTTTATCTTTATTCCTAACTTGGACTTCAGGTCTTTAAACTGAATTATGTCACATAAAATATTTTAAAAGAATCTGATGAACAGAAAATAGAACAGGCTGGAACAAGGGGTTTTTATCAACTGTAAGGTGACCTTTTTTTCTTTTCCACATAATTTCTGGGTCTGAGGAGGGCTCCTTCCACGTTGGGTATGCTGAGCTGGGCTGGGTGGAGAACTTCCAAAACAGAGCTTCAGTTACTGGAACAATCATTTTCCGTTGAGTGAACGTAGCTGGGGACACACCCTGAGTGGAAACATGACTTCAGCTTATATAAAACCAAAGATGCAGTGTTCACATTCAGATGGGTGGAAAGCAGGCACTGATCTCCAGCAGAATCACAGCTTTGATGCATGTGCAAAATTCTGGAGTATTTCTAGGTAGTTTTAATAGTCACAGAATGCATCTGGATGAGGTTTGGGGTTGCAGCTGCAGTGCTTTCCAAGGTTTTTCTGCATGGCAGTTGTCAGGAGCCTTATGCTGCTGCCTGTGAGTGGTGGCAAGATTTTTGTAAATATCACATAAAATCCCTGCTTTCAGGAAAATCGATTCCATAAGACCTTGAAGGGAAAACCACTTGTGGTAGCACCTTTTCTTTAAAATATTGACTCAATAGATTTCAGTTAGGGTTTTGAAGTTCCACCAAGTGGTCATTCCATGTTTGTTTGACTCGTGTATTAAGAAATGCCTGATTTCCAGGCAGTAAAACTCACGTTGATCTGTGCCTTGTCATTTTTAGAACCCGTCCCTCACAAGCATTTGTAATTGTGTGTTTTTCTCTTTTCTCACACACCCTAAGGACAATATATTTTCCAAGTTCTTCAAGTATTCTTGCACAACGAGGAAAAAGAAGAGACATTCCAGTGAATGAGGAGTTTTTTGCTTCTATAGTGTTTTCCTTGAGAAGTGGCTCTTTGAATGAGGATGACAATGGAAGAGATGAAGAATGAAGCAGAGACCACTTCTATGGTTTCCATGCCTCTCTATGCTGTTATGTACCCTGTCTTTAATGAGGTGAGCTTTAATAATCCCCTTTATTTTGGGAAATGTGGCCACAGTACCAGCATGTTCACCTTGTCTAACACACCTTCTCTCTCTGCATTGTTTCACTCTTCTTGCCATCAGTAATTTCATGCTCATTGCTGGTTGTCTTGGTCCTGAGCTTTTCTCTTACCTTTAACAGAGGATTTTCACAAAAGTGCCAACTCTGGTGTTCTGTGGCAGGAAATAGAACCTGTAAACAGCTTGATGCATTTTAATTTTACTGCTAATGGTTATCATTTAATAGGGTATTTGCTTTTCTGTGAGAATCAAGAGATTGTCAAGATGTTCTCAAAATCTTCTGTCAGACTTTTGCTGCAGAGTACATCCAGTGACATGTTTGATTTTTGTTTTCATTTGGGGAGAACTCTTTCCTTTGGGATTAACTTTATGGTATCTCTGAAGTGAGACCAGCAATTTGAAAGCTTCTGTCAGTTCCCCTTTCCATTCTGCTTTATAGGGCAAGGTGTGATTACTTAACTTGTTTTGTTCTGATAACAACAGAATTGCTAATAATTAATTCTAAACTTCTATTGCAGCTAGAAAGAGTAAATCTGTCTGCAGCTCAGACACTGAGAGCAGCTTTTATTAAGGTGAGAAGTAACTTGCACTGAAAAACGGTTGTTTCAAAAGTAAGCTGTGTATGATGAAGCTAAAAGGTCAGCTCTCTTGTTTCCTTGTCTTTTTATCTAAGACTTCATCCTTGATCCAGTAGACTAAAAATAAAGTGGACAACTGCATGAACTCTTAAGTTTGAGATGTCTGCAGATGTCATGAGTAGAAATCTGAACGAGCAATTTTAAACATTCTTCTCTTGTCCATACAGAACAAAAGCTTAAATGAGGGAGCAGTCAGTGAATAAATAATAAACTTAGTCTAAGACCCACAAGATTTTTAGCATAGGTGCTTATGACCCATAGGCACATAGCAGACTTTGAAACTGGTTTAAAAAGCGAGTGGTAGTGGGATTTTTTATTCAGTGTTTGTGTAGAAATCCAGCAGCAAATGAAAAAAAAAAAAAGACTCTTGTAACTTTTCTATTGTATTCCTAAAGAGTGAAAATACAGATATTCCTTTACACTGCTTTATTGAAGTGGAGATCTTTTGAAATATTGGAACAAAATAATTGCAGGTATAACATATCTGAGCTGTGCAACTCCGGGATACTTCCCTGTTCCTGCGCTTAAATCCAAATGTACCTTGATGCTCTTAAGTCTCAAATAGAGCTGCTAAAAGTGTGGGCTGGTTTTGTGTGTTTTCACAATTGGTGGTAAGGAGCTAAGCTGGATGCAAACAATGTTAAACTGAGATGTTGGTAAAAATGGTAAAAATCCCAGCCAGGCTCATTTTTCTTCCACACAGAGCAGTTTTTGGTAGCAGCACAGGTGATGTGAACAGCTCCAGTGTTAGTCCAGCTCTGTACTTAGATATGTCATCAATCAAAAACTGGGTTTTTTCTGAAAGAGCAATTCCCAGATGATGTCTGAGCATATGATGTGATTCATGAGAGGCACATTTATAAATGTCATGGGGAAGGTGGGGGAGTAGCACCAGTGTTGGAGTGAATTAAATTCCAGGGGATACAATACCTTTGTCTCAAAGCTTGGTGTTTATGAAAATATAACAGGATAGAGACATTTATTAAAATCTTTCTTACTTAAATTAAAATGAGTGCAAGGGCTTATTGGAAAAGTTATTTCTAAAAAATCAGTGATGTAGTCCAAGAAGAATGAATTTTGTAGTGGAAAAATATTTTTAATGTAATCTACTGATCCAGATGCATTAGACTTTCAAAGTTTCTGGCAAACTCCTGCAGTGTCTGAAGCAACTTACATGAAAATCTGCCTTTGTGCTTGCAGTGTCCAGGTCTTGCATATTTAAGAATATAAATTTTCTCTGCTGTACAGGCTGAAAAAGAAAATCCAGGTCTTACACAGGACATCATCATGAAAATTCTGGAGAAAAAAAGCGTGGATGTGAATTTCACGGAGTCTCTTCTGCGTATGGCAGCTGATGATGTAGAAGGTAATAAATCTTCTGTTGAATAGCTTTATTTTTAATTACACTGTTAACTAGGAGCATGCAATTCTCTGTTCCTTTTTTTTCAGAAGAGATTTTGTTTTTTAATAGAATTTTTTCAGCTTAGTCGAATATTGGTATTTTTGCATACCACTATTGGAGAAATTAAATCTCCCTGAAAACCATACTTGACTAATAAGAGAAAGAAAGAAAAGTAATGTTTAGAGCTGTGTTTTATGGGTGCACAGTTCACCTTTTGCAATGCTAACAACCAGGAAAAGGCAAATATGGAGTATAACATCCTCTTTGTTTTCCCCCTGCTTCGAATTAAAAGCAGCAGTTACACTGTCATAGAAGGAGAATATACTGTAGGCTTTAAGTTATTTTAATACTGAATTTGATGATTTTAATGTCTCAAATAAAGTAAGATGGGCTCTTTTTCCACCAGGCAGTAATAAAGGGGATTGTGGCACTGTTGTGATTCACACAGGGTTTATTCACTGCAGTTCTCTGGTCAAGGCTGTTTCTGTGCTGTTCACCTTCAAATTCACCATGGCAATCCTGCTGCATTTTGTGTCGTGTTTTGAGCTGGCACTACAGACTTCAAGACAAACTAATGGTGTTTTGAATATGTTCTTTTTGCCAGAGTATATGATTGAAAGACCTGAACCTGAATTCCAAGATCTCAATGAAAAGGCACGAGCACTTAAACAGATTCTTAGTAAGATTCCAGATGAGATCAACGACAGAGTGAGGTTTCTTCAGACAATCAAGTAAGTGCAGTGTGATGGATATTTCTGCAGATGAAGAGGGGAAACTTCTTGTATTTAGGCCTGAGTGTTGTAATGCTGTAGGAGGTGCAGCAGCTTTGTTTCTATTGCAAGAGAGCTGGATCTCACTTAGAAATGATGAGGATGTTACTTGACCAAACTTGCTAATTCTTGGCCGGAATTCCCAGGACACAGCTCTGGCTCTCTGTATTTGGTCTCCTACACCATGTCTGACACTTCCTCTGTAGAGACTGTTTTAAGAAGTATTTGACTGCTAGAAAGGGATTAAATTCCACCATTTCATCCTAAGGATATTAAAATTCAGTTTTTCTTGCCCAACAGGGACATTGCAAGTGCAATAAAGGAGCTCCTTGACACAGTAAATAATGTCTTCAAGAAATACCAGTACCAGAACCGACGGGTACGTGCACCAGCTCCTCATCCAGCATTTCTAATAGCAAAACAGGAGGCATCCTTTGGATCAGAGGATGAATAGGAGAGCTTAGCTGCTCAATGACACCATGCTTGAACAGCAAAATTGTTGTATGCTAGGTTTCAGGAGTTCTAGAGAAACAAAATGATTTGTCTTTGTTTCTTCTAAAGAAAAAAAAAAAAACCAACAAAATTTGTATTCCTGATGTAACATTAATTAATTTTCTGATGGGTTTAACCTCAAGGTTCTCACTGTAGCCAGAAATCTGTGAACTAAGACTGCTCCTGGTGTTTTTGTTTTCATAGGCACTTGAGCATCAAAAGAAAGAGTTTGTAAAATACTCCAAAAGTTTCAGTGATACTCTGAAAACCTATTTTAAAGATGGAAAGTAAGTATGCTTTTGTCCTGTTGTTTTGACAATTTACATAATGAAAGGCTTTATTGACTAACAGGGAAGTAGGACAACCTTTGGGGTGTAAGCTGCCTTTTTTAGGACTTGCCTAATTATTTCCTTAGCTATGTCCTCTCATTACCATGGCTGCTTTAAAATGCTGTTTCTTTATTCAAATGCCTTTGAATAAGGGGAAATTTGTTAAATACACCACCACATAACAGCCATGTGCAGTGTCAGTTTTGAATTTGAATATGAGAAGTTAAATTTCCTGGCCCTATGTGGGTTTTTTCCATGTATATACAAAGACAAAGAAATTATGGATATTTTTAATTGAGAAAAGTAATTTACCTATTTGAAATGTCATCTGCAAACACGAAACATCTGTGCAGTGTTCTCTTTGATTTGCATTTTTATTGGCCTTTCTTTATGGACCCTCACCGTAGCTGGAATGATTCAGCTGAATCTTTTTCTAACTGAACATTTTAGCCTTCAAACTGAGGCTTTTTCCAGGTCTTCACCTTAGGTTTTGAAGTCACTATTCCTGTATAATTCACTGCTGTGATTCTTTTGGAAGATGAGTGTGTCCCCCTCAGATTCTGACAGTGCCAGAGTGTTCTGTTTGAAAGATGAGAACCAACTTTGATGTTAGCTCTTGTTGGGCTTGGCAAAGACTGAGAGCACCCAGGAGATGGTGCATTACTAAAGGGCAGAGAAGTCTTGAGACCAGCTGGGAGTGCAATCCTGCTCCCATCAAAGCATTCTTGTTTTTCTCTCTTCTTCCTGAAATTGGGGCTAAATTTGATACCAAAATGAGAAGTTTAGGCCTTGGTGGCTTTGGCTCCTGGACAGAAGTACTGAGTGTTGTGGGCTTAAGCTCAAAGTGTGTTCATTATTTGCTGTAGTGTGAGAAATTCCATAAGGCTTGGATTTCCTGTCCTTGGGAAATCAGGAGGCATTTCAATCTGTCTGAGCTGCACATTGAGTGAGATCCCTGCTCCCCCCAGAAAGTGACAGCACTAAACACAAGCCATGCTCAGACGTCACTACTGAGCTGAAAAATTCCATGACCCCACACCTCTCTCAGCAGAAAGGTGACTGAAATAGTGTGCTGCTGTCACATGTGCACATTCAGTATTCCTTCAGGGAAGAGTTGCCAATTCTGGAATTCCTGGGGAGTGAAGTTCTCAGCTTTGGAAAGGTGTTTAACAATCACAGAGTCACAAAATGGCTGTGACCTTAAAGATCATCTGCTTCCAAGCCCCAGTCATCTGCTCCACGTTTTTCCCTTGGTTACCTGAATCCCAGAATGAAAGGATTGAGATGTCAGTGATGATTGAGAGCCAAATTCTTTTTAAATTCCTGCCAAACCAACACGGCCTTTGTGGGTTTAGCTATGCAAATGAGGCTGGCTGGCTGCCAGCAGGGAGCTTCAGGTAGGTCAGCACAGGGTGGAACATCCCTGTGCTTCCAATTCTCAAAGCCTGGATGCCAGCAACGCTGGGTTTCTCCAAAGCCATGTTTCTAGAAGTGTCTGAAGCAATATTCTTCTCTTTCCACAGGGCAATAAATGTGTTCATAAGTGCCAACCGACTAATTCATCAAACCAACTTGATACTCCAGACCTTCAAAACTGTGGCCTGAAAACTGTATATGTTGAGAGTTGTACTTTTCAATGGTGGATAGGGTACCTTTATATGTAAATTTTAAAGTTTTGACTGTATAAATTATCAGCCCCTCCCTCGAGGGGCCTAATGCAGGATTTTGAATGGGATTATTGCCATCTTACACCATATTTTTGTAAAACATTGTAGCTTAATCATAATCTCACGAGAAAGATTTTGCATCACTTTTTGCTATTATCATTCTTTTCAGAATTATAAGCCAAAAGAATTTACGCCTTAATGTGTCATTATGTAACATTCCTTATAAGAATTGTAAATATTTGGTGTTCTGTTTCTGACATTTTAACTTGAAAGCGGAAAACTGCAAGATTATGTATTTAACAATATTGGTGGCAAATATTCAATAAATAGTTTACATCTGTTAGACTGTCTTTTTGTATGTGAACAAAAGTGCATAACTCATCTTTCTAGAACTGCAGAACATTCATTCAATAGAAAAAAAAAATAATTAAAATTATTTGGGTGCTTAAAGCTACCAGGAGTTCAAATCAGTGTAAAATGAGGGGTTTTCCTTAAAACTCAGATTTTGGCTGTTATCTAGACCAGAATATCAGAATAATTATATTAAAGTGTCTTTGAGAAAGTAATAAATAAACCCAGGAGTGAGATGTGTTTTTGTTTTTGATAGAAATTAGATCTGACTTCTTTCTTAGTCTTCTGTTGGTGGTGAGATAACAGGTTTTTTTTACTCGTAGGCTATTCCAAGGTTTGGAGCACAGGATTGTTTGAAATATATGCAGCAAAGGTTGAATTGAAACTCTTCAGATGAGGGGGTTTGGATTTGTCCCCTTTGGGAGGGAGGAGGATTGGAGCTAGAACTCTTCCAGGTAGCACTAGTGATATCTATACTATGCATGCCATAAGGCAACTTTGTTTTTTCAGGGAATTGAAATCATGTGAGACCTCGACTGACAAACCTTGGCTGTGTAGGTGGTTAAGAGCTGCTGCTGGACAGGTGGAAATTTCCTCTTTGTGATTTCCTGGTGATGTTTCACGAGTTCTGACGAATCCCTCAGAAGTGCACCTCGAGCTGATTTGGAAATAGAATAAACCTCTGGAAGTTTGCAAAATCTGTGGCCATAACTAGGAAGTTTAGGGAAGAATGTGAAGCAGCTTCTGAAGCTGCACAAGCTGTGGCAGGAGGAGCACTCCAGGCTGAAAGAGCTCAATTGCTACAGAACTATTCCTTGTTTGGCTCTAAAGGGTGAAGAGAAGGTCCCTCCAGATTGCCTGGTGCTGTACTGCTCATCTGGGGCAAGTGCCTTATCCCAGGTACAACAGCTGGGTCCTTGCATTTGCTGATCTGAAAGGATCAAAAAGGGGGGAATGCAAAGTGCAGCCTCCCAAATAGCACTGGATGTTCTGCTGTCTCCTTGTGCATGGAATTGTTTCCTCGATGAGAGCACTGACTGTAGTGAAATAGAACAATGTGAAGGAGAGTATTGTGTAAAAATGAGTTCTTTGGGAATGTATGTTGTGCAATTTTTGGTTCCACATAGAGCTGTAAGCAGGAATTGGTCCTTCAAGCTTGCTGGTCAGCCTGTTCTCTGTTCTGGCAGTGGTGTCTTGTGTTCTTAGCAAACTGAGCTTAGGAAAGGGATGCAAAATCAATTTATAGTTCAAACTTTCTGGTGTTTCTTCAAGCTTGGCCTGCTGAAGTGCCATTTCTTGGCAAGTGGTAGAAGAGCAGCAATGTTAGAGCTGACAAAATTAGAGTAATGTTTAATTTGCATCTTTGCATTCTGTGAGTAAAAGGGTTGAGTAGTGTTCCTTGTGGATGATGCTCACTTAGGTCATAGCTCCAGAGGGCTTCATGAAGATCAGCGAGTCAGGGAGAAGGAAGGGAAAGGCCCCTGGAGTTTGTGACACTTCATCTGTCTTGAGAAGAGTGTTTGGTACTGGGGAGGCTGCAGAGTGACTGTAGGGACAGAGAAACACAAAAGATTGGGTTGTATTTTATGAATTGGACCTGATGCCCATAATACTCTGAGATTCCTCAAATTTTCTTGGGTTGAGCAGGACACTAATTAGTGCTGGCAATCATTGGTTGAGTGAGACCATGTTTATGTCTATGGATGGTACAAAATACATATAAAAAAAACATTTCTGACTTGTTTCCCAAGCAAACTGCTGTGTTATGTCCTGCCAGTTGATTCCTTATCAAATCAGAGGCTGTTTCATCAAGAAATGAACTGTTCCTGTTCATCAGGTCTTCCCAAAACCTTTATTGGGGAAAAAGTACCAAATACAGGGCTCAGCTTCAGGTTGTCTGGCCAATGTGTTTTGTTTTATTTATAACCTCATTGTGATTTCTTTATGTTACCCTTAAAAGTAATGGAAAATTATTCATTGTAATCAATGTCTGGTAATGGGAAAACTTGAAAACTGGTGTCTTCAGGTCACACTCTTCTGTTGTGTGCAGTGAATCCATATCTAGTGGTCTTACAAACCTTCCTTTTCCACTGAATATGAGCTGGGACATATGTCTGTCAAATTTTATTGTGGTTTTGCACTTTATTCAAGTTACCTGAGTAGCTAAAGATAAGTTTCTCTTAAGGATTTCTGATACAGCAGTTAGTGTTGCAAAATGCTCTTAGAAAATTTCTGCTGTGAATGTGGGTTATAACTGCTATGATAATGTTAACATACAGAAAACCAATCTAATAAACAAAATAAAACTTTGTATATTTGTTAATGAAGCAAAGAACTGTCTTAATCACTTGTTTTGATTTTCCTCAGCCTATAAAGAAGTGAAGAAAAGCTTAGTCTGTCTTGCTTGTGGCTGGAAGCTTTAATACTGATCCACAGATTTGTGCCCAGGTCTGTGAGATGTGCCAGGTGCCCAGCTCAGAGCAAGGTTTACCTTGAGCTGACAAAGTGGTGAGTATGAGATCTCACAGTGTCCTGGTGGCAGAGCTGTGTCTGCAGCCAGCATGAGCAGATCGTGTCAGTCTGGATTCAACATTATCTTTCCACATCATTTTATCTAGATTATCACCAAAGTTCTCCTTCTTAATGTGCTTTTCAGATCCTGCTCAGCGTCCAGGGAAGCCTTGTTGGTTCTGCAGGTGTTACCTCTCCGTTTCACAGAGGCTCTGCCTCTCTGAGTGGGGTGGGGAAGGAAAAGAAAGCTGTCAAGGCAAACTTGCCACAGATCTAAGCTTTGGATTGCTGCATTTATTTGATTTCCCCTTCAGACTGGAGTGATGTGTGCAATAGTCATCACTGGGTTGAGCACAGCAGTGGTTGTCCCTTGCCTTCAGAATAGGCCCTGGCAGTTCTGCCTGAGAGTCTTGCTCTGCCATGCTCAGCCTGCCTCACCTTCCCCCAGGACTCCCCTTCTGGGGAAGAATTGCAGGCAGGTTGTGCTGGAGGTGTGGGAACTCCCTGAGCTCTGCATAATCACCTGGGTATTGGTGCACTTGGGCGTTTTTCACTCCACTCCTTTCATTTTCCTCATGCACATCTGGGCAGGTGTTGATTTTGAAAGAGAATAGAGAATAGGAGGGAATGTGGTTCAGGAACAGAGACACTGCCTGGCAGCAACCTTAAAAAATAGGACTGAGGAGATGCTCCTGGGTCACTTGGCTTTTCTTAGAGAAGTTAAAAGGTACTGCAGAATGTTGGCCCTAAATCTGCCCAGTTCTATTTTAAAGCCAGCTCCTTTGTCCTCATTCCTCTTGTCAGAAGTCATTTTAGAACAGTCTGAAAGAATAAAAAAGCCCTTCAAATATTGAAGTTTAATATGCGTCATAAATTTAATTAATGATGGAGAATTCACTAACCTTGGCCACAACCAACTGTTCTTTTTCCCTCTTCTCCACGGGACTTCAGTCCTGGGATGAATTTTGTGCCACCATGGGCTTCACATCTTAAAGATGCCTAATCCCAAGGGTTTGAAGCTCTAAACAGAACATGTTGGGCAATGCTAAATTTGCTCCTTTGAGGCTGAGACAAAAGGTTTTGTCCTCGTGCTGTAACACAAGCTTGAATTTTGCCACAAAACTCCTTGGTGCTGGTGTCTCTAAGGCAGAGGAGGAGGGTTTGGCTCACCTGGGGCTGTCCCTTGGCTTCTCTGTCCCCCTCCTGCCCCACAGCCTGGCTGTGATACAGATCTTGATGTCTGAGACAACACAGGATGCTTCTCCCTAGCTTTGCTTGCCTGAGCGTTTTCTCCCTGACTTCTTGTTCTGCACCTTGTCCCTCTTGCCCCATGCAGGCTGTGACAGCTTGGGGAGCAGAAGGGGCTGAGGCAGCACATTGTCACACCAAGGACTCTGCAGTGCAGGGGACAGCACCATCAGTGACTCCTTGGTGATCACCTGGGATCTCTCCCCCAGTTTAGCATCACTGCATGGCATCCTCACAATTATTTCTGCCAGATCTGGGCAAGTTCATGGCTTTAATGTTCATTTAAGGCTCAGGAGTGAAGCTCAGCAGCACCAGAGGTGCAAGGCTGTGAGTTTGGGCTGCACTGCCACAGCTGGGCACTATCAGAGTCTGTGATTATAGGATAAAGGGTTTTTTATCTCTTCCCTCTCTCTGGCACCTTGCAGTGCTGCTTATCCCCATGTGAAGATCAGAAAAGCTGAACCTGGCAGCACACAGCCAGAATTTGCAGTTCAGGACTCGACCATCCCAGAGGATGTTGTGTTGTTGGGGAAAGACCTCTTTGCTCAGACACTCTGCTATTGCTGTTCCTTTGGGATTTGTTTCTTGCTGTTAAAGGTTTATAAATCATGAGGATTCCTTTGTTAAGCAGTAACCAGAGGTGGCCGTGGGGGGAGGGTGAGTTGTTTTTGTGGGGACTGTCAGTGACACCTCAAGCACTGAGAGGAAGGGACATTAAATTCCTTCCAGAACCAAGAGGAAGTTTAATTCTTCTCACTCTGGAGATAGAAGCGTTCTGCTTAGTGTATCCAAGAAGGAAACGCGTTTTTTAGTGCTGTAATTCCATTATTGATGACAAGGTAAGCAAAATAGATTTTCAATTGCTGATTTCTAGTGCACGCTCAGCCCTGCTGTATAAACACTTGTGAATTTGCATTTGGAATCCCAGTCAAAGGAGTGATTCCACCTGATGGATAGAATAATTTCAGAGAATATTTTGTACTATTTCACTAAGCTAAAAAGTATAAAACCCTATATCTAAATTAGACGTGTCTTTGACATTTTATTATTTCATAATTGTAACTACTAGACTTTCCATAGTAGGTAATTGCTTTTTTCCCTGGAGCTGCCTTAGTCTCCAAGGATAAATGATGGGTGAAATAGATGCCTGAGTTCCTGAAGTTTTAAAGTAAAGAGAATAAAGTATGAGCTAAAAGTATAATTCACTTAGTCTCCCTTCTTGCTGCTGGGTATCTAATCTCCAATAGAGCCACAGTGAAAAATGCTGGGAAAAAAATTAAAACGAGACTGAGCTACAACCTTTAAGAAAAAGCAGATGCTTTCATGGTGAGTGAATTTCCTAATTAAAATGTTAATTGGAAGGATTTTGCCTTGCTTGTTGAGGAAAATGTGGTAACCATTTTTTCCCTGCTGTTTGCACAGCCGTGTGGTATTAATAATTCTGTGTGGTTCTCTACAGCTGCTTAATGAGTGACAAACAGAATTTTCTTAAGTGGTTTGGAATGGGAGAGCAGAAATTCCTTTCAAGGCTGTAATGCAGTAAGGGTAATAAATATTGCCTGTGAAGGTTAAGAAGGAAACCTCTCAGAATCACAGAGGTGATGAGGTTGGAAAGGAACCCCAAGACTGAGCCCGATCTTTGACTGATCCCCACCTTGTCCCTAGCCCAGGGCACTGAGTGTTCATCCTTGGACACCTCCAGGGATGGGGACTCCACTCAATCCTCTAGATCTGGAGAATCTCTATAACAGCCATATCTAAGCAAAATTCCCCTGTGATCCTTTAGCCCAGCCCCAGGATTTAGGGAGCCTGAGCAGAGTCTTGGCAGACTCAAATCTGATGCACTCTGAAGTCCCACAAAGAGCCATGGTTGCTGCAGGTAATGGGAAAGATCCCACCTATTTCTATTCAGTAAGAATTACAAAGTGTAAGGGGCAAAGAAAACTTCATTGGAGCTGAGTTTTACCTGCATTTTTACATGACTTTAAATACAAAACCCAAAGCAAGCATTTAACAGCAAGGCCTTCTGCAAGTCAGTATTTTTATTTGAATGAGAGCTGTTCTTTTCAAAACCAGATGTCTGCATTACCAAGACATAAAAGCTAAGTATGGTTTGGTTTTTTTCCTTCCAGCATAAGGAGAGACTTTTTTATCACAAAATACGAGCAATACCAACTGCTGACTGTGCCAAAGTCAGTGAAGTTCAACCTGTTGACCTCTTGCTGTCTGGAGCTTTTTTCTCATGAACATGCAATAATGGTTCTGTAATTCCCTGCCAACAGAAGGCAGCAACTTGCATTAGCAGAGTAATGCATGAGGAGAATAGAGCTGAGGTGTGCAAGCACCTGTTGCACTCGTGTCTGTCAGGCAGGAATTAACCAGCCAGGCTGACATGCTGCAGTAATTAAGGATCAAAGCTGCCCCTTGGCCAATTCTCATTTCCTGAGGTGTCAGCTGTGATGGGTAACCTTGTCCCAGTGCTTTCTCCACAAGGACCTGGAGCCCAGGGGGACATTCCTGGTGTCCTTGTGCTGTCCCTGCCGAGGGAGGAAAGCAAAAGCCCCATTGTGAGCAGGTTTACCCCGTTCTTGGACCAAAACGCAGCATCCACATCCTCCTCCACGTTATATGGGCTGCAGTTCTGTGGTAGAGAGGAATCAGGAGCAAATTTAGTGAATTTGGTACAAAATCATCCATTATTTCTACAGGCTGCAGATCTGAAGCTCTGGGGTCGCTGGGTTTGGGGCTGGGCAGTGCCCTGTGTCCCTGCTCTGCCCTCAGCCTCAGCTCAGGGGAGAACTTCCAGCCCAGACCTTGTGTTTGTTCCCAAAGCCTCGTGCTGCAGCATGTGAGGCTGCTGAGGATGGATGGACGGGGCTGCTTTGCACAGAACACCTCCACACACATTTATTCCACTGCAGCACCGCTGGGCTGTGTTCTGTGCTCAGCTCCAATTTCAGCTCTTCCCTGAGCCATCACTCACTGTCCTTCCAGCCCAGCTTCAGGAGCAAGTGGAAAAGTTCATCATCAAAAATGCCTAAAGTAAATGGGTTTTGCTAGGAACGCTTCAGCTGCAAACTGCTGTTGCTCCTCTCCATCTCTGGATTGTCTGTCTCCCTGAATTGAGGACCTGGAACTAAATTTTACCAGCTGGCAGCTTTGTGGCTTTTCTGACTCCTTAAAAGCCAATTCAAAACCTGTTCCTTCTGCTGCTTGTGTGCCTTGCAGGCAAGACTTGTTACTTCTCTCTTCCCAAAATCTATTTGGAGGAGAATTATGTGGTGGAAATTAATGAAAAACATGGACTTAACATTTATTTTCTTGACCTCTGAAAACTATCCCAATTGGTGAGTGTTAGTCTTGTGGGTTTGGGTTTTTTTTTTGGTGGGGGGCCAGGGGATGATGATTGGAAATTAGTTAAACCTTTAAATAACATCTCAAGATGTTTCCATATTAATTCATAAATGTGGGGTCACTCACTGCAGTGGAAGGTGGATAAGAATTTGGGTTATATATACATATATATATATATAAAATAAATGGTTCCTGTTGTTGGGATGATATTGCTGCCCTTGTCACAGCTTTGCTGAAATCTCCCCTTTCCAAGGAGCAAAGCAGTTGTAAAAGCTGTTGCATCCCTCAGATTTTTGTAGCTTGAATTAGCAGCAGAAAGCAGAGAGATCATTTTTGTATGAATTTTATCCCTGAGCTATTAGAGCTGGAAAAGCCAACACTCAATCTACATCTCTCACACAGAATACACCTACAATTCTCTCTCAGTCTCCATGGCAAAAAGCTGCTTTTCTGCTGATTTATCTCAGTGAAAAAACTTAAAACTGGACACAAGAATTCTCACTAAGGGGAATGGAGCATGAAAACTAGAAGGACAGTGTTTGAAAATAAGGTTTGAAATTTTCCTGAAGCCAAGTGTGGCAGTGGAACATCATTCCTGAGAGCTGCTGCTGCTGGTATTAAAGGATTTCCAGGTGTGGCAGGGTTGGAGGCTGTTCCTGGAGCAAAGTGTTGGTGTGTGGGGAATTCTGACTGGTTTGGTGGGACTGGAGCTGCTGCTCTTGCTTGTCCACAATAATTCCTTGCTAGAAAGGAGCTCAGCTGAGCATTGCTATGCCTGTAGTGCCTAAAGCTGTATCTTTGTTATTTTCCAGCACTGCAAAAAGTGTATCCACCCAAAAAGTGTAGAACATCACTTCATGGGCAGCTCTACATTGGAAAGAAAAATCAAATCATTTTGTAATTTAGGGTTTCAGGGGGATTCACAGATGGATCACCTCATTGTGAAAAACCCACCCTCTTTGCTTCAGTGTTCATCAGTGTGGCACTTTATTTATTTATAAACACTCAGCTCCTTTCATATCTGGCAGAGGACAAGGGTGGCCTTCTCCCAAACAGGAACAGTGATTCCAGCCATCCCAAATTTCACCTGAGCTCCACCAGCTGGACACTGCTGTGCATCCAAAAAACTGCTGCCTTTTCTGTGCCTCAACCTCCCTGCTCCTTCTTTAAGGACTGCACTCAGTAGGGCCCTGACTCCAGCTACATTGCTGCAATAATGATAATAATGATAATAATAATGACATTTCCCAAGTACAAAGGAAAGCTTTGCAGGCAGGGAATGTCACTTCTTAGAGTGCTGCAGTGTTGGGAATGAGAAACATTCAATGTGAGCAAAGGCAAACCACTCCCAGTGTGGGAACATGCCAAAATTAGATGGTATCCTCTAAATATTTCAGAATTGAGATAAAAGAAATAAGTCAGTATCTTTTTAGCTAAAGAGCTGGGATCATTTTCTGCATGGATTATATTGCCAGGAGAAAATCAGAGAAGAAAATACTGCAGGAAAATAATCATAATTTGTAGAAAATTGTTGTGTGGAAGGTGAACATATTAACTGTTTTACTCAAATATCTGCTGAATGTTCTCTTCCTGGAGCAGGAAAATGCTCAGGTACCTTAAACTGCTCCTTCCTCTCCTGGGCCAGAGCAGTGGCATCAGTACCCGGACACAAATCCTCCTCTCAGGCACTGCTGGCTCAGGTGCTGCTTTATTCCAGGTGCTCTGTGATGTTTTATCTCCCTTTTGCTAGAGAGAGGAATGGAAACCCAAACAGGGGTCTCACTCACCCTCTCTATATGATTAAATAAGTTTTATTTACTTCATAGAAACAATTTCTGAGCTTTGTGGATTTTTTCAGGTGTTGGAATAACATTCTTTAGCATCTTTTTTATTTTAAGGCTACAGTAGAGGCTGTGATCTTTATGAAAAAATATTCCTAGGAGCAATAATTTCAAATTCATTCCAGAAACACAGGATTATTTATTGTACTGTAATGCTGGAAGTTTTGATTTCAGTGGGGGGGGGGTCATGTAAAACTTTTTTTGTGCAGAACTGTGAGACAGATTAGAGGTGAAAGAACTTGGAGCTCAAAACAGAGAGAGTTTTGCTCAAAATCACTGGCATAATGTAAGCAGAAACCAGGTTTCTTCTGTCCAAACTATGGAATTCTGACACTTCTTTACAGACCAAGCTGCCTCTGTAAGGGGGAAGAGTCCTCCTGTTTGACTGCAGTGCCTGGTAGGACAGAATGTCACAGGAAAATCATGCAAAGGTAATAGAAATTGTAGTATTTAGTTTAATAAAACTAATTATTTTTTAAAAAATCCCTTGATGTATGGTGGAGGGGGGAACACACTGAGCTCTGACTTCCAGCTGTGGTGTGGCCAAATATTCCAGCTCTTCCTCATCCCTCCCTGAGAGCAGCACGAACTGGCTCTGTTAGAACAGCACAGCTCTTGCTTCCCAGGCTGTTTGCAGGAGGTGGCAGCCATTCTGCTGGACAAATTAATCTGAAAACCATGTTTTGTAATTGAGGTGAGTTGACCAAAGAAGTGTGGAATGGACAAAGTGGAGAGTGAGAGGAAGACGATGGTGACAGAAGGGATAAAAGAAAATGTTGTTCCGTTAAGCACTGCTGAAGTTTAGACTTTAGAAGTTTGGGCATGCCCTGTATTTGGGGTTAAATAGAGAATCAGAGAATCTGAGAATGGTTTGGGTTAGGAGGGACCTTAAAGCCCATCCAGCCCCACCCCTGCCACGGCAGGGACACCTTCCACTGTCCCAGGCTGCTCCAAGCCTCTCCCAACCTGGCCTTGGACACTGCCAGGGATGGGAATCCACAACCTCTCTGTGCTTGCAGTGTGCCAGAGTGTTTGGGTTTGCCTAAGCAAGGCTCAAATGCTGTGTTTGTTGAACGTAAGAAATGAAACTGTGGCGCCTCTCTTGGTAAATCATTCCCTAATATGTAATAATTAACAATTATTTCCTCTTCTCTTTACTACAGGCACTCCTAAGTAACACTTCTAAGCAGCCTGACCACTTCTAAGCACCTGAAGATGAGGCTTTGAGGGTTCCATGGTGGAAAAGTAGCAGATTTTTTTCCATACTTGGTTGGGCACACACAAAACATCTCAGGGATCAAAGAATGATTGTAATCACCACTGTGAGAGCTGTGAGAAAGCTTGCCATGGTTTTCTTCTGAAACAGAGCAGATGAAGCATCCTCAGCAGAGTAAGGGAAGGATTTTTATGGCTCAAGGGACAGTGGGAAGATGAGGTGGAAAAGTGGATGTGTGGTCCAGGCTCCCTCTGCTCAACAGGGCTGTCGTGACTGGAATGGGAACCAGAGAAGTACTGCTAAGGAGATCAAGGGCATTGATTAATCTTTTTGTGATGAGAGATTAAGTCTTTGGCTCGTTCAGAATCTATTCAAGGTCAGAAGAGAGATTATGAATCTCTCCTTCAATATTTGGGATTGATAAAAAGAGAATGGCCAGGAGCTGCTGGGCTTGTTGGATGGAGCTGCTGGGTGATGCCCACAGCCGTGGGAGCTCCTGCCACAGGGAAATCCCCCTTTCCCAGGAAGAATTCTGTGCTCTGCTGGACACCTGGCAGGGGAAAAGAGCCCAAATGGCCTTAAGGTGGAGTGTGAGTCCTTGGGAACATTGTGTAACTAAGTCAGGACAGGAAATGAGATCTAGTCTATAAATACCTGGGGCTTATCTAGACCTGAGGGAAGAGGTTTAAAGGCTGCTGAGCCCCTGCAAATATTTTCACTGTACCCATCACATGCCGTGGCTGGGCACTGGCTGGGGCCAGGAATCTGCTTCTTCCCTTCCTTGACTACTGTAATTTATTTTTTATTTATTTTAGGGGTGGTTTCTCACTTTCTGAGTGACAGATTTGGCTGCAGGAGCCAGGGCTGGGGGGCCAAGTGGAGCCAATGGACCTGGGTAAAATAAACTCATTTTGTGTGTGTACACTGAGCTGTGAGACAGCAGAATTCCCTTCATCCCCCCACAGAGGTCCTGTAAATTGTAAATTGCTGTGACCTGGGGGAGTGCTGATATAATGTAGGGATCTGGTGCAGAGCTAAGTGAGCTTCTTCAGCACAAAATTCTTTCGGAATAAAAAAATGTCACTTTGGACAGATTGCATCTAGCTCTAAAAATGGATCAAAGCTTGTGCTTGACTAGAAAAATAGAAGTGTGTGTATGGAGAGAAAATTATTAAAAAAATCAAGATTACTCACCTCAACATTTGCAAAGGAAAGTTTTATCCTTTTTGGAAAACAAAAATCAGGCATTGATTTTTATTTCTTTAAATCTGAATTGAAACATCTCTATTAGAAGAAAACTCCTGGCTCAGCTTGAAGATTTTTTTTATACATTGTGATGAGAAAAGTGATTTTGGTCTGTTTCCTTCTGACTCTGAGTTGTTCCCTCTGCTCTTACTGAGAGCAAAGCATTTACCAGGGATTGCACAGCACCTTCAAAAATCAGGGTTTATTTAACATTTCATAAAGCAGAGATCCTCAGTGTTATGAGTGACAAAAGTTATTCTTCAAATATTTAATTTACAGTCTAAACTAACATGATAATGTAAAATACAGACTGGCAGAAACAGCAGTAAGAAAATATTCATGGAATTGATTAGGAATTAGCTGTGGCTTTGTTACAGACATGTAAGGGAGCTGAGCTTCACTTTATTTCTCAATGTTATTTAGCAGAAAAGGGAGTCAGCATTTCTGAGGAGAGTCAGGAACTTGTCCTGAAGAGCTGGGATTGTGTCCCTGACCTCGTTCCCCACTGCCCCCCTCATCCCCTGCCCAAAGCAAGTGCACACAAAAACTGCAGAAATGGAGATCAGGTGTGTGCAGGGGGATAGTCCTTAGCACATTCCTGAAAACACAAAGTTTCCAGCCAGTGTCACCAGACCAGGATGGAGCAAGGAACCAAAGCTCTTTACAATTCACAGCTCTTCAGTGGATTGGCTGAAATAAATTCGTGTCCAAAGCTCAAAACAAAACCCAACCCTTTTTGTTAGAACTGGGATTAATTTCTACCTTTTGGAGTGGCTGTCCCACAGAGGGAGCAATAACCTCTGTGCATTCCCCAGGGAACTGGAAAGTGTTGGATTTACCCTTTTTTGAGCTAAATTATGTACGGAATCCCTCTTGTCACTACAGCTGCAGATTACAGTGAGCAGTGGCAGATCTGCTTCATCCCTTGCAGTGGGATGAACTCATCCCTGAAAGTCAGGAACAGCTCCAGAACCATCAGTTCTGTCTGAAATTCTAAATATTTATGTGCCTCCTAATTTTCTTTCCAATCCTGATCTTATTGCACCATTATTAAATGTTGGCACGTGATGCTCACAGTGACATCAGGACTGGTGTTCTGTGTCTGAACCCCTCTGCGCCAACTTCAGAGCTCTCTCCATATATATATATTTAAAATCTAACGATAATTATTATTTCAATTTGGTTTATTTTGTACTGATAATTAAAAAAATAGATTTAAAATATTATAATAATCAAGATAAATTAGGGTCTTTAAGAACTGATGGCACGGGTGCAACTCCCAGTGAAGCTGCTTTGGCTCCTTGGTAAATGCAATTTTAGCTTTGGGAGCAGCAGAAGGCAAACTGTTGTTATTTTCTTGCCCTTTTTTTCTTGTATTGTTTGTAAACAGAAAGGTTTTTTGGTAAGTCTTTCCTAGGCTGATGGAGGTTGTGATGGCATTAATTTATATTTTCTGGTAAAAAAGGGTGTGGAAAAAATGCAGTCAGGTAAAAGCCCAGTACTCATACAGTTATAGATATAAATATAAATTGGCCCTGAATAATTTAGGTGTGCAATTCTTATTAGAGCAGCTTGTCAGTGGCACAGCTGTCCAGGGGGAACTGTAAGGAGAAAACAGAAATTACCAAACAGCAAGAAAATATCCAGTTAGTGTTGGAGCAAAGTGAGAGATTATTAACTTTTGGGGAAGAGTCTGTATTTTGTTTTTCACAGCATCAGGGGCTCCAGTGGCACTGGAGGTTTGTTCTGGTGCTGTGTCTGTGCATGACCTGAATGAAATGCAGAGGTAAGAAGGGAATTTATCACTGAATCATGAGGTGATGGGAATTACAGGAGGAAAAGGAACTCTCTCATGTCATTTAGTGCTTTCCCCTGGCACACAGGACATGAATTCAGCCTCACTGCTGGAGCTGTTTCTAATATTCAGGATGAATTGCCCTCATCCTTGCTGCACACCATTCCTCACATTTATAATCATTGTACTACACTAAACAGGGCTTTTTCTATTTGTGTTGGCTGCCTTCAATGACTGCCCCACTTTGTCACCCCCTGGTTTGTCACAGGCTGGGCACTCTGAGCTCTTCCAGCCTCCTGTGAGGAAACCCCCTCTGTCTCATTAGCAGTGAGATTAAAATACTAAAATGCAAAACTCTGCTGGGGGAGGACTGGCAATAAGATGGGATCTCTGTGCTGCATTGGTGCAACTGCCTTGATAAATGCCCTGATGGGAAACTTCAAGGTCGACAGGTTCTGGTTTTCAAGTCCAAAGCAGAGGGGCAGCAGGGGAGGGAGGGGATTCTCCCATCTGTGGTGCTGCCTCCAGCCCTGGGTCCCCAGACCCCAGAGGGACCTGGAGCTGCTGGAGAGAGGCCAGAGGAGGCCAAGGAGATGCTCCAGGGCTGGAGCCCCTCTGCTCAGGAGCCAGCCTGGGAGAGCTGGGGGTGCTCACCTGGAGAGGAGAAGGCTCCAGGGAGAGCTCAGAGCCCCTTGCAGGGCCTGAAGGGGCTCCAGGAGAGCTGGAGAGGGACTGGGGACAAGGCATGGAGGGACAGGACCCAGGGAATGGATCCCACTGCCAGAGGGCAGGGATGGGTGGGAGATTGGGATAAATCCTTCCCTGGGAGGGTGGGGAGGCCCTGGCACAGGGTGCCCAGAGAAGCTGTGGCTGCCCCTGGATCCCTGGCAGTGTCCAAGGCCAGGCTGGATGGGGCTTGGAGCAGCCTGGGACAGTGGAAGGTGTCCCTGCCATGGCAGGGGTGGCACTGGATGGGCTTTAAAGTCCCTTTGAACCCAACCCACCCTGGAATTCCAAGTCAGCCCTTTCTGTGGCAGGTCTGAGCTGTGCTCAGTGCTGTGGTTTCCCTGTTTGGTGACATCTGGCTCTCCCTGACAGCAATGCTGCACTGCATCAAAAGCTCTTTCCCCTCAGAATGTCCCATTTCTCAGGAGCAGGTGTGGTTGCTGGAGCCCTTGCAGATTCAATCCTTTCCTGAGCACGTGAGATTTGCTTTTTGCCTGGTTTGTGATGAGAAAGCTCTGGGGGCCACATCCCTGTGCAGGGAAATTCCCAAAGAGTGGCTGAGCTGCTGTCCCTGCCAGGGGTCTCCTCCTTGGAGAAGGCTTTGCAGGGCACCTGCGTAGTTTGAAAAATGATTTCAAGGATGAAGTCAGTCACTGTCAAACAGCTGAAAATCCAAGGCTGTGCTTGTTTCCAAGCAGCTTTAGCACTGCAGTTTTCAGAGCATTGTCTGAGTTCTCCCCATCCTGAGCATGAATTTCATGAAGAAATTCGTTCCATCTCAGCTCCTGCTCCTTTCCCCCCACTTTTCTCCCCTATGAAGTTTATAATTTGTCTCATAGTTTGATGTTATGGAAATTACTTTAACATCACCTTTTAGCCAGACGTTCCCTGAGGAGCCTGGCTTACAATACAATTTAGTCAGGAACAAATTTGTCTTTGTAACAAACTGCAAATTACCAAGCTCATGAAACACCACTTCTCATAAATGCCTCTTGCAGCCTTGCAGATTTGAGTCCTCAAGCAACAATCAGGCTCCAACCCTTCCTTATTCGTCTTTCTGTACGGGCTGCAGAGCAAAAATTACAAAGGCACTTGGGTTTTAAGTGGAAAGTTGAGCATTTTGAGCCTGTCGTGATCATCCATGGAGCAGCTGTGCAGCTGTGGGAGAACAAGAAGTGTTTTTGTAAACGTTGGCACCAGGTTTGCTGTGCTGAGTGAAGTGTAACTCGTGCAGTGGCATGGACCAAGTTCAGGTCATTGAGGAGAAATCCTTTCAGAGCTGTATCTATTATGAAATGGGAATGGTGTTTATCAGGAATGGTTTGAAGTGGTGGTTCCCAGCCATCCTCTCTTTATCCCAGCTCCAGGAGCTGTGTCCTGCGTGGCAGGGCAGTGTTTCCCCTCTCTGGATCCCTTCTTGGTCCATTCTGAAACAGAGGAGCTCCCACCCCTTGGAGCCTGGGAGTGTTGATTCCCTGGGCTCCTCCCAGGGCTGAGCATCCATTACTCAGTGCGCTGTCATGTAGGGTCACACCATGGGGGTTATGGAAAAGCAGCCCTGGAAGGCCCAGAATTGGCCTTTTCCCTGGGCCTGGAGGGGACCATGGAAACACATCCAGGTCACCTGAGATGGGCTGGGCAAAAGAATGCTGGGTTTGTGACCTTCTGGAGCAATTGTGTGGGAATATTGTGGTTTGTGCCCTTCCAGGGCATTGTTTACCTGTTCCCATAACAGGGAACATCTGGGCAATGCTGCAGGGGATTGGGGACACTCTGGGGTGCATCTTTCCTGTTTGTGTGAGGTTCTGTCCTGATTGTGTGCTGGGATTTAAGGAATTTTCACTGCACAATGAAGGTCTTTACACTTCTCCATCTTGTACAAAGTCCATGCCCTTGTCTGAACACTGCACTGTCAAATCCATGCCCTTGCTCTCTCGAGTCACCCAGTGCATGCAAACCCCCCTGGCAGATCTCCAGAACTCACTCCAGCACGTGAGCAGCCTGGAGCTGAAGCAGGGGAACACCCAGTATCCAGCATCTCCAGGACTAATTCCCACTGAATGCAGTTCATCATGGGAAGCTCCCTTAATGGCCTTGCTACTAACCTGAAGGTGAAGTTTAATATCTTCTTAAATTATGTGCCTGCTTCTGTATGGATCAATTTCTTGAATTGCTTTATGGTTGCATATCGTTCTTCCTTAAATGCCTTTATTTCAAGTGCAGCCAGTGATGTTAATGTACTCATGGTGGTGTGGACATAGTCTTGTTTATCAGAATTGTGTTTCAGGATTGCCCAAGGAGTTTCACAAAATCACAGAATGGTTTGGATTGGAAAAAACCTAAATATTATCTCATTTCACCCCCTCCTACAGGCAGGGACACCTTCCTAGACCAGGTTGTTCAGAGCTCCACCCAACCTGGCCCTGAGCTCTTGCTTTCCCCTCTCAGCTCATCTTAATTGTTATGCTAAAAGCTTGAAAATGAGCTCTCCCTACTAATTTACCATGATTTATTAAGATGGCTGTGATTGTGTATTGTGCCAATATTTTTTCACCTGTATGTGTGCCACCCATCAGAGTGAATTACTGCATCAGTTAGAGGGTGGCTGTGATTTCATCTGATAAATCACCTTGAAGAAAAGAGAGGATGGAGTTTGGAAAATAAGCCTGGTGAAATTACACCTAATTGAAGGTGGAATTAAAAGAAAAAACCATTATATATTATTACCACTGTAACAAATGGTTGCATTTACATAACAGATGAAAGATGTCATCCACTCATTTCCTGAGAAATGGGACTTTTCATGAGGCAAGATCTCTGTCTCTTCTGGATGGCAGAATGTGATCCAGGAAAGGTGCAGTTTGCTTTCTCTGATTGCAGGTTTATTCCTTGTCTGCAGCCAGGCATTGATCCCTGGCAGCCCTGTGCTCCAGGCTGAGATCCAGCTCAGGACATTCCCAGTGACCCCCGGCTGTCCCTGCCCTCAGCTCACTGACAGCTCTCCACAGCACACCCAGCAAATGTTGGTTTAGAGCCTGCCTGTTCATTTATGTGCACCACAGACCATGATATTCCCATCTCAGCCTCCTGCAGCAGCCCCTGGGTGACTCCACTGGGGATTTTTCCTGGATCATTCCCTAAATGGCCTCAGTGGCTGCTCAGCTCCTGCCTGGTATTCCCAGCCCCTTGGAGACCCTTGCAGAATGCAGCTCTGCCAGGGCTGATGTTCCAGCTTCTCCCTGATAATTCTGATTTCCTTCAGAGACTTCAGACACAATGGCTCTGCTGCCTCAAATTCACCTGATTATAAAACAAATACGTTTAAATGCAGCCACATCACACGAGAAAGGCACAAACAGTGGGGAAGGAAATGAGTGTGATTGATGAGCTGAGATACACAAGCCCAAGTGTTGCAAGCCACAAAACCTCTCTGCAGCTCCCTTCTGCTTTTGTAAAGGAAAGCCAGAGAATAAAATGTGCTGGAGTAGGAGCAGGATAGTGCTGGAATAAATGTGTGTTTATGCAATGAATAATGGTACAGCAGGACCCTGGCTGTTGACACAAAACAAATAACAACTCTTTATAGAGCCAACCAAAATGTGTTTAGTTGCAAATGAGGAAAATAATAAGCAAGGCAGACCTTCTGCTGTGTGAGCTATTTGCTCCTGAATCCCATTCTGAGGCAAAACCAGGAGATAATTGGTGATTTCTTTGTCATGTTCACAGGTGTTGAGGATCGGGGGCATTCAGCATCAGCTGTGCACCCAAAAGATTGCTGGTTTCCTCCCAGACATCTGAAATCCCATCCTTCTCTCTGTCCTAATGAAGCTCTGAGGTGCCCCTTTATGTCCCCTAATAATGAACTGATGTTCCTGCAAGTGGAGCAGGGAACTTGCAGCAGGGTCAGAGGCAAAGCTGAGGTTGGATCCTGGGCTGGATCAATTTGGTCTTGAGGCTGGGAAGGGAAAAAGGCAAACTGATCTTCCTGCGTTGCCCTGAAAAAAAAAAAAAAAAAAAAAAGAAGGTTTGAAAGTGTGTCACTGGAAAGGATTTCAGAGAGGTCAGAGGGGTGAAAAGAAGCAAGCCCTTACTCTAACGGGAAATTATCTCATAATCATAAATCATAGAATGGATTGGGTACAAAGGGACTTTAAGGTCCATTCATTGCCGCTCCTGCCATGTGCAGGGACACCTTCCACTGTCCCAGGCTGCTCCAAGCCCCATCCAGCCTGGCCTTGGGCACTGCCAGGGATCCAGGGGCAGCCACAGCTTCTCCGTAGCCCAATTGTGATGTTTTGTGTCAGTCCCTGGAGAGAAACGCGAGTACTTTGCTTCCCCTCAGTCCTATGGGGATTGCCTCTCCAGCTGGAGTCCTGCAGCCCCTCCTGCCTGAGCGGGGTTTAATTCTGAGAAAGGCTCTGATTTCCAGAGCCACACAAGCTGTTCCTGTGCCCTGTGCTCCAGTGAAACAGCCCCAGCAGAAATAACCCCCTCATCTGCGGCGTTCGGGGTCATCCCCGAGGAACCGCGCGGCCCCAGCCGCAAATCAGCTCGGTTATAAAACCCCCCTTTAGGCCCGGCTCTCCGTGTCCCTGGGGACATCCCTGCCCTGGAATCTGCATGCGGTGCGGGCAGGGCTGGGGCTCTGCTCCCTCTTGGTATTCAGGGGAGCTCGTGTTTGTCTTGCCGGGCTGCAGCGATGCTCCGTGGGCTCCGGGATGCGCATCCCAATGAGCAGCGGCTGCTCCAGCCCCAACCCCATCCCCATGAGCAGCGGCTGCTCCAGCCCCAACCCCATCCCCATGAGCAGCGGCTGCTCCAGCCCCGATCCCATCCCCATGAGCAGCGGCTGCTCCAGCCCCGATCCCATCCCAATGAGCAGCGGCTGCTCGGAGATGCTCCAGCTCCAATCCCATCCCCATGAGCAGCGGCTGCTCCAGCCCCAACCCCATCCCCATGAGCAGCGGCTGCTCCAGCCCCGATCCCATCCCAATGAGCAGCGGCTGCTCGGGGATGCTCCAGCTCCAATCCCATCCCAATGAGCAGCGGCTGCTCGGGGGATGCTCACACCGGGCTGCTCCAGCTCCTGTCCCGTCCCTGAGGTGCTAACCCGGTGTGCTGTCACGGGACATCACGGCTTTTCCAGCGCTCTGGTGCGAAGGGGTGCTGGCAGCACTGTCTGATTGAAATCGGGGAGAAAAAGCAGCCGCTGATGGGGTTTTGCTGTCACAGCTTCGTGCCCACCTGGCTGAGAGCAAAGCTGGGAATCTGCTCCCTCTGGACAGAGTGTTCTGAGCCTAGAGAAACAAATGTATCTGGAACAGGCGTCTTCAAACTTTAAGAAAAGATTACTGTAAATGCTGATGAGGAGTCACGTTGCTGTTTCATTAATGGATCCAGGCTGGGAGAGCTGGGAATGTTCACCTGGGAGAGAGAAGAAGACTCCAGGGAGAGCTCAGAGCCCCTTCCAGAGCCTAAAGGGGCTCCAAGAGAGCTGGAAAGGGACTGGGGACATGGAATGGGGGGACAGGACACAGGGAATGGCTTCCCATTGCCAGAGGGCAGGGATGGATGGGATATTGGGAAGGAATTGTTCCCTGTGAGGGTGGGCAGGGGCTGGGCTGGAATTCCCAGATTTGCTGTGGCTGCCCCTGGATCCCTGGCAGTGCCCAAGGCCAGGCTGGACAGGGCTTGGAGCAGCCTGGGACAGTGGGAGGTGTCCCTGCCATGGCAGGGATGGCACTGGGTGATCTCTAAGTTCTTTTCCAACCCAAACCATTCCATGATCCCACGATCCACAGGGAATCAAGGTAAGATGTTGCTTCATGGTGGTTTGGGAAGAGATGCCTAAATACCACAGCTAATCCTGGCTGGAATGAGCATCCTGGGCTTGACATGAAATGTTGGGCTTCCAGTTCATTTTTCTGAAATGAAATATTGCTCCAGGAAAGCTGGTAATAAAGCAATAGCCACGTGAAGGAGAACAGAGTCATCTCAGTAGAGCTGTAAATAAAGGCTGGTGGTTTATTTAGATGAATCAGCTCCTTCTATAGAGCAAATCTGTCTCCCATCTATAAATGGATGTGATTTAGATTACAGATTTATTTCCCTCAGAGGTTTAGAGTTCTTAGTATCTAGATTTAAACCTATTTTCTTGCCCCGTGGCCTGTGTTTTTTATTACTAAAGCTATTTTTGCTTTTTAGTATCTGGAACCATGGCTGTGAAGATGATAAATACATCTAGGGCAGGTACCTGTGAAACTTGTGCTTTCTGGGCTGCAAATGTGCATTTTTCACCCTCACTGGTCTGTTGGTCTTTGATATTCCCAGTCCTGTGATTTATTTTCCCCTCTGCTATTTAATATTCCAGTTTTAGGTGCTGATTTTCTTGATCTGAGCAGTGTCTGCTGTCCAGCTGTTGAGTTGGGCATGTTCAATAACACCCATTGACAGACAGAGACTTGGATTTTATCAGAGTTCCTTTCTGGGAATGCCACCACAGCCAGAGCTCAGCCAAAGCTGGGGGATGTGCTCCCTTTCCACAGCCAAAATCTGAGTTTTTCACTCGGGATCCTCCCTGCAAGGTTTAAAAGGCAAGATTTAACTGTGCAGCTGGACACTGGAAACGAATGGCAATTACCAGTAAATGTGTTACTAAAAACACCTCTTTGAAATTGCTTTAAAGGGGGGGAAAAGCCTCATATGAGCTCTGATCCAGAAAAGTGGTGCTTGCACAAGCTGGGAGGAGGAGTTTGGAGTTTAGAGCTCAAATCAAAGCTGCCTTCAGCACCCTGAGTGTGAGCTCAGACAGGAGAACCTGCAGGAGTTACCAGCCTGGGAACTTTGCCATGAAATGCCTGTTAGGGCAAGTAAATATTGAATTCTACTGCTTTGGTAATCAAATCTTGCCAGAGCAATAATGGAACCTCAGTTTGTAGCTGAGGGCTGTGACCAGACTGTCCATGCCTGAATGAATTTCCCCACCTTTCTGACTTTTGTATTGGGGTTCAACCACATTTTCTATCTTTTACCTGACAATCATGACATAACCAGCAACAGATCTTACATTTCTCAGTGTCAGCTCTCACAATTTACCTTTTTACTTATTTTCCCCCATTTTTTCATTGCTAGATATGAATTTCCCTCTCACACTGCCTGTTCAAATTACCTTGGCTGAGTTTCTCCCCAGCCTCTGGATGCTGGGTGCTGGCCACAGAGGACAAGTGGCTCTCAGGGGGCAGCCCTGGGCCATTAAAAGTTGTCCTAACCTATCAAAAACTTCAGGTAATGGATTCTTCATTAATTCCTCAAATAATTTATTCTAGACTTAAGTTCTGGGAAAAAAAGGGGTTTTTAAAAAGCTGCTTCTGGTGTCTAATTAGAATTTTCCTTCGTGCAGTTTGAGGTCCCCAGAGTTTCCCTGGGCACAGGCAATGGGTGATTCCCTCCTGCAGAGCAGGAGGCACTTGGGGATTGCTGTCACAGCTTCCCTCAGTCCCGTCTGAGCTAAAACATCCCCACAGATCTGCCTGCTTCTCTCCTTGATCCATAGATTTTCTCCACCTTGTTGCAGCACTGTAAATATGAATGTGTGTGTGTGTGTTTATATATTTAAATATACCCCTGACCCCTGTGTTTTGTGAAAGAACAGCATTTAGAACAGCCCTGATCTCTATTTTGTCTCACCAGATCCTCTCCCTCACCCAGATGGCACCAGAGGGACCTGCCTGGCACGAGGGTGCTGAGCTCACCCTTGCCTTGGGGCAAAGCCTGACCACCCACCTGCTTTGCCCCTCTCCTGACAGTTTAATCTTCACAAATAATGAGGAGAATGCCTGTCCAGAGCCCAGATTTATGGGATTCCCCGTGCTGCTGTGGAAGGAGCTGTGCTGTGCTCTTGGTGAGGGTGTCCTGGCCACTGCTCACCTCCCGTCCCCTCTGCTGCCAGCCCACTAATGGCATGATGTTATTCCTGATTATCTTGATCTTCTGGATGGAAATAACTCTGTCATGTTCCTCTCTGCTCCCTGTGCTGCCAGGCAGGGAGAACAATTGCCTTCTTCAATTTCCTGCTCCTGGGCTTTTTTCCACGCTGCTCAATGAGAAGTGCTCAGGTGCTGAGGTTCAGTGCTCAGACTCTGCAAACATCCCTCTCCTCCCATTATGGTCCAGGGACAGCTCCTACCCTCCTGTCCTTGCTGTTAATTCCCTGCCTGACATCTTTAATAAGACTAATTAAATAATGTATTGAACATTCTGGCCTTGGCTTTGCTGAAATGTTTTTCTAAAGAACCAGCATTTTCCCCAGGTCTTCCTCTTGTCTTTGCTCTTGCTGTGGTTTGCCTTGGAATACACAGTTTTTATTATTTTGTAATTTTAAAAACATTTTTATCCTTTTGTGTTTGTGCAATTGTGCATTTCAGTGCTTTTCATTCTACTGGTTGGTCATAAAAATTTATATTTATATAGATGTATGTATTAAACCTTCTGCAATTAGTGATAATGTAATCATAGCTCCCATGATTTTTTTTAAAGAACTTTTTTCTCCCATAACTTCTCCAGCATATTTTTGCAAAAGTGCACAAGTCCTTAGTATGTCAAATAATATTTTCTCTTTTTTTTTTCCTTTTCCTTTCCTTATTGAGCACCCTGTACCCTCTCAGTATCCTCCAATAATCAGCACAGAGCTCAGAATGCATAAGAAAATACCAACATTTGTATAAAAAGGAAATTTAATTATAATCAGAGCTTAGTTTTGGCTCTGCTTGAGATTGTTTCTAAGGGCAGAAGCAGACTCTGTAATTGGGGAAGTATGAAGTGTATTGCTTCTCAAATGGGCTTCAGTAATTAAATAAGAATTTCTAAAGGGCAGCATCATGCTGCCTCACTCCAATGAATCTTTACAAGGATACAAGAAGAGATTTGGGAGGGTTCTGCCCAGTTTTTGCTGGAATAGATCCGTTTTATACCTATGGCTTTAAATTGTGGGAGCAAATGTTGGTTTGTGCAGTGAGGTTTCCTCAGTTTTGTTGTGTGTCCTGGCTGGGATGAATTCTCAGGTTTGACTGGCACTGTGAAGAATACAACACCTAAATTTGGTTTTTAAAGTCCCAAGAAATAGTGAGAAGCTTTTGTGAAGAGAATTTGGAAGGGATTGACAGAATCCCAGAAGGTTTGGGTTGGAAGGGACCTTGAAGCCCATCCCTGGACACCTTCCATGGACCAGATTTCCCCAAGCCCATCCAGCCTGGATTTGGACACTTCCAGGGATGCTCTTGACAGTTTTAATTTATAAACACAGGATCAAGGCTGTGGTAGTGCAGTCAGAAAGGACACATTCTGGTGTGATTCCTTGGCTTTGGACTGAAGGAAAGCAAACCCAGCTCTCTGGTGGGAGCTTGCAGCAAACAATCAGAATTTGTTGTCCTCGAGCAGGTTCATGTGCATGGGGCAAAACACAGGAAAGAAAGAATGATGGTGGATTTGAAATGAAACTTCTCCTGATTTTTAACTGTGATCTTACCAATGGATTCTCAGTTCAGCTGCTGTCTCCTCAGCCTCCTCAAATTCCATCTTCCAGGGGCTGTACCTGTGGTGCTGCCCTGCCTTGCCCCTGCTGCTGCTCCAAAGGAGTGACCCAGCTGTCCCCTCTCTGAGTGAAACACTGAGGGATCAGAAATCTTTCCAATGAATTGAAAAGGTGGGGGAAATACAAAAAAATCAATGCCAAGTGCTCTGTGAGTTGCATTTCAGCTTTTAGCCTTCCCCAGGCTGAGAGCACAAACGTATGGGATGATTTTAATGAAGATGTATAGAGCCAGAGCCTCTGTTCCAGCAGTTCCTGCTGGAATAATTAGGTATCCCCAGGTAATTAGCTCAGACACAGAGCTACTGCTGCCTCTGCTGCCTGGCACTGGGCAGGGAATCTGAGCTGTTGTCATGGGGATGCTGAGGGTCAGCACCTCAGTGCCAGCAGGACCAGGGGAGCTGCAAAGGTGTGGGGGAGCCCATCCTTCCCCTTTAGCCTTCCCAGGGATTTCCCTGTCTCACAGTTTCATCCACACTGGCACAGAATGACCAAAAAAAGGGGTGTTGTTTTCCCCTGCCCTGGCTCAGGAAAATGTGTGAGCTGTGATGCCTTTGGGAAAATGGAGCTTGATTTTATCACTCACCTGAACCCCAAGTCACTCCCAAAAACCATGACCTGTAAATCCTCAATTCAAGGACTGGGCAACACGTGGCAGAAATCCTGCTGGTTTTAACTCAGTTATGCTGAATGAGAGAGGCTGTGTCAGAAACCTGACAAGGAGCTGACCTCCGTGGGTTTTGCTGCCCTTTTTGGCAGTCCCTAAACACCCTGGGCAGTTTGAGACTTTTGAAACCCCAGCAGGAGATTTGGGGGGAGAATCCTCCTTTAGAGAGACCTGGCACCATCTGGTTCAGACATCTGCCCCTGCAAGATGAAGGTTTTTGGGGTGGGATCTGTGCTGGTGCTGCTCACACCCTGCCTGTGTCCAGCCAGGTGCTGGTGTGTTAAATGTAATAACAATTAACAGGTTTGTGATGCAATTCTGGTTCTGGAGGTGCCTCACAGGCAGGAACTCCCCTCCCTCATGGAAACTCGTTTGAAATGTTCTGTCCTCGTTGTTTTGTTGCACAAAGATCCAGCCCGTGCCCTTCTGCCTCTCCCATTATCCAGGATGCTGGAGCTGAGGTTAATGTGAATTAAGCTCTTGGCTTTGTCTAATTAGAAGTGCTCTCAGAGGAAGGTTATTTCAGAGAAGCCCTAATAAATGGTAATAATAATATGCATTTCCTGGAAAAGAGGCTTCTCTTAGAGCTCCATTAGGGCTTGTCTAAATACAAAAGTTCTGCCTGAGAACATTAGGTCTCATCAGGTCTTCTGAGTATTGTACCTGCCTTCCATTTCCACTTTTAAAAAGCTCATTACAAAACCATAGCCCTGCTTTAAATAATAATGAAAAAGCAGGTGCAGTGGTGATGCTCTTCAAAGAATAATCTAGAAGATCAAATTTTAAGAACAGTCAGAATTTTACATTTCTGTCCAGAAGCTGAGGATGAGCGAATCCAGCAGGGATGGTGCAGCAAGGGAATTCTTTATCTCACTTTTCCTGTCCTGTAAATAAAACTTGAAGATGGAGCCTCCCTGAACCTCTCAGACATAAAACAAACACATGCAGCACCTTTGAAATGGATTCATGCCATGAAATATGCATATGTTGGAATTCCAGCAGGTGGAATGCACTGCAGCTCGTAATGGCAAAGAATTCCTGTCTCAGAGTCCTGTCAATATAAATTCTCACTGCATGAATTAGGCTGCATTTTAACGAGATGTGCTTCCAGTGTTTCCCCAAACTGCATCTTTTCAAAAGCTCTTTTAATCTGCAGTAGCCAGACTGTAAATTAACCAAAAAACAGCCTAGGAAAAGCAAATATTGGTGCAGGGTAAGGTAGAAACTTTATTTTTATTGGGTTTTAGCTTGATGTTGGACTAGTGCAGGGAAAACTGTTACACATTTGAAAACTCCATAGTGAGAGAGATGTAGTCACAGTAGCTCCTGATTTCTGCCACCTGATTTTTCCTTGGTTATATCATTATTTTTGCTTTATTTTTTCACTGCTTTATTGACCCTGAACATAACAGAGCATTTTCCTGCTCTGCCTATGCTAATTCCTTATTTTTTTGTTTCTTAATTAGCAGCTTTATTTCACTGTCACCATAAAGTTGGTGCTGGAAAGAACAGATCCATTGGATCCTGGCATTTAAAAAAAAAACTGTGATGTGATGATACAGGTACCATACACGTTACAAGAAAAAGCAGGCAAAGATAGATTGTTGAAATGTATTTTTTAAAGATATAAAAATCTATCAAAGCCTGATTTCCTCTAAGCTGAGTATCTCCCTTGGCTGGCTGGCAACTTGGTGCAGGAAGAAGATTCAGGTCTGGCTGGTCACTAAATTGCTTTAAAAGCTGCAGCACACTGAAGAAATGCCTTCCCAGATCATTTGCAAATTAAGGCAGCAGTTGTCCTCAATAAATCCCATTTCAAGCCATGGATCTGTCCATGTTCAGGTGCTCACTGCCCTGGATTGACCCAACATTGACTTCCTCAGGCTTTGTTCTCTCTGCTTTGCAGCAGACAGGAAAGGGCACTTTAAAATGGTTCAGGATCATGGAAGCACTGAAATGATGAAGAACACTTCTCTGCCAGGTTTTTATGCCATTACTGTGAAAAATATTGAGGCATGATTTCCAAACATTGTATTTGCAAACTTAGAATTCTCAGGAATGCAGATGCTGCTCTGGCTAAGGAGAGGACTTGCACTGCAGTTGTTCACTGTGAGACCAGGAATGAAAAGGGATAAATTGCTTTTGTGTCCTAGTCTGTTTTCAAGCTCTCAAAACATATATACTTGTCTTTTAGGATTGAAATTCAGGAAGGAAAACACCCGGGCTCAACACCAGATATTGGCAGTGCCCTGTGATGGGAGAGAAATGCCTTTGGTGCCAGAGGTGTGAGCTGCCTCTCTCTGTGTTTTGTGTTGTGTATTTAGAGCATTTGCTGGTTTTATGGAATAACTCCCAGCTGCTCCCAGGGATGGCAGCAATCTGCTGCTGTTCACTTGTGCCTGCACAGGAATTATGGCTCCTCAGTAGCCAAAACTCCCTCTGAACCTCTGGGTTTGCAGGGAACCAGGAATAATGTTCATCATTACGTTATTTTCAACAGAGAGCTGGGTCCAAACTTCTCCTCATTTAAACTGCAACACCTAAATGCTTGTCTTGATTTCTTTTTTCTTTGTTTTTGGGCTCTTAAGTGAAGTTTTATTTGGCATTGTGAGTAGAAAGTCAGTGATGATCTACAGACACCAAAACACTGTTGCACTCTGTAAAATGTTGCTGTAGCCAGACTAAATTCTGTTTGTATTCTACCCATGAAACAGGACTAAAGGTCTCTATTTTGGTGAAGATCAGTGCTTTATTCTTCCTCCCAGGCTATTGAGCACTATCACTTTTCAGCTGGGATCGCTTGACTGACTCGCCCTTTTTTCTCCCTAAAAGCAAATGGTGAAATTAAAGATAAGAGTTTTGTCAGTGATTATTTCTGCTTCCCATTTCTATCAGGCAAAGTCTCATCCAATTCCCAGTGGAGAAAAGGCAGCCATCTGTTTTCCCTGATTGTAGCTGTGCCATGTCCACCTGTACCCGACACAATCCTGCTGCTGTGGCTCCTCGGGGAGGTATAAATTCTGCTGTCTGCTTCAGTTTGTCTCTTCCCAATCAATAGATAAACAGGAGGGGAGAGAGTTTTATCACTGAGAGGCTTCACTGGAGATGCCTTGGCTTTCACAGAATTCTGTGTGAGTGCATCCACACCTCTCCAGGCGGGAAGGTTTCTGTCCCAGTGACGTAGATCTGGGTGTCCCTGAGGTCAGGGTGTCACTGCACTTTGTTGCAATAGATGTTGTGAGGTGTTGATGTGATTTTTGTATCTGTTTGAGTCCCTCTAGCCATGATCTGATAAGAACATTCTGGGGGCCCGTTCAGTGCTGGGTTTGCAGCAGTTCCTGCTTTGCCTTTGATTTGGCAGCAGGCAGCACTTTTATGGCAGCTCTGCTCAAAATTCAGCTCGACCTATTAGAAATAATCATCGTGTTTAAGCCAGGACAGATAAAACACTCTCGTGCAGCAGCAAGGTGTGACTGGATTAATTTGTTTGTGCCTGGCTTATTTGTGCATCTTTTATGAGGGTAATTACAGCCTTCCACCTGAATAATGGGAAGCAATTGTGTGTTCAGGCTGGAGGAGGGGAAGGGGGGTCGGGATCCATGCCCTGGGTGCTGCATTTTGCTGCCACAGGCTGCAGCTGCAGAGAGCAGGATGTTCATTGTCCCATGGATCAGTGGGAATCTGTCCCTATCAGCCCACAGGGCTGGATCAACCCTGAGATCCATCCTGAGATCCATCCCGAGATCCATCCCGAGATCCATCCCGAGATCCCTCCTGAGATCCCTCCTGAGATCCATCCTGAAATCCATCTGAGATCCATCCCGAGATCCATCCCGAGATCCCTCCCGAGATCCATCCCAAGATCCATCCCGAGATCCATCCTGAGATCCATCCCGAGATCCATCCCGAGATCCATCCTGAGATCCATCCTGAGATCCATCCCTGGGGCCAGGTGTGACCATATCACAGAAGGGGTGGGTTGGGAGGGATCTTAAAGATCATCCCATTCCCACTCCTGCCATGGCAGGGACACCTTCCACCATCCCAGGCTGCTGCAAGGGTGTTCCAAGTCCCATCCAACCTTGGACATTTCCAGGGATCCAGGGACAGCCACAGCTGCTCTGGGCACCCTGTGCCAGGGCCTCCCCACCCTCACAGGGAACAACTCCTTCCTTATATTCAGCCTGAATCTCCCCTCCTTTGGCTTCAAACCGTTTCCCCCTGTCCTGTTGCCACAAGCCCTGATAAAAAGTCCCTCTCCAGCTCTCCTGGAGCCCTTTTTAGGTGCTGGAGGGGGCTCTGAGCTCTCCCTGGAGCCTTCTCCTCTCCAGGCTGAGCAATCCCAGCTCTCTGAGCCTTTCCTCCCAGCAGAGCTGCTCCATCCCTCTGCTCGTCCCGGTGCCTCCTCTGGGCTCTCTCCAGCAGCCCCAGGTCCCTCCTGTGCTGGGCACCCAGGGCTGGGGCAGCTCTGCAGGTGGGGTCTCACCTGAGCACGGGGGCAGAGGGGCAGAATCCCCCCTGTCCTGCTGCCCCCTGGGGTCAGCCCCGGGCAGGGCTTTGGGCTGCCAGGCCAGCTCATGTCCAGGCTTCCATCCAGCAGCACCCCCAAGTCCCCCTCCTTAGGGCCACTCCCAATCCCTCCACTCCCCAGCGCTGATCCTGGATCATTCTGAGTATCAAGGACAAATGCACACTGATATTGAGTTTGTGCACTGTGGACAGGGTTTTTTTCCCCAATATAAGTATTTTTCCCCCAGAGGTGTGTGGGATGTGTGTGATTTACAGTGCAGGGGCTGACAGGGACAGTTGGTGCCTCTCACTGTGCAGCCATCCAAATTTTTGTGTAGCACATTGAGCACGAAGGCACAACACACACACACACACACACACAGAAATTCAAAATATTTCAAACCTAGTGCTCTGTGTAATCTTTGCTCCTCCCTGATTTCCCTTTGCATGGGGTGTTTCAGGTATTTCAGTGCCCTCCTGGCTCAGCTGGGCTGTCTCCTCAGCAGCTCCTGCAGCACAGACATTCAGATGCTTTGTGATCCTGAGCACTGCAAGTTCAGTTTTTGCTAATAGAGTTGGCAATGCCACAGGCACTGAGAGGAGCCACAGCCAGAGCTGCTGTCCTGACCTCGGGGAGCCCTTGGAATTGTCCCTTGTTCCAGGTCTAACAGTGGGAAATGGCACCCACAGAGGGACTTGCTGGTGATGTACAGGATAAAAAAAGCCTTTAAGACCCATTTCCCATTTCCTTAAAAAACTTTTACCAATATTTCAATAACCTATCAATATTTTCAACAACTTATTTATTATATATTATTATATATTATTATTTGTTTATTTATTCATTTTATTATTTATTATTAATAATTTTCAATAATTTATCTTTCTAAAAATCACATTTCTCCCGTTTTCTTTTCTCAGTGACCAGCATCAGACCCACGTGGATCTGCAAGTTCTGTTTGCCTGAAAAAGGGGAGCTTTCCCAGAGCACAGGTATATGATAAGGATTTATTTATTTTTTTCTGTAGTTTTGGCTCCAGATTGGCTGATTCATTTAAACTTCATGCTGTTCAGTCCCAGGAAAAGCTGCTTGGAACAGCAGCCTGGAAAATGCCAACCTTAAGCTGTGCTTCAATCCCCCCAAATCCTCTGCAACCCAAACCAGGAGAGGAAGCAACTCATCCCAAGGATTTTGTTGAGAACCCGAGGTGCCTGCTGTGTTTTCCTGTGCATTTCATATCCTGGCTGCCACCAAATTACTGATAATTGAGTGCAGGGTGTGGGGGGATTATTTACAACTTTGTCCTGTCACAGTGACAAAAAGCAGCCTTGAGGTGCAGCTTGCTCTGCTCAGCTCCACACTTCCAATATTTCCCCAAGGCTATTGCTGCTGTCTGCTGTCACAGCCCCACAGCAGCATTTCCATGCCATTACCTTCAGCAGGAGCATTCCCTTAATTCCTGCCTTGTTTAGTCCTGGACTATAAATAAATCCAACGGCTCGGGGAAAGCGAGCCTTGCAGAGCCCTGCCCTGGGGGCTGCTCAAGACCTGCAAATTCCATTGGTTTGACAGTCTTTACAGACGAACATCTAATCCACAATAACCATAATGCCACTTGGAAATCCATGATCAGGGCCCACCCTGAGCTGTGGCACAGCAGAGGAGGAATAATGCCGAGCACTGCGCTGGAGGAAGCTGCACCCTCAGTGTTTGTCAGGCCATTTTCTCTCTGTGATTCTTATTCCCAACTCCCCAGCCAGTGTGATGAGAAAATAAATACAGATATTTATGCCCATTTCTGGGAATGCAGTTGTCTCAGCACACACAGCACCCAGGAGGGCTGTAAGGAATAAATTAGTGATCTGTGCCAGGCAGGATGCATGTCTGTTTGACTGCTGCTAAGGAGCTAAATATTTCAGAGGAGGGAGGTTTATGGGGCTGTGAATGTCACTGATATGTCAAAGGAACAATAAGCTTATGGAGCTTTTAGGGGTTTATTCTTCATCCTGCTGCTGGGAGCTGGTGCACAGGGACTGCTGGTGCTGCAGGCCCACAGAGCCTCTCCAGAAGTCATGAGCACAACTTCTGTGTGATAGAAATTTGCAGAATCCTAGAATATCAGAATTCAAACCAGTGTGGGCAGCAGGTGAGGGGGAATCTGTCCCTGTGCTCAGGTGAGACCCCACCTGCAGAGCTGCCCCAGCCCTGGGTGCCCGGCACAGGAGGGACCTGGGGCTGCTGGAGAGAGCCCAGAGGAGGCTCCAGGATGAGCAGAGGGATGGAGCAGCTCTGCGGGGAGGAAAGGCTGGGAGAATCATCCAGCCTGGAGAGGAGAAGGCTCCAGGGTGACCTCATTGTGGCCTCGCAGTGACTGAAGGAGCCAACAAGAAAGATGGAAAAGGGCTTTTTACAAGGGTCTGGAGTGACAGGACAAGGGCACTGGCTTCTGACAAAATAGGTTTAGATGAGATATTGGGAAGGAATTGTTCCCTGGGAGGGTGGGCAGGCCCTGGCACAGGGTGCCCAGAGGAGCTGTGGCTGCCCCTGGCTCCCTGGCAGTGCCCAAGGCCAGGCTGGACAGGGCTTGGAGCAACCTGGGACAGTGGGAGGTGTCCCTGCCAGGGCAGGGGTGGCACTGGATGGGATTTAGGTTCCCTCCCAAACCAAACCATTGTATGGTTCCATGAATATCCCAAGCTGGAATGCACTGCAGGGATCATCCAAGTCCAATTCCTGGCTTTGCAACCCCAAACATCCCATCGTGTGCCTGGCACTTTTTTCCAAACACTCCCTGAATTCTCCACCTCCGGGGCTCCAGAAGCAGCAAGGGCAGCTCACAGGAGCTGCAATGAAGCAACTCCTTCCTGCTGGTGTGGAGACAGCTCCTGGATGTGGAGGCTGGGATGTGCAAACGAGGCAGAGCCGGTGCTGTGCTCGTTAGAGAAGGGCCTGGAAGTCTCCCATGGCCACCATCTGCTGCCTTGTGTGTGCAGTTTGATCATCTCCCAGTGAATGAAACTCCCTGATTAATCTCCGGCATCCGACTCTCCTCAGCAGCCTCAAGGATGAGCAGCACTGAGCTCGTTAAAACAAAATCCTGCAAACGTGCAAATTCTCCTCAAAAGAGACAGGGATTGGTGAAGCAGCTCGGTACAAAAGTGGGGAAATGAGCTGTGCCTTTTTGTGCTGCCTATTTACAAACACAAGCTCCTTGATAAAAGCCGGGAATGTCTCTCGGAGATAAGCGGGGACTAAACCAGCCCCGTGCTCGTGCTCAAAGGACTCCTGGAAGGCACACAATGTCTGAAGATGATTTTAATGAGTGACACCAATTTCAGGGAGCTGTTAGGAGGCTTTTCTTTCTAGATGGTAGAAGGGATGTTTCACTGACAGGTGTTTTAGAGTGTTTCCTGTACAATGAGTCGGCTCAATTTGCCCATAATGAATAAAATGAAATTTAGGGATCATTTAGGGGTTATTAATGGCGCTGATTTATTAATTATGCAGCAAACTTTAATTGTCTCCTCCTTAAAAAACCAGTTCAATTAGAGTCCTTGGAGTTTTTAATAGTGTGTTGAAATAGTTTTTCAAACAACAAAGCATTAAGTCTCGTTACGGATCCATTTCTCTTTTTATGGGAAATGATTTGACCATAACTGATCCTGACAGGGAATTTAAATAGTCTAAACCCAGCCTGGCAACAAACACAGAATCCTAATGTGTGCAGCCTCCAGCCCATGGAATTGTCCCAAAGTCACTGAGGTTGCACAGGACAGACGTGACAGCACACTCTGGGTTTGTGTGGGACCTTCAGCTGATTTCTGTCTGGAGAAAGTGAAATATATTCTCTGTTGTTTCTCTTGGCCATTCTTTGCCTGTAAAACAGTTTGAAAACATGCAGATTTATTTACTCTGCTCAAAGAAATCTGTCCATTGGGCTGTTGTTTTATGGTTTTCCCCCCTCCCCATCTACGTTCACTTTCACCAGGTACTTTCAGTCCTGTAAAGAAAACTGTTTACAAAGTGAGATTTACTTTGGAGCACTGCATTCATGAATAGGAAATAAAGGTACAGCTCTGAAAGAAGGGGTTTTGCTGCTGTAACTCTTCCTCATTTTGCACTGAGCAGGGAAATGAATCCTTCCAGCAGCCACCTGCAGGATGCATTTCCTGTGGAGGGAACTGATTTGCAGGTTTGTCCCAGGCAATGCTTGAGGAGTGACTGGAGCAACGAAATTGTGCACAGCAGACGCTGAATTACAGAATTCAGTTCAGGACTGCAGAATTCAGTGCAGAATTGCAGAATTCAGTGCAGGAGTGCTCAGCCCATTTGGTGTCTGAGGAGAAATCTGGAGCAAGCTGTGTTCCCCTGGGAAGGGGCTGAGGGCAGGGGGATGCTCAGGCTGGAGCTGGTCCAGGATGGGACTGACCAAGGGATTCAGGATCTCTGGTAGATCAGGCAAGTGAAATTATGGAAAATCCAGGTACAATGCAAAGGAATCAGCCCACTTAAATTTATTCCCTATAGGACAAGGACAAAGCAATCAGGTTTTCCCTGTGGATTTAATTCTTGGTGTTGTTTTGTTTGGCTTGGCTTTAGCAACGGGAAAAATGGAGCAAAGCTTCAAACTCCAGGTCTGAGCTGATGAGGGGAGTCCAGGGATCCCTTTCACTCCAACGAGTGCCCAGCAGGCAGCTCAAAAAAACCTATTTCCCACTCCCACCCAAAAAAGATTAGGAGGAAAAGATTTTTCCTTACCAATCCTGCAGGTCCAGGATTACAAACAGCAATTGATGGGTCTTGGGAAGCTTCCAAACCCCTCCTGGGTATTTTTCTCCTTGAAAATGTTCTTTTTTTCCCAGTGAGAAGGTCCCAGCCCCACTCTCTGTACGAGTCTGGTGGAAGGCTGGGATATCTTAGGAACAACTTCTCCCTCTTCAGCAGTACTTGGGTAGAAAGATGAAATATAAATAAAAAGCAGCTGTGGTCTGGGAGTTCTCCTGACTTCTAAAAACAACACTTTTAAGAACTTCTCTGGTAGAAATAAATACCACGGCTCTGCAGATGTCTCAGGGGACAGATGTGCTTTCTTCCTCTCTTTTTTTCTTCCAGGAAAAGGATGACAACTGATATATTTATCTGGAGGAGAGTCTGCTGATTTTATTTGAAGACTACAAGAAATTATTCAAGCTTCAAGCAAACATTTCCCCCGTTTTTTTGGCTTTTTTTTTTTCCCAGTTTTTTGGAAGAAAATCAGCAAATTGCAAATCTTGCTTGTCTTTCACAGGAAGGATGTTGCAAAAAACAAGTACAAGAACAAAAGCTGATGAGGATGAAGACAAGAAGAAAAGCAACTCCTTTTTTTTTCTTTTTAAGAGGAATCTCCTAATTTTGGAGATCAACAGTTATTTTACTTGTAAGTAACTTATACAAGGGGGGGGGTTATGCAGGGGTGCTTTCAAATATCAAAATTAGGTAAAAAGCCCAAAAATTAGGATGTTTCAGACCAAATTTTTTTTGAGGATGATGGAAGACAAAATTTGAGGTTTAAATAAAATACTTAAATTGCCTCCAATATAAACCATTTGTCTGTTAACCTGACAGAAATGAGATTTTAAGTAAATTCTTGCTTTCTCAAATCTGCTTTCCTCACCCCCCAGTTAGGAACCGAACCATCAGGAGATGGGCAATGAGGAAACAGAATTTCCCAGCTCCATCATCTGACTCATCAAAAGGAATTAGAACTGAAGGTGATTTTGTTATGTGTGGGGTTAATTCTGTGTGGGATATTTGCTGAAGACTGAGCAGCACTAAAAAGAACGTGGAGGGAAAAGCATTTTTAATATTCTTTCAATGTAGAATCCAATCCCAGAGCTTCCTCCCTTGATTTCACTCTGTGAAGCTGTCAGAAATCACACCTGAGCTGGGCCCAGCACTGTTGGTTTTATTATTTATATGAATATTTATTATATGAAAACAGAAAATGGCCAAACAGCTGCATTTTCCCAAGGAATTGGCATTTTTTGCCTGTTCCCAGCCATGGCAGCAGGAGCAGAGCTGGGATCCTCCTTCCACCTCCCAGCCCAGTGGGGACCATGGCAGAGTTTCTTCTCCAAGTTTTAAAAGTGCCTAAAAGAGAAACAGGTGAGCTTGTTCCACTTTTGGTACATTTTTACAAGAACATGCAGAAGGAGCTGGCTTTTGGGTGTTCTTGTAAATATTTTACTGGAAAGTGGCCTCACGAGGGATTCTCTCTTTTGTTGGAGCCAGACTCCTCAGAAATGGTGCTTTTAGTAAAAATTGCTTTGAGATCCCATCAACATGTCCTACTTTCCAGCTCTGCAGCAATGGGAGGTGTTTCTTGGAGTATGTGCTTTTTTTAGAGACATTTATGGTAATGCAGAAACCTCTAGACCAGTTACTAATTTTTACATAATTAAAATTTCATTAAAAAAAAAATTATTAGAAGCCTTATTATGTAAGTTGGATTTCTGGCTGACTTGCTAAACATCTTGTATTTGTACTAGGAGGTTGGGCCACATCTGATCTGCAGAATGTTCCTTACCTGATCTGAAGCCCTCCAAAATGGTGAAGAAAGTTTTCTTTTGGATTTAAAGGCATCTTGGTGTGACCTTAAATTGGTGCAAGTGGATTTGGTGCTGATGTTTGCTGGGAAAAAACTGCAGAGAAGTGCAAACACAGCTGCAGGTCCCATCCTTCATCCCCCTCTGAGGGGGGAAGCAGCTTCTTGCCCAGGGAAATGTGGATGCTCCATCCCTGGCAGTGTCCCAGGCCAGGCTGGAAGGGGCTTGGAGCAGCCTGGGACAGTGGAGGGTGTCCCTGCCCATGGCAGGGGTGGGATGGGATGAGTTTTAAAGTCCTTCCCAACCCAAACCATTCCCTGACTCTCCTCTTTGGCTGTCAGACAATAAATATTTATCTTACAATCTTTCCTCCAGGGCTGCTCCGAGCAGTGTTTCCATCTGTCTATAACGATATCAATATTTAAAAATAAATACATAAACTGTGCCTATACAAAAAATCTGCCCCCAAAAGCTCTGCAAACACAGGTGGATCTCACAGGTTAAAGCTCAGGAAGACACTGAAGGTGACAGCAAGAGCAAGATCCAAGTGCAGACAAGGGCAGGTCCACAGCTCCTCCTCAGTCTGACCTTGAGGGAGACTCTGCTTTCCTTTTCCTGCCTTTGGGGACTCCACCAGGGATGTGAGAGACAGCAAATGCAGATTTATTTCAGCTGACAATTCTACCATTGATTTCACAGCCTCCTTGCTTCTGGTAGGGGCTCAGACTGAATCCCAGCTGAGCCTTGGTGTCATTGTTTCGAGTGGCATGGAAATACCTCAGCAACAAATGATGTGCTGCACCTGCATTTGTCTCAGGGCAGACTTGTTTGCACAAAACAAAGCAGTAATTAACACTATTAATTATCTTCAAGAGGCTGGCCCAGTTTCCCAGCAGTGACTGCACTTACCTATGTAATCCCACCACAGCAGGCAGTCTGAGCTTTTTAACTGAAGTGGAAGCTGGTTTTAGGAAGGAAATGGAACGTTTTATTTCCCCTAAAAGGTAATGAGGAGGAAAAAAACCCCGAACAAAACATGTTTTCACTCTCTTTAGAGTTTCTGAATGCTTTTTGCCTGTAATTGTATTATCTACCTGGTAAAGCATTATTACAAAGCTGAGATGAGATGAGTTAACTTAGAGAATCACAATTCCATTTGGTTTTCCAGCAAACCTGGATTTGAAGGGTGTGTTTAGGTATTGGAGCCCTGAAGGAGACTGATGGCACGAACGAGCCTGACTTTGTTCCTCTCCCTGAGAAATACTTTCGGGAAAAGGCAGTGGAGCAGTGCTGGGAAAAATCTGTGTCCTCCCAGGCTGCTGGAAAATAAAGAGACCTTCATTATATTCTCATTACTCCAGCTCTCAGCACAGAAAGACAAAAAAAAAAATAAAGGTCACTAGCTTTTACCATCTGTGCTAAAACGAGATGAAGGTAATAGAGAACTCCGAGATTTATTGCTTAGCAGCTGATTTGAGGCTTCAAGTAAGTGGTGAGACTCTTAATCCTATCCCAACACTTCCTTATATTGTAAAAACATGTTCCAGAATGCCCTGAATTTGATGGAAACATCAGAACTTCCTTCATCAGGCACTGGATCAGACCCTGCAGGTTAATTGAAACCACGAGTCTGGAATAGTGACTCCTGAAGGGGTTTGACCGAAGAAAAAGGATTTTAATTTGTGAAATACATGGGAGGAAAATGATATTTGGGGATTGCACCAGGTGATTTCTGTTTGATGAGAGGCTTCCCTTGGTCCATTTGGAAAGCACTTGACAGGGTCTGTGCAGCTGCTTAATTGGATGCACTGAAGCAGCTGACTGCTGCATTCATCAGTGCCCTTGCATCCTCCAGGAGGCTCTCTGGTGGAAATCTGGAATTTTGCTTGGCCCTTCCTATTCCTCAGAACAGCTTCTCTCCAAAGCTGCCAGCTCCCAGCCTGCCCGTGGTGGGAAGGAAGGAGGATGATGGCACATCCAAGCCTGCAGGCTGGAGGATTGAGGTGATCCCAGGATCAGGAATTTGGGGGTGAGAATTTGGGGCTTGCTGTGAGACACGTTCACTTGGGCTGAGATGGATGTCAAGGGTTGATAGCTCAGCTCCTGCAAAGAAATGAGGTGAAAGAACCTGATTGTGTTGGACACTTTGCAGCTGACTCAGCAGGGCCAAGTGTGCAACCTCTAAATTAAATACTTTGAAGCTGATTTAATCGTCACATGAGCTGTGAATTTTTTAATCAGGTGCCTGTTTCTATCTGGCCAAGGGATGTTATTTCTCTGTGAGGATTTCATTAGCAGCAACTCTCTCTCTGTTTTTCTGTGGAAGGCCAGGTGTAAACACTGATTTTTATGCAGACAATTCCAGCATTTCAGAGCTTCCTCACTAATTTAGTTTTAATTGTCCAAACCTCACCCTCATCAAGCGAAAGAAAAATAGGTCTGGCACTTCCACGTTACCATGAGTCGCTCAAAATGAGAGATAAATGAGGGATAAAGCCATTAAAATCGTGTGGGCAGTGCAATTTGGAAAGCCCAGCTCGAGTGGAGTGTGATGGTTGTGTGTGAATACCCCCATTACCAAAGCAAATAAGCCCAGCTGCTGGCAAATCTGAATTCCAGTTCTAAATGGCCTTGGCTTCCCAGTGACCTCTACAGAGAGGGAACAGCTGGATTGTTCACACAAATCCCTCCCACATCAGGCCTGTTTTTATTTTAGCATCGTGTGGCCCCAGTCCTGCCTCCAGCACGCTGATTATTGAGGTTTCTGTGCTCTGCCTGTGCTGCAGACGTGGGCACGGGGAGCTGATTTGCTGTTTGAGGCTCTGAACATCCCTCATTAAAGCCACTCTGCTGCCTTTAGGAGCAGGGTAGCAGTAAATCTGTATCAGATTCTTTTTTGCTGCTAACTTTAACAACTCCCAGTCAAAAGTTTTCTCATTTAAGGGTGTGTTTAAATGGGGTTTTTTTGTATCTGAAATTAAGTATTAAGCCCTGGTAATGTATTAATTAGCCTTTTTTTTTTTATTGAGTTTAATGTACCTCTTAATTAACTGAAGCCAGAAACACAGTTTACATCTTTAAAATTCAAATCCTTTAAATCATTGCAAGTTTCATCCTAAACTTACAGGAATCAATAGACAAAGTCCTGCAGCTTTCCCAAGAGCTAAACAGCTGTAATTACAGCAGGAAGGTGAGACTCCAGAGCGTGGACAAGAAGTTTTCTGGGATGTTTTGCTGCCTGTTTCTCCCGTCAGCACTCAGGGCATCGTTTCCTGCCTGGCCAGTAACGAGCAGGGCTCCAGGAGCGCCGTGCAATTTGGATTTGATTTTATTTAATGCTCTCTCCAGTGCTAACAATCGCTTGGGCATCAAATCCAGCCTTTGCCTACTGGCTCCCTGGCTTGTTAAATGTAAGTGCACTCTGAGCTGAAGTGGCTGCAGCAATTTCAGATCTGAGCCTGTTCTGTGCTCATCATCTCGTTAACAAAACCCGAGCGTGTGAAATCCCGAGTGAGGCGACTCCTCGGGCTCCTCTCCCAAAGACAGCAGCACAGCCCTGCCTCCCACTCTCAGGTGCCACAGTAACAGCTCACTGAACATCATTTCATTCCTATTCATGAATCAGTAGCAGCAGGGATTGATGCTCACGAGGAGCAGGAATCCTGTCCGGGACTGGAGGAATCCTTGGAGATCATCCCGCTGTACCCACGTAAATAAATGGCTGCAGGCTAAAGCTGCTCAGTCATGCAGGCCTTCAGGGAACAGTTTTAGGCCTTTTGTTTCAGTGGAGGATAATTTGACTATTTTTTTCAGTCCTTAATGGCAGGATAGGAGTTCTAATAAATTAAAGAATGGAGACTTGGAGGAGGAGGGGGAAAAAAGCCAGTCCAGTCTCCCAAAGCTGAGTAGGGGATTAATTTGCCTCTGTGAAAAAGTGAAAAACAAAGTTCTGCTTGGTACAGGGAATGTTTTGGAAGAGGCAGCACAGGCAGGGTGGGTGGGAGGCCTCTCCCTTTGGATGTTTCAGGATTTCCAGCTCTTTTTTAAGACCAAGGTGTAAGTGGGGAAGAAATAAAATCCAATCAGCAAACTCTGATTTGGATTGGCACTGGTAAAGGCACATTCCTGGGGACTCCTCCCTTAGGATGGACAGGTTTGATTTTAGTGCCCAAAAAGGGGCTGGCTCTGGCTGAAGAGTGCCCAGGAATGGGGGCATGCCCAAAGAAGGGCTGTTCCTCACCCATCCTGTCTGTCTGCACTCCTGCTCTGCAGGAATGCTGCTCCCTGAGACCCTCCCGTGTTTAGTGATGAACATGGGGGGTGGTTCTATCTTGACCATGATGGCCTTAAAGGTATTTTCCAACCTTAACAATTCCATGATTCCATTCCATCAGATTTGCTAGACCTGGCCAATGAATTCAAGGGCTGTGAGGCAGAGAAGGATACACCGTGGCCCTGAGGGCTGAACAAGTCTCAGTTCCCTAACTGGGAGAAAAATCCCCAAAAATCTAAACCTGTCAGCACAAGTGGAAGCAGAAAACCCAGCATTATCCTCGGAGCAGGACAGTGCTTGAGCTCTGCTTCTCTCACTTCTTAATTCTTCCTGCAGCCTGATTTTCACAGTGCACCTCACCAAATGTTCCCCTGGTTTTGATGTGGAATTCACTCCTGTTTTGTAGCCTTGAAAGCAATATTTGATGAGAAGAGCCTGTTCCCAAAAGAAATTCATGATCCTGAACAAAACAAGCGAAGCAACTCTGCGAGCGAGCGTGGAGACAAAATAAAAAGAAATAAGCAGCAAAGCAAAGCTGGCAGAAAAACAAACCTCCTCTCACAAAGGAAGGTGTGCACCCAGAATGCAGATCCAGGGAAATTGGCTTTGCTGTGTGCCAGTTATTTTTCCAATGTGCTCCCTTTTTTCTTAGGAGCAACATTTTCAGCATTGTTTGGGATCTTGTCCTTACACAATCCTTAGGTCTGAAGCAGGATCCCCTCTCTCCAGCTCCTCTTGGGTTTATCATCAAAGGATCTAAAATCAGGGAGGTCACTTTTATACTTTCTTTTTCCTTGTAGTTTGAGTAATTTCCCTGATTGAAATCCAGCTGATATTTCCAGGCATTCAGATGTTCTTGGAGGGTTTTAAAACTAAGAGTGATCAAATCCTGAAATCCTAAACCAAATAGTTTGGGTGCAGTGAACTTACCTGCCAGTTACTCACTTCCAAACTTAAAGTTTTCTCTGAGTTTCCTGTTCTAACCTGAAAAAACAAATGCAATTGTGAGCCCAGAGAAGAATCTGGCGTTTGCAGGGATTTTCTTCCCAGGATTGTGCTGTCCCCAAGGTTTGATATCATTAATTCAGAGTAAGGAAGTGCTGACCCCCAACCTGATCTCCCACTTGTACCAACCCATCCCTGTGGATCAGGGAAGCCACATGTGAATGGAATTAGCAGCTGAGCTGGATGCTTGATTGGATGGGGTGGTGTCAAAACATTTATCATGGATCTTTGCAATTAAAAAAAAAGGAAAAAACCATTTTGTGTGTCTTTGAATATGAAAAAACCCCACTATTCTGGCACTGTTTTACTCTAATTTCCTTTTTGAATCTGAAGGGCAAGAAATCTCTGTAGACAACCTCATTTCCTCCATTTTCCAGCTTAATACCTGTTCTGGATAAATTTGGGGAAAGTAATTGAGGATTCAGTGCTTGCCTACACTGACAGAAATGTTTTAAGAGGTACTTTCTCTAAAAACTCCAGCTCTAATTCTTTCTCTGCCGGGAACTTTGCTATTCATTAAGGAGCAAGGTCAGGCTGTAGGAAGAAAACAACGAGCTGCTTCCCTACCTCAGAGGCAGCTTTTGCTCAGGAGATGCTGCTCTCTGCAGTAGCTGGATGAGTGTTTGTCATTTCATTTCTCCTGGAAAATATTTTGTCACTAGAAAATGGGCTTTATTCAAAGCAATTTACATTTCTCGCTGCAATAATGTTACTATATTGGCTCATCCTCAAGTTTCAGTCAATCTGCAAAATATCCTGTTGTAGAATAATTTGCATGTGTAATTTGCCAGACCAAATCCTGCAGAGATTTGAGTCACGCTGAATTCAGGAGGACTATTCAGGTTTACATATGCTTCTGGAAAAAATAAATCCTAAGTGCAGAGTTGTTCACAAGGTGAAAGCATGGTTTGTTTTTTTTTTCCAGTACCACGTAAACTTCAAAGCACATCAAATCTCCTCCTGCAAGAACATATTTGCAGAGTAACATGATAATGGGCAGTGTCAAATATGTGGTCATTAATTCAGAGCCGTTTTAGCATCAGTGCCATGGATATGAGAGCCATGGGATCATGGAATGCTTTGGATGGGAAGGGATCCTCAAATTCATCTCAATCCAACCCCCTGCCATGGCAGGGACACCTTCCACTATCCCAGCCTGGCCTTGGACACTTCCAGGGATGGGGAATCAGTGGTTTTTATGAAGCAAAGCAAGCCCAGGAGAGTTAATTAATTAATTAAGCCAAAGAGTTGAAGAATAGAACTTTTACTTTTGTTCCTCTTCCCAGAGCTGTCTCTTATCTCTTCCGTCTGTGTTTTCTCTGATAATTTTTTACAGCTCTCCTGTGTTATTGCCTTAATGACTTGAGGACCTCAATTACACACAGAGTGGATGCTTGATGCTTTCTAAGTGGTGAAAAATTATCCTTGCTCTGAGAAACTCTGAGTCAGACAATTAAAATAATCCAACAGCACAGGGAAACAAAACAAGCAGTTCCTGGCCCCCAGGTGTGGAACTGGAGTGGCAGAGGCAGCAGCAGGGGCTGGGTGGGAGCACAGGGGCTTTGCCCGAGCTCTGTGGGGTCACAGGGGGTGAGGAGGTGACAGAAAGATGAATCTGCCACTGCTGCAGGAGCACAGGGACCTTCCCTTCTGACTGCATGAGGCTCACACGGAACATTTTCTTCTTCATATCAGTTAAACTTAATTTCAAACCTGAGGAGTTTCAGGCAGAGGCCAATTTTTAAAAATTGATCTGCTGTAGCGATGGCCTTTCGTGCCTGGCAGGGATGGAAAGGCACTGCTGCACACCTGCCCCAGAGCAGCTGGGCAGGGCTGAGGTGCAAATGGGGCACAGCTTTGCTTGGCCCTGGGACTTAGGCCTGATTATTTCTGTCCTCAGGGCTCGAAATTAAACCTTTATGCTCTTGAAGAAAGAAAATTCCCACCCTCCCACACCTTCTAGTCCGAGGAGATGGCGATACATTGGACTTCAAACCAGTGCCACCTTTACGCACAGAAAAGCTTTTTTGCTCAATTTCAGAAGTTTCTAACCCATTATTTATGGCATTCTCTACCTTTAAAACTTGAGCAGGCTTGGATTTAAAATAGGCAGAGTGACAATGAATGTCTGTAAGGGGGCCACAAATAATGTTTTTGTACAGAGCTGGCACTCCCAGGCTGGGCCATCCATCACTGAGTCACCCCGTGCTTGTCGTGCCTCCCGCAGGTGACAACAGCCTTATCTCCAACCCATCCAGATTAAAAGCTTTCTAGATGTTCTATCATATATTTCCAGCGCTTTTAATGTCACAATATTTCTCTGGTTTAGATTAGATTGCTTTTAGCCTAAAGCTGTTTTGTTCACGTTGCCCCGTTCAGCTGGTGATGGAGTGAGGGATGGGTTTGCATTTGCAGGGTAAAGGCTGGGCTGAGCCAGCCCTGTGCTGACTAAGGGGAATTTCACTGGCTGCTTCTGACTTCTTTTTCTCTGGGAAGGAAGGAAAAGGGCACAGGACAGAGCAATTCCTTGTGGGAGCCATGCAGGACAAGATTATCATGGACCCTATGTAATGTATTAGTTCCAAATGCAGAGCTCTGAACTCTGTTGCAGAAGAGGTTGCAAGGTAAACAAAAATGTCAGGTAAATTGAGACAGAAATGAGCATTTCTTGAGGTCTCGTAATCCCATTAAACTGAAACCTTGTTCCCTCCATTAATTTCTCCCAAAGGCAGCCCTGACAGCCCAGCGAACGCTGCTCGCCCGTTGTGGCCCTTGGTGCATTAATCAAATTGTTTTTCATGTTAGGCTTATCTGTGTCCTTGTTTTAGTGTTAAATTTTTCAAGGCAAACCTGCTCTAACACCAGCCAGTGGGGAGGTGTGACGCTGTTTTCCAGGTAGTTGTGCATGTTCATCCTTCCCAGGGCTTCTGGGAGCACTTAATGTGTCAGTGCTGGGGATTCACACGGGACCGTGCTGCAACAGCAGCCACAGCCAGCCATTAACAGAGCAAAGTTAAATATTTAAAGTGGTGTTTGGTATTCCCAGTGCCTAAATTTGGGTTGTTTTTTGCTTAAGCTTTAGGAGAATGGCAGAGCTGTGTGTGGGCCTCGGCTCTTCCCCACAAGAGCACTGAGCTCCTGATTGATCTCGGCAGAAACTTTGGAAAACCTGATTGAATTAAAAATATATTCATCTCTGAGGCTTAATGTGCTTGGGCACTGATCCAAAGTCCATTAAAGGAAATGGGAAGAGTCCCACAGGTTTTATTCCTTTTCAGCTGAAGCCTTTAGGACAGTGCAGGTGATAAACAGCAGGATGGATTTGGGGCAGGATTCTCCCAAGAGCTGCTGAGATGCTTTTAAAATCCCCCTGATGTGATTGACGTTTATACTCTGGGTTAAGGCATTAGAGAGATCCTATTTCTTTGTATCCTGCTTGTCCAGCAATAAATAAGATCCCCATGAAAGAAAATAAATAAGTTGTGGCAGTTCTTTGAATGGAAGAAAAGGGGGTGTGGGTGTTGGTGATCCTTTTGAAGTGGAATTCTAAGTCAATATCTGAAAGCATTTCTAAAGGAAAGTTTGACTTGGCTTTCCATGGATCAGCAAAAAACCCCAAATTCTTATTCTTTAAATTTTTGCCAGGACTTTTAATCATCCTGACTCAGAAATTCTGAAGGAGGGCACTACACAACTGAAATTCCAGGTTCATGTTTGCCACTCTCTACTTGCTACAGGGTGTTTCTCAAGAGTGTTTCTCAATAATTTCAATCACAGATGGGCTTGGTTTTGTGTGTGAGTGATACAGCATTTGTGGATAGAACATTTGCTGCTCAGATCAGGGAAATGAGACAATCACTGCACTTGTTTCTCAGGAGGAAAGAAACTCTTATTGTGCCTGTGAGAGGGGCATTTAAAGGAATGAGTTCCTGAAGCCACATAATACTGATAAGAAAGCCCTAAATATGAATTTTAACTTTTCTTGACATGGATTTCTGTGGGATTAGATCTGGCACCCATTCAGATACAGAAGCTTCCTTTAAAGGTTGATTTACACCCAGTCCTGCTCCAGGTCAGAGCTAAAACACGTGGACAACTTCCTTCCACGAGTAAAGACACAGAGCAACAAAACTTCAGAAAAGTCAGTAGTTTTATCTAATTTTCTCAGGCAAGAGCAGTACTTTGAAGATAAATCACTTCCCTGGTTCCAATAATTTAATTGGTTTCAATCATCTGGCAGGGGAAAAGTGCAATAAACAGAGTGATGATGCTGAGTGTGTGACAGCAGAGCTCTGCTTTTGCTGGGATGTCCCTGCTGAGGCTGGATCTCCCTGGGGCTCTTCATCCTCCTTGGTGCTGCTCCAGTGCAGTGGGGACAAAGGACAAGCACTTAAAAGCAGCTTTGGGATGATGGTATCTCCAGTGCTGCTGTTGGCTGTTCTCTGGAAGGGATTTCCTGCTCCTGCCACAAATGGCAGCAGGTTATTATTTGAAAGTGTTTTTCACATGGTAACAACCACAAATCAATGTGGAAAATAACTCTGAAAAAGGGGGCTGGCTCTTCTTGCAGGCAAGCAGCGATGGGAGAGGAGGAAACGTGCCAAGGGAGCTTCAGGTTGGACATCAGGAGGAATTTCTTCCTGGAAAGGGTGGTCAGGCATTGGAAGGCATTATTTGAATTCCAGCTCGCACATGGAATATGAGAATACCCCAAACCAAGAACTTGGTCCCCATGGACCGTGTTCTGAGGCCAGGCATGAGCAGGCAGGGGAGCATCTGAACCCAGGGTTGCTGGGTATACAAACAATCCCCACGAGCTCCTCACTGGAACTCCTGGGAGGATGAAACTTTTGTTCCTATCACAAGAGATTTCTGGTGTCAGATGCAGGTCCCATGTCAGAAATTGGCTGTAGCTCTGTTCTCTTCTCAGCCTTCCCTAAAAACTGTTCTCTACTGACTTGTTTCAGCCAAGTAAGGCAGACAGTGGAAGATTAAAAAATTACTTCAAAAGGCAGTCCTACAGTTTTTGATAATACCTTTTCAATGTGTGCAACCTGTGTGGAACAGATGAATTCATGTTTTAAAAGCAGGGCTATTTCCATCTCAAAAGGGAATCTTAGAAAGGCAATAAATCTGTTTTAATTGGTTTTATCATTCTAATACAATCTTAACGGGTACAGTCACAGATTTGCACTTGGAATAAAAAGTATTCAGCACAATGAATGCTGCTTTGAACTGTTTCCTACCACAGCCCTTTCTAAACTCTCAAAAAAAAAAATTAACTTACCAAGGGACAGCTTGGCTTTTCTCAAGTATTGATTGTGCAGAGGTTTATGATGCAAGCCTGGTCACCCTGGCAGGTGATTCGTAGCTGTTACAATCTGTTTCCCCCATCACTGGAAATATTTGAACAAACAAGCTGCAGGAAGCAGCAGCAGGGCTGTGAGAGCTGCCAGGTGTCCCTGGCACAGAGGGCTCTCCTCAGGCTGCCCGCTGCTACAAGATGGTCTGAGCAGAGCCCTCCCTGCAGGGGCCACCACGCTGAAAGAATTCATCCTGCAAAGGTTGTGAACAGGAGTCTCAGAAGAATGGAGTGAGATGAGCAGGCAGCTGAAGAGAGGGGAAAATGAGCTGTAATGCACTGAGCTGCTGACTGAGTGGCACAAAGCAGCTCAGCTGTAATGCTGCTGACATCAGTGGGGTGCCCTGGAACTGCAGTTGGCTTGGGCTTCACAAATAAAAAATTAGAACCAAATAGCTGAAGATTTCAAAATAGGAGTGTTCTCAATAAAAAACAGGCAAATACGCAGGTGATTTAAAAACCCTACCTGTGCATGCTGCACACACTGATCCTGCCCCTCTGCTCAGGTGAGACCCCACCTGCAGAGCTGCTTCCAGCTCTGGGTCCCAGCACAGGAAGGAGGCACCAGGATGATCAGAGGGATGGAGCAGCTCTGCTCTAAGGCTGGGAGAATTGGGATTGTTCAGCCTGGAGAGGGGAAATCTTTGAGGTGACTTTATTGCAGCCTTTCAGGCCGAAAGGAGCTGAGAGAAGAGATGAATTTACAAGGAGCTGGGGTGACAGGACAAGGGAATGGCTTCCCACTGACAGAGAGCAGGTTTACATTGGATATTAGGGAAAAATTTTTCCCTGTGAGGGTGGGCAGGCCCTGGCACAGGGTGCCCAGAGAAGCTGTGGCTGCCCCTGGATCCCTGGAAATGTTCCAGGCCAGGCTGGATGGGGCTTGAAGCAGCCTGGGACAGTGGGAGCTGTATTATCTTTAATGCCCCTTCAGACCCAAACCATTCTGGGATTCTGTGAACATTTCAGCTCCTGACATCAGTCTATTAGAGAGCCAAAAGATCTCACTGGCACACCATCTTTAAATTGCTGCTTTTCCACGTGTTGCTTTTGAAATGAATTTCATTGGGTATTACCCTTTGATGAATCTCATAAGGTTAACAGACAGATTTGCCATGCTTACGCTGAGCTGCCTTTTAATTTTTCTGAGTGGTCCCTGAGCCTGTTTGTGATGGTGAGAGCATCCCAGGGGTGGGAGGAACTCGCTCATAAATCACTGCACAAGTCTGAGTTGCAGGAGGATGGATTAGGGCTTAATGCTGAAGGGGTGGCTTGGTTTTATTTCCCACTCTACTCATGCAGGGTCGATGGTGGCCTCAGCAGCCACCAGGCTGTGTTTGTGGAAGGGCTCTGAGCAGGGGGAAGGATGTGAGCATCACCATGTCTGTCCTTCTGGCTGGCTGCTCATCTTGGGGGTCACACCTGGGGGAATTTCACTTGGGGGCTGCTGGGATGCAGGCAGAGAGAAAAAACAAGTGGGAGGAGGGGGAAAGGGGAAAAAAAGAGAGAGGTTTTCCCTCATGTTCTTTTCACACCCTCTTGTCTTTCACTGTGTTCTCCATCCCCCTGCTGAGGTTTGCACGGAATGACAAGGCAGCCTCCGTGGTGTGATCCTGACAGGAACGCTGCCAGTTTTCACAGACATCTCATTTCCTTGCCCATCACCTTCCCAAAGCTTGCTCCGAGGGGCTGTTTGGGAGGGGAGAGCGTTATTGATCCCTCTCAACTTTGTGTTTCATTAAAACAGCCCTCTGGGCACAGAGCCAGCCCTCAGCTCAGCCCTGCTCTCCGTGCCAGCAGCTCCAGGGGACTCTGGATGAGTTTTGGGGATGGATAATGACCCCACCACGCAGCCACCTCGTGTTCCTCACATGCAGGTGACGACACCACGAGCGTTTTTTGGGGGAATTTTGAGGATTCTCCCCGCTCCAGCTGCTTTTGTCTGACACACCACTAAAAAAAACCCCAAAAAGTTTACATTTAGTCTTGCCAATGTCCTCCACCTTCAAGAAGGATTCATCGGGAAGGGATGGTATTTCCATAGTAACGAGGGATTTTTTTTTTTTCCAGAAAACTGGTGAATTTCCAAGGCACAAAAGCTTGTTCAGAGCCCAGAAGTACCTGGATGGAAAACAAAACAGATGGTAAATCCTCTAGGTTTGTTTTTTTTTTTTTCAGAATAATTTTTTTGCCAGTTATTCTCCATTTTCTCTCACATCCTAAATGTTTGCTTTGCAATGAATTTCTGATGGGTTCAGGCACTGCCCAGTGGAATTGGAAGCAGCAGAACCACAGCAACAGCTGATCTGGAAGGGACAGGGGCTCCAGGCTGCTCAGGAAACATCAGGGATTTTCTTTACATTCCCAACCCTCAGAAATATTTCTTAATATTGTCATGCAGAACGATATTTTATAAAGCTCAGGGAATTGGGATATTGGGAACTCACCAAGCAAAAAGTCCCTGTCTTGGAAATGTCATCTAAGGATGGACCTGACCATGCTGCAGCCTGATTTTTTTTTCCTGAGATGCTGCATTTTTCCCAGAGAATAAGGACTGGGATTTTAATATAAATGGGGGTTCTCCACATTTATCAAATATTTGTTATTGCCTCCATCATCATCAATTACTGGGCAAACCTTTTTGCCTCTATTTGAGACATTTTGCTCACAGTCATGGGAATTATCACATTTCGCAACAGTCTCAAAAAGAGGAGGAGCTCAGCTCATGGCAAACACTTCAGCTGTGGAAGAGGCAGGACAAAGGAATTACAGTCCAGCTGAGCCTGGCTTCATGAATTTCAGGAGGAGGAAGCGGAAAATGTCTTAAGCAATATAAATTTCTTAAATTTTACTTCTTTCCACTACCTTTTGTTGTTTTGTCACAGAGTAAAAAACAGAAGGCTTGGCAAAGAAATTGTGAGGATATCCGTGGTTGTTTCTCATAATTTAATTAAAACATAGAATTGGATGAACCTCCAACTCCACCCAGGACTGCTGGGCTCTGACAGTTGCCTCCATTCCTGTGTTACACCTTGGAAATATAAACTTTGCCTTTTAATTTCTGTCTTAGTTTTCTGGTCCTAAATCTGCTTTTCAGCTTTTAAAGCTGAACAATGATTTCTTACACCCGGCAAGGATGCTAGGAGGGAATTGGAGGTAATTTAACTTTATTTTCATGATGGAGTTTGCCAGTATCAAATTTTCATTTGTAACCAGCACATTTTCAGTTGGGAGCCCCTTTTCCTGAGCATCTCCACTGTCACTTGGAAGTCCATTATTTTATGCCATTTGCAAAATGGGTGCTGAGGGGGAACAGGAGATTCCCCACACCCTTCCACACCACCATTACTGACAATAGGCCTTTAATGAAAAAAAATTCTACTGTTTTCTGCTGTGAAAACTGGGCTATTTCTTAAATTATGAGTTTGAATAATTGGCAGACTATTTGTAAGATATGTAAAAAGAACAGAAAAGAAGTTCCTGCTTTTACTGATTAGACGATGGCTGTTTTTATTATCGTATTCAGAGATGAATTATGGAAAGCTTTGGGTAAGGAAAAGCATTTAGAGAACTCTGTGGTAGCTGGACTGTAATATCCATGATGTGTTTAGATTTTCCTTGTTCAAATAAATAATAAGTGTAGATAAGGTCAGCTTAATTGATAAGAAAAATGGAATTGTTAATGTTCTGTGACATTACCCATCACTGTGGTATTTTCTAATGCCAAGGCCATTTAGCAACTGATGAAAACCCAAAGTTCACAGTAATGATTAGCATTAAATAAATTCTCCTTTCCTTTGAATATGTTTTTTTGGGAGTGCTGAAAAAGATCACTGGGTGTAAGAGATATAAAGCTAACAGGGTCTAATTCCTGAAATTAAAACTTCATTATTAATAGTTAAGTACATTATTAATAGTTTTTATCCCTTCATTAAGGGATAAAAAAGATGAGAAATTCAAATGTCAGAACAAGAATTCTGTTTCTGTAGCAGCTTGGGTTTGGCCATACAATAACTGTCTGCTCCTCCTATTGCAGCTCTCCTGGAGATGGATTTGAAATCCATATTGATTAATTCATGCACGCTGTGACTTGGTATCTAATTCTTTCCTTTGTCGGCTTGCTGGAAGTGGAAGAAAATATCTGATCTTATTCCTCTGCTGGAATGATTTTTACATGAATTTTTAACAGCCAGACCTTCCCTTGTATTTACTTGCAGGACCAATGTTTTAGTCTCTAACTCTGGCATGCCAGCAGAGATGATTAATTTCTATTGCTTTTTGGGACAAAAAAAAAAAAAAAAAAGAACTCCAGTGAAGCTCTTCTAAATTAGAAGCATTTTTTTCCTTGTTTATTTGTTCTTAATCCAGCAGCTGGTTTGTGTTTGCTTGTTTGTTTGTTGATTTTTTTTGTAGTCACAAGGTGAATCCATTTCCTATTTATTTGCAGGATTGTCAGCAACTTCCTGATGGATATTTCTGCCTTTGCTTGGTAACGATCCAACAACCAGACTACAACATTTGCACTATAAAGGCATTTTTGTTCACAGCCAAACACTGAACGTGTGGTGATTTCTCCCCTAAAATTCTGGTGGAACCATGGCCAAGGGTGTAATTTAAACACCCCTTATGCAGTTGTGAGACAGGAGTACATTTTTTTGTGGGATTTTGCCTGAAAAGAGGGCTCACCTGTGAGGCATCAGTGTTTACAATGATTACATTCATTTATGGCATCCAGTCAGGAGTTTTCTGTGCAAAGCACAGCAGGAATTCCATCTGGGAAAGATCTCTGGCATCTCCAGCAGAATTCAGGCAGGAATGAGATATCTTAAGTTCAAAATCATAACGTAAAATCACAGAAACCCAGCTCTGCTGTGAGGTAAAAAATGTTGGAGGTCTCTTCCATGGAGGTGATCCAGGGATGAAGTTTTCCCCTTTTTTTGAGGGATATGGGGCAGACTGTGTGAGAGGTGGAGATATTGACAGCTGTAGTTCTTAAAATGAAATCAAGAAAGGAATTCTTGCATAAAAAAGAAGAATTTGCACAGTCAGTGCTTTAGATGAGCTTCCTGAGATGTTTTCCTCTCCCATCCATTGTCACTGCCTTTAAATGGCTCATCCAGAGTTCCAGGTTCCACTCGAGGAGCTCTGTGCCTACAGGAAATGAGCACTTCTGTTACTGGATTCATGGAGGAGAGAAAGCTTTGCACAGTTTATGTCTTGCAAAGTTGTACAGAACTAACAAAGGTCATTTCTCCAGACATTCGGAATTCTGAAAGCCCGCAGCAAGAACTTCAAGAATTTCATAGAATCCCAGACTGGTTTGGAAGGGATATTAAAGAACATCTGATTCCACCCCCTGCCATGGCAGGGACACCTCCCACTGTCCCAGGCTGCCCCAACCCTGTCCAGCCTGGCCTTGGGCACTGCCAGGGATGAAGAATCCACAGCTGCTCTGGGCACCCTGTGCCAGGGCCTCCCCACCCTCCCAGGGAAAAATTCCTCCCCAAAACCCCCTCTCACCCTCCTCTCTTTACCACAGAACTTGCAAAGATGTTTTATAAAGGAAAGTTTCAGCAACTTTCAGAACTTCAGTTCTTTTTATAAACACCACAAAGATTTGGAGGACGCACAAATCAATTTTGCTCCCACTCCTTTCCTGTCCCAGCTGCCCAGGAAGGTTTGCCTGTTGATCAGAGCTGTTCAGCAAATCACAAATGACAGCAATGTGACACCAGGAGCTGATCTCCCTGCCAGCCCACAAAAACAGGATCTGAGCGTTTGATTTTTCACGTTTCAATAAGCCACTGCAGTGGTTTAGCTACAAAAGGAATTTATTACAAGCAGACCAAACCAACCTTACCGTGCTTTGTACACAGTCTACCAAAACTGCAAACTTTTGCAAGGCAGAATTATTTTAATCATTGTATTAAAAAGCCCTTCTCTAGGGAAGCATCTCTCTCTCTTCCCTACAGATATGCTAAATAAGCAGTATTTCTTGTAAGCAATTCCAGTGAAAGTTCTTTAAAAGATGATCTGTTGGCAGTCTGGCTGTAAAACTGGGCTGTGATCTGCATTCCTTTTTGTGTTTTACTCTCTTTTATAGATGTGGAATCATTGAACTATTTCACCAGGGCTGTGGGAAATGATTTGGTATTGCTGCTCAAGCTAATCATTATTCACATATAAACTGCCCATTTGCTGTTTCTCATATCCAATTTTTGAAGAAAATATTGATGATGAAAACCCGAAATAACTTGGCAAGGCTTTGAGGAAGCTCTGCAAATCTATTACAGAGATAAATTGCACAAGTGAGGTGCACTCACCAACCACGCCAAGCGAATGCCAATAGATAAAGTTCAGTTGAGGATTTCTCAGTTTCAATCTTTCTAGGAAGTTTATGCATGTTATTGTCAGCAAATTCCTGATCCCTGGTTTTTCTCATTGCAGAAAGGAAAGAAACTGAGGTGCTGCAGTTGTGAAAAAGGAAGGAAAAGGTTATTAACCACTTCAAACAACAGAATTCTCTGTTGATTTTAGGTAAAAGCTGCCCTAAAACAGCCAAGAGCTTTTTGAGAACTGTATTAACAGCAAATCATGGAAAGACAGCAAGAATCCTCCAGTGGGTGTGTGAAAAGCAGCACTGAGGAATTTGGGATATCAGGAAAGAACAGCAGGGCTGCGAGTCTGAGCAGCAGAGGAAAGGATGCAAGGTGAGTTCAGGCTCACATCTGTACAACCCTGGGCATTTAAAATGTGTCATCACAGATCAGGCAAGGAGAAGCAAAGAAAACTCAGCTCAGTCTCCCATAAAAACCCAGTTCTGCCCAGCCTTCCATAAAAACCCAGCTGCCCATTCTCTGCATGCCCAGGAAAAATCCTTCTGTTTGAGTTTGGTGCTGCCATGGTGATCTTCAGGCTGGTGGGGACATCTCCTGACAGGCACACCTGGAAAAAGACAGTGCTGGAAAAAGGCCCTGAAGCTGCTGGCAAAGCCCTCTCAGCTCTGGAGGTCCCTGCACTTGTCTGGCTTCCTGCTCTTCACACCCATCCTGCACTGAAAACCTTCAGGAAAAGGCTTTTCATCTCCAGGCTCTTCTGAGGCTTAGGCATAAAACACCATTTTCACTCATGGTGGGGAAGCTTTTGAGTCAAAGGAAGGATGATCCCGGGCAGAGGTGGAAATTTCAGTGCTGAGGTGTGGAATGTCTGCAAGGCAGAGCTTGTAACCTGCCTCACCCTGTGATCAGTGAGGAGCTCCCCTGCTGCTGCACTACAGTACCTGCACGCAAACAAGAGTTTTGTTCTCTCTTTCCTACAGTTTGGAGGGGGAAAAAAAGCCATTTCTGTATTTAAAACCTGAAAATGCCTCACTGTATTAACACTCCGCTGTACAAAAAGCAAAGACTGTCTAAAGATCCAGAAAAACAAAGGATTAGACAAAGGTAAACAGCTGTGATGTCTTTGGCTATGAAACAGCAGCTAAATGGTTACATTTTTATAATTTCTTAAGCCATTTTACCACATCTATAACTTAATTTGCCTTGTACAGACATTAACAAAGGCTTCCGTTTTCCTTCTCCTGGTATTTTCTTTTATTTTCTTAGGGCTTTGCCATTAAAGCTGCTTTAATCTTTGTAGATAAATCTTCAGGTTTTCATTTTTTTTTCCTCTCTCAAGACTTCAGCTGTCTTAAGTCTTCACATTTCATTTTGTTTAATATTTTAGACAATTTGAAGCCCTATTTATAAATGGGTATCATTAAGATTAGGCTCTAATAAGTGCTAATCTTTCCCTCCAACCAGGGAGATAAAGCCTTTCTTAAACCTGAATGGCTTAAAACAAGTTCATTTTTTTTTATTCTCATAAAATAAAACACTACCCAGCAGCTGCATTCACTGGAAGCACTGGAGATAATCCTCCCATTTATTACTGCAAAGTGCTTTTCTTTGCAGGTATCAGCCTGCTCCACCTTCAGATGTGCAGGCTGCAGCTCACAGAGCCTGAGACGTGCTAATGAAACCTGAAAATCACCCGGCCTCAACAAAAACTTCAAACTTGGCTCCAATTTTGGATACTTTTGGTTGAGTTTTGGGTCAAGCAGGGCCAGTAAATGCACTGTGTGTTTTTAGTTCAAGGCACAAATTAATGGCCTGGTCTGCACTGCACACCTCGAGGTGAACAACATCTCTTTTAATCAGGGGAACTCTGATGCTTGGAGGTGCTGAGTTCATTTCTGCCTGTGCTTGGCTGAGCCCAAGGTTTGTGATCAAAGCAGGAGCTCTGGTTGAGCAGGGAAATCTTTTTTTTATGAAGAATGCTAAAAAATTACTGAACACGACGATTTCATGTGTTGTTCTGGCAAGTGTGAAGGAAAGTTCTGGCACTAAGTCAAACCCTGCTTGGGTTTTGCACCCCAATGGGCTTAAGCAGCCCTCTCCTGTCAAGCCCTTCAGGGGTTGCCCTGAATTAAAACAGCTTTAATATTCCAGACCATCTTAAATGGGATCTCAAGGCAAAACATCTTCATATCTCATTGGTAGATTTTATTCCGTGTGTGCCTCTGCAGCCAAAAACAGGGGAGGAAGAGGGGAAACAAGGTTCTTGCTGTATGGACAAAATGCAGCAAATAATTTACAACTAATGAGAAACACAATCTCCTCCTGAGGACTAAAAATAGCCTGCTTTTATTGAAAGTGTATTTATTGAAAGTCATCAGGTAAGTAAAATGATGTTACTTCTATTTCTTGCCTGGTCATAAGAACAAGCAGTTCCAGAGCAAATTTAAAGTTCATTTCCTGCAGATCCTGGTTTATGGGGTTTTAAAACTGGCTTTTGGTAAATGGTCGTGAAGGTGGAATTTGAACTGCACGAAAGTTTGTGGGAAGTGATCAAAGGCAGCTTGCGAAAAAATGAAATTATATTTCCTGATCATTCTTCATTTCCACTATTAATGTAACTCATGGCCCTGCAACCTCAGAAATCTTGACATGGAGCCTCACCTAAAGCCTGAAACAAATGTAAGGGATTGCAAATCAAAGTAGGAACGTGGGTTGGTAAAAGCCCCTAAAAACCACTCTTGGCCAGTCCCTTGGTCCCTCAGTCACCTCTGTGCTCAGGAGTTCTTTCCAACAGTGGCTTTAAATACAGAGCCTCAGAAGCAGTAAAAAAATATTTTAATATGGAGGACAAACCCCCCAAAGTTAATAAACCTGGTTTATTTTTGTCAGGAGCAGTATGAGAACAAAGGAAGAGAAAGGCAACAGGAACACAGGTTTATAACTTATAGCACAACTCCACCAGATGGATCTGAGCTGAATTTCAGTTGTTGTTTTCCTTATAAACTTTACATTTCCTTCCAATAAAAGTGACTTTTGGAGAAATCAGGCAAGCACTGACTTCCTTGTGCAATCTACATTTGGGGAAGCTGATTGCAAAAATAGGGAATTATGTTGATGAAAATCAGATCTAAGTAAATGAAACAAAAAATACAACTGAGCACTGGAGGAGACACAGAAAACGGCTGAAAGTTAAATAATCTGATTATAAATACGATGACGCAGAGAATGCCAGCATCAAATCCTGCATGACTTCATCTCCCATGCACGTAAATCTAATGGGCCAAACCTCAACAAAACAGGCTCTTGATGCTCTTCCAGCTGAAGCACTCGATCCAAAGCTCACAAAGTTGGGATGAATCATTTCAGTTTTGGGATGCTGAGTGCCAATTTCTCTGCAGGAAGTTATCTTACATCTAAAATTGCGTTTTTCCCAGCGGAAGCTTTATAATTAAAAGTAGTCTTGAGTATTGTAACATAATTTACGTAGAGTAGTGTATTGCTTCTGCTTTCTTTGAAAATAACAGGTAAGTATCCCATTACAATGGGATGCCTTTCAGTGAGGCATTATTGTAGAATATTAAAAACTGTATTCATCTGGCTACTAAGAACATGATTTTCCTGCAGGAAAAGAACAAGTTATAATGCTACAAAACAATACTCCAAGTAAGGTCTAGAATACAGAACACTTTCAGGTTGATTACACATTATGCAAACTACTCAAGTTCCTGCTCAAGATCAAAAAATCCATAAATCCATATGTGTTTCCACAGGCTCTCCACACAAATTGCCTGTCAGGGTAAAAAAATATCTTGAAAACTGTGCTGTAACCAGGCTGATGAAGGAAAATTACTGCCAGACAGATTATGGAGTGAAGAAAAACGGTGTAAGTTATTGTGTGCCTCCCAGCATGAATACATATGGGACAAATGCAAATTTGCCAAATGAAATACAGCTTAGAGTGCATAAATTTCAAACAGATAATACTTTGTCCTTATTAAATCCTGGCTTGGATCGTGGAGTGCTTTTTCCTGAAACTCCAGCTTTTCTGTGGAGGCTGTTTGTCCCCTAAAGAAACATCAATTATAAATAATGGTCAAGCCACCAAAATTGGAGGGACAAGACTGGAAGCAAATAAACTGCAACAATATAACTGATAAAAACTTGGATATTGCCGTGCATTCCAGGTATCCTTTGAGGGGATGGCATCAGAATTATCATTTATTTCCAGACATACAAATAGCTGGTCTGGAGGAGCCGAGGCGTGATGCGTGGATCTACAGCTGCACAAATCTACAGGGTGGGCATAAATAGAGCTTTTGTGAGAAATTAAACATCACAGGGATGTTCAGCTCTGTGGGTCCTGAGCACTAACTAAAGGTTAGTGTGGATAATGGGATAACTTCTACAAAGAAAGCCATTTGAAGCCTCCTTGCGCTCAGCGAGGTTGATTTAAGTTTTAGCTACTTAAAGCATGGCATTAAATCAGCAGGAAGAGCAGATTGGTTCCTCCTGAGTAGTGAATAAATAATAAGTTAAAATTAAACCGTAGAAAAGCCTGGATTCAAAGGCAAAACAGGGGGATGTTTTGAGAAGTTTGGGAATAAAGGTTGGGATGAGATGGGAGGGGACACATTAAAAGGAGGGAGAGAGATTTTTTATCAGGGCCTGGAGTGACAGGACAAGGGGCAGTGGTTTTTAACTGATGGAGGGCAGGGTTAGGTGGGATATTGAGGAGAAATCCTTCCCTGTGAGGGCGGGCAGGCCCTGGCACAGCGTGCCCAGAGAAGCTGCGGCTGCCCCTGCATCCCTGGCAGTGCCCAAGGCCAGGCTGGATGGGGCACGGAGCAACAAGTGGGAGGTGTCCCCGCCATGGCAGGGGTGGCTTGAGATGATCTTTAATGTCCCTTCCAACCCAATCCTTTCTGCCGTTCTGTAATAAATAAATAAAAAATAATAAATAAAGTTCTGCCCCACGCTCGGAATGGTCTCTCCCCTCGTCCCCCCCGCCCCGCGGCCAATGGTCTCTGCCGGGCCCGCGCTGCCGTGGCAACGGCTGCGCGTGAGGGAGCGCGGGGAGCGGGGCGGGCACCGGCACCGGGATCGGGATCGGGATCGGGACCGGGACAGCGACAGCCCCGCCGGGGTGAGCCCTCCGCTCCCCCTCAGCACCCTGCGAGCTCCCCTCAGGAGCCGGGCTGCCCCAGCAAGCGCGTCCGTGCGCGCAGCCCGTGCCCGAGGAGGGCGGCGAGTCCCCGGGGCCGGTGTGAGTTGAGTAAATGCCCCCAGATCGTGCCCGGCGGTGCCCTGGCATCCGGAGCTGTGCTGGCCCTCGCACCGCTCTCTTGATCAGCCCTCCCTCTCAAGCCTTTCTGCTTTTCGGTTACAGTTCCAGGCAGCTCGTTCTTCCCTGCCCCGCCGACTTTTCATCAGGCTTGAAAAGACACCGGTAATGAAAGAAAAAAAAGGCAACCCCCAAACAACCCCAATCGCTTCACTGCGGGGCTTTTTACACCTTTATTTCTGTCTGCCCTTGTCCTCTTGCTCTATTTCCCCAGAGCCACCGGCAGGACGAGTACGAGCCCAAACCCCCCATAGGAGCTTGAGAGGAGTTTTAAAGGCAAGTACTGACTCTGCTGCCTTTATCCACCTGTTATTTATCGTCCCACCTCTTATTTATCACCCTATCTGTTATTTATTGTGCCACCTGTTATTTATCGCCCTATCTGTCATTTATCACCCCACCCGTTTTTCCCCTGCTCTGCCTCTTCTTGGCAGAGCTGCTGTGGCTCCCAGGGCAGTGACTGTAGCTCCATAATGTGGCTATGGAAGGGTTTTCTCTTAAGAAATATACTTTGTAATGCGTTTTGTTAATTGCTGTTTTGTTTTTTTAGTAGACTGAGTGGAGAGGCCCAGACCATCCCTGCTCATGACCCTTCTGTCTGAAGTTACTTACAATAATAATAAATAATACAGCTGAAATTACAGTTCTTGGTTTAACAGAGAAGATACACAACCCATAAAAATAGGTGTTGATTTTGCAGAGTTACCAAGATAATACAACTTTCCAAAGTGTGGTGGAATTGGAAAATATGGTAAAATGACTTGGGAAAAGTGGCATTCAGCTGTTGTAGTCTGAGTTTTGTGATCCTGCTTGGTGCGTGTTGTACAGCATTACACATAGAAATGGATAATTGGTTTAAAAATAGAAAGTGGAGTTTGAAATTGTTGGTGTCATAGATGTTGGGGCATGGAGAATATGAGTTTATTCTGAAAGACTGGGATTATTTCAGCATACCTGATTCCAAGTTTATGTGATACTTTTTTTTTTCTTTCTCATATTTTAACATCATTCTTTTTCCCTTTTCCTTTAAACTAGTTAGCATAATGACAAATGTTTGGAAGCACCAGAAGTCTCAGTCGTTGTAATTAACAGGAAATGGGTGGGGAGCAATGATAGACAAACTCTCTGTTGCACTAGGAATAATCCTTCTAAGGAAATAGTTTGGTTTGAATTATTGGTAAGTGGCTGGGACTTAGTGTAGCATGAAATCCATGTTCATGGTGATGATAATTGGATGTGAGCTATTGCATAGACAGGAGTATCCCTTTGGATTTTATGGGTTTATTGATGTGAGGAAGCTGTTGGAATTTAGTCTGCCCTGGTTAAACTCTTGTAGTGTGAAATAACCTACACCCATCTTCAGCTGTCTGCAAGTTATAAACCTGTCTTTAAATTGATTAGGAAGGCATTTGAGCTAGGTTGGGGTACAGGCTGTGTGGAATTTGGGTTTATTTAGCTAAGCAGTCTTTAAAGTTGACTCAAGTTTCATTTAGCCCAAACAGCAGTTTTTGTTTTGTTACTTTTAACTGTACATCCATTATTAGCATACAGGAACCTGCTGGAATGATGAAATTTGAGTACCAGCGTGGCAGAGGAGCAGGCAGAAAGGATGAGGCTAATTAGTGCTTGATTTATTTATGTTGATGAGCTGCTTTAGTGTTTGCCTCACTGGCAAATTGTGTTGCCTATTAGAGGGAGAAAAGGGATTCATTAAACAAAAACCAGACAGAAAGAGGGAACTCCTCTGTGTATTGAAATTTCAAGGCTGTTTCTGAGCAGTTTGGGATTGCCTTTGCTTCTCTCCCCTGGCAGTCCTGGGGGCCCAGCTCAGGGATATTTCAGGATGGCTCAGGGTGTGCCTTTCCCCATGGGGTTTGTTTAACTCTTCCAGTCTCAGTGTTTAACAGTTGTTTTTATGGATTATACTGTTCCATGAATTCCTGCATTTTCTCAGAGTAATTCAGGGGGTTGATCACTGTCAGCCTCTATCCCCTGTTGTCTACAACTTGACACTGCTTTTTCCTCACCCAGTGTTCCTAGAACTTTGTAGGGCTTTTTGTATCTCATATTCTCACATAGCATCTCTGATATTTATCTCTGATATTACCACATTTTTAAGTTATTCCTTCAAATATTTGCTTTCAGTGGAATATGTTAAAGTTAACTCATACAAATGGTATTTTTTATTAACTACATTCCCTCCTTGGGCTTGCTCAGCACACCTGTGTCATTTGCCTCTGTTTTTTACTATTAAATAGCCTTTGGGCCACCTCAAATCCTGTGTGATCTCATGTCCAGCTGTGCTGGCCATGCTAGCCCATATTTGCCAAGAGAAAAACTTTCTTCTATTTAAAATTAATAAAATATTTTATCTTGGAAGGTGATAAAAGAATAACTGTTTTGAAATTATGTTAGAATTGCGTGCTTGGGTTTTCTGACACAATAAGAAATATGTTTTGTGCACAAATCTCATGCTTTGTCAGCACTGAAATTTTAGGTTCTGTGGCACCAGGTGTTTGAGCTTCCACGTGCCATTGAGGTGTTTTGCCTCATGAGTGGAGATACTTGGACACATTTTAGCTGTGTGAATGCTCAATTTCAGGTTTACCTGTGAACAGGCAGTTTTCCGTTTGGAATGTTTCCAGTCTTTAGCTTCTCCTCATCATTTGCTAGGTCCTGCTTTCCCCAGGAGCCTGAGAGCCACGAGCTGCAGAAGAATTTCCAGGCACCCTGTCAGCTGTAGTCTCTGGACTATCAACTTTTGTTTGTTTTTCCATGTGCATCCCAGCAGCAGCAGGAAATGCCCAGTTTGGCACTGAGCTGCAGTTATCCCACAAACATTCCAGCCCAGTAAGGGTCTGCATGTTCACCTTCAGTTTAAAACCCTGTGCTGCAGGAATTTGCTTTTTGGAAGAATATTTTACAACCCGGCTTAAAAAATATATATATTTGAAATACCACTGAAGTCCAGAGAGGAGGGATTGACTCTGCTTTGTGAGTTCTTGTGTTCCTTTGTATCAATTTGTCTGTGACAGAAGGAATTTATCTTCCCAAATCAGGTGAGATGGTTTCACTTCATAGCCATTGGTACAATTTTCTCCTCCTTGGTGCTTCCTGTGGGTTTGGTTCAGGAAAACTGTTTTAGTTAATATTAATCTGCTTGCACTGAACTTTAGGGAATTGCCCAAATGAAACAGCCAAGAAAATCTTTTCCCTGGTATCATAAATGTAATAAGAAAGGGTTTTTTCCCAGTTAAATTTAATTTTGAGTTGCTCTAGGATTTTACTGGCACTTCACATAAACAAATTCTGTGCTCCATTTCTCTCTATATATGAATACTTTTGGATGTGTAATGAGTTTTTTACTGTTTTAATTTCAATCAAATTCCCATTTCAACAGGTTCCTAACTGTAGATTGTTGAAATTCTCTTTTTTAGAAGAAGTTATACTGGGCATCATGAGCACCAATAATTTTGTAATTCTCCCAGGCTCAAAAGCTGGAACCTCAGCGAGATTAAAAACAAAGTAAGTGCATTCTGATTGGGATTGAGATGTGTTTTCATAATTTTTAATAAGCTCTTCTAGTTAATGCATTAAAACTTTCCTGTGCAAGAGCAAGAAGAATCATGATATATTTCTTTTCTAGCATTTTCCCTATGCTTTTATCCACAAGCCTTTCTTTTCTCAGGCTTTAATCTAATTTCTGATTAGTTACAGGTTTTATAACCCTGTGTATCTACTGGATAATACAAACATACTAAAGAAATCTCTGTATTGTTTATTTTAATATAACTAAACCCCAAACCTTTCTGAGTACAGGCACAGTTTTGTATCAGTTTTGTGTTGCAATTTGCACTTGACCTGTCCTAAATTTTCCAGAGCTGTTTTCATGTCTGTAATGTCAAATTTTCCAGCTTCTTTGTTTCTGCTTTAAACTTCTTCAGGTGCCATACTTACGTTCAGGTAATTTCTAATGAATATTTTACAATTTCCTTCAGAACTGTCAAGGAATTGCAGTTGGAGAAAGCACAGTTAGAAACAGAAAACAAAGAGATGGAGAAGAGATTGCGGCAGCTGCAGTCCAACATGAGCAGAGAAAAAGAAGAGAGGAGGTAAGTTCAGTTTGTCTTTGGGAAAAAGGAATCCAGTGGGATGCTGCCTCCATCTCCCCACATGGGACCTCCTGTAAAGTTTGGAATTCACAATTATATTCAGTCTCCTTTCTCCAGTCTTTCTTCCCAATGATAAACTTGCTTTTCTATGACTTCGTTAATTTTAAACTCTCATATAACATTTGGTCAGTTTTTCTCATTTGTTCCCACTTCTCCTTTTCCCCCTGCCTGACTGGATTTGTCACTTTAGTTTTCAAGCAGGAGGCAGAGGAGTTTTTTCTGCACTCTTGTTCATTTCTGAGGTTACTGCAGAGGATGCCATTGTTGGCATTGCTTTAATCCCCTTTTACATTTGTGTGGCTTCCCAGAGAGGCATCTTCTGCATGATGGCAAACAAGGCTTGGAACCAGGCTTGTTGGAATGAGGGAAATGCTGGGGTGAAGTTTAAATCTCTGAGTCACTCTGAATGCTGGCAAATCTCTGCAACATCTGCTTCTTTTCCTTGTGTTTCCCTGAGTTTCTGCCTGCTGTGCTTTGTCACTGGGGATACAAATGCCTTGGATTTGAATCCCATGGTGCTGCTGAGCTGTTGGCAGCTCTGTGAGCATTGCCCTGAGCTGTTGGGGCAGTGTTTTCCAGGTGATGTGTGGCATTTTTGTCTCTGTGTTGTTCACCTGGAGTTGTTGTTGTTTTGTTCTCAAAGTCTTGCACCTGCAAACCCTGATAGGGTTGCTGTGCTGAGCTCCAAGGACAGGAGTCTGGCATTTGGTGGGATCATGGAGTGGTTTGGGCTGGAAAGGATCTGAAAGTTCCTGCATTTTTAGCAGTGCTGGATGAAGTCCTGGAGTGAACTGGGACAATGAAGGCTCACACAGAATGTACTTCTGTTTCTATTCTTCTAAACCCAGCCTTTGAGAATTGATAAGGTTTTTTTATGTTTAAAAACTTGGACCAATTTATTGGTTTAAAAAGAAGTGCTTTCTTACACATTTGATGTATTTACTGCTATTAAAGTAGATGTGAAGCAGGTTTCCATGGAAGGGAGTATTTGTGTTTTGGGGATTTGATGATCCTATGGGCAAGGATTTTATTTTTGTGATGTTTTCTTCATATTTAACAAGCTGAAGGAAAACTTTTATACTTCTTTTGCTTGCAGAAGGCCTAATTTTCAAGTCTTTTCATGCCCTTGGTTTGTAGGAAGTTAGGTGCTTACCACTGGAAATCTGGGCAGGCAGGACCAAGGACCCCCCCAGCCCGAGCTGTGACACAGAGTAATGAAAACAAGAAAAAGGTAGGAAACCATATTTGCAAGTAAAGCTATTTAAAGTATAACAAAATTTATAACTAGATTTGTGCTGCAGAACATGAAAATTCCAAATACTCTAAAACCAAAAGGTTAAGCCCCATCTGAGTACAATTCCTGACTGCTTATTTTTCTGTGCCAAGCTTCTGGTTCCCAATGAGCTGGAGGAACATCAAGCTTTGTTGGGTGATCTGTTGTGGTATCAGTTGCAATAAACAGCAAAGTATCACTGTTCCTACAGATTTAGTCCTGTAAGAGTGACACTGGTAGTGGTAGAAGTCATCAGGAGCCTGTCCTTTGGCTGGCTCCATGATGAATCTGAAATACTTTGAAATACTGAAAGGTTTTGGGTAAAGTTTTGAGTGCAAATTTTCTCCCTTCAAACACAAAGTACACCTCAGTTAAAGTATTTTCTTTAACTCAGTTTTGTCTCTTGTTCTATGACATCCTTGCTCAGACCTAAAAGAAGGGATGCAGAACTTTCCTGCTAAATCATTGAGAAGTGTTTTCTTTTTAATATGTACAAATGGGGCACTTTTCCTTATTTTCTTTTGGAAGAGTCTGTGGCAATTTTTCTTAAACTGGCAGAAAATGAGAACTTCAGCACAATTGCCTGCTTGCCTGTGAGAAGAGAGGATCAGAATGAGAAGGTTTTCTTTAACCCACCTCTTTCTCTTCCCCCTTCTCTGAGAGAAGCAACTCAGCCTGGGGCTGCTTCAAAGACTTCAGGTTTCAGCTGGGGTGGCTGAGGAGGAGATGAATGGGGCAGAATTTAAAAAAGGGGCAAAATGAAAATAAGGGGTGAGTGAGGGGCAGTGAGGCTGCAGGGTGGACTCTGAGGAGCAAAAATGCAGAAAATTATGAATTACTGGGATGTTAGATCATGGACGGGTCATGAAGAGGATATTTCATGTCTGGGGAGGGAAACTGGTCCTGGGCTTCATGGCTGTCATGGGCCATATGTGGAGTTTTCTCTTTAAATACATGTCCTGTTATTTCCCTAAAAACCATTTTCATTCTGTAAAAGTGACTCTTTATTCAGTTTTGTTAGAACCTTATACAGATCCATGTAAATATTCTTTCCTCTAGGTTTCCCCAGAAAAAGTGAAGTTGCAAGTACTCAAGAAACAGGTTCCAGGTAAAGGCATCTTTTTTAACCATGTAAAACTTAAACAGACTTGTGATAGATTATTGCTTCTTGGAGGCTGCTGCAATTAAACAATGAAGAAATCAGAGAGTGGAACACTGCATTAGTTGAGGGGGTTTTTGTTGTTTTGTTCCAGAGCCAGTGAAAAAGCCAGTTAAGCCTGAAAGAGGAAAGGTTGTAGCTCATGAAAAATTGGGAGTGAAGGGGAAGGCCTGTGGATCACCTCAGGTGAAGGGTGGGCAGCTGGTAAGTAAATGGTTTAAAAATAACTCTCAAGCAACACAATTTTATGTGTGTAGAATTTTTTTATGGCAGCACATAGACACATTTTTCTTTCTTGCTCTGATAATTACTTAGTGCCCTTAAAGTAAAGGAAAATTTTACAGACTGATTTCCCTGAATGCAAAGAAACAGATTAAATGGTTCTGTTACCAGAAATGTGACCACTTCTTTAACTGGTAACAGTTAAAGGATTTATTTAAACTGTGTTTTTATTAATTTGCCCAGCAAGTGGGTGGGACTGAAGCAGGCTGATCTCATCCTTAACTAAGGAACACTGCTTTGTGATTTAAATAAGATTTATGGTTGCAGGTAAATGGGGCAAAATTAGGTGGTCCATGAATGTTTTGTAATTCTAAATCCTTTGATAAAGCCCAGGGCCCATGTTGAATTCTGTCTGCTTTCCAAGCTGGCTCCTTGTTGACTGCATTAGAGTGGAAATTCCTATTATCAAGTGTGAGGTGATTTCTATTTAATAAGCATATTTTGCCTTTTAGCAAGTGGGGAGTAGGATTAATAAATAGGAAATAAATAATAAATAGGAAACCCAGCCTCCAAAGTGTGGTGTAGCCTCATCCAATTCAATTTCTGAAGTAACCTGTGGGAATAGAAAAGTTTCACTGTTGAATAAGAAAATAATGGTTTTATTCTAAAGAAGTATCATCTCTCTGAGAGAGAACCCCCTCCCTACCTGTAACACATGACATGATTTATTTCCATTGTTTTATTAAACCAGTTGGAGCTGCTGACCCTCAAAAAGAGCTGATATTTTGTGCGTGTCTCTGTAATGCTTTTCCTTTGGGAAAAAATACGTGCGGATTTGGAATTTAAGATAACTCGCCAGCAAAAACCCACGGGGATTTGGCTTCCGTGCTCCCAACTTCATTAACGCTCACGGAACAAAGAACACCTCACGCTCCCGAGAGCGCAAATCGTGCGTGTTTGGTATTTCCAGCGCTTTTTAGGGAGCGATCCCGGGCGGCTCCCGGAGCGCGGGTCCCGGGCGGCTCCCGGAGCGCGGGTCCCGGGCGGCTCCCGGAGCGCGGGTCCCGGGCGGCTCCCGGAGCGCGGGTCCCGGGCGGCTCCCGGAGCGCGGGTCCCGGGCGGCTCCCGGAGCGCGGAGCCGCTGCAGTGCCGGGAATCGCCGCCCGAGGGCGCTGCGCCCCCGCAGGACGCTCCCGCCGCTCGCATCCCGGAGCGCTCCCGCATCCCGGGGGATCCCGGGCTGGGAATGATGGAGCCGTGGGAATAATTGATGTGGGAATCCGTGCTGCTGTCAGGAACTGAGCTGCGATTCGCTCGCCCCGCGTTAGGGGCAGCCCCGCGCTCGAGGTGTTCCCGGCTGCTCCCGTGTTCGCACGGTGAACTTGGCGCCGTGCTCATCCCGCAGTGCAGCGGGAGGGTCGGGGAATGCCCTGAGCATGCAGACACTGACACCTTTGACAGCCACCATTTATTCCTTTTGCAAGTCACAAGTGCTGTTGGATGTGTAAACAGTCCCTGGATCAGTTAAAGCATAGGACAGGGGGAGAGAAGGAGATGGGAAAACATCCTGATTGCGTAGGGGCTGCTCATGTTTTGTGTCTAATCACACTTTGTGCCTGTACCTTTGCTACTTTTTTGTGGCAAGAACGTGTCCCTCACTTGGAGAATGTGTAGACAAAGGATCTCTCCCATAAATACAGAAATTATTTCATGGTTTTGCTTGATGATCACTCAAAAGTTGTTCATCAAGGCCTTCCACAGTAATTTTCTTTGTTCTAATAACGGTTGCAAAACAGTAAAATCCCAGTTTAGGACTGGTTTTCTCCTTTTGTAGCTGTTTTCAGTCAGTCTCATCTGTTACAGTTTGGACTTCCCTGCACTGCTGTTTTCTTGGCTATCCAAGTTAGCCCCTTAAATGTCCATTTTCCTCTGGTTGACCTTTCCAGATGTGCCCCTGTCTGTTGAGAAGCTTCTATAAGCAGTTCTTCATTAGTCAAGCACATAGCTCATAAATTTCTTTAAATGAGACATGCTGCATTAAATGCCTCATTTAATCCCTCCTGCTTTTGGGATGTGGCTTCTCCATAGCTTTACATCCTCTGCATGGGATGTGGGTGTCCATGGCCACTGCTCTCTGATACCAGAAACCTTTAAATGTAGGTTTTGTGTGTGTCTGGTAATAAAAACTTTTGTCTTTCTTATTTAGCTCTTGATAGATCTTTGCAATTAATTGTGAGCAAGACCACATAAAATGGGAGTGATCTTAATTACCAGGTAGCTCAGCTGAGCCCAGAAAATTGAGTGCTGCAGTTCCAGAGCTGACACTAAAAATGTTGCTGCTTCTCAGAAATGCTTTATCAATAATGTTGTGGAACTGATTTAGGAACCAGCTTCAGAACCACCCCCTGCAAGCCTTGGACAGCAGGACAAAGGATTATTGCTGAGTGGTGCCTTTGATGAGGAGGCTTCTGCAAAGACTTTTCAGGAGGCTTTGCATCAGTGGAGAAAAGGTAAAAGTGATCCTGCAGGAGATCCCTGTGCCAGTGAGGTCCCATCAGGTATGGTTTGTTCTGTTTTAATGACATTTTAAATACATTGGGACCCTTTTGGGGGAGTCAGATTTTTTGCTTAGTGAAGGCAGATACCATATTAAGCTAAGAAAACCCATTATATTCTTTCTTGGTGTGCCTTTATTAATAACAGCAATCTCTGAAGGTTTTTTAATGGTATGCAGAGTGTTCAGCTCAGTTTTTGGCATGATCTCTGGCAGTGGCCAGATTGTCCAGCCCATGTCCCTGCACCTTCGCATGGCTTTGTGTCTCACGTGGCATTCAGCATGAACTGCAGTGCTCAAACATAAAACATTCTTTAACTGAGGCAGGGAATGTGCAGGGCTCAGGATTTTGTGTGTTCTATCCAAGTACATTTTCTGCTTGCCTTCCACAGGCTCTTAATATTTCTTTGTCCCAATGAAAAGCTGCAATCAGCTGAAGTATGCATGGAAAAATAGGGAAAATTCTTCTGGTCTGATTGGATTTGTGTAAATCCAATCTGTGTCTTGTTCCTCTAGTCCATGGATGGTGGTTTTTCTCTGTGGGTTTTTGTACAACATAATATTAAACTGATTTTTTTTACGTTTTATTTTCTTTTCTGTGGGATTTTTATCTGTGGAGTCATGAATTTTCATCCCCCCCACTCTTTCTATGACTCCAGTGTAGGAATCTGCAATAAATGAGTTTTTATGGCTGGTCCTCACTCCTGACTGTGTTCTGTAAATATGAAATTGCTGGCCATTTAAATTTGGGAATTATGCAAAGACTGAGCTAGACAGACTCAAAATGTGATGTCTATTCAAGAATAATGTAGGTAGATAAAAAGTTTATAAGCCTGAACAGCTGTATAATTGGTTTTTTTAATAATTCTGACAGAAGCTGTGGAGAATTGTGAGGTACAGACCAATGTTACTGTTGTGAAGGAACCCATCCACGTGGAATTCCAGAAGGATGGCCTGAGCTACATGGAGAAACTCCTACTGAAGAAATACAGAAGGTACTGTTGAATAATAAAATAATTCAGAAATACATAATTAATAAAAATCTAGATTCAACTTTAAAACACTAGATAAAGTAAGAGTTAAGGGGAATATACAGTGGTCTTTATTTTAATAAAATAATGATTATAACCATACTTGATCACTTAACAGTTCAGAATTCCTGCAGAGGGAGTATTGAGAGGGGTTCTCTTTGCTGTCAGTTTATTGTAGAATTTGAAGACTGGTTTTGATATTTGGTTGCTTGATGTTGGGGCATTTGTTACAGGAGTTTTATAAAGAAAGGAATCTTCAGGATACTTTTATGGACATTACAGAGTTGTATTATGAGTTCCTGAAGAGCAGGGTCATGTCAGTGAGATTAGGAGGAGTTAGTTGATGCTGCTGTAGTAAATAGCAGCAATAGCAATAGTAAGTGGTAGGGTTTTTCTTTTTTTTTTCTTTTGTGATATATTAAAAAAATATGACTTTTTCAGATTGATTTTTATTTTGTTTTGCTCTTTCAGAACTCCTGCTGATCAATTTTTTGCAAGTTGCATGAAAGATTCAAGGCCTGTGCAAGTCCCGAGTGTTCATCAGGCTGGGACTGGAGGAGGAGAAGATGATGATGATGACATTGAGGAGTTAACAGGTGTTACAGATTTATTGAATCTAAAATAACTTCTCTTTGATTTTTTTTTCCTATGATTGCTGAACAGTTCCATTCTTAACCAGTTTCTGCTAAAAGCAGCAATAATAAAAGGAGGAATTTGTGATTCTTTGTAATAAATAAAAAAGTTGCATTTTTATGAGTGTGTTTTGAGGAGGAAAAACTGAAATGCATGAAATTATTTCTATTTCACAGATGAGGAGGTGAGGAAATACTGGGCATCTGTTTATAGAGGGGAAGAATCCAGCACTGTTCCTGAAAATGCAGAGTCCTCTTTGAAAATTGAGATCCTTGATGATGTGAGTATCTGATACAGGACTTCATGAATCTCAATGATGAACTCATTTGTTTAAGTTTTAATCTGTTAAATATTTAAACTAGCAACAGTGAAATAAGTTCTACCAAGGAAAAATAGTGCATTGTTTGTTTTCCATACCATATGTGGAAAATTCATCTTTCCAAAGTTCCCTGTAATTTTTTTTCTGCACTTTATGGGATTTATACAAAAAGTCTGGCAGCTTTTCAGCACTTTTAAAATTTTTTAATAGTTTTGAAAACTTTAATCTGTTGCTGACTATGGGTCTCTTTGGTTTTGTTTTTTATTCAGTCTCATAGCAAGGACTCAGAAGAATCTTCAGACTCTTCAGTGGAGGAAACTGAAGCTGTGGGGATGAATAAGCATGGAAAAGCTGACCCACTGGAGTGTGGAAGGTATCAGAAATGCAGAGGCTGTGGGAAAGGAAAGGAAATAATCCCAAATTTGGGGGTAGTTCCTAAGAAATGGGAGCTTCTCTTTGCAGTCAGTTATATTTGAGTATTGAGTGTACACTGTTTTAAAGCCACTGATTAATTGCCTGTAGCTGGAGAGGCATCACTTTGAAATCCTAACCCATGTGAGATACATTTCTTAGCATTTGCCTGTCCTGAATTTTAGTGAAATTTCTCTTTTCTGAGCTCTTACCTCAACAGGAGCAGGAACTCACATCCAAATTCTATCATTTCTCTGTGCTGTGAACATTTAAGATACTCTTACTTAACTAACCTCATAATTCCAGACAAAAATAACTGATACATGTGCAATTCTTCTGATCTCCCAACATTTGTTTAACTGTGACCTGTTTTGGGTTTTTTTGTATTCTTCTGGTCTTTTCTTCTTTCTCTGTTCCAATGCTCAGCATTTGCAGACCAGAACAACACAGAACCAGCCCTTTAAAACATAAATTTAAATGGTTATAAGGGATATATTAGAAATCAAAGAGAAATGGTATAATGGGAAAGTCTTCTTGTCATTTAACTTCCTCAGCTGACACTTAATATTTTTTCCTTTTTCCTCTCAACAGAAATCCTGTTTCTCCTAAAGAAATTTCTCAAGGTAAATATGAGAAGTTATTAAGTTCTTTGTTCAAAATACATCAATGTGTCCAGTTTATCAGTCTCATATAGGATATGGTAGTCAACTGCAGTGGTCTGAAAAACAATTAAAGGTCATTAAATTGGGTGCCATTCTCTGGGCTATCACAGTTTGATTTGATTACAATTTGATGGGCTGTGTGTGCACTGTGACAAACATGTATAACAAAGAAAACCAACTTACAGAATCACTCACAGCCTGCTAGGATGGATTTCAAACCTTAACATGTTTTTAAGGAAATTGTATTAAATTTCCATGACTGCCTTTCTTTAGCTTTAATGGTGATTTTGTATTTGAAGTTCATGAAGAAAACAGTGGACTTGGAGGTTATAATTAGTCTTCTGTTACAAATATCGCTATCTTCATGATTTTGTTGTACTCTTGTAGAAAAACTGATTGTCTGCAGTGATGTCGAAATAAAAGCAGTGCAGGAGGAGAGCATTGAACCAAAGGCTGGGAGAAGATCAAGATCACCAAGCTCCTGTGACCTTCCTGAGGAGATCCCTGACTGCACTGAAGGAGTGGGCAAAGATCTCCTTGGGACTGAACTGAGGAGCAGCAGAGATCTGGAGGCAGAACTGCAGAAAAGCAGGAGAGAGCCACAAGAGCTGGGCAGTGCCTGCAATAATCAGACTTTGGTCTTGCCTGTAATCAGAAAATCTTCAGCAGTAAGTTATGATGCCTTTAATTACTAAATAAATTAAGGATGTTGCTTAATCTGCTTTAGATTTAGGGGGTTGTCACTGCCTACCATATTTGATAAGTAGAGGATGAAAGACTTCACTTTGTGTTGCCAGTTTTCTGTTAATGTTCAAAAAAAGGAAAAGAGAACAAACTCATCTCAGACATAAATAAAAGATGTTGGAGGGCCAGCTCTTCCCATGTTTGTATTACTGTTACTTCACCTCTTGACTGAATGACCAAAAAATGGTACTGTCTTATCTAACAAATTATTCAGATCCTCATTTGCTGAGAATAAAATTAAAAGCAAAAAATCATAGCGAAGTTTGGGACATGGATTTGGAGTCACTGTTAAACAGTGATCACCTTCCTTTATGTACCCAAAAGTGAATGCAAAGAAAATCTGCTTTTCATGTCCACAGTGAAAGAACAGACTCCAACTCTCACAACATTAGAAATTTTTAGGGTTTTGATGCCTATCTTGAGCAAGAACATCATCCTCATGAATGTCTATTACAGTAGCCTGCCAAAAGCAGTTCTGTGAAATGAGCATTTTATTAATCTGAACTTGTAAGGGCAGTTGATAAAATTTCCTGTTTGCTTGCCTGTTTCTAATCTCTCTGTTTCATTCAAGTTACAGGATGTAGCCAGAAGACAGAAATTTGGTTCTACATCGTATCAGGGCCTTGAAGGTTTCTTTGTTGTAGGTACAAACCTTAAACAGGAAAAGCTGGAGGCACCTTCTTCCCTGAGTGCTGTCTCCAGCCCTGTGGACAAGAGTATCCCTTTTCCAGGTACTGCTGTGGGAATAAATCCTCAGAAATCAATGTTTATAATCTCTTTTCAGTTCCATCCAACTTGCTTTAAGAGTCACTTCAGGCTGATAGTCGTGCCATACAAGTGGTGCTGGACAAGGATAAAATGAACTCCCTACCTTGAAGCAATCCATAAATTTATATAATTATTTATATAAATATATCCCCTGAGAATTTGTTTCCATGAGGTTCCTATTGCTTTTCATGGTGTATATGAAACAAAAAGTGAACATCATTAATCTGATTAAACATATCACTTGAAATTAAGCTTTCAGTCTGTTATACATCTGTAAAACATTTGTTGCATGGCTCCTTTAATTCACACATTAAATGCAGCAAATACAGGAAGAGTAAATTCACACTAACACAAAACATGCAAATAATTTCCTCTAATGATGTTTGATTTCAGGAGATGGGCAGTGGGTTTCTGAAAGGAGCTTAAGTGAAAATGCTGATGACTCTGTAGTTCAGGGTGTCTTAGAAAGTCAACTGAACAGAGCTGCAAATGCTTTCCAGGCTCAGAATCAACTTTCTCCTCTGATGGCTGCATGGATGCCATGGCCAGGTGGGGACAGCCACAGTTCTGATGTCCTGTGGAGACATCCTGTTGAATTTGTCATTTTTATATCTTAGTTTGTGTATTTGTGTTTTGACTCTTTGTGAGAATGGGCTTTGGAATTAAGAATTCTCTCTTTCCAGCTGTCACCAATAATTATTTTTATTTGGCTTAATTTCTACTTCTGCTGCTGCCCCTTCACTCCCCTCTAAGCTCAAATATTTAGAGAATAAACTCTCTAGAAGAAGTTTCTGTATTTATGGTGGCAGTCTCTGGTACAATCTGGGAGTGATCTAATAAAAGATTCCTTCCTTTACAGAAGTAATTCTGATTATATGAACTCTAAGACACAGGGACATAAGTAATAACTGGATCTGCACTTTTGTGTTACCTTTCTCAATTTCAACTGCCTCCATCCCAAGAAATGTAGCTCTCCATTATTTCTCCCATCATGAGCAACCAGGTTGACATTTTAATTTAAATAATGCTGTGTGCAGAAATCGAAGCTGTCAATTTTGAAGGCCAGGAAAATATTGGAAAGTGTCTATATTTTATTCATGTTAGTTTAAATTAAAAAAAAGCAACCAAACTTTTGAGCTTTCTGCAATCATTCAGTGTCTCCCCTCACACAAAATTTGTGGCTTTGTGCAGAATACTTAAATCGTATATTTCTTTGCTGAAAGATACTTCTGAAGTATGAGGGGGTGAATTTATAGGTGTTAATAAAGAAGTTACAAATATATTGAAAAGTGCAATCTTAATTTGTAATGGTATTTTTCATCAGCCAGAGTTAGTTTGAGACTTTTAATGGCAAGTTTTTTGTCAATACTGTGAGTTTTTTTCAAGCTGATGGTAGAGGTTCTGCATCTTTTTGGTTTTTGCTCCTAAAACATTTCAGATCCTGAAAATCATTCCAATTTAACGTGTGAAGATGGAACCTCCTCCAGCAAAGCCCAGGAGAAGATTTGTGGAAATGCAGATTTCCAGAGCACCCTGGAGCTGAAAGAGCACGACAGATTTGATATTTTTGGGTAAGTTCAACTTGCTGGGTGTGTTTTTATGGTGTTTTGAATTACTCAAGATGCCAGCCATGTCAGAACTGAAATAAAACCAGCCCCAACTCTCTGACTGTGCATTACCTGCTAATTACAAATGTGGTAATTACCAAGGCCTGTGTGGTATCTTGGTGTTCTGAGCCCCTTCTCAGGCAGCTCAGGGTCAGAACTGAGGGATGGATTTTGCTGCTGAGACCCCAAATGATAATTTTGGGATTGTGGAGTTTTTATGCATCAGCACTGAGATTTATGAGGTAAATATCTTAAAAATCATCTGCATTCTTGGGCTGTAAGGTACCTATGAAAACTGTGAGCAGGTAAGCCAATAACCTCCAACTCTCCATATATCTGTTATTTGACCTTGGGCACTGAGGAGATGAGTTGGAATAAAGGAAGTTTCCCAAATTCTGTGTCTTACTGGTTTTTTACTGGGACCTCATAACCAGCAAGAGTCAGAGAAGCACTGAATTGAACTCCATGCTGTGTGATTAGAGCTGATTCAAAGATTTGTGACAAAAACTGAGGAAAAAGCTGAATTAGAGTAGCTTGTACTGACAAAATCTCCAGTAAAAGCTGTTTTTGTGCCTTTTCGTTCGACATATGTGAACATATGTCAGCAAGGCTTGAAGCAGAGAACTTGGGGAATTTGAGGTGCTGGAAATCACTGGGGTTTGTTTCTTTTAAGGGACTGGGATGAAACACAACTGGATGATGAGGAAGCAATTCTGGAGGACAAGCAGCAGGTTCTGGCATTGCAGTGAACATGGAAAACTCAGTTCAGCCTCCACCTTTGTAGGTAGAGAACCAAGAAGATCAAGAGGTGTTTAAATGCTGCTCAAGATCCAATTTGCTAAGGAATATTCTGTAAAGTTGTCATTAAAACTTCTTGAATATACCTTTATTTGGTGGTTTGTTTTTTTTTTATTACTATGAAGAAATAAGAGAATAAAAGAACTGCTGCTATTTTTTAGGATTGTTCTGTTCTTTATTTTTTTATTCAATGTAAGTTTTCTTGCCTGGGGGTGGAATTTTGAGTCTCCAAATGTAGTTTAGTGTTGCCAGGCTGGAAGGTGCCACACCAGGGCTATTAATGGGGTAATTTGGGGTCTCCCTCAGTATGATCAGGTTTGTGGTGGGATGCACAGGAGGAGTCTCTAAGGTCAGCTGCACTTTGTCACACATTTTATAAAGGACTTGTACCTTGCAGAATAAAAATAAACAGTTTTCCACTGAACATTTAACTTTTTCTGCCTCACTCCTTTCTTCCTAACTCCAGCTCAGAATCAGTTGGAAGTGAATTCTCTCTCTTTCCCTGCTCCAAAATTCCAGTTGAGAGGGATCTGTGTCCAAGCAAATCCAGCTGTGCTGTAAGTTACTGCCTTGCAGGCCTTTGAGAATTAAAAGAACAAAGAGAAAATGCAGTTAGAAGATCATCCTGGGTGGTTTTAATTTTAACAAACAGCCCCAGCTGTCCTTTTGAACTTGTTGCATTTGTGTTGTATAAAAAGCTTTTTTCTTGCTCCTCCCCAGAAAGTGTAAGGTTTAATGCAATCAATATAATTTCTGTAAAAGGTCACTTGGCCAATGTGGTGCTTTGATGTAAAGAGGGTTTGGGGACTTGCTGCTTTCTTTTTGAGGAGATGCTTAATTGTACCCAGTAATTGAGTGGCTTTGGAATTACCTAAATGGTATCTTTTGCTAACATCTTTACCATTCTCAGACACAGCAGCTTGCTTAGCTTTCAGCTTCCCTTTCCCTATATGTGCCTGGCTTTTTCCTTCTTTTATTCATTTCTTCCACTGTGGTTTTTAAGGACAACTTCCTCCTCCTCCCCTAGTTTTGATAATAAAGGTGTATCAAAAACAGTGACAAAAATTTCTGTCTTTTTAGGATGGGAAGTTTTCAAAGTGGGATTAATTAAAAACTTTTGTGTGACAATTGTTCTTAAATGTTTATGGCTGAACTGCCTGTCAGGGCTCTGAAATTCATGGAAATTGTTGTCCACAGAACCTTTCCTGTAGAAAGAGGAGCTTTCTATTCTGCTTTTCTGTGTTCAGAGGTGGCAGGTGCCCTTCACTAATGGATCAGTGGAACCATTCCAGTCCCTTATTTGCTTTCTGGCAGTTAAACACGCTCAGGATTCTCCCCACGCCCCAGGACTCTGCTGTGTTATCTGTCCCACCCCCAGCAGCTCTGCACTGATATCAGACAACACTCTAATCTTTGCAACAATTTCTTTTACAGGAAAAAAAGCACTTCAGCCACCCTAATTCATACAAACTAGAGGCATCAGGCTGAACAGACCATTGGTTTGATTTCCTGCCTCATTTCTTGTCTTTAAGGTGAGGGCATATTTTCCACCTCAGTTTTCTTTATAGAGTTTACCAAATATTGATGTTTTATTACAGCAGTTCTTTGTCAGAGATTGGGAGAATAAAATCACAAAGCAGGCGTTCCACTTTGGAGATGGAGGCCAGTGCTTTTCTCTCATCAATGTAACCTTTCTTTTTCAGTTACTCTTCCAAATATTCCTATTACACTCATTTCCCTGGCTCAGACAGCCTGGCTGCTCCCATGCTGTTCCCAAGCTTTTTTAACAGGAAAACTGATGAGGCAGCTGCTGCTGCAGTGTGTGCCTCGAGCCCTCAGCAGGCAGGGTAATCCTTTAAATTTGGGCTTGTTGGAGATAACCAGAAAGTCACTGAGTGCTTTCAACATCAGATTTTCAAAGTTTTCCCTTCCCCATCCTTTTTGCTTGCAAGAAAAAAAAAACGCTTCTGATAACACCTCCAACAAAATTTGGGCTAAAAATAAGCTCCCTTCAAGGCATTTGTGCTCTCTGTTTAGGGAGTGGTGATTTTAATAAATCTCAGATTTCTATTCCTGATTTAAAACATGGAAGATGTTTTCTGTTGGTTTTACCCCTCCTCTCTTTAAGTTATAGTGGAGGAACTGGTATCTTAAATAGAAGACCAGAAAAAGAGCATCTGAATTGCTGCAGTTCTGTGATTTGTTACTAACAGAATGAATCTGGTGTTGAAATCTGTTTATTATCATGAATGTGGTTTAATGTAATTCTCTGCCTGATCTTTAAGGACCCTTGCAACCCAAGCCATTCTATGACTTCTTGATACAAATACCATGTACAAATGATAATGTTTTTCTTTTCCTTTGAGGTTTTATCTTTATTTCTACCTGTGCCTGTAGGGATGCCTGATCCATACCCAAGCATCAAGGGATCATCTTTCCAGTCCATTTATAGAGAGAGAAAAGGAGGGGGAGAATGAAAGACCAGTTTATCTCTTGGAGCTTCTGGGGTGATTCTTTCTCTTTGTGTGCATTAACTTTTGGTAACCTGGTTTTACAAAACATAAATCCTGGGAAATGACTTGGCCATCACTTTGGATGTTGAGAGGAGATGACATTCGTTAATATATTAAAGTATTTTAGGATTAGTATTTAAGGAGCCTGGCAGGCTCTACCTGCTTGTGTCTCTGCTTTTTTTGAACATGGCCATTTTCTGCTCTCATTGCAATACCCAGTGATGTCAAGGGGAATAACACAAATTCCACAGGATTCCAAGTGCTAGACTTCCTAAACTGCTGCTCCCCTTGTCTTCCTCAAGCTGTCTTAGTGCAGTTCAGGGAAGCCCAGGGTGGCTGCTGAATTATCAGCCTGACACTGTCCAGGGGCTGTGTTGTGCTGCCAGATCCTGACCCACGTCTCTGCAGTTTCTTCTTATCAAACGACCAATTTCCCATTAATGAACAGATTTACAGTGTAAAATTAATGTTTCTTGTGCTGAAAATACATACAAACTTACCAGGGAGTCCTTGAAATATCACTGGCTATCGTTTGTCTGGCTGCCAGACTTTATTTTGATTGAGAAAGGCCACTCCTCCAAGTCAGAGAAACCCCACCAAGTCCTTCCTCAGCTGCCTTTGCACATGAGGATGAGTAAAGTTTGGACAGTGAAAACTGAGGTTTTTCTGTTGATATTTCTTTTCAACCAGCAAGGAATGCATTCCACTGAAAACACTGTAAGGTCTCTGTTCCCTGCTCCAGAGCAGAGCTCTTTTACCATTTGATTTTATCCTTTAAGATGCTGTCATTTGCTGCCTCTCATTTATAAAAATTAAGAGTTGTTCTTTCTGCCATCATAATATAGCTTACATGCATCTCATTTAATTATCAGGAACACATAAACTCAATTAGTTTTAATTTATCCAGACCATTTGCATCAGAGACAAATACATCTGTCTTTTTCATTTCAAAAATGAATTCTGCAAATTGCAAGCCATCAACACAAGGGCATTTCTAAATTATTTTGGTCAAGAGAAGTGTTCCGTGACTTTCCAGTTAATTAGGATTAATTAGGTTGTTTAATATGCTTATGCTTTTGGTAAGGGATGGCAACATAATAATCTATTTTATGCTAATAATACAGATCAGTTAACAAGCCCAAGAAATGGAAACCTCCAAAAACAAAGCTGATTTTCCATATATTGAGAGATGTAAAGATACTCAAAGGAAAACTGTGATTTATTTCAGAAAAACTGAGGGATTTCAAATGCTGATTTCTAAAGGAACTACAACAGAGGGGTTAAGGAACAATATTCAGCAGAATGAACTGTGAAACCTAGCTAGGTTAGAACTAGATTCTATTTCAGTTTAAGTAAAAAATCTGATAAAAAACCCCAAACCTAACAAAAACACCTCAGCAAATCCTTCAGGGTTTGGCCCAGTGTGTGTCTGTCATATATTTATTTCTCTGAACATAAAGCAACACAAATTACCCAGTGTTTGTGTTGAAGAATACAGGCACAATTTTTAGTTGGTTATTTTTTGGGGCAGCATTTCTTCTGGTACTTCTACTTTTTTTCTAAAGTTTATTTTGCAAGATGAAATAGTAATAAAACTTCATCAATTTGTTTTGTTTTCCTTTGCCTGCTGTGGTTGTTCCCTGTGTTAAATTCACTGCAGATGTGCTGATTTTTGGTTAAAGGAGCTCTTTACTCACTTGGGGGAGGCCTTCCATGATTTCCTGCTGCAGCAAATTTGTCTGTGCCATTAAATAATGGCAGTAGATGCAGAACTCTTAAATAAACATCTGCATAAAGATCAGAGGTGATTATTGGGAGTTGGGAATTATGCTTGGATCTACCAAAACGCTGTTTATAACCTTAAAATGCTGTAAATTGGGCAATGACTGAGAGGAATGAAAAGTTATCAAAATACAGCGGCCCACGGTGTGGTGCCCACAAACCATTCCTACCAATGCTGCTTCTGCACCAGAGCCCTGACAATTATTTTATGGTTTTTATTGTAAGTTTGAATCATTTATACAGGGAAACCTGAAGAGAAGTTAATTGAATGTGGCTCAGTTTGAAAAATGTGAACGCTTTTCTCAAAGTGCTCTGAAACAGCCTGGAAAAAAATCATGCTCTGTTGCATTATTTTTGTCTGGCTGCTGGAGCTTGCCAAATACAAATATACTTTCTCCTCTACTATATTTAATTTTCCTACTTATATTACATTAGAGTTACTATTAAATTATCAAATAGATACATCATATGTTGCTTGAAACACAGCTGCTGTTATTTGCATTTAGCTGTTAGTGCTGTAAAACCACTTTTTACGGTCACAATAAGAACACCAGCTACAAACAGAAAGAACAAAGGGCTTTTTTTAAAAAAATCCCAGCAGCTTTTGAGGCAGAGAGGTACCAAACCATCTGGCTTGATTCCAGTCACTGGGCTTGCAGAGATTATTTCTCTCTTGGCCAACCTGTTAGTGAAGGTTAAAGCCTCATTCTGCTGCATGTTTTGTAGTAGGTGGGGTGATCAGATCTTCAGAATCTTGGAGCTTGGAATGAGGTGAGAAAGGAGTGAGAGAACGGTTATGACAAGAGTTTTTAGAACAGGAAGAGCTGCAGGTACAGATACAACCTTTCCTCTCCTGCCCAACCCTCCCCATTTTTTCCTTCCTGCCTTGTTTTTGCATTTTTAAGGTGACTGTTAGGGCTTGTATCCATTTAAATGATGACAAGGTGCTTTTATTGTGGTTTTTTTTTCTGAACAAGGTCAAAATGGGAGCAGAGAGAAGGGCTCTGATTTCTTTTTCATACTTGGTAAAAAGCAAATATCCCAGCCTCCCCTTCAGCACAGATCATGCAAATGGCTTAAATTTGGATGATGGAATCTCAGCACATGCAGGGACAGCCCCTATCTGCTCTTGATGAAGCCTGTGGGAGGCTTGCCAGTGAAAAAGCACATCCTGTTCTCAGTGACATTGCTGCTGTCACTCTTTAAATGACTTTGGAATCCATTTTATAAAATGTCCTTTGCAATGCAGAGTCTTTGCTCATCCCTGAGATGGATCCCAGTGCCTGCCCCTGCTCAGCCACTGGAACAGCCAGAGTTTGGAAAGAGGGGCTTGCAGTGCCAGGAGCTGCACTCCTGTGGGTGCTTTGTTAAGAGAAGAGCTCCTGGAAATAATTTCCAGCATCTTTCAGCTGCTATAAACTTCCTCAGGTGTAGGACACAGGGTTCAGGCTAATAAACTCCCTGAGAAAGAGAGAGCTGAGGAAATAATCTTCAAACAAATGTTCTGCTACAGGGAACAGACTCTGAGCCCAGGGTGAGCTGGTGGCTGCCTTGACTTCTGCTTTAAAACCTTTTTAAATTACCCAGATTTTACAACCCCCTGTCCATCTTTTCTTGTTTAAAGTTATAACTACTAAAATAACTTCCCAGACGTGCAGAATTTCATTGCTAGGAAGGGTTGGCGTTGTCAGGCCAAAAGTTCTCACATTTTGCTATCAAAATTCCTCGTGCTTATTTGCAGCTCTTGCAAGATTAATGTGGGTGGAAATAAAATCTTCAGCTTGCTTGTAGGTAGACAAATACTTCCCGTGCAGGAAGATGTAGTGTTTGATAAGAGAGTGGTTAGAAATTAATCTTCCCTCTTGTGATGTGGACAAAAGTGAGAACTCTGGATGTAAAAATGGGTATAATGTGGTTCTGTTTCCCTTTCCAAACTACTTGTTTTGCAATTTCATGGGATCACAGGGTGGTTTTGGTTGGAAGAGACCATAAAAACCTTTTCCTTACACCCCTGCCATGGTCTGGGACACCTTCCACTATCCCAGGTTGCTCCAAGCCCTGTCCAACCTGGCCTTGGACACTTCCAGGGATGAGAAGTCCACAACCCCTCTGGATTTGTGCTATGTATGGGTTTGAGATGGGAATGGGGAAAAAAAACCCACAACATTTTCTGTTTTGATGGAGCACAGCACCAAACTTCAATTTCCCAGTCAATATTAAGCACGCTGATGGCATTTTTCAGTTTTCAAACTGGAAAGCTTCATAGCCAATATGGAAAGGCATTCCAAATTTTAAAAATCCGAAGCCATTGCTAAATCAAACAGATTAGAGTTTACTCTGTTTGTAGGAAATGCAGCACGGCTGGAGCCAATAACCTGCTTTGTATGGAATATTTTTGCTTGTTTTCTTTGTTAACAGAGGTTTTAAAGCAATTTCAGGGGTTTTCTGCTGTCTGGTTAAGAGCTGCCTAGATCAGGGAATAGGCTGGAGGTTTGAGGCCTGGTTTAACCATGACACCATTGCCCAGGCCAAAATTAAATCAGATGAACTAACAATAATGACAAATAACATTCAGAGTTATGAGTATTATTGTTGCTGAGCCAGCTTTAATTTCACTAAGAATTTTTTAGGCCTGGTTGGCAAGAACCTATTTTCATGGAAAATCTTTGAAATTAGACCATAACTTGGATTTAAAGGGTACAGGAAATCATCCTGATGTTTTACAAACTGTGCGAAAGAGGAGATTTAATGTTCTGAGGAGTTTCAAATGTTGTTCACTTCATCAAAAAGCAATACAGGAATGTGATGGTTAGCCTTTATTTTTTTTCTGAATTGCACTGGGGATGTGAAGTATATTTTCATAATTTACCAGACATTTATAATGTACAGCACTTCAAAAGACAGTGTTTTACAGTTATCTGCAATTCCCTTCTGCAGTACAAATTAAAACTCGCTGAACTTTCTTGGATAAGCATCACCACATAACATTTCTTATGCTGCATGATGTCTGCTTGGAAAGTCAAAACAGCTTCCTAGAGAATATTTTTCATGTTAATCTTTCTACCTGAATTTATTTGGCAGTGTAATTCTGAGAGAGTTGATGAGTTTGCTTATATAACTTATGTGTGCAATGCTTTGAATATCCCAATCGTCTCAAAGCAAAGCATTTTCCTTCCTCTTCCCTCCAGCATTTTCTACTGAACCTGTAAGAATCGGGATGTTTGACTCCTACATTAACATCTCTCGTGTTTACATTGCTCCTACAACGTAAAGCTGCAGGAATAGGAACTGGGAGGCAGCACCAGGAGCAGGCTTGTGGCTCAGCATGTGGGGAGTGCTTAGAAAATCACACCAGACAGACAATTTACAGCAGTGGGGGTTATTTTTCACTCCAGGACTTTGATCTGGCTGCAGGGTGTTTATCAGGACTGCTTTGCATGGCATCTACATTTAATAAGGCAGCTGAAGAATGATGAGGCTGCTTTCCTGACAATTTTCTAAACAAAGCAGAACGCTTGCTGCTCAACAAAAGCTTTGCTTTTTTTTCCCCATTTAGTCAAATATCAGAACAAGAAATAACTGCAGAGTTTTATTAGTTGCAGATTACTTGCCCAGACAGCTGTGCTCTCAGCAGGTCATCAAAAAACCCTGGTGTCAGAAGCCAAAGCAGCCTCAGAAACTGAACAGTTTAAACACAGAGCAAGAGTTGTGGGCCACCCTGAGCTGTTAAGGGTGTTAAATGCTCTGCCAAGGCACAGGGACATCACTGTCACAGCTCTGCAGAGATTGCTGCTCGTGTTGGGAGTCTGTTCCTGCAGGCTGGAAAGGCAGAAATCAGCTAAGGGCAGTGGTGTTTATTAACAGCTCATCCAGGGAAGGAAGATGTCCAGGGCCAGGTGTCCTTTCCAGGTGAAATCGATTGGGAAGGAGGGGAAAGAGCTGCACAGGAAAACTCTGAATCCCTGATGGCATCTCCTTCCCTTGTATTCTGCCTCCAAAACATCAGCAGGGCCAGCTTGGAGCAGCCTGGGCTGTGGGAGGTGTCCAGGGGTGGAACAGGAGGAGTTCCAGGTCCCTTCCAATCCCAACCATTCCATGATTCTGTGGATAATGGTCTTGGAAAGGCTGAAGGGATGAGCAGGTTTGTTTCTCTTCCCTTGGCAGCCCCACTTCTGTTCCCACCATTGTTGCCTGTGCTGTTGTTGTGTGACCCTGACCCCAAAGTCTCAATTTCCCCAAAGGCCTTCAGTTAAAACACCTTTAAAAGTGTCTGATTTCCTAAATTGTCTCTGTGTGAATGTAACTAAGCAAAGGAAGGGAGCTAAGCCTTGTGAGGCTTGGCATGAGCTTTGTTTCAGGTGAGAATGTTCTCTTAGTCAATTTGGAGTGATTTTCAGAAGCACAGAAAGATTTCAGTGTTGGATAGCAGGATTTGAGTCAAAATGAGACATTAAATTGGATAAAGGCACCAACTTAAATTAAACGTAACAAAGAAACACTCTCAGAATTTTTTTCCTGACAGAAATAGCAGAAAGGAGCTGGATGCCTGTTACTGGCAGCATTTATTTTCTTATGGGGGGGCTAAATTGGACATGAGTGAATCGTCCCCAGGCAAAGCTTTCCTGTTTCCAGGTGTTCTGCAGCCCCTGCAGCTCAGGATGCAGAGCAGGGGCTGGGTGCTGGTGCCCATTTCACTCATGCCAGTGACTCTTCCCAGAGCTTCAACAAGTGCTGGAGGAAAAACATGCTGGAAATTCTAATTAACCTGGTTGGTGCTATTGCTATTTCTTCTAAATTAAGAAAAAAAAAAAAATGAGTTTAATGTCTCCTTTTGGTGGCATCCACTTGATGTTTGACTCTTCATTTTGATTCAGATTCTGTTGTCCTATAATTTACAACTCAGCTAAACATTTCTTTCCATGAATGACACCCAAGGCTTTGTGCCTGCAAGTATCACTGCAGGAAGTGGGTTATTTAAAGCAAAAATCTGTTTGCTTCCAAGAGGAGAACAATGCTCTGAGTGTGAATGATGTGTCAAAACGTCAACCAAATTGTCACCTGAATGTGGCAGCTGCTCCATTCTGAGGCTCACGCTAAATAAAGATAACTGAGGAGTGTTGTAGGTGGTTTTGTTTTGCTTAGTGAAGGTATTGGTTTGATTAGAAACGCTTTTTCAGGAATCCTCTTTGACAGCAACCAGCCAAACTTTTACCTTGCTTTCTGAATAACTTCCTGCTGCCAGAATCTCTTTTGCAAGATGGTGTTGTGGGTGTTGGACACTGCTGAGCTCTGGCCCAGTTTCCTCCCACGTTCTCCTGTGCTCAATTCCCATGTTCTCCAACCAGCCTGGCTCCCTCTGCTTCCAGGGGTGCTGATCGAGGTACAATGTACAGCAAGATAAAGCAAATCAGCATTTGCAATTCCTGCTCCTTCTCCTGTGTCCCCTGTCACAGGGGGTGTTTAGTCCTTGCTCCTCAAACTCTGCTTCTTGTCCTTCACCTGTTCTTGTCCTTCCCCTTGCAGCTGGCAATGAACTCACGGAGGGAGAGGAGAGGAGACAACAGAAACCTGTGGCTGATAGCACAAAGCTGGACTTCAATGGTGAGTTATCTGGTTTTGACACTTTTTATAGAAATTTCTGCTCTCCAGGACTGAGGGATCCAGGCCACTTCCCCCAGCCCAGCCCTTGCTGCAGCCAGGGGAAGGTTCTCCTGATTTTTGTCTGGATTCTGTGCTGTGAGTTGACCTCTGGCTGATTCAGCTGTGCCCTGACCTCTGTCCCTCAGCAGGTCCTGGCTTTCCAGCCTTTGCTTTGTCCCTCAGGGCCCCTCTTTGGCTGGCAGCTCTCAGCACGGATCCTGCTGCTCCCTTCAAACACTCAGGATCCAGCTCAGGTCAGGAAACACAAATAATCAATTGCTTTGCTTTGGGGTGTGTGGCAGCCAGGAACTGAAAGCTCCTGCAGGATGCACGAAACACAATTCTTCTGTACAATCCCAACTTCAGGTGTGTCCATTTCCATCAAATGAGGGTGATTTACTGGTTTTAGGTTATTAGAAATGCAGCATCCAATAGACAAAACCCTACTAAAATTGAGTTCCAGGCTCTTTTTTAGAAGGTGAAGGGAGCTGGGAAAGGAAAAATAGAAAAGCAGAGTAAGTTTAATTGTACAGATGCAGGGAGTGTGTGTGAAACTGAGGGATTGTTGTGTATTTGTTGTAGGGGGAGCTGGATTTAAAATGGAAATATTCCATATTGCAAGAGCAGGGATGTATTTATAGATGCTTAACCCTGTGTTGATGTGTTTTCAGCTGGTGTGTGGATAAAAGTAAATGGCTTAATAAATGCAAATGATTTGTAGCACGATTTTGGGCTATAGAGCAGCTTTAGTATTATGGCTTTGGTCAGATTCCCTTCTGTTTCCTCACATAACCCAGCCAGAATGATGGCAAAACCCCCCAAAACCAGGCTCCACGGCTGTACTTGAGTTTTTCTAGGTAAACGATCTCACAAAATGTGTTTTCTGTAGGGCTTGTTGGCCTGGCTTGACCTTTGTAACAGCTTTATTCTCTTCAGCATCCTGGAGTTTTGAGACAAATCAATAAACTGAGCAGGAGCACTGCACAAAGACCAGATGGTCTTCACCCAGTACTTGTAAAGGAATTAAAATGTGAAATTACCAGCCTGCTGCTCTGGGACACCACTTAGATGTGCCTGGGTGCAGATGGAATAGCAGGGAGGAGCTCTCACCTCAGCCTTTGTGTCAGTGTGGAGCTGAATTCAGATCTTAGCACAGCATTAAGAAAAGTGAGGTGCTCAGGGGAATGGACAAACATATGTTGGGGAGTTCTCTCTGTGACTTTTATGGAGATAAACAGTACCTGGAAGATTTTTAGGGGAAGTTAACAAGTGTGAGAATGACATAATTCACATTTTCTGTAAAGCTGTTTCTAAAAAGCCTCTAAAAATTATATAAAAGGTTTTTAGGGGATTGAACAAGTGTCAGATTAAAAATCAGGCTTTTTAGGTATTCACAGCTTATTAAAAAAGAAGAGGGAACTGAAGGACAGGTTTTTCATGTGGAGGCCAATTCCAATGCCTGAACAAATGTGGCCTGGAAAAGGAAGTAAATAGGTGACAATTTGCTGCTGATGCAAAATGATTCAGAATAATCTAATTAAAACTGTCTGTGGGAGCTTGCAGAAATTCTTGTGTGACAGAGGAAACAGAATATTGATAAATGAGTGAGTGGCTGTGGGTGGGAAGGAACTTCAGTCAAAGTCATGGCTGGGTTCTGAATTTGCTGGTTGGGAAATGATCATTGTCAGGATTCCCTTGGAGATGGAATTCCTTGTGGAGCAGAGTTGGGCCACACTGTGCAGAGCACAGCTCACTGGTGATGGAGTGCTGGAAGGAGAATTCAAATTCTCTGTCTCTTTGGGAAGGAAATTCTCCATTAAATGCCTATTTCTGCAGGCAGCACATGATTTATTTTTTGCTGTTGATTAATTTCTTTTTGCCATTTATACCACCTTTGGGAGGTGCTTCCATGACCTTGCTGCTCTAAAATTTAAGCTGGAAACTTTGTACCACTTCCAGATTGACTTTGATTTTGATTTAGCCATCAGAAATGTATTTATTTCTACAGAGCATTTTTAGTTTAAAAGGATCTTCTCTCTCCATCCGTGCTTTGCTTTCAAGTCATTGTATCTAATGAGAGGCAGCAATTAAAACCTCACATTAAAACTTTGCTAAACTGATCAAAGATAGTGGCTGGCAGGAGATCCCCCTTGGTCCTTGGAATAGGATGTGACTAATTCACCTTTTTATGGCTCCAGCTGTGTTTGCTATAAAAGCTGTGGTAGCTCCATTGTTTAGTAATGTAATTAAATTTAGGAGAGGTTTAATGCAGCCAATCCAAGTGATGAGGCAAATGACTTCTGAGATTCCTTGAAGACTCACTGTATAATGCTCATAAAATTCCTCCTTTGTTTCAGAACTTCTATGACTTCACAAAGATGTGAAATCTGGCAGGGCCAGAAGGAAACATCTGGATGCTTTTGATCAAAGATGCTTGTGGAAAATGAGACTGCAGAGCATCAAGAATGGCACAGTTTGAGAGAAAGAAAGAAAGAAAGAATGAAAGAATGAAACTCTCCTCAGCAGAAGTTGGGAAATTTGGAGGGAAATTTGCTGTGTAGTTTCTTGTTCCTCCAATAAAGCTTAATGCTTGCACAGAGCATTCAAATAAGTTGTTTTAAATGCTGGGGTTTTAAGGCAGGCACTGAAGCTGAAATTTATCTAAAATTAAGAAAATTAGCTGCAGAATGGTCTGCTGCAGCATGTGGCAGAACTTTAGGTTAGTAAATGGAAGCTAAATGATTTTCTCACTATCCAGTGTTCAGCTTTCTGCAAGAGTAAATAATTTCTTTGAGCAGTAGTTGAGTAACTGCAAACACTCTGTGTCTGAGCTAAAAGAGTGGTTTAGCTCCCATTGCTTTCTGAGTGCTGCATTATGTTACAAATCTAAAGCTATTCAATAAATTATAAAGAATTTGTGTATTTTTTTCAGGGCTGTGATTTCTGCAGTTTCCTGAGCACACAGAAGAGTGGAGAGGACCTTCTTTGCCCATTTGCTAGAGAACAGTTGATATTGCATTTGACAATCCTGTAATCCAATTTTTATCCCGTTTGCTGCTGGCCACCTGCGAGCAATTTTATTTTGCGGCTTTTTGTTTTAATCCTGTGAGCACTCATTTGTCTGTGGAGGATGATTCCCTTGGACTGGCTCAGGATCTTGGGCCCACCACAACAGCTGGGTACTGAATTCAGACACTTGAAGTTACTGCATCCTGATTTTTGGTGGGAGTTGCAGGCTGGAGGATGAATCCTGCACTCAGCAAATTGATTTTCACGCTGAGGTGTTTGCTGTCCTTGTCCTGTGAAGGTGAAGTTGTGTCCCAGTGCATGCAAAATGAAAAGCAAAGTAACCTGACTGCTCTTTTAGACAGTAAAATGAAACAGTCCTGAGCTCCTGGTATTGGTGTTAGCAGTGTTTTCTTGATTTATTAATCCAGACAAAAAGATTTTACTGGTTCAGATTTCTTTTTTGGAGGTTTAGGAGGGGATGATTGTCACCTAGAACGTAGTCCTGGTCCTCTGATCTCCAGCTCAGGTATTTACATTTTTTCAGTGAGTATTTTATATTTGGATTCAGATAAAATAGCTGAAGTGCAGTGAGGTGTCTGAGCAAATTGATAAAATTAAACTTTAAAGGTGGTGTTTGAGCAGAAATCTAAATTCTACTTTTAACCCATGCACTGCTGAAGTGGCTGATGTTTAGTTTATGTCCAGGTAGCACCTCAAGCAGAGGTGAAAAGCTGTGCTTGGACTTTCCTGGAATCAAATTATGTTTAGGAGGGCTTAATTAATTACAGAGGGGGAATTTGCATGTGCTTTTCTTTAGATCAATGGTGCACATTTTCATGGTGTATTTTGAGTGTTGAGATGGAAGTTGAGACTCCATTTTGTGAAAAGAAAATGAAATAAAAGGAAGGAACGTGGCCTGAATTAAATAAGTCTTTTCTTATCTTGAATGATAAAAAGAACAGGGTCTGGTTGAAATTCTGCTCTGACACAAAAATCCCCCACAGACAGACGGTGAAACCTGAAAGCCCTGTTCCTGAAAAAATCATGGAATGTCCTGAGATGGAAGGGACCCACAGGATCATCGAGTCCAACTCCTGAGCCTGCCCAGGACAGCCCCAAAAATCCTGAGAATCCACAGAACCCTGTGCCTGAGAGCATTGTCCAAACACTCCTTGAGCCTAAATCCAGCCTTTTCCAGCATCCACAGTCCAAAGCCTCAAAACAAAGAGCAAAAGGAAGTAAATTAATGTGTAAAGCTCATTTTACAGCAGAGGCCCTGAGCATGCTCTGTAAGTTCTGATTTCCTGGGTGTAACCTGCTAAACTGCCCTCAAATGACCTAAATATCATCAGTTGAAAATGTGCTCCCAGAGTCAGATATCTGGGAACAAATTTTCCCCTTTTGATTTCACCACTGCTGCAGGATGCTGCTTGGGAGTACTGCACAACCTCTCTCCTGGCTCCAGAGAAGGATGAGGAGAGGACAAAACCTGTACCTGGCTCTTCAGCAACATGAGGCACCTGGGTGAAAAGTTGGAAAGATAATGGAAGCTGAAGCGGGAACACTTTGGTGATGGGGGAGCCACAAAGGGACCTCAAAAGGCAGCCTTGCTACCTGATAGAAGATCAGCTCAGCTCTTCAAGTGCTGAAATAAATGAAAAATCCACTGTCAGAGGCAACACTGGATGATCTGTGATGGACAGGTTGGGCCATCAGTGCTTAGAATTTTGGATACATCCACCTCCATGCTTTTATAGAAGCGCCCTCTTGGACACCTGGCTGCATCAACACTCAGTGAGAGCTCTCCCAAGGAGGGAACTGTGCATTTGGATTCCCCAGAAGCACAAGTTTGCCTGACTTGATATTTTTTAATGTGTTTTATTTTTGCTTCCCGTGTCTGAGTGAATTGCTGAAATGAATGATGTCGTGCAGCAAACTTTGGGATGCCTGGGGCAGCACTCAGACACACTGAGTGGAAATATTAAAAACCTGTCAGATGGGAAAGGGCTCCTTCCTTTCTAAACTGCCAATGTTTTATACAGTGCCAGAAACACCTCTGCTTCTCCTGGGCTACCTCAGCTGCTGCTGATGAAATTTGGTTTTCACTCACCCAGCTCCAGTCGTTGCTTAAGGGCCTGAAGGAGATGATTACTTAAGTCAGGGAGCAATTTAAGGGAGGTGGAATGTGAGGAGCTTTCTAAGGAAGAGGTAATGGAGTTGGGTTTAACTCTTGCTGGGACAGCAAAAAATTTTGCCTGTCCTTCAGAGGAGGTGTCTGTGTCTGTCCAAAATACCTCTGCATTTTCCTTATTTATTCCAGCTTCTCCAGTTCCATTTGTGTAGGGAGTGAGGGAGGAAATAATCCTGATCTCTTCCAGGAGTAGCCCCAACATCTCTGCCTCATTGTCTCTTTTCATTTCTCATTTGATTTAGAAAGAACCATCTGGGAGTTTGAATAAACATTTAAGTGCAGGGAGCAATAAAGCAGTGTTTTATGGCTGGTAACTTTTCTGGTGACTGTTTATGTTTATTTAGAGACTCACAGGGAGCTCTGCAGAGGCTTTTTGCTGCAGCCTGGAATGGTGGCAGTCCTAAGGCTGGTGTCAAGCCCTGCTTAGAGTCCTTATGGTCTGGTGAGAGTGGCTGATCTGTGCAAATAAATGGCATCTGTACAGTTTAGCAAACAAATATGTCTGGGGCAGACACAGTTTGAGGTCCTGTTGGTTGAGAAAAATTTATCCTAAAGCAATAGGTGAAATGGATAGGAGTAAATAAAGGCAGCTCCAGAGCTCTTTGTTGTGTCATAGTTAGGTCCAAGTCCAGGTTTAGGTATTTGCCCCTGATTTTACCTGGATGTTGAACATGGGGGAGAAGAAACCTTACAGAGCCGTTTCCCTCTGGTTGTGGACTGAAAGCAAAGTATAAATTACAATATTAATTGTAATTTCAGATTGGGAAATGTAATGAAGGCTTTTTTAAAGTGATTCAAGATTTTCTATCCAATCCTTCAAAGAAAGAGGCCTCTTTATGGAAGCCTTTAATGTCATTTAACTCTTCTTAACTGCAATACCTAAAAGTTTTAAGGGAAGGAAACAGGAAAAAGAGGAGGTTGTTCTGCCATTGTTTGATTGAAAAGGAAAATTGGAATAGTGTCAGGCTTTGAGGATTCAAGAATATAATATTGAATGGATGAGAGTCCTGCAAATGGCTTCTGCTGCTGAAGGTGGTGTCAACCATAAAAGCTGTGCCAGAACTTCCCAGAACGTTTAATTTTTGTATTCAAAACAGAAGCAAAGTCTTTTGTGAGTTGACAAGTGCAGGAGGATTCAAGAATATAATATTGAATGGATGAGAGTCCTGCAAATGGCTTCTGCTGCTGAAGGTGGTGTCAACCATAAAAGCTGTGCCAGAACTTCCCAGAATTTCAATTTTTGAGGAAAGGAGGAAGCTGGAATATTCCTTCCTTCTGCTAAACAGAAGCAAAGTCTTGAGTGCATTTTCAAGTGAAAACAAGTTGCACAACATCCGTGCAACAATGCACAATCAACAGGAGATTCTGGAGATGCTCCTTTTTGTAAATTCAGCAGCACCACGGGGAGCAAAGTGCTGAGCCTTTGAAAAGTGTGAAAATCCCTGCCTCTGAAGGCATGTCAGCAGCATGGATTCAGCAATTATAATAACCAGCTCTGCTTGGGAACTTGCTGTTGGCATGATTTGCTGACATGACTGCCATGAAAGCGTTGATAAATTGGGTCCTCAAAGACTGGCAGATGGAATTCCAGAGCTTCTGTGCTGAATTTTAAACAATACTTACTGCAAACACACACGAGTGTGGTTATGCAGCACTTCAGAATGATCTCTACTCAAATTCCTGCCCATGGCCCCCCATTTGAAATGGTTTTTTCTGTAGGTGTCACTATAGCATAGCAGATAGAAACACTTTCCTTAATGAAAATGTAGAATCCCCACAGATCTGAAGGAAGCTGTAATCTGGTTTTTGTGCCATGGTTGTCATATCAACAATGAGGTTTCCCAGCAACTAACAGAATATTTTATAGATTTATTTACTCATCTTTTTTAGTAATGAACCTGATACAAGAGAATTTTTTCCACTTTATAATTACATAGCAATCTAGAAAGACTTCCCAAATAATTTACATTTTGTTGTCATGTTAATACCAGCAGTTCAAATGAATCTTGTTAATAAAAGGGAAGCTGATAGGATTCATGAATGCACTGAAATGCAGCCATATAATGATGTATATGTAAAATTTATTGTATTTCTATTTAACTGATTGCTGAAAGAATAATTTGTGTCTATGGATTTGATGGTGTTGCTTTTCATGGCTGCTCAGGATGGAAGCTTGGTTTGCTGTGTGTTATTTGTTCTCTCTGCTTGCAGAATTTCTGAAAGAATTGAGCAGGGCTTGCTTTTAAAATGAAGGTTGAAGGAGATGCCTTGAAAGCTGCCTTTGACTGCCAGTATTAATGTTAGAATCCTGGAATGGCTTGGGATGGAAGGGACCTTAAAGCTCATCCCATTCCACCCCTGGCACCTTCCACTCTCCCAGGCTGCTCCAAGCCCCATCCAGCCTGGCCTTGGACTACTCCAAACTCCAGCCTGAGTGGAAATTCCCTCCTCCAAAGGAGCCAGTTCCTGGTACTCTGGTGGTTATAGCACAGCTTTAGTCCTTGCTTTCAAAAAGGATTGGGAATTTTGCACTCTGTCCTTATGGCACATGAATTTGGCATCGTTTGCCTTCCTCTTCCTTCTCCTGCTCTGCACGATGCTCACTTGGGTGGCAGCAGCAGCAGGGAACATGTGGCCTGGAATCCTCTGGAGGAAGGTTGTTTTGCCCTGTTTTCCCTTCCCTGGAGGGCTGTTTTAATTGTTGAGCCATTATCTGATACTCTGGCAGTCATTTAAAGCCAATCCAGCTGCTCTTGGCTGGTAGCTGTGCTTGGAACTTGTGGGGTCTCCAGGGTGTTAAGAGCCCCTCTGCTTAATGAGAGAGCTGGGATTTATTCATCTGCTCCTCAGGGCTGGATCCTTCAGATGCAACTTTGAAATCTTAGTGACTTAGTGAATTTCTCACCTAGGCAACGAGTGAGAGTGTGGGTGGGCTTTTTTTGGGATTTTTTTGGATGGTGATTTTGATTTAAACTCTAAAAATCCCTGCAAAGCCTTTGGGAGCTGGGCTTGGCATGCATTCCTAATGGATCAAATTGCTGGAGATGCTGGGGGATCACACTTCCTCAGGGGCTTGAATAAGAGCTGGAAAGCAAGTTGTGCCCTTTGGCCTCTCGAGGAGGAGGAGGTGTGTTACTGAGAGATTTCTTGCACTCAGACTGGCTTGGATTTCCACTCTGTTCAAATCACTGTGTAATTTATACCACACCTCCTAATAAACTCTCCCTCTGCTTCCTTGGAGAATACAGCACTTGAAGTTAATTAAATAGAGGAACTCTGTGAAGCTCAGAGAAACTGGAACAGCTCTGATTGTCTGACTGTAGGAGATCATCTCAAAGAGGCTTTTGGGCACTTATTAGCAAACTGGGAAATTACATGTGAAGAAGCAGGGATTGGAGATGCTGTGCAAAATCTAAGGGAAGATCTTAGTCCAGTTCTTAAAAAGATGTTCAGGGAACAGAGGGGAAAAGAAAAATCCAACTGTTGAGCAATCAAAAGAATTTAGTCCGTTTCATAGAAATAGATCTACTCTCTGGGCATAGAGTGAAGATTTTATTTGCACAGGACAGATTTCTGAACTCATTGGCATGGAGGCTGCTGGTTTGTGTTGGTTTGAAATGCAGTGTTTTCAGCAGAAGATGTGGCAGTCACTCAGGAGCCCTCTCCCAGCCTTTCTGTGCTGGGATGACCTAAAGCCATTGAAGAACTGGAACTGGAGCATTATTCCTGTAATCCTTTGGTTATGATGCACAAACACCCTGGGAAAGGAGGCTCAGGAAACCAGGGACAGCTTTTCTGCAGTTCTGTGTGTTCCTCTGGGCTGAGCTGAGGGTGACACAGATATTTTAACTACCTCAGGGCGGTAATACTGGGATAAATCTGAAGTTTTTATTTTGAGGGAACTCAGGTGGTGTCCTGTTTCAGATACAGGCTCAGGTGTCTGTGGCACTCCAACAATAAATGAAACTGCTCCTCATGCGCAGTTTGCCCATAATTATGTTCTCTGTTCATCTTTTTGTACTCTTTCTGGAAGCTTTATCACTCCACTGTCCTGATGTTTAATATATAATGAGTGAGCTCTTTGGAGCTTCAGCTGCTTCTTTCCTTCCCATGCCCCATCCTTCAGCCTCAGGGACCATCATAATCAATTGATTTACAAGATTTGACACTTTTATTGGTTGTCTCTTTTCCTCACTTCAAGAACATGTCCAAGATTTTTTCCCTTTTTCCTGACCTTTTGGCACTTGTGGCTCTCAGTTCCTGTGAGGTTTAGTAGTGACATTCTAAGACCCTTCTCAGTGTGTAGCCTCTTTCTCTGGGGTTGTTTCTCTTAAGAAATGAGTCCTAGAATATAAATGAGCACAAATCCCCAGGAAAAAACAGGACACAATAATCTTCATGGTGGGAGAGAAGAGAAGTCGTGGTCTAAGTACTAAGTACTAGCTTTAGGCACCTTTGGATAATCTCAAGAAGCCAAGGTGAGTTTGTGAGTGATTCAGTTCAGCATCTCCTGGGAGTGGTGGGATCACTTTCCTGTAAAGTATAATCAGTGTGGATTTGATAGGTGAGTTTTTAAGGACTGATAAATGCCATTAAAATTTACCAAAACTGTTCAGCTGCTGCTTCTCTGTTAAATCTTCACTGTCTGTGATTGTCTCTCTAAGAACTGGTTTATGAAGGAAATGTTTTCGAGTCTGTCCCACTCAGCCACCAGCAATGGAGTCATTTATTGTTGGCTAAAATGCTTCCTTTCTGTTTGTCTCTAACTCAGTGCTGGGATAAATCCCTTTCTCGTGAGTGGAAGAATGGAGGCTGCTGTTTCCCTGGGATGGAATTACCAGGCTATTATTCCTCCTGCTTCAGGATACAAATAGACCATTAGATGGAGTCAGGGATTTTTCTTCCCATCCTGACCAGATCTTTCATGTTTTTTGAAAATATTGGATATTTTACTTGAGACAGTGCTGCAGACAAGATAAAGCTACTGGGTGTTTCTTGAACTTCCATCAGATTCCTCCCTCTTCAGTCTTTTTACTCCATCCTCCTCACCAAAAGAAAAAAAAAAATTAATTAAAAAGGATGAAATTGTATTGAATGCATTGGAATTGCGGGGGGTGTTCCATACATCACTTGTTTTATTGTACTTTTATAGTTAAAAAGTCAAATGTGGTCATCTTGAATGCAGGATTTTGTTGCAGAGGATATAGAATAGTGATATAATACAGCCAGGAGAAAAGAAACTGAAAAATAGGAGAGGAAAGAAATGAATAATTTATAAGAAAATACTCTCTTTAACTCATTAAAATGGCCTGGCAGTCATGGAAACTTTGGGTTTTTCTTGTTCAAAAAGATAGAAGGTTTGCAAATGAACTTCCAAAAAACTAATAAAAGGAAGCTTTTCTCCCTCTTTAAGTTTTTTGAAAGAGAAAATTGTTAGTCAAATAGTCCAGATGGAAATTTTACTACAATAATATATAAATTTCCATGAACAGATCTCTAAGAACTAAAACTTTTATAAAGGGACTTCACTCCTTGAGTTTCCAGTTACAGGTGAGTGATCTCAAAGTAAGGACAGATTTCTGGTTTTCTGCTTCAGACAGATTTGAATGGTCTGGGAAGATAAGGGAAGAAATGTGGTTTTCTGTGTGGGGCTGATTTTTTGGGAGTCTTTCTGTAGGTGGTACAAAGACCTAAGAGGGAGAATTTGGGGCTGATATGTGCATTAATATTTATGAAAGTTAGTATTAATATTTACCAATGTTAATATTAATATTTACCAAAATTCTTCAGCTGCTTCTCTTGTGTTAAAGCTTCACTGTCTGTGTTTGTCACTGTTGTTTTCTGTAGCAGTTTCTGTCAAGGCCAGGAGATTTATGGCAATGGTTGCTTTTCCTTAATAATTTTCAGATTGTCATCATAAAAATAAAAAACATGAAACAAAACTTTTAATCATATTGTTTTTCCTTCAGATTTTGGAAAAAACCTGATGATTATTTTGGTATGGAAACCTTCCAAGGATGGGGAGATGTGAGAGGAGCAGTGTGGTTTCCCTTCTTGCATTTCTAAGTCACCTGAGGTTACCACACCCACTTTGGGACAGAGTGAATGTGATCAGATTAATATTTAGAGGAATGTGGCAATGCAGAGTTCTGGCTGTGGTTTTTCCTGCAATAAGCTGTCCCAACTGTTTCAATTGGGCTGAAATCTCATCATTGACTCGCCTTCCCCCAAAAGAACGAATCAGTCTGTGATTAAAAGATGCTGAGCATCACACCCCATCTAGTGCCAGCTGGGGGAACTCCTGGAGAGGCTGTGGGCAAGATCCTGGGCAGATGATCAAGAATTCCTGAAGAAGAAAATAGACAGAGTGGTGCTGAACAGTAATAACCACATCATGTGTCTCCTCTCTTAGGCTTTGCAGGCAAAGCAATGTGTTCTAAAAAGAACCAATCCTGAAGACCTCGAATGAGCACAGCTAAAAGCAGAGTTTGGTTTTCCATCTCACAGTTTTCTGATGGGTGAGATTTTTTGACTTTTTTTAGTTCTCCAGTATTCCATAAATGCATTTTTGGGGATGTGACCCACTGATTTGAACTTCCCCTTAGCACATTTTTCCTACTTGCAATATAAAGCACTGATGGAACAGGCTCATGAGGGCTGGCATCCTGCAGTTATGCCAAACTATTCATCCTCTTTTTGACTGTTATTTCTAACTTTAAAACCAGTTTGAGCATATTTTCCTGCTCCTGTTGCCACCCAAATAAATGCAGGGCAAACAAACCAAAGAAGAGCCTTCCTGTTTTGAAAAGAAATCTTGCAGCTCTTGTCTGATCCATCTTTGCTACGGCAGCTCAGGCTTGCACTCAGCTCCTATCCATCACTTGAACTGGATTTCTGTGTAACTGCTGTTCCTGGCTTTGCTCTACCCTTAGCAGGTTGGTTTTTTCAATCCTTTTCATCTGAATGCTGTTCAAAAATGCCCTGAGGAGCCATTCTTGTTGTTCAGATGGATTCTCTGAGGGTGCTCTGTGTTTGTCTGGGCGTTGGACATGGAACAATTCGATGGCTCAGAGCTGCTCTGCAGGAGGTGTCAGTGACCTGTTCAGCTCCAGAAACCTTGGATGTGTTTGCCAGGGTGTCTGTCAGAGCCACAGCAGCGCTGGCTGCTCCAAAAGCCTGAGATTTTGGGTTAATTTGTGCATTTACAGCAAATCCAGTGCATCTCCAAAGTGCTGGATTTACTGGCCAGCCCAGAGCAGCTGTGCTCTCTTCTGCATCTGTTTGTGCCTAGGAAATCTCAGGCTGGAAATAAACCAGCCAGGCTGGGAGCTGAGGCTGTTCCATTTGCACAACATCTCTTAGCAAGAGAAAAGACTTTAAAGCATAAAATGGTTTATAAGTGATTGCCTGGACTAAATATACTCCTCTGACAGATTTTCCCAGCTTTGTGGCTTTGTTTGTCAGGAAAGCACAAATGCCTGGAGAGCTCATCCCTTAACCCTACACGTCATTTGTTCTGCTTTAGGGGAAGGTCTGCGTGAGGAAGGGATGGTGATTGAAGAGGTGACAGGGTTTTGTCTTCTGGGATTTTAACCAGGAGAGTCCTGACAATTAAAAGGAAAATTGAGGCTCTGTTGATGTGGATTACAGGGAAATCCTGTTTCAGAGTGGAGCAGGTCCCACCCACTCGCCCTGAAACCCTTCTTTGCACAGCCACATTGATCCTATTCCTTTCCAAGGTGAAGGAAGGAGCACGAACACTTGCTGGATAAAATCACAACAGAAAATTTAATTACAACAATGCATAATACATTCCCAGGGCCCCAAATTCCAGCCTTGGACTGGCAGCCAGCTCAGCTTTGCAGGAGATGGGGAGGTTGGGCTGTCCAAGGACTTGGCTGTGGATGTGGTGCCCGTGATTCCCGTTGGGATTTGTGTTTGGACAGTCCAGCTGTGCAATCTCAGCCCTGCCCCACAATGGCACCGTGGCCTGAGGATTTCACACCCCTCATGTGTTGCTAACAAGACACAACAGGATTTCATGTCCTTTGTTTTCTCATTGTGCACGCCTTTAACTCGGAATAGAAGGACTCCTTTAAGATCAAAGATTTCTTTACAAGCAGATGATAATTAATTGCAACCTAAATCCAACTGCACAGCTATTCCCAATAAGTTAAAACCTAGGAAACAACAAAAAGCCCCAAGATACCCTATTTATCCATTACCACGCTCTGGTTTTATCTTTAACAATGTTGCTGATGTTCATCTTTTTCCCGTTGAAAGTCATTTGGGTAATGCTTGACATCCTAAATAACAGCTGAGATTTTGATTTTTTTCAACAGAGAGGACCTATATTTTTAAACTGGCCATGCACCATAATCTTTTGTAGCTGCATGAGGAGCTTATTTCCAAAATACGTGATTGTAAAATATTTTTAAGGCTTCCTCCAAACTTGTTTTGATAAACAAAAGGCCAATCAATGAGAGATTTTTTTATATGCACTTATGTGCCTCTGAACAAGAAATTTTAGGTTTTACGTGCTGGTCTTTAAAGTATTTCCTAGATCTGTTATGTTCAAGTAGTCAGATTTTCTGTTAGTTGTTTTTCTAAGCCTCTTCTATTTTTTATTCCTACCAAAAGAAATCTCTTTGTTACTCAGTCTGTGGCAGCTCCCAAGAATGCACAGTTCAAATGAAATTCAGAGTTTTTACTCCAGAACTTTACTGGATTCAGCAGGGCTCTGAGGTGCTGCATAACTTTTCTAGAACAGAATGGAAACAGGAATCATGAGGGAGAGCTGGAAAAAACTGTCAGCATTGGTGTTTTACAAAAGCAATGCTTGCAGTCTTCACCATCTCTCTGCTGGAGGGCACTGAAGAAATCCTGGGTTGCAAAAAGTGAAGAACTGAAAATTTTAGAGGTTCTTGTGTCCCACTAAGAGAAATGAAACCACTTGCTAAGGAAAGTAGAGAAGTCACATTTTTTTTAAAGGACAAGGGGTTTTAATTTCTCTTAAATTTAATTTCAGGCCAAGGGGCTCTTTGTGCTCTGCTCTGAGGGTGTCAGAGCTGTGTGGATGAGTTCAGTGTGGCTGTGACTCACGGGCACAGCACTCCTGTGTGCTCTGTGTCCTTTGCTCTTGTCACTTCAGCTTCTTCCAGGGCCTCCTTCCAGACAATCAGAGTTTTATTCCTGTCTGAACTGGGGCAGATTTTATGTGGGCACTTGATGCTTAAGTGCTGATGGGGAACTGCATTGCAGAAGAGCCTGTTGGGGTTTATTGCTTCCAGACCATGCCCCCTTTGGAGAACCGGCAATCCTGGTTATTTTTGGTATCTGAGCTATGGGATGTTGGGAATTCTGTGGAATACAGGTGGTCTGGATTTCAGCATGCCCTGCAATGCCAGGAGCCAGCAGTGATTATTTGCCAAGTTAGAACTGGAGAATTAGGAAAAAAAGCCCTGATAAAGCGTGAGCAGAATTGTCTGTGCTGACACCTGGGCTGAGAGTGCTGAAGAATTTGGGTTAATGAGCTCTGCCTGCTGGGTTACCAAGTTTTAGTGCAAATTGTTGTCTGTTCAGTGAATCCACTGCTGAGTTCTGTGCTCCCTTCCTCAGGCACCAAAAGAGGTTAAGAAGCCCCAGGAACATTGTGCTGAATGTGCTGGGCCATACCCACTGATGTGCCCTGGCTATTTTGTGCTGCTCTGCTGATGCAAAGCAGCCATAAACCTGGATTAGTGCAGGGCAGCAGTGGGAGACCTCAGCAAAGAGACAGCATGGCTGCAGCTTGCTGTGGTATTTGTTCTCTCAAACTCGCTTTTCTGCATGTATTAATTGTTCAACTTAATAAAATTATGATTTAATGTAGTTCAGCTCTTCTGGGAGTCATGAGTATAATAAAATTGTGATTTTTTTTTTCTTTTTTTTGTATTTTTTTAAGAGGCCTGGACCTAGGGGTAAGTCTTCATCTGTTTTAATTAGTTATTGCTCCCAGCCTTAAGGGGCCTGCCCTTAGCAGTGCAGGATGAAAATGTCATACCCTGTGCCTGCAATTTTGCCCAAATTCGAGAGAACAAGAACAAGAAGGAGCACTTGCTGCACGTGCTGCATGGAAAAGGAAGAGTAAAGTTGTTTGCATTTTTGGATTAGTTTTTAGAAAGTTGTATTAATTTGGAGTCAGAGTACAAAGAGTGTTAAATCTCAGAGTTTGAGGTCAGCCTCCATCAGCACCTTGGGCTGAGCTCAGGAGGGAGCTGGAGTATCTTGTCTTGCAGAATGAGGCTGTCACAGTGCCCACCATGAAATAGTGAGCAGCTGACATTAAACAGATTGTAAAATGGAAAGCTTTATTCCCAAACTCTTAAAGTTATATATGAGCCCATTTCAAGGGGAGAATGGAGCACGCATTGCAGAAGAAAGATAAGGCTGGGCTTGCTTCTCCCCACTACAACACAATGTTTTATACCATCATTTTCTCCTTATTATATTTTATTTGCACTCTATTTCAGCACAATGAACTAAATCTTGGAAGACATAAAAGTTCTAGAAGTGGCTAATAACCAACTTCTCCTGTTTGAAATGCAACATAAGTTAAGTAAACTGAGCCAAAGTAGTTAATATTTTGTTTTCTTTATAAGTGTAACTACCAGCCCTACTTTACAGTTGTGCCCTTTGCTTTTGTCCAAAGAAAAAACAAGTAACAGGAGACAGAATTCAGTAACTTTAACACAGAGTAAACTCATTACCTCAGTGACTTTTGCTTGTATTCTTTAATTGCTTTTTAGTACAAAATTGATGGTATTGAAGATTAAACTTCTAAAGCATTAGAATCAAGCTCTCAGAGGTGAATTTGCCAACTTTCCCCCATCACACTGGATTAAATACACATAATCTCATGTGTGTGCCCTTCCCCTTTTTTATTTAGCTTTGGAGAAATACTGAGTCTTTGAATTTATATAATTTAAAGGCAATCCACATAGAAAATAAGATTAATTACTTTGTTCCTTACGCTGCTTTTATTCTCCTTGACTACTCCCAGCTCAGACTCAATGCTCAGCCCTTCAGAGCTGAGCTTTGGGAAGCTGAGATGAACAATCCAGAGATGCCTGTGGCTCCTTACAGTCATTCTTGTTCTCTTCATATTCAAAGCATCATTCAGGGCTTGTTTATATGCATTACTGTACCTCTTCAAATTAAGGTGTAATTTAAATCAGTTTCATTAAGCTGGTCCAATCGGCTGCACAGCCACTCTTATTGCAGCATAAACCAACTTTATTTCATGTTAATGTAAATCAGCCAGGAGCAGTGTCAGCTTAAAATGTAATAATCCATTAAATTGGACTAAAATTGAAACATCCTCACAGGAGTTGGTGCTGGTGTGTACCCACTGGAATTAGCTGGGGCAAGTTTGTGTGTACACAGGGAATTAGAAATGGAATCAAGCACCTCCTGTGGCAAATTCCATCACCTGGGGCCAGTCAGTGTCAGAGGATTTGGGATGCAGGGAGAGGGAGGTGTCTGAGCAGTGTGTGAGGGCCAGATCTGCCCCGAGTTTGTTCCTTCAGCTCCTCAGTGGTTCCATTGCACTGGGTGCTGTCACCAGCCCAGAGATGCTCTGGAAGTTTCCAGCTCCCACTTGCCAGAGGTTTCCTCTGGATTTTCCTTCTGACACACAGATGTGGCTGGAGAAGGGATCTAAAAGCAGAAGTGGTGTTCTTGCACGAGGAATCAGCTGTGGTTTATTGCTCTCCAGTAGGATTTTAGGAGGGAAATATGCAGATGCAAAATGGGAAAAATCACCTGTTTTATTTCTGGGAAGTTCATAGCCCCACCTCTGCTTTGGCACAGCTCTCATCAGCAGGACAATACTGGCCTGCTTCCCCACTACTGCTGATTGCTTCTGAGTTGCCATTAAAATAATTGTGTGTTCAGTAATATTCACTGATTGAGTCATTAAAGTTTTCTTTTGTTACTTGAAATTAATGTATGAAAAATGCATTTTGGGAGCTGTGTTTTTCCTCCAGCTAATTTAGGTTCAGGTTTTTCTTCAACTGTACTCCTGTAAATCTGAGGAGAAAGGGGCAGAGGAAGGGATGGAGAAGGTCCCTGGTGATATCAAAGCTGAAACCTTCACTGGAACCATCCCTGGCCTCTCCAAAGCAGCACTCAAACTGCCCAGAGTTTGATAAACATGATAAAACAAAAGAAAGCTTCTCTCTCCACATAAATTAAGAAAACTGTTTTGTTCCAGAGGTAGTGGATTAACTATAAATTGAAGTGTTACCTTTTGTATGGACAGCAAGGAAGAAAATAAGAAAAGTGGGGAGGGGAAAAGAGTGTTCTAAAGAATTTAGTGTTAATGCCTGATTATTATTCCTATTTTAAGTCTGTTAATAAAATTCCTTTTGTATTCCTTAGAGTATAAGCCTGCTTTTGCCTACTATTAAGCCTTGTCTCACAACAAAATCAAATAACTAGACTACAAAAATTAATCTTCATACCTAATTTTGATCCCCAAACCTCTAAACCGCAACAATTGGTTGCAATTGGAGTGTCATTGTCATGCTCACAGCAGCTAAAAAGCACCAAACCCCAGCCTCACCTCAGGGGCAGCTGCTTGGTGGCATTATTGACATAAACAAGCAGGAACTAAAGCAAATACTCAGTGTTTTGTTTGTGCTGTGGGTTGGCTTTTCTTAATTTTCAATTTCTCGTGGTTCTGTGTCAGCAGCGGTGAGAACATCCAGACAGCTTTTTCCTGTGGTTTTTTTTGGTGTGTGCTGTGAAAAAGCACAAGAGGCATTTAGGCTTCAGTCACTCCCACTGCTTATGGTGCTGGGTGTGATTTGCATCAGAATAGGTATTTTCCCTTTTTATCTGTAAATTCATTTACATAACATTCATCAGTATGCAAGTTGTGCTGGTGAAAGGATTGCTGACTTGAGGAGAGATACCTCAGGTTTTGAGCTCATTGTTCAGGCAACAAGTGTGAGAAGATGCAGGTTGCTAATTGCGGTGTACACCTTGTCAGTCCCACAGGCTTTGTCCTATAGAAAAAGGGCTTTATTCCATTTCTGCCTGGATGCTGGATTATTTTGCCATCAGCAGCCCTGAACTATTATGGTATGAGACTCTTTTTAGTATAAAAATGAGCCAGCATCAATTTCAAGATGAAATTGAACCCAGATTCTTGACAGGAAACGCTGTGAACTTGGGGAATACCTGACTGCAGGCCAACCAACTTAGAAAATGAAACATTTTAAACAAAGCAAGTTAGGTCATTGGCTGTGCTGTTAACGGGAGGTTCTAGAAAAGGGAATCCTTGGTTCCATCAGTTTCTGAATTCAAATGGGGTTTGTGCCAGGTCAGTTCGAGAAAAAGAGTCTGAGGATCCTTGGTCAGGAAGAAAATCTGGTGAAGGTGGGATCCCCAATGGCTCAGTGTGGCCTGGTGTGTTCACTGTCAGTGAGCTGTTTGCTGGGAATGCTCTGCTGGGTTTAATGGAGCTAAAGCAGGAGGTACAAAAACAGTCAAGTTGCTTTTGTGCTCAAGTTACCTGAAGAAAAATGATCTATTAGGGGGTTACAGAACTTTCGTGAACTTTGAATATTTTGTAGTTGGAAAACAAAATAGTTTTTAATTTTAATTTTTTTTAAGAAATGGGAGTTTGCTGCCAGGTTGGCTGCCTTTTGTTTCACTGATGACTTTTGCTTTTAATTTTAGGGTAAATGGAGCTCTCAGATGTTTTCAACCCCTCAAGGAGAAGATACATTGGTGTTATCTTCAGAGACCTGTGCTCTTTAAGCCAAACTGAGCTAAACTGTCTTTTATGGTTGGTCATGTGCAGCTTTTGAATTTTTATTTATTATTTTTGTGGCATCTTCAATGTACTTTAAGCTGCTGGACAGAAAAGGTATCTTTGTGTGCTCTCCCTTGTAGGCACGGATCCTTCAGTGACCCCAAATCTAAGTAGGATGAGGAAAAATCTTGGTTCCAAGCCAAGATATTTGTCTGGTGCCAAGACCCCCCTGTATTACTTGTTTATCTGCTGTGTAATCAAGAAATTTCTTGTGTTAGGGATGGAGGGGGTTAAACTCAGAGAAGTTTAAATGTGCCATGGAGCACATGGCACATTTATGGGAGGCTCAGGTCTCACTCTGAAATCCCCAGGGGGGCCACAGCCTCCAGTTTCATGCCTTCCTCACCACATGAGTTCCTGCATTCCAAGGCTGGAATGCTGCTTTTTGCTTTTTACAGCATGCTGTAGAAAAATGAAATAAAGTAGAAAGAACAAAATGTTCTGGATAATCTGTCTTGCCACATATTCAACAGGCAGGAGGACAAAAATCCCCAACGAGCCAACAGTAAAAAACCACCCCCCTCTTTTTTTGCATTTTGGAGTAAGAGCCACAATCCTGGTTGTCCCTGTCTGAGGCATTCTTGGGATGGCATCAGGGGAAGAGCAGCAATCACTGCACAGGGCTTAGAAATTCTGAGCTGGCTTTTCCTCTCTCAGAAACAAAGATGTCCTTACAAAAGCATCAACTGAAGCCTCAAATAATAAGGTTGGACTCCATGATCTTGGAGGTCTTTTCCAACCTTAATCAGAGAATCACAGACAGGCTTTTCTGTCATAGTTAATGACATTATTCATAACTGAGGTAGTTTTTGTTTGCTTTGCAGGGTTGAACAGAAATGTTCAGATCTTTCTTGTCCTCAGTGTGTATTTTTTAAAATCAGATTTAAAGCATTTTAAGGCTTCTACTTGTCAGATTTTGTCTTTGTTACTATTCTGGCCAAGCTGTTTATTTTTGCCAAATAGCTGATACCTGGTTGATTTATGAGATGTGCTGTCAGCCCAACTCCTTATTTTATTACTACTCATGTCTTGAATTTATTTGACAGTGTTGATGAAAGTGGGAAAATGGATGTGATTCCATCTGTTCAAGCCAATCCCTACAGAGAGAGCTGAATTGTGACTTGGAGGAGAGCTCCTGTCCCCTCCATATGAAAATGTCCTCCCATGGTGCAGCTGAGCTTTAAGAATTTAGAGATTTCAGAGCAATCCTGTCAAAAAATACGTGGATGTGGCACTTGAGGCCATGGTTTAATGGGGAGCATGGTTAATGGTTGGACTGGATGACCTTAAAGGTCTTTTCCAGCCTTAATCATTCCTTGATTGTGATTCAGTGCTGGGCTCTGTGTGTCCATATCTATTTGTGGTTATAGATAATCTGTTTGGGCAGGCATTGAGCAAAGGCAGGGCTGGGAGCTCTTTGATCCAAGGGAGAGCTGCACTCTGGAAGGATTTCTGTGCCAAGATCCTTGTGCTGAACTCAAAACTCTCCAGCAGCTGCCTGGGCTCTTCGAGCACATCCTTAAACCTCTCCTTCTGGAGAAACAGCAGCTGAATGTGCACTGGAGAATGTTAATTGGGCTCTGCACCATCAGATGTTGATGCTCTAACCCAAGGGGATTCCCATCGTTGGGCCCCACAGTTCAATCAGAACAGGCACCTCTTTGCTGGGAAATCTGCCTGGATCAATGGAACAGGCAGCTCAATCAGTGGATTATGAAGCCCAGTCCCCAGGGCCTGTGGAAAGGCTGCTCCTGCTCCAATGGATGCAACGTGATGGTGAAAATACAGAAATGTTTATTGAGCCAGTAAAGTCTGGGCTTGAAAATGGAATGGCTTCTGCCTTAAATGGGATCTCGTAACATGAGGATCAATAAAACATTTATGCCAAGTGAATCCTAGAGGTGATTGTGTTTCTCTGAGCTGTTTTCCGCCTGCTTTATGTTCTCAAGTTGGTGCAGCTATAAAAAAAGAAAGCCATCAAAGACTCTAAGTTAAGTAAATTTCTTTTCATCTCAGCATTATAAATGAAACTCTTTGGAAGGTATCGTGGACTTGAATGCATTTAAAGGGTGACAAGGTCTTTCTATTTTGGAAGAGTGTGAGATTGGAAAGGATAAGATTTGATTTAGTTTATATTTCATTTGCAATGCATATTCATTTTCTATGTATAGTTTGTATCTCATACACATTTTGTATACATCCTTAATTCGTCGTGCATATTTATTCTGTAAATTGTGTTCATTTGGGATTTTATTTTCTCAAGAAGCAAGGCAGCTAAATATCACTTTTTTTAGCTTTATACCTGTGTTATCTTTATACAGGTGGGAGGCAGAACTCTCTGGGCAGTTTGGAGATGTGGCTCCTCTCAGTTCTTCACATTCTGTGAAACCACTTGGTGAGTTCCTGCTCTCTGCTTCCTTCTTCCACTTCTATTTTCAGGATCTTTTAGACTTCCTGGCCTTGATGCATGACTTTTTTGCGTGTGTGAGACCTTCAGGAGGAATTGTAATATGAATAATTCTTTATCAATTCAATATCAGTCATAAATAATTGCTCATTAAAAGTGTGTTCATTGTGCTCTCCAAAGCTTCCTTCTTCCTCAGAATGGTTTCTCCATAACATTTTATGGAATGCTGACTGATCAGAAGGGTTTTGAAATGACTGAAGCTTTCCTCTACCATTTGTGAATATTTATGCATTAATAATCCATGCCACAAAACTGGTGAAGTGCTTGGTTGATTTTCACAGCAGCGGAATACAAATAATTTCAGTTGTGAACGGGATTTCCTCTCACTCTACAGGGCGTTTTTACACTGCAGAAGTTTTTCTAGACTTCTTGTGCACTTATAATTGTGTTGGAAAAAATGCAGAATCAGTCGTCTGGAAAGATTGATGTCAAAAGAAATTAAATAATAGCCTCAGTTCCTCATATTTTGTCTTGTTTCTGTACAAGAGCTGAAAACTGCAACTTTTAAATATGCATTTAAAGATGCCCAGTGCTAATTTTATCGTGTGTAGGATGGACTGAGAAAATCAACAAGGATTTGGGCTGTACAGTCTCTTTCTCATTAATACATTGTGGCTTCTGGAATAATGTACTGGGAGGATGGATCAAGGTAAGTGTTGCAGTGTATTTCCATTGACAAGAAAATACTGTCAGGAAAATTGCTTTTTGTGTGTATTTATATACACTTAAAAATACATATGCATGAAAATAGTCAAATGTATCTCCTAGTTTGAATGAGTTCCATGTGTAAGGATTGTGCAGGTGTGTTGGGAACAGGAGTGTGGGGCTGGGTACATTTACATCACTTCTGAAAAGCTTTAGAAGTGTCTTCTTCCATCTCATTCTCACCTCAGTTCCCAGTGTGCCTTTCCCATCTCAGTGTTTCAGATTCTAATCCCACCATGATTTGGGTGGGAAGGACCTTAAAGCTCACCCAGTGCCACCCCTGCCATGGGCAGGGACACCTTCCACTGTCCCAGGTGGCTCCAAGCCCCATTCAGCCTGGCCTTGGCCACTGCCAGAGATGGGGAGTTGGAAGCTCTCTGGAGCTGTTCAAGATCAGGCTGGATGGTCTTATAGCTCAATCTTCTATATTTCCCTCTTTTTCACTCATTTCCTGTCAAGTTCTAAATCCTATCCAGCCCCTAAAGCTCAGATGCTGTTACTGAGAATCCTCAAAGAGGGCTGTGTCCCGCTCTGCTCCTTGGCTTTCCTCACTTTGCTTTCCTCTCTCTGCTCTCTTCTTCCTCCTCTCCATTTTATCCTCCTGCCTTTGAGCTGAGCAGCAAATATCCTCATGATATTTACAGGAGAAGCAGTATTTGGACAGCTCCTTGTTTGGTATTTCCATTGGAAATACCACAAGTAGTCATGTTTCCATGATATTTCCATTGACATTAACTTCAGGACGACTTCCTTTAATCGGGTTTAGCGGGGAGGGAGCTTCATATTCCTTGTCAGCTCTGTGTGTTTGCTTTGTCCCTTTTGAAATCGTGTGGCAAATGAACCAGGAGGAAAAGATCACAATCAGCTGGCTTGTCTTTATTCAGATTGAAAACTAAAGCAAATGTAACTTCAGCAGCAGTTCGTGTGCAGGGAGAACATATTGAGGTGATTTAAATATTTATAGGTATAAAAATCTTCAGCTGCTGAAAGAGTACGTGAAAGAGAAGACATCTCCTAATGCTTGAAAAGAAATAAATCAAATAATGTAACAAGAAATTTTAATTGCTGTCCAGGTATGAAATTCCTTATTTTAAGGCTTGACTCATAATTAACTCAATCAACATTTATATGCTAAAAATTCAACCCATGCTGTGTCGTTCCACATAAGAAAATCCATCAACAACAAACCAAAACACCTGAAATGTTGAATTTAACAAGAAAAAGTGGGCTTGTAGTAGGAAAAAACATTAGTTTTAATCCTGAAGAAGAAGTAAATAGATTGTATTGGACAAGAAATGAGAGTAATTAACTTCTGCATTTCCACTGTGCAGCTGCAGCCTGGAAGAATGGTTTTGTGGAATTAGACAGGAGACCTGGATTCTGTTCCTGGCCTTTTCACAAATTTACTGAATGTCTCTAAGTCAGTCATTTAATCTCTGTAGTGAAGTAAAATAACTTCTCTACTTGATGGGAATATGAAATGAATATTAAATTAATGACTGGGGGAGCCAGGAGTGATGTTGGCTGTGCACATGTTCAGTTAAATCAATGCTTTAGGATGCACATTTGCATAAAACCATACTGGAAAAATTAGTCAGAGCCAGCCATGCAGTCTGGGCTTGGCCTGGGTAATATTTTACCTTCGTTTGCACCTGACAGAAGTTACAGGGCCAAATGGATTGGAAGTTGGCTGAAATATTGCCCAGTTTAAAAGGAAAATGCATCTCATTGTAGCAGGTGCTCAGAAAAATACCAGTGAATCAAATTATAGGAGCATTCAGGCTGTTGGAAGGTCCTCAGATTCTTCCCAGGGACTTTGACAGGATTTGGGGTTGTTTGGGAGCATTGGTGTCCCGTGGTGACTGGAATCCATCTGACAGCAGAACCCTGCTTTTACCCACAGATTCCTGAAAGGTGAACTCAACATGACACAGAAAAACAGAGTAGAAAGGAATATTAAAATACCTTGCAGTGTTGAAACTGTGACAAAACAGAAGTTCCGGTTTTATTTATTTATGTTTTTAAAGGAGCTTTGGAATTTTCCTTTGATTTTTTCCCATATTTTTAAAGCACCTTAAAATCCTCAGAAGTCCAAGAGTTCCTGTGAAAATCCAGCCAGGGCAAGGAACATTTGAAGGAGGAGGGGAGGTTTAGGTGGGATATTGGGAAGGAATTGTTCCCTGTGTGGGTGGGGAGGGGCTGGGCTGGAATTCCCAGAGGAGCTGTGGCTGCCCCTGGATCCCTGGCAGTGCCCAAGGCCAGGCTGGATGGGGCTTGGAGCAGCCTGGGACAGTGGGAGGTGTCCCTGCCATGGCAGGGGTGGAATGAGATGAGCTTTAATGTCCCTTCCCACTCAAACCATTCTGGGATTCTCTGAGGAGCAGAAACTTTGTTTTTCCAGAACATAGTTAGGAAAACATCATTAGATAGGGAGAAGATGAGGGTCTTGAAGCCTGGATAACTTCAGCTAAAGATCCTTCTGACTCTGGGATGCTTCAGCCTCTTCAGCAAACTTGCTCTGCATCTCTGAATGCAGAACGTGGTGCCTTTACATTAACATTCTGCAGTGTCCCTGTATGCCTTTTAATCAATTTTTTAATGAGAGGATAATTACATTCTATACTTTTAATCTGACAGATCTGACTGAAATTGTCTAGCACTTCCAAAAATTCCTGAGGAGCCAGCATGCAACCCACAGATCTGGGGAGAAGTCAGCCATATTTTTAACTCAGATTATTTTATGTTTTATTTTTGCTTCTCCTTAATTCAGCCACCCCTAATGATGAAATAAACCCCAATATTTGGAATTTGTGTGACTCGCCTGCTTCTCCTCTGTTGGCTTTTCTGCTTGTATTTTTGATGTTGCCATTGCCCAGCTGGTTGAGTGGGAAGAAACTAAAAATTCTTCGGATCAGTGTTCAGGTGATGGAGCCTGAGCTCTGTGGTGTGATTCAGAGTCAGAACAAGCCCAGGGAAGTCAGAGGTGGCAGGGATCCTGTTTATTCCTTGAAAACACAAATGTCAGCAGCAGGAGGCTTATTTTAAACACTCCACCTCTCTTGACAAAGTTGTGACAGCCCTGCCAGGTTGGTGAGAGCTGAGAAGCCACAGGACAGCTTAATTAGAGACAGAGATTTGTGTTTGAGAGGGAGGAACAGCAGTGACAGATCCAGCTGTGACCCAGAGGTGTGGATGAGCCGAGTGTGAGGCTTTGACAAGATCCTCTCAATTCACTCCTTTAGCTTTATTTTAACCCTCAGGGACCTCGCCTGATCCCTTCCCCACCTGGTGCTTCCTCGAGCATCTCTGCACACGCAGAGGATTCCAGGAGTGACTCTCCCCTGTCTGGTGTCTGCTGGGAGCACCTGCAGCCCGTGCTGCTGGAGGAGAATCCTTCCCCTGGGATTGCCTCCAGTGAAGCTGGAGAGATCAAGGTCATCTCAAGAGCTTATGCTCTCTCCTTGCCTCACTTGGAAGGTGCTTTGTAAACCACCATCATAAATTTTAAACTTGTGACTGGAAGGGTGCCCAGCCAAAGTCTTGGAGTGATCAGATTAGTTTACATAAGACTTTCTCCTCACTTAAAAGGAAGTGCTGGGAGCTATCATTGAGGCATTTGCTTAATCAAAAGTGTTTTAAATGAAACAATTTTGTTGTCGGAAAATGAAGAAATGACAAAAAATAAAGAAAAGAAAAATCATGTAAGATGTAATTTAAGGAGGGGAAGAAAAAAAATAATAATCTAGCAGTGCACTGTAACAGGATTTCCTTATCAAGCCCTTCCCAGATGCAGTCACTGTCATTTAGGCCATGCCAGTCCCTGGTCTCATGCCAACCTAATTCAAGTTGGTTCCACTTGTCACCCTTTCAATTTCCCAGCTGGACTCCCTTTTAAAGGGCATATTAGCATTATCCAAGTCATCTTTAAGATGAGTCTTGGGGTTTTTAAAAATCTTTTTGTTGTTGTTTCTAAATCATATTAGTGGAAAAAATAATCAAGCACTGGGAAGAGAAAAGGAATGTTATTATCTTTGGGTGGCATCAGATGTTATGCTCTCAAACTAAATGTATTTTCTTCTCCTTTCAAAAGAATGTGAGGTATCTTCTCCAACACAGAAATCTCTTTCACAGAGTGCTGGAGAATCCCTTTTGCAGTCCTATATTCAAGTTGTGTCTATCCCTAGTTATTAAATCAATTATCTGAAAATAAAAATGCCATTGCTGATAACTTTTAGAAGAACCTAATTTTTGTATTCAAAATTGCAAATATTCCAAAATTCAATATTCAAAATTATTCAAGCACTGTCTAGTGGAAAAGGGTGAGAATAATTGAAAAGCAATGACTGTCTGCTGCCAAATACTTTTAAGAGAAGAAAGTAAAGTTATAGAAATACCAAAGCAACAGAAGATCTTACCTGTGTTTCCATCCATTTTATAAATTCTAAAAATAATTTTTTAGGCTTTTTGTCAGACCTTTCTGAAATTGCAGTGTTGGAGAGGCCTTGTTGGTGATGTCCTGTTCATTTATTTTATTTGCTCTCCTTTCCTTGGTTCTTACTGAGATAATTAATGAAAATCTTTTGGTTACCCAGAGACATAATTAATGATGTTATTCACAAAGATCAGGGTTTGTAGAGTTAAAGAGAAATGAAATTTGGGTTGGAGACAGGGGGTGGCATTTGGGAAGAAAGGATGACCAGAGGTGGCTCCACTCAGGAACCATCCAGAAAATCTCTCTTCTCAGAGCAGTTCTGGGAACACAACTGCCAAGGAAAGTTGTCCTTGACTGCTTTTGGATGAGGTGAGTGAGATGATGATTAGCTAAAGATTTCTGGGGAAGAGGGAAAACTGGATTTAATATCTAGAATTATTTATTCCATGTTTTAGTGCATTCTGTATTGGCATCAATGTAATAAATGCATTTCTTAAACCTTTCCTCCCTCTTTTGTCATTTCCCTTTTGTTTTCCTCTTTCCCCCCCGCCCCCTCCCCCGTCTCCAAATGACCTCTTTCCATCCTTAATGAGATAACCTCTTTTGTTAATGATTTTAGAGCTGAGTAGGCTCCTGCTGATTGTGCATCTACAGAAATAATTTCACCTGAGGAGGAGCTGGAAAGGGAAGATGTTGCTGACCCCTTCCTTCAGCTGCTGCTGAATTTCCAGCCACAAGCTCAGCCTCTCCTCGCTTTCCTCCAGCCACTCCCTTGTCCCCCTTCAATCTCTGTGAAAGCACAACTTTCCTTGGCAAGAAAGGAAATCATTGCTTGCTTCATTTTAACCTTCCCTGTCACTTCCCAGATCATTTAATGATGTGAAATTTTATTTCATCTCTCTGTCCACGTATAAAATTATCTCACTAAAGGGTGCTATTTTTTTTTCTTCTCTGTTTTTTCCATTAAGTACCTTGAAGTCAGTAGAATTTTGCCAGTAAAAGACCAGGACTAGTGAATACTGCTGATAATTATTTCTTTCACTTGATGTGAAAATCTAAAGGAATTCCTAGAAAAGTGATAGGGAATCTGCTGCTTACCTCCACAGTATTTTATTTGTATTTGATAAATAGCATTCAACTTCCATTCCTATTACTTTAAAAGCATTTTTTAAAATATATTCAAGTTTTCCTCTCCAAAAAGTATGAGAAATGTGAAGTTAAGATGCCACAAGTCAACTAAAGATTAACATAATTCTGGAGATGTTTGCTAAAAAAATAACAGTTTTTCACTATTAAATTTACAGGTGCAAATTCTGCTCCCATCAAAGATGATGCCTAAGCTTAATTAATTTTAATTTATGGGATGGCACTGCTTCAGTGGGCATATTTTGGCTGTTAATGCCCAGCTGGATGGTTTTGCATTATCACACACAACTTTCACCCAATGCTGGAACAAATAAGTATCAAAGCACAAGTCAGATTAATCCTGTGTTTTTAGAGCAACTGCCTTAATCTGCCTCAGAGAGAAAAATCAGTGTACTTGTTATCATATTTGAGCAATCCATTACGAGATGTGCCAGGAGTTTCCACAGACTCAACTTCCCATTGCCTTGATTGCATTTGAATACTGCTTGTTCTCCTGAGAGCCCGCCTGGATGAGTTTTGTGGTAATTCTCAGCTCTTCTACCTGCAAAAGGTGAAATTCAGCGTTGCTAGGAAGGTGGATCCATGCAGTGTTTGCCATTAGAGAGCTCGTGTTTGTTAATTTGCACCCAAACCACTGTGCTGGGAGCCAGCCCTTCCCCCTCAGCTCAGCCCTGCAGTGCATGGCCAGAAATTCCAGGAATATCTTGTCAGAGTGATGCCATAGGATTTGAGCTTTTGTATTTTCCATAGATTTGTAACCCTGCAGTTCCTTAGTGCATGACTCTAAACTCCATACCCAGTGTCAGCTGCTGCTCTCCCATTTGGGGCAGACACAACAATTCCTCTCCAGGCCTGGCAGCCAAGGACACCTGAGTGTCCCAGGCCCTGAGAGATGGAAACAAAAGTGAGTTGGGGGGAGCAAACTTGGGGTAAATGACTTCATTAGCTGAAGCTGTAATTGGATGATGAACCCTCCAATGTGCAAATGGACCAAACTTATAAAAGTGTGAAAACCTGTGACCTGTGGTCCATTTTTGGGTGTAGCCCCTGGGGGGCTTTGTCTGCCCAAAATGTACCTGAAGGCCCTTCAATAAATAGAACTGCTTTTATTCCCTGAATTTTGTCTGGCCTCTGTTTTTAGGTAGCCCCAAAAGGCATCAAGAGGAGCCATCAGTCCCTGAGTGTGGGGCAGCAGAATGGAGCTGTGCCTGCAGCTCTCCTGTCACTCATCCCTGTCTCACGGCCCAGCACAAGCTCTCCTTTGTGTCCCACAGTCTGTGACCCCACCTGGCCTCTCCTGGGGCTTCAGGGAGGTCATTCTTCTCCTGTTCCTGGCACTGGTGAAGCCACTCCTTGAGTGCTGTGTCCAGTTCTGGGCTCCTCAGGTTAGGAAGGACGTTGAGACTCTTGAGCGTGTCCAGAGGAGGCAACAAGGCTGGTGAGGGGCTTGGAACACAAACCCTGTGAGGAAGGACTGAGGGAGCTGGGGGTGTTCAGCCTGGAGAAAAGGATGGATTTGTTGTGGGATTTGTTCAGCCTGGAGAACAGGAGACTCAGAGGTGACCTTGTCACTCTCTACAGCTCCCTGAAGGGTGGCTGTGGTCAGCTGGGGTTGGTCTCTTTCTCCAGGCAGTGACTGACAGAACGAGGGGACACAGCCTCAAGCTGTGCCAGGGGAAATTTAGGTTGGATATTAGGACGAAATTTTTACTGAAAGAGTGATAAAATAGTGGATTTGTCTGCCCAGGGAGGTGGTGGAGTCACCATCCCTGGATGTGTTTAAAAAGATTGAATGTGGCACTCGGTGCCATGGTTTAGTGGAGGTGTTGGGGCATGGGTTGGACTCGATGATCTTAAAGGTCTCTTCCAACCCAGGGATTCTGTGATTCAGAAGGGTTTGGGATGGATATGGGATAACATGAGGCTGAACTGAGAGATGTCACAGGTTACAGAGCAGGAGAGCAGCTGAGGGGTGGGCAGAGGAGCCACTCCTGGGCTGGTTGGAGCACACCAGGCACAGACTGAGCACAGGCTCCATGGAAGTGCCTCCTTGAGGAATGAGGCACAATTTGGAAGCCTGGGGCAGTGATTCTGTGCTGAGCTCAGAGGGGAAGGGTGGATCTCCCTCCAGCCCTGAGTTTTTATGGGCACCCTGGGTGAGTGGTTTTCTTTTTACTGTGAGTTTAATGTTTATGCCTACTTTTGATTTCCCAGGGCAGAGACAGCATCAGATGAAAAGTCATGGAGTGGAGGGAAGAGAAAACTGCCTGGAGCTGTCTGGACAGGGTGAAGGGCAATTTTCTACCCCACTATTGAGAGCTGTTTCAATATGAGGATGCTGTGTTTGGCTCAGAATGGACCAAAAACCACAGACAGCAGGTACAAGGAGCAGATTTTGTGTTCCACATCTCTTCAGAGTGCCAGGCCCTCTCTTCAGCCTTCCTGGAGCCTGGCCTCAGGCCACTGCACTCTGCTCTTCCCAGCTGCACTATCCAGGTTATGCTGGGAGATGAAAGGAAAGGATGTTCAGAAAACTTCAATACTTTATAAAAACGTTCTAACTTCTGCTGGTTACCTGGGGGTCAAGAATGGCCTTGGCTGGGTGAAGCAAAGCACAGCTCCCTCAGTTCAGAGCAGCAGAATGGAAAGATTTAAAGCTGTCAAGTGTTCTGCCCCAATGCACAAAATCAACCTGCAGAGAAAGTCGGGCACAGTCCTCAGAGGCTGATTTTGGAGATGGGAGGAGCAGGAAAAAATAGGGAAAAGCATTGGGACCTCATTTTTGAGGAAGTTCAGGAATAATTGCTGCAGTGGGAGCCCAGCGCAGGGCAGGATGTGCTGAACATGAACTGCCTGAATGTTTGGAGGATTTGCAGTTTGAGGGGTGTACAGCTCTCTCAGATCCTCACATTAATGCTGATAGATAAACAGAAAATTTTAGGCTTTTCTTTATTGATCCAACATTTTTCTTGAGTGAAAGGATTGACTGAAGCAGCTCTGCTTTAATCTTAGTACATTTATTTTCTTTAACTGTTTTTTGGGCTTGTATTTTCATTTTGACTGGATAGGGGAAAATACTGTATTAATGGATTAGTAATAATGCTGAAATAATGAACAATTAATAGTTCTAATTTGCCTTGCTGCACACAAGGAAGTGGCATTACCCAAGGATGAGCATTATCTCAGCACAATCTCTGTTGAATTCACGAGTTTTGGGTTTTGGTTGGCTTGCAGTTTTGTTAGGAGTAAGATGCTCCAGGTCTACTCATCCTCCCACCAGACAGCTGACAGCAGATGCTGAAGAGGCTTTTCCAAATATCTTCATCTGAAAACAGAGTGACTTCTCCTTTTCTTCTTTCTTAAGGCCCTAAGGGAATTTTGGAAGTCCTTGAAAAAAAAAATAAGGACAGAATACCTGGAGTAAAACACAAATTATAGTGTTGGGGACACATGGGAAAGCATCTGTTAGCTGCAGAGAAGGAATGTGAAGAGGCACTGGCACTCGTGTCCTCCTGGGCCAAGTTCAGCATTAGAATTCCCTTCTGTGGCCCCATCCTCCAGAAGTGTTAACTGTGGTTTTCAGGCTGGATTTCCCCCTCTTTTGGTCTCTTGGTGTGTCAGATATTCAGCTCACCAAGGCCAAAATCCATCTGTGAGTGTGCCCCAAAGGCTCTGAGTTCCCCAGCTCAGGCTCTGGGAGTGTGGCAGCTCAAGTCCAGCATTAGAATTCCCTTCTGTGGCCCCGTCTCCCAGAAGTGTTAAATGTGGTTTTCAGGCTGGTTTCCCCTGTTTTTGGTCTCCTGGTTTGTCAGATTTTCAGCTCACCAGCTCCACAACCCCAAAATCCATCTGTGAGTGAGGCCCAAAGGCCCCGGGTTCCCCAGCTCAGACTCTGGGACTGTGGCAGCTCAAAAGATGTTTTTTCTCTGGAGTTACAAGGATTTAAAGTGGTGGAGATTGCTCCTGGCCAGAAACAAACTGCTCTGGGTGTTGAATAGCAGCTCCTTATCTCCAGATTCCCAGATGGGCTCGTGGATGTCCCACTTCTGCTGGTTAGCATTGAATAGGAAGTTTTGCAAATGATTCTTGGCAGGAGCACTCATCACATTTCTATTGAGATTTAGCTCCACAGCTGAGTTTTCCCTTGCTTTTTTTCTCTCTGTACCATGCAATTAAACGGATGACCATCCTATGCAGAAGGAAATGCTTCTATCAGAGATGAAAAGAACTCAGAGTGAAGCCAGCCACACACAGCATCGGGCTTTTTAAGCCAGCTTTACATCAGTTTTCAGAAGAAATGAAAAAAGAAATGCATGTGTTAGGTATTCCTGGGCTCTGAGATACACATTTTCCTGAGACACGTGCTCATAAATGTACTGCACTCTTAAATCTGCCTTTTGAGCTGGAAAAATACTCTAAAAGGAAAAAAAAAAGACCTCTCAGTTTCTGTCATTAGGTAATGAGAACCTGTCTGTTGCCTTGCTGGCAGCAGTAAATATTTCCTGTCGTGTTCTTTATTGCCATTTGAACAGCAGGACTCCCCAGACTGGCTGGGCACTGCATTTTGTTTTGCAGGAGATTATTCTGAATCGATTGGAGAACCCTGTTCTATTTGCCCAACTTACCATAACACGTCTGTAATTCTGCATTTTCTTAAAATGTTTTGAGAATAGAAATACTTGGAAATGAATTAACAAACCTGGATCCCATTTCAGCTATGCTCCTACCCAGAGATGATGCACTCCTGGGTGATTTTTTTTGCCAAACAAGAATTTAAAAAATGAGGAATTTGACTCAGGAGAATGTTTTCAGAATTCTGGAGGATTCACTGTGCACCCTTCTGGTTTTTGTGGAGGATGAGGAGGTTTGCAGCCTGCTCTGGAGCTCCGAATTTGGGATTTTTTTCCCTGGTGTGCTCACCAGAAATGGGAACTGTGCTGATATTTGCCAATAGGTGGCACGAGTGCATTGCTGAGGTTTGCAGGTACAAACTGTGAATAAATGCCCGTGTTTAGCTCGGGGAGGATGCAACAGAAGGCACCGGGTCCATGTGAGCAGTCACTGATTCCCACGGAGGAACCACTGGCTGCAACCTGACACCTGCTGCCAGGGATGAACGAGGCATTTTTGTTACAGAGCTGAGGAAAAAAGACAGCAAAATTAATTCATAATTGTTATATCAGACAGGAATGGATTTAATATGGAGCTGTGTGAAAAAGGAATGACCTGAAATCAACCACAGCAGCGTCACACACACATATGCAAAAAGGCATTTTCTTATTAATTAATAAACTTTAATTTATGGCTAGTCTGAAAGAGGAAAAAAAAAACCAAGCAGTAAAACCAACCAAAAACTCAAGCTTTAATAGAGGCCAGCTCCAAAACCTGCTCAAGGCTACTTAAAAAATAATCAGGTTTATTTGAAATTATTTGGAGAATAAATCTCTGCTGTGCACAGGTATGGGTTTATTCACAGGAGCTGCATGATGGAAGAGAGTGGTAGTTTAGGGGGGAGGAAGTGGAAGTGCTGTGGTGATTTCTATGGAATTGCAGCCATTGGAATTGTCCCTGCAGATTTAATCCAGTCTGATGCTTCTCCCATCCCAACCCCACTGTGGAGCTCCAGCAGCTGAAGGATTTCAGTGTCCTCTTGTGCCCTGATCCCCAGGGCAGCACCAGCCTGAAACCCCTTCTTCCCTTCCCACAGAGTCCAGCTTTGGAGGTGGAGTTAAGGAAAAACTCATTTATAACTAACAGCAGCAGGGTGAAATATTTGCCTGTTTTATGGGTGCATTTTTTTTTTTTTCCAGGACTTTCTCAAGTGTTTTGCTGGCTGGGATCTCTCCAGATCTGACCACATTCTAGAGGTGATTTACAGGCTGAAGATGGGTTACCAGCCTACAGAACTCCTCATTTGAGATTCCTCAGCCTGTGTTACACGAGTGGTCAATTAGAGGATGAGAGCTCTCCAGCTGCCTTTGAAGCCTGGGAATTGATTTGTGGGGTAGGAAGGGGAGCAAAGTGTTTGGGCAGTGCCCGTGCAATGATTTTGATCCTTGCCTGGATGTTCCTTCCCTTCACAGCCCAGGTCATCATCCTGGATTTGTTGTTTCAGAGTGTGAGCAGGAAATTCTGAGAGTTAGAGCAGGTGTGGGTATTTCTTAGCCCACTTTTGTTGTATTTGTGAACTTAAAACCTTCAGAATGGCAGCATTTTCTCTTCTAAATGAGTTTATTCTCTTTTTTCCTCATTGGAATCTAAATATCAGAACAGGCTTCAGCTCCTCAGAGGGGCTTGATCCAACACACCTTTGAGAACAGGGAGTTGGGAATGTTTAGGATTTGATTTTTGTTTTCATCACATTATTTGGAGGCAACAGGTTCTAGACTTGTGCTGCTTTGCATGAAGATCTCCCTGCCCATTCTCCTCACTCAGAATTACTAATTGAATAAGTGCTAATTACTCAGCCTGTCCTGGCAGGTTGTGGCAGGGTGGGAGGGCTTGGTGTGGAAGGGGCTGTTCTAGGCTGAGTCGTGGGTTTGTTGTCTGCTACAAAACACACAAAAACTGGATCTTTCTAAGTTTCTAACAGCATTTTCCTGTGGCATTAGGGAGGGACATGCTGCAGCAGAGGAAAATGGTGATCAAGTGTTTCTACTCCCTCTCCTGGCCTGGTTTCCTTCAAGTCATGCAGATCCCAGACTGTTAAAATCACTAAATAATGGGTGTCCCCCAGTCTGAAGTCTGAGTTAGGTGTGTTCTATCAAGGTTTGACATTTTCCACTGCTTCTCCCAGAAAGTAATTTCCTAAAAACACAGGTTCTGAGCAAGCTGGTCCAGTGGAAGGTGTCCCTGCAGGAGCTCCTGCTCCACTGGGGTTTCAGGGAATTTGTGGGTAAAGCCTGGACTTGCTCGGCTGCTGGTGAATCTTGGAGGCTTCCTTCACACATCCCAGGGGCCATCTGCCTCCAGAAGGGAATTCAGACCTTGGTGTTGGCTGTGCTGAGGGTTCTGTCTGCCCTTTTGTGATTTGCAGTGTGCAGAGAGAATTTGGGGACCTCCTGCTTCCCCTGCCGGAGTCGCAGCCTGTAGATCCAGCTGGGAGCTGGTGCTTTGCTATCAGTAAAATGTCACTAAACACATTTTTATTTGAGTTTTTCCAGCCTTTCCATCGACTTTGCTATTTTTCTTGGTAAGAAATGTGTGTCATTTCATAACAGAGAGAACAGAAACCAAGATGTGAAATGTTCTTTCAGGGATGCTGCAGCTTGGTGCTGCTGTGTTTGCTGGGCCTCCTGTCGTGATTTTCCTTCTGCTGTCACACATTAACCTGACCCCAGCTGCTCACTGCTGTAATGTTGGTGACTTCAGCACCTGGGTTAGGATCCAGCTCCAGTTTGTACCCCCTGGATCCCATCCCATGGATCCAGCCCTTCCAAACAGTGGGAAGTCCCCGGGATGAGCCCTGTGCTGCAGCTCTGGCACTCCCAGAAAAATCAGTGCCTGTGGGGACAGAACGTGCCATCCCCATCCTGCAGTGCCAGCCACGTCCCTCACAGGGGACACTGTGAAGGGACAAGCACTTGGCACAGGAGGATCCACACCCCAGGGAATGGGGACTCCCTGAGAGCAGCAGAGCATGACCTGGTGCTTGGAAAAACAAAGCGAAACAGGGAATTTTTAGTTTTTTATTGCCTAGGCTGAGCCTCCTGCTGCAAATGCAAGGGCTTTTTAACTTGCTGTGCTACCTGTCAGTCCCGGAACAGATGCACAGCCTCCAGGCTCTGTGAGCTTGCCAGCTCCTGGCATCCTGCTGGGAGCTGTGGGAGGATTTTCAGTGGGAGCCAGGGCAGCCTAATAATAGCAGCAGAACCCATGGAACCAATGTTTGCACGGAGAGGCAGCACAGGTAACCTGGAGCTGGGCTTGTCTGCAGCCAGCAGAAGGATGGAGGGGGAGGAACCACAGGGCACTGACTGGAGCACTTGCTTGGCAGCAGGATGCTGAGTGCCTCGGCCAGAACAAGCAGATGTTTGAATTTCCCCAAAGCTGGAAGAAGCTGTGGATCTGTAAAAATAAACTTTTCTAAGCTGGCGTGTTTCTGCTCAAAATGGACTGGGGATAATTTACTATTTGAGTAAAACCAGAGGGATGGAAATTTCTATTTTCATTTGTGTCATGACTGGAAGTTCCATATTTCTTGATCATAAAAGCTCCTAAAACTTCACTTCAGTTGTCTGGTCATAAACCAGGTGTTATTTGAGTGAGGACATTGGGGGGTGACATATAAAACCTTTAGCTTTATTGACCTGTTCCTTCTGCTCCTTTAACAGGAATTCAACCTGTGTGACACCATGGGACAGCTGAGTGACAATGCAGGTGAGAGTCCTGACATTCCATAAAGAAATACAAAGACATAGAGAGTGGGATGGATGCTGTGAAAATCCTTCACTGGGCTGAGAAAATCCTTCCCATCTGATCACCTTGGCAGGTGTCGTGACCAAATGGTTTGGGCTTTGTTGGGTTTGGGTTTGGTTTTTTGGTTTTGTTTTTCTTCAGGACACGACTAAGCCTTACAGCTGCTCTAAACTTTAATTTTTTTGCCAAGGCTGACTTCTTTTTAGAGGAAAAAAGGAAGAGATAATACTGAGATTAGAATTGACAGGACATGAGAAAAGAGAAATCAATATTAATATAAGCATCAGAACATTTTAATTTTGGCATTTGAAGGAATAATGGGAATTGTTGATCAGAAACACCATCTGCCAAGGCAGCCTCCCTCAGCTGGTTATGGCAAATTGAGCAATGGTAAATTATTCCTTATATTTATTTCTGGTTCTGGAAAGAATCCCACAAATTGTTCTTTTGTAAAGATTATTCATAAATTTCTCCAAGCCACTCCTGCCTTTTCTCACCCCCCAGCATTCTGTGTGTTAGGGATGGACCGGAGCAAATTTATTCTCCAGAACTGGGGGAGGATCCTGTGTCCTGTGAGGGGAAGTGGGGATGGGAATAAAGCTTTGGGATAAAGCCCAAAAAATCTCCCAGTGCTGATTCCCAGGGATGCCACCTTCCAGTGGGGACTCTTCAGGAAAAGATCAGCAGCAGTGCTCCAAGCTGGACTGCAGTGCTCTCCTTTTGGGAATTTTGATTGGGAATTGATGAAAATTTATGGGGAAAAGATCCTAAAAGGCCTTTAAAGTGAAAAGTGAGAAACTACGTGCTGGCAGTGCTGCTGTCACGTGTGTTCCCATCTTTTCTGGGAGGAGTTGAGTCTTCCTAGAGCCTCAAGCTGCAGTTTGGGGCTCTTACAAAGATTAATTTCTTTTTCTTTTTTTTTTTTTTTTTTTAAAATTACTGCTGCTATTTTCTGCAGATTTTTCTCAGACCAGAGATTTGGATTGGGTGAAAAACATCCCCCCATATGCCTGGGGTGGGGGTGATGAAATACAGACTCTCCAGTATTTTCAAGGCCAATTAATTTTTTAATTAACTGAAGTACACTTGAAAATATAAAACATTCATTTGTGGAAGTTGGTCTGTTTCCAGTTATTGCTGGGTTCATTTGGCAAGTCATGTTTTTTAAAGTAGAAAATGAAATTTCTTGTGCAGAATGATGAATTGTTTCCCTCCCACAGAAGTCTTGAAACCACTTCTTTTTTTACTTTAGATTTTGTTGTAATTTGTTGCTTTTAGATTGGCACCATCTCCACCGTTTCGATTAAAAAGTGTAATTAATTTGAAATAAGATTTCATTATGGTTTTCAGTGCTTGCTTCCAAATAACTTCTAATTTCCATCCGTTTCTTCAGCATTTTTCCTAAATGGCCCTTGGTTTATTCCTGTAAAATAACCAGGCCCCACCCCCACCAGGAATGTGCCAGAAAATTGCCTGAAGTTGAAATAATATCCAAGTATTTCGTGATGTTCCAGTTCCCTTGTAGATTGAAACAATAATGAAAATGTTTTGCAATTTGCAAATGTTCCTGTATTTTTTTTTCCTAGAATTTGCTGTGTATATATATTGTTACTGGTGGAGAAAAAAAAGGTTGAACTTATGCTACCAAAATTAATGTCAAAACTAATTGACCTTCACAGGCAGATAATTTTGTGCTGCTTTGAACGTGGTCTGTAGGATCACCCCATGAATATTGCATTCATTTCACTTTTCACAAATTACTTTTTTCCCCCCTATAAAAACTCCTACAGTGACTTCACAGAATAAAGAGGAGAATAATGGAAATCTTAACATTTCCATCTTTTCTTTGGTTGTGGAGTTGACGTTGAGCTGTGTGAAGCTCATGGTGCAATGAAAAAATGAGGAGAGTTCCACTTGAAAAACAGTGGTGTAAAAAGGGAAGTTCTATTTAACTCTATTATGGAGAGTGGTTTATTTCTTTTTTTAGAGATTTTGATATGTGGAATAGCTGGTGTGGTTTTCCCAGACTGATTTTTTTGCTGTATATATTAAATATATTTATATATTTACAAAGAAGGGAAGAGAAAATGAAGTTTCCATCTATGTTAAAAAGGGGAAGGAAGGAAGGAAGGAAGGAAGGAAGGAAGGAAGGAAGGAAGGAAGGAAGGAAGGAAGGAAGGAAGGAAGGAAGGAAGGCAAGAAAAAAATAATCTCCTAAAATCTGTAATGATTTCATGTTTTGGAAGGTCCCTCCAACCCAAACCATTCTGTGTTGGTGCAGTAGTGAAAAAAATAAACAACAAAAAATGCAGCCTTGTTGCATTAATGGCAGAGGCTTAAATTCCAGCAGATTCATGCCCCTGTTGCATTTTTAATGTCCTATTTATCACATCATCTTTATGGGGTTGTCATTAGGGATTCTCTGTGGTTTCCTCTGGACATCAGGGTGTCCAGCAGTTCATAACTCAGCCCTGTGAATTTGTGAGAGATAAATTGTCCCTCCTAATGCAAACTGTCCTGGCTGCTTCAGGAGCTTTGGCTGAGTGAGCCCTTGGAAGCTCTGCTGATGGAAACTCCCCCAGAGGGGCAGATCTAAAAATCCCCAAACATTGTGGACTTCAAGCAGTGGGATTCAAAATCATCACCCAAGCCCCCAGCTGGGGCACTGCTTATCTCCAGAAATTCCTCCTTTTTTGCCTCTTTGCTCCAAAAATAGGATTGTGGGTCTCCAGGTCTGTGCAGGACTGGATCTGAGAGCCCTGCCCAGAGCAGGATGTGTTTGCATGAACAGCCCAAAGAAGGAAAGCTTTATGAGTAATAATAATAATACAAATGTTATATAAAAATATCAAAAATTGCAATAAAAATATTAAAAAATTGTAATGAAAATATAAAAAAATGGTAATAAAAATATGCCTGTTCTATTAAAGGGAGGATCTGGTTTGAATCTCCCTTCCCAGTCAGGGGAAATATAAAATTTTACAATTTTTGAAGGATATTTATTTTTTTAAAGAGTATTTAAGTGCTGCACATGGAGCTGGTACAGAGGTGGGGAGGTTCCCCACGTCTGGTGCTGGATCTGGTGCAGTGAGTGGGAATTGATGGATCAGAGCAGACAGAACCTGCTTTGATGGTCACTAGTCCTGACCACAGCCAGTCAAGGGTTTCACCACTGCCTGGGATCCACTGTGGAGATTTTTTTAAGCCCTTCACACATCTAGGTCATCAAGATCTCCATTTTTAATGGGTTTGCCAAGCAGCTACCTGTGCAGGCAGGAGCCTTGATAAACTTCCTTCAAGCTCCTGTCATGCCAAGGGTTCCGAGCACAGAGAGGAACATTGCATATCTCTGCCTGCCAAAGGGATCCTTGGCAAGCTGTGCCCCAGCAATTCTGATTTGTTTCCATTTAATTAATGAACACTTCCCTGCTTTGTGATTATTGTCCTTGCCTGAAGTTGTTCCCATTATGGGGATGAATAAATAGTTCTTGACATTCCTTTCTACCTGCTTTGTAATTTGTTACACCGTCAGGGACCCGCAGCTTGTCCTTGCTTTGAGTTCCTATTAATTCTGTTTATTTTTGTCTTTTATATGATTTCTGTTTTGTCCTTCACAGTTTAAAAAAATGAATCTTAGCACTGGTGTTCTTTCACTGCTAATACAAATATCTTTCATCTTTTTTCCTTTGTCATGGAGTAGATTTCTTTGATTCAGGTAGGAGGTTCTCTTCTAATTCTTGTACCTTTTCCAGGAGCTGTTTGTGCCACATAAACATGTGAGAGGAAGATAAAAAGGCAGATAAATTAATACAGGCATTTACTGAGCACAGCAAAGGAATTCTCCCATTTTGCTGTGGGTTTTGTGTCTCTGTTCTGTTCCTTTGAACGTTTTTACTGAAGCTGGATTGCAAGATTTGGGCCAGGGCAGATCTCAGGTGTGATGTGAGGAAGCTCCAACCCCAGGGTGTGGTTCAGAGTCATGGAATGGTTTGGGTGTGAAGGAACCTTAAAGCTCCTCTCATTCCAACCCTGCCATGGATGGGGCCACCTCTCACTTGCCTCTGGATCATGGGGAATGACAAAGGGACGTGGCTGGAGCACATTCCTGGGGACAGCTCTGGGAGCGGCTGCCAACAGCCGTGTTCTCCATTTGTAAATTATCAATAAATGACTCCTACAGTCAATAGATAAATTATTCACAAAGCAAGCAGCAGGTTCTAATCATCTCCAGATTAATGCCTTCCTGGCAGTGCCTGTGCTAACACAAATAATTGCCTTGGCATGTGCCAAGCTGTCCCACGGATTGCAGCGGCACGAGGCTGCCCTGTGCGAGCTGCCAGCCACAGGTACAAAAATTCCTCCCCTTTTTGGGGCTTTAAACCCCCTGTCCCATGAGTTTGGTGCAGAACAGGTAGCTCTGGTTATCCTGAGGGGGAGGCATCCCAGGATTCTCTCTCCTTTGTCCCAAGAAAATTCCCAGCTGTGCTCAGTGTGCCCCCATCAAAGATGGATGAGCACAGCATTCCCTGCACTGAGAGAAATCCAAGTTGAATTCCTCAGGACTTGTTTCCATGTCCCTTTGGAAACTGGGGGGATGTTATTGAAGTAGGGGAGTCGGTTCAAAGGGGGAATCATCCCAGGATTGCCTCTCCATTGTCCCGAGCAAATCCCAGCATGGCACAGCTGTGCTCAGCATGTCCCCATCAATGATGGATGAGCACAGCATTCCCTGCACTGAGAGAAATCCAAGTTAAATTCCTCAGGACTTGTTTCCCCTTTGGAAACTGGGGGGATGTTATTGAAGTGGGGGAGTCTGTTCAAATGAGAAAAAAATAAAATAAAATTCCCAGCAGGAGCTTTCCTTCAGACTTGATTTGAATGCTTGAATATGGATCCGTTGGAGTTTGCTCTTGTTTATTCCCTGCACATAATTCATCCTGCTCTACTCGGAATGTGTTATTGGAGACTAGCAGGGGCAGCAGAAGGAAAACTTGTTTGCATGAGTGTAGCTGGATTTCCTGGCTAATAGGACAAATTCAGTGCCAGGGGACTGGCAGGGAGCAGACTCAGGGACATTTAAAGCCTCAGTGAGACAAAAACAGGTCACATTAAATAAATGTGTGTGAATGTTTCCTCCACAGGGCTGGTGACAGCTTCATAATACTGAAATCCTGTGAAAAACTAATGAGAATCTGGAATTACCCAAAATTAGAACAACTTCTGCCTGAATGTCTTCAGATCTCACTGATCTGAGGTTTGATTTTGAATCTAATGAAAGAGTTAAATTAAAAACAGCTACTGAGGTGTGAGTTTTCCATTTTGAGCTCGTCTCCATTTGGGAGCAGGTTTGTTGGTCCTCGCGTGTGCTGACAGATTGCAGAGCTGCAGTGGCAGTTTGAAGTGGAGTTTATCTTTTTCAATAAAAATGTCTTTAGGAGAGAGAAAAACTGGTTGTTCCTCTCTCTGGATCCAGCAGTTTTGTCAGTGCAAACAGTTTCTGCTCAACCAAATATTAAGGAAATAGTGATTAGGCAAAGCAAAAACTCCTCTTGTTTTGACAGAGACAAAAAAATTAAAATACTTTAAAAATAATACTTGGTCATGAGAGGAAAAGACAATAAGATTAATTCAGCACTTTCTTTGAGGAAAATGGGGATTTTTTTTGAGCCTTCATGAGAGATTGGCCTCATCTCCTCTGAGATTTTTTCCCGTTGATGTTTACCAGTGAGGAACCCACGGATGCAGCTGCAGGAGGATTCCCCCTTCCATCAGGAGAGTCTGGGAACACCTGAAATGCTGTCAAAAATCAGATGTGAAGATCCTGTGCTCTCCTTAATCCTGCATTTCTCCCTTGATTTATGGATTTTTTTTCCTTCGGAATATTACATTTTGTACGTCTCAAATCACATTTCTGGTGCTGGTGGTCAGAGGTTCCCAGACAGAGGAATACAGTGTTCTGTGAAGACTGAAATATATTTAGGCCTTTGTTGGGGAAGCTTTGGAACAGCTTCAAAGTCTAAGGGTAGGAGCTGCTCAAACCTTTAAAGCACATGGAGAAAATTCTGCGCCTCTTAATAAATTCCAGTGGTGAGGGAATAAAGAATGGAAAGTCTAATCCATGGCCATGTCTGAATTATAGAATTTCAAGATATAAAATCAGTTCAGTATCATGTTTAAAATTTGTTTATGAAGTTGGGTCATAGAGTTTGAGTAGTGTTTTAATAATTGCTTTTATTTAATAATTGATAAAAAATTCTTATTTTTTTTTTATTCCTCATTTTAGCTCCTCAGTTCATCCTCATTTTTGTAATTATCCTTGTAAAATTTCAGTCCATGTTCTTAAATGTTGCTGTGATCTTTTTGGCAATATATGGCATTAAAATGTGTCCAAAGACAGCTCAGGAGAGGTCAGAAAATACTGGCATTTCACAGGAGGCTGTGACAAGACAACAAAACTACAAGGAAACTCTGCTGTCACCTGGATGTTATCCCTTGGCAGTTTTGTTGCAGAGCCATAGTTAAAACTCCAAGCTTGGACGTGCTGTGCTAGGAGTTTCCTTCCATCTAAACTTTGTTTATTTTTAATAATTCTTTCCATTTTATTTGAATTTATATGTTATGAAATACCTTTTTTTTCTTTTTCAAAGCTCAGAATTTCTTTTTTTACAAATCAGAAATCCTAATCTTCATGGATTATGGATTTATGTTGTAAAATAAGGTGCTGATTGTTTCTCTTGGGAGCTGTTTCTGGTGTAACATGAACTAAGTCACTTGCAGCTCATTCAAAATGAGACTCAGTTGTGCTCTGGAGATGTGCTGCTTTCTTCTGGAGTTTATTTTGTTATGAATTGGGAAATGCTGACTGAAATCAGCAAAAATATTGATTACTGCTCCTTTGTGGCATGGCATGGATTTGGTCAGGCTGCTTCATCCCATGGGGAGTTGAAGCAATAATTCAGGAAGGAAAAGTCACCTCTATGGGATAATTCACATCTGCATTTTTTTTTTTCTGGAGACTGCCTCTTGACCAAAACTTAAATTGAAAAGTAACAAATATCCTCTAGAAATCACAGATAATCTCTCCACACTCGTGGAACTGATTGTTAAAAGAAACCAGTTAAATCCTCTGTCTGATTTTACTGATGCCTAGAACCAGCCAGAACATTCCAGCCCCTCTTATCAGCGAATAATTCATGTCCTACGAGTGCAAAACCCAACAAAACTAAACCAAGATGTGTAAATATCTGTGTTCAGGAGTTGAACAGCTCATCTTTTGGGTAAGACTATTATAAAGTCATTTGGAGGGAGAAGCTCATACATAAAAATGAATGTTGCCATGCAACAAGTGCTAAAGAAAGAACTACAAGATTTAAGCCTTAATTAATTTCCCACAGCAGCTGGGAATGTTCAGGAATAAGGAAATTTGGAGGCAGCAGTGTTAATTAAGGCTCATTTGCTAGAAATCTCTGGCCTGTAATTGATAACTCTGATGTGTGATGTGATAAGAAGCCCAAGTGATGTTTTCCATGATTGTGGCAATATCTGTGTTGTTTACTATTTATGCAAGAGAATTCTCTGCTTCTCTGATTTACTGAAACTGATCTGCCAAAACTGATTTACCAGGTTGTGGGGCCGTAGACAGAGACTGGCTCTGTGGAAAAATCAAAGAGATTTTGGGACACAATGAACCTGTTACTTTTTCTTTTTTGTGACTGAGTTCCTTGTAGATGAAACTTGATTTATCCATTGAGCAAAATGCAAGAGAACTTTGGTGATGCTCTCAAATACTGAGGTGAGTTGATGACCATAAAACATGGAAATATAAACAGGAATATTTTCATTTTAATCTGTACATTCTCAGCTTAAACTCCCCAGTGAGGAGCTGCAGCCTGCACAGCCGTGGAAGGGATTTAATGCACAAAAACAGAGGTTCTGATATTGGTGCCATTCAGGAGGAAACGTTGCTGCAGTCGGATCACACCTTCCTGGGCCGTGTTGTTTTCCTTCCTGAAGGAATTAATCTCTGCCTCACAGAAGACAAATGATGAAGGAGGGGAGCTCTCTCCGAGCCACTGAAATGAAGGCTAATTTTTGAGTGCTTTCCAAATGATCCATGGAAAAGATGAACATAAAGGTTAAGTTCTGCTGCGTGGCTGTGATGCAAAGGGCAGGTTTCTAGTCCAGCAGGTGCTGAAGCAAGCAGAGATCTCCCATCCCAGGAGCTGCCACAATTATGGATTAGGCAGGGTTGGGGAGCATTTGTTTCGTTTCGCTGTTTCTCATGTCCCACCCCAAGTGCCTTCGCCTCTTGTTCCAAAACCCCTCTGGTTTCTGGTGGCTCTGAAGGCTCCTCTCAATTCCAGTGGCAGGGGCTGGCTGAGTCCTTGTTGCTTTTGCCCTTCCCTGCAGCTCCAGGCCCTGGAAGGAGCCCCTATCTAAAAGGATTTTTATCTTTGCTGTGACCAAACACGAGGCGTGTTTGCTGCAAGAGGACGGGAGCTGTGCTGCCTTATCTCAGCCCGCAGAAAACAATCTCAGCCCTGATAACCCTCCCCTTTACAGCCCTATCTGGTTAGTCAGGATCAGAATCAAGTCCTGCCCATCATGTTTCACCAGCAGATGTGTTCCATGTGTTCCATGTTGGCTGGGGCTCTGCAGGGAGTGGGAACAGCCATCGCCAGGGGCACCAGTCCCTCGGAGATGATTCAAAACATCCAGCTCAGAGATTAATGGATAGCATCAAATAAAATCACAGATCAATGTGGCAAAGGATCATTGTAATGTGTTTGTAATCATTCCCCCAGCCATTGGCTGGCCTATCTCCCTTAAATATTGCCAGGGTTGCTTATCTGGAGGTAGCACAACAACTCCCTGAGCGTTTTATCACCTCCTTTAAAAGTGGAGTCAATTACAACTCCAGATTAAAATAGTGATGTACTTCAGGGAATGAAAATGATATCCTGTGATGTGTTTTCTGAAATTGCTGGTGGGGCCTGGCTGAGTCATAACTCAGAACTTCATGAAATTAATGGAAAGGCTTTGGAGTCAATCTCGTCGTGGGCTGGGGGAGGATGCAGCTTCCTCCTGCACTGATGGCATGGGCAGGGCCTAAAATCAAGAACCACAAGAAGCACAAAGAGGATTCATCTGCCCAACATCAGAGAGATTCAGCCTGTGAATTAAACAAAAATTGTGGGGAAAATACGAGAAGGGCTGTGCATCTTCCTCCGTGAGCCAATAACTCTGATTGTAACAGAACATCTTATTGCATATTGCACAAATGTAATTGTTCTGCAGAGGGAAAATGTGCCAATGGCCCTCAAGTATGTCAAAGGCTGTTGCAGAGGGGAGTGGAATCTTCTGGGTTTCCTTTCAGGGCAGACTGGGCAAGAGGCACTGAACTCTAACTGCACTAGGGATATTTGAGATGGCAGGAAAATTTTCTTAATGATGAGATGTACCAGAGCTTGGTTTGACTCGAGAATGGGATGCTTTTGTTCCTTTTTAATCATCTGTGTGTCCTGTTGTGTAGCTCTGTGATCTGCTCAAAATAGATCCTTCAGCTGTTTCACAAACCCCTTGGACCCCTTCATGTCTCACTTCAAGCAGATTAAGAAAGAAAATCCTTAATATCCTTAATAATCCTAATGTGTGAAAGAGGGGAAATAGCTTTGGATTAGGCTATTTTCAAAACACAGGTTTCTGAATGTTTTGTTTTAAAAATCGTGTTTCTTAAAACTTTACTGTCAAGTTCTTGATCAATTCTAATCATTCCTGTACCTACATGAGAGAGACATCTGTGCCTGTTCAAATATAAAAAGGTTTGTAAAATTTTTTTTCTCATTTGAATCTTGGCTCTTATTCCTTAAATTGTTTTTTTTTCCCTTCAAGAGTGAATCCAGTTCAATCCACATGAAAGTTACATGCAGCAAGAGAGATTACTGCCCATGTCTTAACATAAAGATAAAAAAGGGTTTTCTGGCATAGGAGGTCAGAGATGATACAAGGCAAAATTGAGCTGTAAATGCTGTTGACTTGAGTAGGGGGAGCAGAGTGTGGGATGAGGTTGAGATGCAAAGGATCAGTGCAAAATGCAGCTTCAGAGCCCTTAACATGCACTCTGAGGTCAGAGGTTGCCGTGGAGCTCGGATCTGAAAGTCTGTCCCAGTGACAAGTTACATAATGTGAGATATTCTGAGGCTTCTCAGTGAGGTGCCAGTTCATTTTTAGATGTTGCCAGATTATTCAGATTTCACTTGGTGTGACAGTCTTCCAACTCAGATTGCCTTCATTTGATCTGCATCACTCAGAAAGGAGACACGGAACAATTGGGTTCTGCATTTGGAGAGCCAAGCTAAATTCTGATGGAACTGGGTGGAGGAAGAGTGCCTGGAGACCAAAATCTGGAATAATGAGGCTGAAGCAGCTTTGCAGGGGCTGGGGGATCATAGATTTAAGTCATTAGCAATGTACATTCTGTGTCCTATTAAAAAAAAGAAGTAATACTTTATGTCTGTGTATGTGTGTGTTGTGTAGGGATCTGGGTTTCACTGAAGTCAAAATACAAAGAAAGGGAAAAAAAGTCATTGAAGAATTTCCTACTTGATAAACAGGAAATATTTATATCCATGGATGTATGGTTTCTTTAAATATATGTTGAAAAGTGTTGCCCTGAATTGTTTGTTTCTGATGTTTCATTTTGTTATAAGCTGATCATAAAGGAGTGATCTCCAGGATAAAATCTGGGGGAATATAGACAGGGACTGTTTGTGGTGTTTTCAGAACGGGATTAAGAACAGAATGAATCATTATGGTCATAGCAAAACGAATTTAGTAAAGCTAAAAGCCATTTTGTTGGGCAGTTCTATTAAAATTTTGATAGAGAAGGGAGTAGATGAAGGCATGGGATGAGCATTGGAGCTGGATGTGAGGGACAGAGCTGAGCAAGGGGATCTGAACCAGACACTGGCTGGAAGGTGGAGATGAGATAGGGAATTGGGAAGGGGAGGGAAAGAGTGGCTTAGCCACATCCAGATCCAGACTGTTTAATGTGACAGGACAGGGACATGCCCTTTTTGAGAGAATTCCCTGCAGTGCCCAAGCACTGAGAGAGTTCTAAAAGAGGGGATATTTGGGGCAAAGTGCACTGGTTGAGTACTTGAGTCCTGGGGCTGTTTCCTGCTTTTCAGGGCTGGTGGGTTTTTTTCTCCCCAAGAAATAAAGCAGATCCCTTTTTGGCATTTGGCTTCCACCAGTGATTCAGAGTTGAGAATATTTCAGTGGAGCCTGAAAAAACCAGCAGGACCCTGCGTGATGCAGAGAAATTGGCTGGCAGCCTCTCCAGGTATTTGGGGACCAGTTTTACCATCTCAGCTGTTGACTGGTGTGGATCTGAGAGAGGGGACTGTGATCTTTGTGATTTATCAAATCTTTGGCAAACTAATCCTCAGGCAGGCCCTGGCTGCTGCTCACTGCCAGCAGGTGTAGGGCAGGTGATAAAATAAAGGGGCCACAGGGCTTTGGATTATTTTGAAGGTTGATTTTACTCCCACAGAATTCAGCCAGAGCCTTGCTATTGATGTGGGAGGGAATCATGGAGCTTTTATCCATAGGAGCCTTCACCAGTGGGCTCAGTACAGGAGTTAAATCTTGTTGTTGATCCTGGTATTGTGGCTGCTCAGTGGACCTTTGTCCTGGCTTTGGAGAAGGATCAGGAATCAGAATTTGTGGAGATGAGAAGGCTATTTCCCAGACCAAATTTGAGAAGTCTGCTGATGCCTTTTTCTGCTCTTAGGAAATAAAGGCTCAGACAGGGTCAGAGGGTTGGGGGTCGTTTCCCTCGGTATTTTAATAGGATCCCATTCCATGGCTTCTGCTGTCCAGGTAGAACGCGCAGCAAAAGCCCCGTCCCCCCAGTCGAGGGTACAATTAAAGACTCTACTCATTAGCAGATCTACCAGGAGGGCCCAAGAAGGGCCTGGGTGGGCTCACTTCTAGTTTACAAAATCTGTCCTACTAGGAGACCTTGAGGGCCCACGAAAACAGAGTGTTTGGTGTCTAACTCTACGTGGCTTCAGGGGTGTTTAGTCTACTGGCCCCATAAACACCATGAAACCAGGCTGAACTACCACCTAAAGCATCACAAGTGTGCATGCTGATACTTGTGAATGTAGGGAACAGTGTAAGAAGTATTCAGGAGAAAAGCAGAAAAATCCTTCAGGCATCACTGCCTTCTTCCTGTCACCCACCTCCCAACACCCAATACTGGTTCTCCTGGTTTATCCTCTGACCCATTTTGCTTTCAATTACAGCAACAGGAACTTTGCTCAGCTCAGGAATTCCTGGCAGTCTCCTTGACTCCAGCTCCAGCCCTGTTCCTGTCTTGCACTGTGCTGACTCCCACAGTTCCAGACATTTGATTGCCAATGGGTTGCAGGATCTCACATCCCGGTGCCTTTTAAAGCTGAGTTCTGCCTTTCAAAGTGCACAGATAAAATAGCAAGAGCCTGAGTCTCACAGCAGTGAGGAGCTGGAGTGTCTGAGGATGCTTTCAGTGAGAGTCTGAGAACACTTTCACTCAGTAATTCCAACTGCTCTGCCTCCTTGGCAAATCCTGACGGGTTTGATACGTGGCAGAGGAGTGAACTTTTAGTACATTGCAAGGCTCTCATCCACCAGGTTTGTTGGTAGTTAAAATAAAATCTTGCTGCCACTTCTTGGGGTTTCAAATCCTCACAGCCAGGCTGCATTTTCAGAGCTTTTCTGCTCTGTTACGCCTCTGGCAGAGACAAAAATTTGATGTGTGCCATTTATTAAATTTGTACCCAAACCCCACCTGAGCTTTGGTTGGAATCTTTATACACCAACAGAGCCCCTTGCAGCAGTTCCTCCCCTTCTGTTACTTACAATAATTAATATTTCTCAAAAAATAAATTGCTGTTTGTGTTTGTCAAAGTCCATGAAAATAAATTCAGGCAAATTGAATTTCTGAGGGTTTTAAAATTACTTCAGGGAAATCCCCTGGCCTGTGCTCCACTGGAGGTTTGGTGATCCCAGCTGGAGCTTTTCTCTTGTAGCCTGTGCATGGGGGATGCCTCTGAGAGTACAAATAACAGAAACAGGGATGAACAACTCCAACATGCAAGATCTTGCTCTTTTCCCCCAGAAGAATTCAGCTGAATTTCTGAATGATGTCACAGAGAACACAAAGTCCCTCCCACATGACCCAGCTGCTGCTCTTTATTCTGAATTTTCCATAAAATTAACAAACTATACCCACGAGTTTCATTTAACATTATCATTTTCCTCTCTGAAAAAGCTTTTGATAAGTAGCTTAATACAAAACCTGTGTAGTTATGGGGTTTTTTCTTTAATTTTTTTTTGAACAAGAGCCTCTATCCCAAAGGAAGGAATTTATAAACCTTGATAATCTCACTTTAGTCTGACGTTTAATTAATTTTTATTTCAGTTGCTCAGTTTCAGGGAATCTGTTTTGCAGGAAGAAATAGAAAATGGGAGCATTGTGAATTCTCTTTAAATAGAAAAAAAAAGGCATGAAAACAAGCCCATAGGAGAGCAGTGCCTCCATTCAGAACAGAGTCTTTTTATTCAAGTTTCTTTTAATGCAAACCATTCAGCTTGCTGGTGGTTTTGTTATTCTGAGAGATGGAGAGTTTGAATGTTTTGCAGGACTGCTGGACCTCAAAGCAGGCTGAGCACAGTCAGGGCTGTGGCTGCACTGAGCTGGAACCTGAATTTTGTCATTAGTGAATGGATTATTCTGCATTTGCTGAGCCTCAGGAGCAGAGGGCAAAATCAGCCCAGCAAAAAACCCCAATTTACACCTGAATGCTGAACCTGGCCCTAAACAGTTCTCCTGGAAATCAGAATTCCAAAACCAGCAAGAAATGGCTGTAGGAAATATGAATATGTGACACAAATCATTGGATTGGTGATAGAGGGAACCCAAAGGTAAATTTTAGGGCTTTGTTCCTGTTCCTACAGCTTTCTTTGGGGTTGAGTGTGTGAGATCAGGGACTTCAGTGATGAGGGTAAAAAGCAAATGCTCTTTCCTGATGCCTGATTTTAATCTTTGGGGAAATAGGTAAAGTTCAGCACATGTAGTAATGATAATGAATTTGTCTACGTGGAACACATCTCATCAAAATAGAAACCCCTTGGTTATAATTTAGTTTTAAACAGTGACAGAACCATTCCTTCATCCTTTTATCTTTTAAAAGTTGAGGCTCTGGTGGGTTGACCAATATTCCAGTGAGGAACAGGTATTTTTTTCTTTGATTTATTGATTTTTTTATTGTGATTCCTCTGTGCAAGATGAGCACATGATGTTGGCATCTGGGGGAACCGTGGTGCTGTGGGAGGGTGAAATCCTTTCCCAATTTTTCCCAATGGAGCATCCAGGGCTGTCAGTGTGGGTTTGGTGTGGTTTGGAAGCTGTAGAGATGTCTGGTTTTTCTTCTTCATCTGAAATAAGACCACTCTGAACAGAAAGTTCATATTTGTTTTCAATATATAAAGGAGGTATTTAAAGTTTTTTTCCTATTAATTAAAGCTTTCTGAAGTGGCATAATGAGATTTACAGATGCTACAAGCAAAAATCTTATAGATTTTTTAAAGAAAAAAATTAAATGATGCTCTAGAAGCTGATAGACTCTGAACTGATGAAATGGTTCTTTTTGTGCTTTAAAATTGTGTTTTTAGCTGTGCTGGAGCCTTTCTCTGTTGACTTTTGCAGTGTCACCAGACCATGGCAGATCTGTGCTGCTGTGTGTGTTAAATAACTTCATTTTCAGGCCTATTTGTGACAGTGGTTACATTTTTAATAAGGTGCAATTAAAAGCCAACCAGCATCATCCCGTGTCTGTAGTGCTGCCTTTCAGAAATGCAAGTAAATACAAATATCTGCTGCATTTCCCTTTGTTAATTTGTTTTTCCTTTGAGCATCTTCAGTGGGAACGGCGACAGCGACTCGCCAACTGCAGAATCAATAAACACATTTCACATTTATTTCAGGACTGTGCAAAACAGCAGAAATCTTTGCTGTTAAACACCTCATTTGCAGAGCTGCCCCGCTCCCAGTGGCTGATGGTTATTGAGATTTTTCTCCCGGATATTCTGCTGGAAGCTCCTGTTTTTACCAGGATCGGTGTCTGGGGGAAGGCAGAGATGATTTGTGTGTGGTTTGACTCACTCTGAGCAGCAGCAAGGAGAGGCATGTTAAGGATGGAAATAATGAAAGATAATAGTGGATAATACATCAATTACTCCCCTTACCTTGGCCACTTTCCGTCCGTGAGAGGAACGTTCCTGAGAGGAGGGAATTGAACAGGTATTTCCCATGAAAATTGGTGATGTGTGCTGCTCTGTCAGAGCTGATTTACTGATGACAGCCACTTTATTCTGATTTGTTTCTCCAGTCAACCATCTTGAAAAAATATTTTGTGCACTTGACAGATGAGATTGTTTTTAGTTAAAAAAAATTGAAGTTCTTGTCTTGAAAACTTCAGGAGAAATTGCAACATATTGAGCTTGTAAAATTGAAGTTTGCCTTCAATTCCATCCTTTTTTTTTTTTTTACCTCAATTCCATCAATTCAAATTCTTGAAAGGGAATATCAAAATTGTTTCCGACTCTGTGGGTTTCTTTTACCCTCAGATTTAAAGAAGATTTTGTGTATTTGATTTTTATTTTAACATTTGTGACATTCCAGTGTTTGTGGGTTGGTGGTTTCACACCCCTTTCCAAGGTGCTGCTGTGCTGCTCAGTGTTCAAAGGCATTTAGGAATTTAGTGTTAATAATGCAAAACTTGTGCCTAGGAATGTGTCTGGATTTTTTATCTGTGGGTGTGTCAGAATTCTCCAGAAATTCCAAGATCCAGATTGAGCGATTGGTGTCGTAGGTCTGTGAAAATATAAACTTATTCCTCAGGAATTTTGAGGCACAGGAGGAATATTGCTGAATTTTTGTGTAATTGGAACTTCATCTAAACAAAAAGGAGGTAGAATAGATGAGGGTTGTTAAAATGAGAGGGAATTTCTAAACTGAGAGGGAATTTGTAAACTGAGAGGCCACACTGAGCTCGAGGAAAGGTTTTTTTCTCTGTTTTCACCTTGGAGTGATTCCTTGTGTGCATGGCTGTGATTGTGCTGGAAAACAACTCAGTATTGGGGTGGTTGTGCTTTAATAGTTTTACTTTTTGCTGTTAATTTAAATAAACCTGCAGCAGAGTTTAAAAATCACCTGGGTGCTGGTGGTCCCCCCTCCACCTTGCCACACGGGAAAATGGAATTTCACCTCCACTGAGCACAGCACTCCCAAAACCTGCACACAGGAACCCTTGGGATGTCACAGAGAATTCTCCCACGTGTTATCCCTTTGATTTCCCTGCCACAAAAATAAAATGCAGCCCTTAAATCTGCCTGAACTGCAGTGTGAAAGCTGAGCAACCCCCAGTTTTTATATTGGCTGCCTTCCACGAAGTGATTCCAAGATGGGAAACAAACCAAAGGGCACAGAGTTCCAGGACATTTGGATCTGCTGCAGCTACAGAAGTCAAAATTCTCCTGAATTCCTTTCAGTTCCTTCCCCAGGCAGGCTGTGACCCTGCAAAGGACAGCAGAGCTTCAGGAGCTGGGGAGTGAGAGGAGAAAATCAACCCCCAGGATCCACATGGGGAGAAGTGTGGATCTTCTCTTCCTCACTGGTTGGCTTTGGGGTTTTTTGCTATTCCTCCTTTTTTCCTTTGGGAGGAATGAATGCTTCTTTGTGGTATTTTGGTCAAAGAGAGGAGGAGGATCACAGAATGATTTGGGTTGGGAAGGAACTTAAAGCTCATCCAGTTCCACCTCCCTTCCACGTGCAGGGGACACCTCCCACTGTCCCAGGGTGCTCCATGCCCTGTCCAGCCTGGCCTTGGGCACTGCCAGGGATGGGGAAGACAATCCAAGGACTTTAATTAGTCAAGACAAAGAAGGGCTGGAAGGAAAAAAGCGGATTTTAAGAGTATTTTATTTCCAAGAAGTTCAGTTTTTCTCAAGAAAACCCTGGCCCACGTTTGAGTTGAGAAGCCTGGAGTCACTCTGTCATCATCGTCCATGGGAAGGTGAAATTGTTCTTTCCCAGCCATCTCTTCAGTTCAAACTCCAGTTTTTATCACAATGACCCTGATTTCCATTGCTTGGCCTGGGGATTCAGTGAGACAAGGCAGAGAGAAACTGGGGAAGAGAAATCCCTAGAAAATAATGAGTGATCAAAGGTGGCAAATTCATCCTTGAGAGCAGGGGGTGATGAGGCACAGGAGGGATCTTGAGGCTGAATATTCAAGTTTAGGGAGGCAAAACCAGCAGTAAAATCTTAAGTCTTTTCAAATGATAAACATGAAGGATTCTCTCCCATGAAGGATTCATCCAGCAGAGGATGCTCAGGTCTCTTCCCACTGTCCCTTCCAGAGAGATTTTACCCTGATTTTAGTCACCCAGGCAGAGTTTGCAGCTCATCCTTATCTCAATAAGAAACAAGTCATTAATGGAAACCTTGAGTGTTTTCTAGCATCTGTTTAGCTACAGATGAATTCAGACACACAGCAAAGACCTTTTTCCTACCTTTTACCAAAAGTTTATTTTTCACCACCTTATCTTTGAAAGTCCTGAGAAACCGGGACTGAGAATATTTTCTTTTTGTTGTTGTAATCTGTCTAGGAAGATAAAAGTATTCCTTTCTGACATGGAGGACAACATTAGGGATTTCACATTTCCCTTTTAACTCTCTTTTATCAGAAATATTGACTGTCATGCTCTATTTTTTTCCCCTCATGTACAGCAGAGCTTGCAGATGCCTGAATCTCCAGGGGAAACAGCAGTATTTGTATGTGAGGAGTAGAAAGGTGGATGGAAATTTGTTAAACATTTACTGATTTTTTTTTATTTTCATTTTTTTGCTGCAAACACAGCCTGTTGTGTGGGTTGCTTTCATAACAATCTCTTCTCCAGTGTTCCTAGTGTATAATCAGTGTCCACAGCAGGTTCTCAAACTCTGTTAGGTTGTTCAAAACTTCTAAGGAAGGGTTTTTCCCAGTGACTTTCCCAATTCCTGCTCCTGTCCAGCCTGAGACAATTCCTCCCTCCATCCCCAACAATTGCAGACATTGGATATGAAACCATCTGAGTTTGGATGTGCTGAGATTCTGTTCTAAGTGAGATTCAAAAGTAGAGGAATTACAAGATATATGATATTTATAGCCTTGATTCCAAGTTTCTTTCTTCCTCCCTTGTTTGGATCCAGGTTTTTTGGAGTGTTTGAGGTCTGGAATTGTGTCTGTGTTCCGGGAGTGATGGGAAGGGATGTTCAGGGTTTGTTACCACCTTCCCTGACACCCTGCTCACACCTGGGTTTGTTTAATTCTGCTGCAATCCAGTGGCCCCTGTTGTTTTCTGCTCTACCAAAGGAATGTGGAAGTATTTGAGGGTTTTATAAAGCAGCTCAAACTCCCTCCTCTGAAATATTGAAATAAAACCTCCTTTTCAGCAGGGTGAAGGTGCTGTGACTCGACTGGATGGCGGGAAATTTGTGAGGAAAGAAGTGATGAAATTGGTCCTTAATAATTTTAAATAATTTTATTATAAAATATGAAGAAGAAAAAAAAAACAATCAGTTTTTCCCTTTGTGTACCCCCTATCCCTCAGAGCTAAGTGTATGAAAATTCACCTAATAGGAAAAAATTAGGCATTTAAATGGAGAGTCATGTTTTTCACCTGCTTTCAGGTTGCAATAAAATGCCATGCTTGTCACTGAGGTGTTCTGGGTCACTTGCTTGGCTCAGAAAAGCTTGGTATCTAATTAAAAATGTCACTTTGTGTGCTGTAATTGTCACTTCTTGCCACGGAGGGGCCAAGGGAAGGGACAGATGCAGCAGAGTTGTCACAGAATCACAGGAGGGGTCAGGCTGGAGGGACCAAGGGGCTCCTCTGGTGCCATCTCCCTCCCTGCTCAAGCCCAGGATTGCATCCAGACACTTCTGGAATATCCTGGCACCCTCTGGGCTTATCTGAACAGCTCCAACTTGAGAGATAAGGGATGGCTGTGGGTGGCCCTGGCTGTTCCTCTTGGTTATCTCCAGGTGAGTTACATGGCAGGCACATCGATAAGAAAAAAAGGCAATTTTTAGATAGCACCTTTTAGTAAATCATGAAGAAATAGCACAACATTGTTACTGATTATGCTGCCTTTAAAATGCAGCTTGGAATGCAGATGCATTCTGGTTCCTGTTAGAGCTGTGGAATGCAGTGTTTAAGTGTTACTGAAAGTGTTTTGGAAGGAAATTACTCCTTCTTCAATATCAGTTTGCAGAGTTCTTTTAGGCTGACAGGTAGCACTTAAAAATGTTTGTTGTGTTTTTCCTCACTCGTCTGCTGACAACAGTGCAGTGAAAAATCAGAATTACACCCAGCTTCCAAAGCAGCTGAAACCAAATATTGTGAAAGGAGAAAATGTGATCAACAGACAAAACAAAAAACCTATTTAGTAAAAAAAAAAAAACCACATAAGAAACCAAATCTGTCAAAAATAAAAGGACTCCTCCTCCTGATGCTGGGCAAATGCAGGCCATGGTTTCAGCTGTGATTTTGTGAGGCACTGATGCAGTTGAGTTGTTTTGTGAGAAGAGATGAAGTGACAATTCCACCTCAGTGGTAAGAAACAACAGATATGTGTGGGATCTCTCTTTTGATGCAGAATAACATGTTTTTGGGAAGTGTAGATTGAAGGAGAGGAGGGGGAGCCTCCTAAGCATGGCATGGACTCAGAAATGCTGTCAGCCCCACGAGCTGCAGCGATTTTGTTGCTCATATTTATTAAATGCACTTTATTGGCTCCTTCATGCTTCAGAGATATGTAAAGCACAACATATTTGTAGTTTCAGCCTCCTTAATTGACTCTGATATTTTTTTCCCTCCGAGTCTTCATTAAAGGGAAATGATTCTGCAGTCAATACCTTATGATTTGTTCTAATGCAAATAACATTTAGCACATCTTGTAGACTGTCTGGAGAATTCCCACAAGCTTCCCTGCAAATGTCATCTGACTCCTCAATCGAGTGGAGCTCTGCCTTCCCTTCTCTTTCCTGCAATTTGTCATGCTTCATACTTGGCTAAACCTGCCAATTCTCATTGTCCTCACTGACAGCAGCTGTCACTGTGCCACTTAGGGCTCCGGAGCTCTTGGTGGCAGCATCCTCCAGGTTACAGGTGATGCCTTTTTCTGGTCTTAGGAAATAAAGGCTCAGACAGGGTCAGAGGGCTGGGGGTCGTTTCCCTCGGTATTTTAATAGGATCCCATTCCATGGCTTCTGCCGTCCAGGTAGAACGCGCCGCAAAAGCCCCGTCCCCCCAGTCGAGTGTACAATTAAAGACTCTACACATTAGCAGATCTACCAGGAGGGCCCAATAAGGGGCCTGGGTGGGCTCACTTCTAGTTTACAAAATCTGTCCTACTAGGAGACCTTGAGGGCCCACGAAAACAGGGTGTTTGGTCTCTAACTCTCCGTGGTTTCAGGAGTGTTGGGTTACACTGTGTGTGTGTCATAGAAAAGCAGGTCTGGAATGCCCAGAGGGAGCCTCTTCCCTGGACCCAGAGGTGCCCAGGAAGCACATCCAGGTAACCAGGGATGGGCATGGGAAAGAGGATCATGGCTTTGTGGCCTTCTGCACCCATTGTGTGAGAGGATTGTAGGGTGTGACCTTCTAGGGGATTGTTTATCTTTGCTGTTTATGGGATGGCACATCCTGGGTGTGGGATGGGATAAAGGGAATTTTCACTGCGTAGTAGTGGGCAGTAGCCATGAAGAAGTAGCCACGGCAGGAGTCATAGGAGCAGTCTTAGCAGCAGTCCCAGAGTGACCTGTAGTAGTCTCAGTCTCTGTCTGTATAATAAAGAACTCTGTACAACATCACAGTCTCGTCAGAGAAGTCCTTGACCCTACGTTGAACAGTGCACAGGGGTGTTTAGTCTACCGGCCCTATAAACACCATGAAACCAGGCTAAACTGTCCCCTAAAGCATCACAAGTGTGCATGCTGATACTGGTGAATATAGGGAACAGTGTAAGAAATATTCAGGAGAAAAGCAGAAAAATCCTTCAGGCATCACAGGGCTGAGGTGGCACCTGAGAGGTGGAGCTGGAGCCTGCCTGCTGCCTCCTGCTCAGGAATGGCACTGCAGCATCCCTGAGCTGCCCTGGGATGCCCCAAACTAGCCAAGGGTCAATAAATTCATCATTTCCTCCTACTCTCCTCTGAGGAGCTGCTGTTCACCATGATGGGGTTAAAATCCACTGGAGAAGCCTCCATGTGTGAATCTGACCTCTGGGAACAGGGTGCAGGGCAGGTAATGAAATTCCTCCTTTTGTCGTGCACAGTTCCCACTTATATGAGCAGAGTTGGGGGTGGATTTTTAGTCCACAATGGCAGAAAAAATCCACTTTTAGAGTTAAAAATTCTATCAGCTGGGGAGGTTACTGTGCAGCTTTTCTTTGTATTTTAATTTATAGGAAATCAAGGGATTGTTTCTGAATCACAACCTCTCCTTGAGTTTTCATCTGCCAGAGACAGAGATTTATTTTAATTCAGTCCCTGTTTATTCAAACCCCCAGCTACTGTGCATAGACCTGGATAAATTATTGCCATTTCCTCATCTCCCCTCAGGTGGGATCACTCCATAGAGAGTTCTGCTCTCTCCAACCTCTCTCATTCGGAATTTTCAAAATAATTCAAAAGGTTGATGATTCTGGTCATTAATTTTATCTAACACAAGAATATTTGACTTAGTGATTAAGAGGAATAGCTCCAGTTTGAGGTATATTTCAAATTATCAAATTATTCAAATTATTATTATTATTAGTAGTAGTAGTAGTAGTAGTAGTAGTAGAATTGGGTTTTTACAGTAATTTTATTCATTGGATAATTTTCACTTAAGTTCTTTAATTCTAAGTAAAAGAGATGGACTCAGAAGACTCAGAAAAGTGATTTGTGCATACTTTAGAATGAAAATATTCCTAAACATTCTGATATTTCATGTCACAAGTAAGAAAACATGGGTCCATGAAATCAACTGAAGTAAGTAAAAAAATAATAGACTGAAGATTAATTTAAGTGTTTATTATTTGAAAAGACTTAAGAATAACTGCTGGCTTTGCCTCCTTAAGCTGGAATATTCAGCTTCAAGCAGGAGGATGGATGGTTCAAGTGCTGCATTGGATACTTGGGATGTTTGAATTCCAGAAAACCCAGCATGATCTGTGATCTCCTCTCCCTGACAGCTGCTAAGGAGCTGCTGAGGGTTCAGTGATGGGGTAAAATCTTTGCTGGCAAAACTTCTCCTGGCACAGATGCTCGAGGTCTTCTGTGCTGAGAAAACTGGGTAACTCCCACTAGCTCTGTAGGGATCATCATTATTACTCTGTGGTCTTTTAAACCTGCATTTCCACAGGGTTTTTAAGGAAGAGGGGGATGTGCAGGGACAAGGGTTGCTGGGTTTAGGACTCTGGGTGTTCTGGCCACAATTTTGTTAAGTCTGACCTTATCCTGATGGTGCACTGAGCTGGTTTGTGGGGACTTTCCCAAAAAGCTCTAAATTCCCTGCAGCCAGCCCTGGTGAAGCCCCCATCAGTCAGAGATGGCAGCCCTGGAGCTACGAGCTCGGCTGTGCTGGGTTTGCTGCAGGGAGGGTTTGAGCAGCTCTGGGTTTGGATCAGGAGTTCACTGTGCTCCTGGGCTCCAGCTGCTCTGGGCTGCAGGTGCAATTCCACCCGCAGGCAATCCAGCTTGCTGCTCAGCTCTGTGTCCTGCTGGAAGGTGTTTGGAGGACTGTCTGTGCTGCTGGGGCTGTGGAGGGGTTCAGGCATGGTCTGAGGGCTCTGTGGCTCCTGGGAAAGGCTGGAATATCCAGTGGGTTTGGGCTGTGCTGATGGGTTCTGGTTGGCACTAGGCAGGGAAGGTGATTTGGCTCAGATGGGTCAGAGCAGGAGTTCCCACAACAGACTCCCTATAGCTTTGTGGAGCTGTCAATGTGGAATTTTTTTAATTTGGCAATACTGTTATGGAGTAGATTAACAGTGGGTCCTGGCTTAGGTCATAGCAACAGAACAGATCTGCAGCCTGGCCTGGTGGGAGGGTCTTGCCCAAGGCAGGGGGATTGCAATCAGATGATTTCTAACATCCCTTCCAACCCAAACCTCTCTCTGATTCTCTAATTCAGCAATCACTGTCTCCCTACTCACATTTGTGCAATGCTGTGGTGTCTGTACTGCCCCCCTTGCACACCCACAGAGGCACAGCCACATTTCCTGAGTTAGCTTGGAGCTCATTTCCCTCATTTAGCTTTGCTCAGGAATTCTGTAGGAGCTGCTGCCTCATTGCTTATTTGCTTTGCTTTCAGGCAGGTTTGCTGCTGAAACCTTTACAAGTGCCTGAGACAGCAAATCCAGCAGTGCCCAGGTGCTTCCAACCACGCTGGATTCTCCTGGAGTGATCAGAGAGGTGCACCTGGTAATAAATTGGACTGTCCTCTGGCTGGGGAAAAGCAGAACCCCAGCACCCTCAGAAATGATCTTTAATTTTTGATTTGTCCTCCTGTTCACCAGTGCAGCCTCTCAGTGGTTTATCTGCAAACAATGTGTGCTATCTGCAGAGAACTGGGTTTCTCTCACTCACAAAAACATCATTAGCTCGTGCCACAGCAGAGTGTGCTTTTGTTTCTTGATACTTCCAGTTTATCAGCCAAAACTGAGGATTTGCATGCATAATCTAGTGGATCACGTGGAGGCCAAGCACAAAGTTATCCCAAACCACCATGGATCCTTCGTAGCTGTCAAAAACAGAGGTAATTCCTCCCTCCTCTCAGCGCCTGAGGTAAGAAGTGCCTGTCACCTTTGGATCCGTGTCCTGCTGCACTTCCCAGAGCATTCTAATCTCTGCATTTAGCTCTTCTTTCATATGCATGTATGAAAGAGCCTTGCACAGATGGGTAGCAGTTTTCATCCCCATTTCTCAGTGGTTCAGTGTAGTTACATCAGGAGGAGTAATTATTTCTATCAGCAAGATTGTGACAGCCACCACACATTATGGAAATTTCCTTCATTGAAACGTTTGCAGTTTTTTTACCCCCCTTTTGTTTGATTCTCAAAGCAGCACAAAGAATAGTTTAGAAATATAATTGCAATCTCCAGGAGAAATATAAGCAGCCTGGCTATGGAGCTGAGTCACATTAGAGCTCTGGGAATGGAGCCACCTAGGAAAGGAAATGAGCAGGAGGAGCAGCACATCTTGAGCAGTTGTCATTTGTCAGGAGAAGGGGGATCTGTGCTGAGCCACCTCTGACCCTCCACCCAAGGGCAGAGGTGTTAGAGTAAGAAAACACACAATCACAGAATGGTTCTATGGGTGCTTTAATAAAAGGGCTCTGGGAGCCAGGGGTCATCGGACCCAAACCAAGCTCCGCCATGGGTTCGAAAAATGGTTACATTGATACCATAACGAGCTTGTAATCATCAGTTAAATCATTAATTCAACACCACTCTATCGGATACATTGTTTTCACTCAACCATAAGCTTCAGCCCCCCTTTCTGACTACCCCCTTACATTTCCCAGGATTGTTGCAAGTGATGCCTTTTTCTGGTCTTAGGAAATAAAGGCTCAGACAGGGTTAGAGGGTTGGGGTTGTTTCCCTCGGTATTTTAATAGGATCCCATTCCATGGCTTCTGCCGTCCAGGTACAATGCGCCGCAAAAGCCCCGTCCCCCCAGTCGAGTGTACAATTAAAGACTCTACACATTAGCAGATCTACCAGGAGGGCCCAAGAAGGGGCCTGGGTGGGCTCACTTCTAGTTTACAGAATCTGTCCTACTGGGAGACCTTGAGGGCCCACGAAAACAGGGTGTTTGGTCTCTAACTCTACGTGGCTTCAGGGGTCTTTAGTCTACTGGCCCTACAAACACCATGAAACCAGGCTAAACTATCACCTAAGGCATCACAAGTCTGCATGCTAATACTTGTGAATGTAGGGAACAGTGTAAGAAGTATTCAGGAGAAAAGCAGAAAAAATCCTTCAGGCATCACAAGTGAGTTATTATTCTCACTCCTATTTCCTACTCAATCATTTCATTAATCTTGTCGTGAGTATTCATTATGGAAAAGCACACAGGTGCAGTTCCCATGGGTATTTTCCTAACAGAACAATACCTAAGGTCTACCTCCAGGCCTATCGTCGCCACAACCTAAAACCACCACCAACCCCAAAATCCCTTTAACCCCTACGCTATCAGAGGCAGCCTGACAGTGATGGCTCAGAGCTGCCAGGGCAGGGAAACTCAGGAGGTGCCTCTCAAACAGCAGGAATTGCTGCATTTGTGTGCTGCTAAACTGCATTTGTGTGATGTGCTTTACCTGAGTGGGATTGGGGTAAGCACTGGTGCAGAGGGTTAATGCACTCCAACTCCCTGGAAACACCTCAAGCAATGGGCAGAACCTCTCCCAAACCCACGAGCTGCCCTTGGAAAGCAGCTGAAAGATCCCAAACCTGGCTGCTCCTGAGGGCTGGCAAATGGGATGTTGATAGTTGCGACAGTTCCCAAGAAAATCTGAGTAAATTTGAGTTACTTTGTATAATGAGTGCATTAATTCATGACACAAATGTTTTAATGCCTCATCCTTTCTCACCATCATGCTCACTGATCACAGTTAGGTAAATCACACTGTCAGATATTGGGATAATGTCATCTTTTTGGCTTTGTGCAGATTCAATGTGCAGTATCATATGGTAGCTGCTTGCAGAAAGTATTACTAATATTTCATATTTCTATGTCTAGTAATATGAAACTATTCTAAATTTTATTGTCACTTAAGGTCATAAAAGTCTCGTGAGAAATCCTAATTAATTTTACAGGGTTGAGACTCACACAAGTTCCCTTGTGAATCCTGTTCTTCCCGTGTGCTTTATAAACTTAAACTTTCATATTGATAAACCCTCAATGATCAACAATTCAGGCCAGCATCCCTCTCTCACCTCTGCATTGTGAAATCTGAAAGTCAGAAAGGGTATTTTATAAAAACTAGAAAAATGTAATCCTGCAGCAGCATGGGATAGAAAAATACACATTTCTATTCCAGCATTGCTGCAGAACAAAATTATCAGTCCAGGACACCCCAGAAAGGAGTTTAGATCGTCTCAAATGCCACTGAGAGCCTTACATTTAAAAACAAAGCATATTTTAGGTTGGAAAAGAGAAATGTAACCTTCTGACACTTGAAACTGGGATAATTATCTTTTATTAGTGTATAATTGCAGAGTATGAGCACAGGGATAGTACCTAGAATTAATTGCTGGGTACAGAGGTATGATTTGCAGAATGCTTTTATATCTGCAAATTTCAAATAATTGGCTTATCTATGAAAATATACATTTGCCTGTGGAGTAGAGAAGAACTGAAACGATTATTTCTTAATTGCAGTTTAAACATTATTTAAATATTATTGGATGTTTTCTTGCCAAATCTTGAGTGCGTCATCAAATCATCAGTGTGGACAAGGCCACACAGAAAGGGTTTGTGTCCAGGTAAGGAATAAAAGGAAGGTTTCAAATTAATGAATTCCTGTTTTTGATCCTCCTGGGATCATTTCAGCAATGAGATACAGATGGTGAGGAGCAGATTTCCTGCAGTCCATGTTGTTACAACTCTCTTTGGGAACTCTCTAATGCCAAGAAGGATGGAGGGAATTTTTTCCACCTGAGTGGGTTTTCCAACCCTGGAAATCGATGGAAACTCCACAGAAAAGGACAGTTCATGTGGTGCTGTCTCATGCTCACCCCACATGCTGCATTTCTGATGGAATTGGTTCATCCTTGATGATTTTGTGCCTGCTGTAGGGATGTTTGTAAGTGGGAAAGGCGAGAAGGTTCACTGTGAGAGCTGGGGAAGTGGTCCCACAGCAGCTGGTGGGGTTGTGGTCATGGGGTGGGAATTTGGGGCCATTGGGAAGAGATGGCATTAAAGGATGTTTAACATACATGTTATGTATGATAATCATACATGCAGGATAAACATCATGTACCTCAAGAAGCAAGACCAGAGATCCAAGGTCTGTAGGCGGAGGCAGTAATTTTTTAATTAGAATGGCTGCATGATTGAGAAAATTATGAGCTTTTGAGCTTCCTGCTCTTCAATCTGGTCCCGAGGGGTGATTTGTTCTCTTCCATCCACACCACTTTTCCTAAACAAAGTGTTCAAATGTGCTATCAGGGCTTTCACCACCAGCACTTTTTCATTGCACTCACTCACTGCTCCAAGGAATGGGGAGCACAGGGAAATTGAAGCAGAAAGGGCTGGCAAGTCAAGAGCAGGTGGCATTTACTGTTCAGCTGATTTGAGGCAAGCACCTCAACTACAGAGCAGATCCCGGGCACAGCTTTGGCTGTGTTGCATGCCACAGTTTGTATTTCAAGCAGCTGGCAGGGTTGGGAGGCTGCTGCTCAGAAAGAGAAAGTTGCACTGTGCAGAAGTGGAAAATACCTGCTATTGTGCTGATGGAGCTGCCAGGGGACTCCGGCTGCAAAAAATAGCTCTGAGCTGGGTTCACTTGGAATCGGTGAAGTTGTGCTGACACAAGCTGGAGGGAAGCTCAGTGCTGAATTCAGTCCCAGGAATTCCACAGGAAATCTTAGGGGCTGTGGGAGAGGTGTGTTTGCAGGTAAGCATTTAATATTTCATGTGCTGGCTTCCAGTATCGGTGTCACCACTAATAAAAACAACATGGAAGTTCTGCTGGAGAATTCCGCTTGTGTCTGCTCTCTGATTTGAACCTATTGAACATTTAATCATTTCTTGTAAAATTGCTTGGCTTTGACAGCTGCTCTTACACCAGAACAAGCTTCAGCTGCCTGGGACCGAGAGGTTAAAACCTGTCAAAAAGCAATGATATAGACTTGAATGTCTTTTGGGTAAGGAATTGGATATAGATATTCCTGTGCCTCTGACTAACCCAACTACTGAGCAGCCAAAGAAATGGAAGTGATATTTTCTCCCCCAGCTTTTCCTTTTTATTTTTTATTTTTTATTTTTTTTTTGCTAGCTGAGGAAAAAAATCCTAATTTATGAGGGTGTTATGAGGTCTCTACACAAGGGGCCTTGGCTGTGTGGTGAGTTAAGGACAGTGATGCATAGAGCCAGGGAATTGTGGTGTTTGCTTCTGGTTGGGTTTGATTTTCTTCTTTTTCTTTTTTAAGTCCTGTGGCCTGTGTCCTTTCATGAATTTATCCAAGTGACACCAAAAAATCAGTATATTTAAAATCCAGCCTTTTGAAATATGAGCATCATTAAAAGTCAATTTTAAAATTAAGGCAACCTCTTTTGAAAAATTTACCCTGGGACAAGTGTCAGGAAAAATTAAGCTTTGCAGGCAAGGCGTGCTGAGATGCACAGTCATTTTGGGAAACACTTTTCTTTGGTAGCACAGAAAATGCAGACACAGGGAGAGCAGTTGATTGCTTTTCACTGGGGAATAAAGTTGAGTTTTTTCAAATTCCTTGGACTTGCTGGCTTCATGAAAGATTTTTAGTGAGCAAGTGCAGCTAACAGGGCTTTGATTCTCAGTTAAGTGGAAGTTATTAAAACAGTTGTCCTGCAGTTTTTGTAAAGAACAAAAGAGGTAAATAATTGAGATTTTATATACGTTAGGAGCAGTAGGAGTAGGAAAATATTCTGGCTTAATAATAGGCTTAACAAGGGAAGGCAATAAATCATTCCTAATTACCAGTCTTGTCGATGACATGTTTCCTCATTCTAATCTTTCAAATTGCCTCCTAAGCTGGGATTTCTTTGTAAATGAGATTTGCTTTTCTTCTTCTTCCGTTCTGGGGGATGTGTCACCCAGCAGGAGCACATGTGTGCTTTCATAACAATCTCTTCTCCAGTGTTCCTAGTGTATAATCAGTGTCCACAGCAGGTTCTCAAACTCTGTTAGGTCGTTCAAAACTTCTAAGGAAGGGTTTTTCCCAGTGACTTTCCCAATTCCTGCTCCTGTCCAGCCTGAGACAATTCCTCCCTCCATCCCCAGCAATTGCAGACATTCGATACGAAACCACCTGAGTTTGGATGTGCTGAGATTCTGTTTTAAATGAGATTCAAAAGTAGAGGAATTACAAGATAAATAACATTTACAATCTTGATTCCAAGTTTCTTTCTTCCTCCCTTGTTTGGATCCAGGTTTTTTGGAGTGTTTGAGGTCTGGAATTGTGTCTGTGTTCCAGGGGTGATGGGAAGGGATGTCCATGGGGTGATTTTTTTATCACCTTCCCTGACACCCTGCTCACACCAGGGTTTGTTTAATTCTGCTGCAATCCAGTGGCCTCTGTTATTTTGTCACCCTGCAGGAGCACGTGTGTGTATGTGTGTCCTCTTGGATCACAGCAACGTTGTGCTGCAGGAGATGGAGGGAATGTCCCACAGCCATCTGGAATATTGCTGGCACGTGGCTGGCTCCAGTGCTTCCAGGGGAAAAACATGGGAAAAACCAGATTCTTTGTGTGGTCAGTCTACCCAGTTAAATATTGATTACTTTTGTGTGTTTGGTTGGTTTGAAGTCTGTCATTCCATAATTAAAACTTATTGAAAAGTTAAACCTTTGGGGATGGTACAGGACAACCCAAGGGAGGTTTGCTGGAAGATGCAGCTCCTCCCATTGTTTTAGGGAAGTGGCTGGTACACAAAGCTAAATAAATAAATAATCCTAAGTTTATCTTCCTGAAAATTAAGTTGGTCTTTTATTTTTATCCACCACTTGAGGCTTGTGAATAATAATAAAATAATAATAAAATAATAATAAATAATAATAAAATAATAATAAAATAATAAATTAATAAAATAATAATAGGAGTTGGAGAGTGCCTGGGATGTCTGTCCTGCTCCTCCCAGTGTGTGCCCCACAGTGCTCACCTTGTGCTGTGATAAAAAAGGGATAAAAATTCCCAATGACTGAGCACAGCAGGGCCCTGTCGAGCTAAGAATTCAAAATCAGAGAGACACTGACTGGTTTGGGTTGGAGGGGACCTTAAAGATCATCCAATGCCACCCCTGCCATGCGGAGGGACACCTCCCACTGTCCCAGGCTGCTCCAAGCCCCAGTGTCCAACCTGACCTTGGACACTGCCAGGGAACCAGGGGCAGCCACAGCTTCCCTGGGCCAGGGCCTCCCCACCCTCACAGCCAGGAATTCTTCCCAATATCCTACGTAACCCTGACCTCTGTCAGTTTGAAGCCATTCCCCCTTGTCCTGAACCTCCAGGCCCTTTTTAATTGTCTCTCTCCATTTTTCTTGTTGGCCCCTTCAGGCCCTGGAAGGTCACCCCAAAGCTTCTCCTCTTCTGGCTGAGCAATCCCAGCTCTCCCAGCAGAGCTGCTCCATCCCTCTGCTCATCCTGGAGCCTCCTCTGGGCTCTCTCCAGCAGCCCCAGGTCCCTCCTGTGCTGGGAACCCAGGGCTGGGGCAGCTCTGCAGGTGGGGTCTCACGGGGGCAGAGGGGCAGAATCCCCTTCCCTAAAAATCAAGTGATCTCAGGATTTTGTTTCTTATCTACCTGCTGTGTTGTTATTTAAACAAAGCATGTTGATTAAAAAAAGAAAAAAAAAAAAAAAGAAAAGAGAAACCCCCAACCACTTAAGGCAAAGGAACAATATTTCTGAGTCACTCTGGTTTCTCAGGGCTTCTCTGAGGGCTGCAGTTTATGTGCTTATGCCCAGGAGTTTGCATAAAAGCAGCTTTGGTTTTAAGAGTCTGCATTGTGGTACCTTTACAGTTCTCTGTGTTGTTTACTGCTTAATTGGCAGAGTTTGGCCCAGGAGTGAGGAGAACTACAACAACAAACAAAGCCCTGTTTTTGCAACCCTGCCCTCTGTGGGCTATCACTTGCTGACATAAGTAGTCACTGCAATAAAATAATAATATTTTTTACAATTTCTTGAAGTGGTTTTAATTCTAGCAAGAGCAATTAAGTGAGAGTTTTCTCCTGGCAGTGACCATGGGCTGGAGCTGCCCTGGTGCTCAGGAGCTCCACATGGACCATAAGGTGGTTTCACTGAGTTGTTGTACAGCTATCAGAAAGGTAATAATGGCTTCTGCTTTTAATTATGGGGGGTTGTTCCCTCACCTGCTCTCCTCTGGCAGATCTGGTTTTCCAGAGCCATTGGAGATCTGTTCCCCCAAAAATGGGGCTGGCCCTGCCTGTAACCAGGAGGCTGCTGAGGGCAGTTTTGGTGCCTAGAGGGTGGTTTGGTGTTGGGACAACTGCAGTGAGCTCAGGAAAGAGTCTGGAAACCCCATAAGAGCTGGCACCCTGTGTGTGAGAGCTCAGTGTGAGTCTGCTGCAGTCTGATGGGGCTGCAGTGGATGAGCTTTAACAGTTCATCTGTTCTTTTAAAAGGGGATCTTTTTTGGGATTAATGCAGGGGTGCTGCTGCAGGGGATCAGGTTTGGTGCTGGCCCCTGTTCTTTGGGGCACTGGGAGCACTGGGGAGGAGCCCAGCAGGCACTGGGGAAGGAGAACCCAGACTGGCACTGGAGGTGCTGCAGAACTGTCCCCAACCCTCCCCAGCTCCCAGAGGTGCTTCTTGTGCCCAGCCTTAAGGGAGGGAAAAGTAAAGGGTGGAAAATTAGAATGTCATGCAGGATAATCAGTCCTGAACCAGGTTTAATTTAATTTTTTTTTCTTAATTAAGAGTTTAAGGTAGAAGAAGGTAAGCAAATAACAATGCCTCGTGTCTTGCAGGTGGTTTAGGGAATATACTTTACAAACTGTGAAATTAAGGTAGAATGCAAATTGATCTATTTATTTTTGTGCAATAAATTGAGTCTATGGTGTTGTGGCTTAATATGTATTAAAATCACAGATTTGGGAGTTTTATTGATTGCAATTTGTGTTTTTAAATCAGAAATGGGATCAAGTTTCTGGGTGAAAAAAATGGTGTTGAGAAGGTTTTTATAAGGAGATTTAAAGAAGCTTGAGGTACAAGGGAAAAGCTGAGAACCATCCCATATGTTGTGTTAGGGTAATCAGAAATATTTCAGTGAAAGTTTTGCAAAGCTTTTCAGAAAATCTCTTTGCTTTTCATATTTAAGGGAACAATTGTGCACATCTTCAGCTCTGTGTTCACTCAACTGCCTTAGTGCAGCTCCTGATGGTGTCGAAAGAAATTGCATCAACATTTCTGAAGGCTTTTGTCATTGATGTGGTGAAAATCCCCAGCCACACCATTAAACCCCATTATAATCTGTTGAAATATTTGCCATTTTCCCTCCAAACTAATGGGATTAAATATCTTTCAACAGCAGATAAACCCTAGGGTGTGGGTGGGTATTGATAGCGTGAGGAGGTAGGAAAGAGGTGGTGAAAATCAGTGGTCCTGACACAATTAATGGCAAAAATTTGGGGATAATGGAGTTTTGTTGGACTTCCTGTGCCATGGCAGTGCAAAATTTTTCCCACCTCAAGAAATCTTGAGGCAAACAGTGCTGAAAGGCAGTTCTCAAGGTTGCTCTTGTCTGAACATACATAAAACTCTCTGAATGTGGATGTACAGCAGAGGACAGGAATGAATCTCCCCCTACAAACTTTCCTGGAGTTTTCCCAGGTTATCTTGTTCCCAGTGCAGTCTCAGGAAGGAGGAACAATTTGTCTGCTCCTGTCTGTACCTGTGGAGCTCCAGGCAAGACGCCTGGGGTGCTCCCCTGGGGCAGAGCTGCTCCATGTGCTGCCCAAATGGCCCATAAATTATTTGTTCACCTGCTTTTGAATATTTACAGCCTCAGCAAAAGAAATCCTGTGTAAAACTGATGACATGGAATTATTTCACAGACCCCAATAGCCTTGTTCTTTTGAATATCTCAACATTTTGAATTCAAATCATCTCAACTGTAAGTGAAACGTTGTCTTAGTGTGGGAACATGAGAAGAAATATTCTGGCAGAAATTTGTCAGTAAAATTCTCACTAAAAGGGTAATCAGAGCACAATTTGAGAAATTACAACTGGGTTTGAGGGGAGGATTTTCTTCCTTCTGTAATCAGGGCAAGTTATGTTCTAAGACTTGCAAATATGAAACCAAATTAAGCAAATCACAGGAGTAAGAGAGTGAAATGTCAAATTGCTGTCAGCACAAAACACAAGTTACACACATAAATCTTTAGGACTCCTTAAAAATTGTAACGAGAAAATAATAATCAGCTAATGTATCAGCTTGGTATTGCACCAGATACATGGGGATTTATTGTCTCAAATGGCATTTAGTACTGATCAGATAAACAGATAAAACTCGATGTAATAACCAGATCCATTCTGTTTAGTGTCTTGGATCTTGCATTTAGCAGAACAGTTTCACCACAAATGGTATTTTAACTCTGGCTGTTTCACATTTTAATTGAAGCCTAAATATTCTAATGAAGTTTTCATTATAGGAAGTTCACTGAAGTGCATTTCCAGTATGGGAATTGCAGCATCCTGGGGATGCCGGCTCAGTGGAGAATGATAAAATTAATGTCAACATCCTTGGTTTATTACCATCAGGATGGAGGAGGTTTCAGAAATAAAAGAGGTTTCATAACCTGGCCTAAATAACACGGTAATTTTATGGGAAAAGGGGAGAGTGGGAGATTCCTCCAGAGTGATTTGTTGGCCTTTTGTGTAGAAGTGGGTAAAGGAGATCTGGTACCAAAGTGGTGCAAGGTGACAGGACTGGCCTCTGTAACAGAGCTCACAAAGGATTTCAGATCTCTGAGCTGTCAATTATATCATGGAACTTTTGGAAGGGGACGAGTTATTTATCCAAATTCATCCCAAAGACTTCATCTTGTGTGGGTGAGTATTGTGTTAAGATCAGGAGGTTTTTTTCTGCTGTGTCCAAGTGTGTTTCACTTATGACTAAGTTTGTTAACATAAAACTTTGCCCACACAGGTGCCTCTTTAATCATCCAGATACCTGATTGGAGAATTCAGGTAAAAAACAACTTAAAAGTGTCCTGGGTCTGGAGGGAGACAAGCTGTTCTTTGCTTTTAATGCCTTGGCTTTGTGTCTGCCCTTTTCTGTATTTTCTGCTACCTGTTATGCTTTTAATGGGTATAAAGTTGTCTCTCAGACACAAATTTCCTCTGCTAGATGGTGTTGCCTGCTCACCACCACACCATTTCCACTGATCTCTCCTTCAGCAGAGAAAAGGAAACACCATTTGATGTTGTATTTGAACTCAGACTTTCAAATAGAGCTCAGGAGAAGCAAGGACTCTTGTCTGAGAAAAGAGATGATTTAATCAGAGAGTGAAAGAGATTCACCCTTGTTACCTTTCCCTCTCTTTTTTCATCTCTGCTTAAGCTGGTGTTATTACTGTGGAAGACAAGGCTCTGTAATCTCCATTTTTCTCCTGGGGAGAACACAATGGGAGCTTTCAAGACTTTGGAATGCGTTGTTGCAAGGGATTTTAGCATCCAGTGGAAATGTGAGATGATGGCCTGGAGGTACAGGTTGAAGTAGTTCCTCCTACAAACACTTTAAATGTTTGCCAAAGCAAAGGGTGATGGTTTTGTCACAACCACAGGTGATGGGTCAGATGTGCAGTGCTGGTGCACAACCTTCTGTACTCCGGTGGAAATCAATTCAAAAGTTGCTAAAAGTCGACCATTCCTCCTGAAATAATTGGAGATGTTTTGATGGTCTCTTATGCTGTGTGGTGTGTTGGAGACACTCAGAACTTCCCAGTGTGAGACTGGCAGAGTCACCTGGGTGGCAACTTTGGGAGAGAAAGTCCCAGGTATTGGACTTGTAGAAATAAAGAAATGCCAACAGTGACTTACACCAACTGTGTTTTTTGTAAAGTGTTGATCATTCTGGTTAAATACTCTCAGTTTTGCATGTGAACTTCATCCACATCCACCTGTGTAGCAGCCACAGACCCCTGTGCAGTGTCCTGTGATTGCCCTCTGCCCAGATTCACCTTTGGGATAAATTTGCTCTTTTGCAACTCGGTGTAACCACAGATTCTTAAACTCTGTGATTTCATTATTGCCATTAGCCTAATGAAGCACAGTTTCAAATCTCCCTTTTTGTGAGGGAGAACTTTCACCCCCAGGGGCACTGCCCTCTCCTTCCTCCTATCCTGGGTTAAACCTCAGCTGCACATCCCCACAAGTAATTCCAGCAGGCAGCTGCAAAAGTCATAGTCTTATGCCAGAGTAACCTATAGAAAACGCAGCTCCACTTTATATATAAACTCTTTTCTGCTCCAATACCAGCCCTATCAGCCCCTTTCCTTTGGGTTTCTCTGCCCAAAGCTTCCCAAAATTGTGAAGCTTAGAGAGGATGTGCCTCCTAATTGGGTGTATGGTAAACGGAGAAAAGTCTCATTAAAATTGAGGAGTTATTTGTGGAGGTTGGCGAAGAAAACAAACCTTTGTAGCTGGAGTTCACTGCCTTATTTTAATGGAGTTCATCATTATTTTAATTTATATGTGGCTCAGACCTAAATACAAAGGAGAGTCTGGGTCATGTCTATGGAAATTCAGTGGCAGCTGCTGCTGTTTAATCAAGGCAGAAGATGCACTAACAACTGAGGTACACATATAAAGATATTTTACTGGGGCAGAGCTGGTTACAAGATCCAGAATTCCCCAAGGGAATGCATAGATTTTATTTATTTATTTATTCATTTATTTTAAGATTTGAGGAAAACTGGTTGCTCAGAGAAGCTGGGGCTGCTCCATCCCTGGCAGTGCCAAAGGCCAGCTTGGACACTGGGGCTTGGAACACCCTGGAATAGGGGAAGATATCCCTGCTTATGGCAGGGGTGGAACTGGATGAGCTTTAAGGTCGCTTCAAACCCAAACCATTCTGGGATTCTATGATATTGGTAATTTTGAGCTAAGTTTTTATTATTGAACTCACACAGGCATCCTGACTGAGTTTAAGGAAACTTCTTGGCACATGTGTGTGTTGGAGCACAAAGAGGGTGACTTGGAAATAATTCCAGAACTTTTTTCAGTTATTCTCTGACCTCACAGTTTGAGTGTAAACACTTTCATATCCAAAGAATGAAGGTCAAATATGAATAAAGGTTGAAAAAGACTTTAGAGAGGTTTAAAAACACCAACCCTCCTGAAAAATCACAAAAAGCAAACTGGAGAATGGGAGAGAAAATAATGGGAGAATATCTCTGAATCAGCTGTAAACTTTTCCACTACAATGGGTTTAGATTTCTTTACCTTCCTCTGCAGGTCTCTCTCTTTGTTATTGTTGGCTTTTGTTTGATTGTTTGGCTTTTTTCGGTTGGTTTTGGGTTTGTTTCCTCGTTATGGTTTCCCTCATTGTTTTATTTCCCCCATGGAATGCAATTGACTTGGTCGGAAATGTTGCACTAATATCTGGAGGTATTTCATAGGAAAATAAATACCAAAGTAAAGCATTAACTAGCTCATCTTACTACTGAAACTAATTCACATAATATTCTAAATAGTTCTTTTGCAGGTCTAACAGAGACCCCGGTTAATGAAAACATGCTAATTAAATATATATGAAAGGATGAAAACTCCACTAGACTTACACTTTACTTATATTTGTAAATGAAGTTTTCCATAACTAACAGTGATATATATTGATTATAGAATCGGTTCTGTTGTCATTGCATTAAGAAACACCTTGGGTGAGGACTTTATTAAAAACATTCGTTAGAGCATCCATCAATAAATGGTTCCATTGCTGCTGTTTGTGGTGGTGGTTCTGCATTGTTCCTTACTGATTTTATTACCACCTATTTATTTTTCACAAGAGAAATAAGAAATCCTTCTCAGGGAAGTCACTCCTGTAATGCTGAGATCTGTTCTTTCTCTTTTCCCCACCTACCTTGGGTCTAAAAGATGGAAATATATTCATCCAATGTATCTGTGCACAGCTCCAGAGATTTTAAGAGTATCTCGTCTAACAAAAATTTATGAGAGAGAAAACTCCCTTTGTTTGCATTGTTTAAGGCCAGAAGAGAGTCTGTAGCCTGACCTTCTGTAAATGTCAAACCTTAAGAGCTCCTGAATTGTTCTTTGCCTCTAATAGAAAACAGGCAGCCCTCCCCGTGACTGCCAGAACTGTTATTGCTCCTGAAGGCTTGGCCATCCAAGAGTTCATTAACTTGTTTGTGTTCACTTCCAGCCTAATTTGCCATCTTCAGCCTTGAGTTTTTCTATTGGATGACAGAATTATGTTGTTAATATTTTATTCTCAAAATTCATGCAGGGCTCTATGCAGATGCCAGTCTGTGAATCATAAAATCATGGGATGGTTTGGATTGGAAGGGACCTTCAAGATCAGCCAGTTCCAGCCCCTGCCATGGGCAGGGACACCTGCCACTGTCCCAGGCTGCTCCAAGCCCCGTCCAGCCTGGCCTTGGGCACTGCCAGGGATCCAGGGGCAGCCACAGCTGCTCTGGGAATTCTATTCCAGGGCCTCCCCACCCTCACAGGGAGGAATTTCTTCCCAATACCCCATCTAAACCTCCCCTCTCAGCTTGAAGCCATTCCCCTTTGTCCTGTCTCTCCATGCCCTTGTGAAAAGTCCCTCTCCATTCCCCCTTCAGGTGTGGAAGGCCATGAAGTGCTGGATTACCAGACACGGAAGCCTTTCAGCACCTTGGACAGGACACACACAGCTCACTCGCATTAAACAATCCCATTATTTTGACAAATGCAATTTGTGATCACACAGGCCAGAACACAGAGCGAGCCCATAGCTGGACATAATTAATCCTTCAAATAACTTCTGACAAGTAGATTAAAAAATTTGCAGCCTGATTCTGCGTTGTGTCTTTTCATTTATTCATGGCTGTAAACACGGCGGCACCTGTGGCGCGAGCGGTGCCCGCCGAGGACGCGGCGTATGCTGTGCCACCTGTGCCATCCACCGCCTTCCCAAACCAGCCAGGAGCTGCAATCCTGCCTCCAGCAGCACTTTGGAACTCTGAGAGCAGGGCTTGCATCCGAAAGGGGGAGTAGCAGAGAGAGCAGAATTGAAAATGCGCTGGATGAATTGTTCTTTGCAAGGGCTGTGGTGAAATGCTCAGGAATATTCAGTCAGACACTGATTTAAGCACCCACAAGGCATCACTCAGTAACACAAGCTGACAGGCTGGACGTTTCCAGAAGCTCACTGCACATCTCAGATCACTTTTGAGATAATTAGGCTCTCAGACCTCTCTTCTCTTACTCTGGGCCCACAGATTCAGAATCAATTTGACTTTCAGCAGTTCCATACCTCTGCCAGGTGCAATTATATTTCCATTCTCTGCAAACAAAAGAAAACCCCAAAGTATTTAATGTTTCTTTTCTTTTTTTTTTTTTTTTTTTTTTTTTTTTTTTTTTTTTTTTTTTTTTTTTGGTACTGGAATCAAACTGGTTTATGTGACAACAGAAGAAAGAGTCCTGAAAGCAGGAATCTGTGACATCCAAGGGGTAGAACAGGAAAGGAAGTTAAATATGGCTGGTGTCCTGTGTTTCCCCAGACCTTCAACATAAAAGATGAGTTTCCAAGGAGGAATATTGCTGACATACAATCCAACTCATGCATTTATTGGTTTTTTTATACATATAGAGCCCTTCATTGAGAGCATCCTATAATGGTTTATAGCAAGTGTGAATTACAAGCTGTGGAGAGAAGCTTGAGTGCTGCATTATAGGAGATATCGAGAGCTGGAATTTAGGAAAGGAATAAAAAAGGGAAAGGGCACAGCAGTGTTGAAGCTCAGGCATGGGTAAATCCTTCCCTGGTAGGGGCAGGGTGGGATCTGTGCTGGCAAGATTCCACTTGGGATGGAAGAGCTGGGAGAGAAACAAGAATTTGGAGTCATGGAGATTCTCTGGTTTTGTCCACCTACGTCATAATAAGGTCAGAGTGGACGGAATGTGTGGGGCTGGAAGCAGGAGTGAAGCAAAGCGGAGTAACTCAAAGCACTTTAAAGCTGGGGCTCTCTGGGACCTAAGCTTGGCCTAGCAGAAATGAGGGGAAAGTTGATGGTGATGGGGAATTCTCTTTGCAAACACTAAAAAATTAGAATTGGTGTCCCAGTTTTAGAGACAACATTTTTAGGAGGAAACGCTCTGGAATGAGTGCAGTGTTCAACGCAGGGTCAAGGACTTCTCTGACGAGACCGTGATGTTGTACAGAGTTCTTTATTATACAGACAGAGACTAAGACTACTACAGATCACTCTATGGCTAACTTGCTAAGACTGCTCCTATGACTCCTCTCATGGCTACTCCCTTATGGCCACTGCCCTCTACCACGCAGTGAAAATTCCCTTTATCCCATCCCACACCCAGGATGTGCCATCCCATAAACAGCAAAGATAAACGATCCCCTAGAAGGTCACACCCTACAATCCTCTCACACAATGGGTGCAGATGGCCACAAACCCATGATCCTCTTTCCCATGCCCATCCCTGGTGACCTGGATGTGCTTCCTGGGCACCTCTGGGTCCAGGGAAGAGGCTCCCTCTGGGCCTTCCAGACCTGCTTTTCTGTGACACACACACAGTGTAGCCCAACAAATGAGCGCCTCCTCCCAAGGGAGAAGGGCCTCCCCCTTTCCTCCACCAAAGAGAAAAAGTAACAAAATAATGAAAGTGGAAGAAAAAACCTGAGCTATTTATTAACACAAAACAAAACTGGGAAAACAAAAAGGGAAAAGCAAGGAAAGGATGCCCGTGAGGAGCTGGTAACTGATTGTCCCCCCGCAGTCTCCGGGAAGGGCAGTCCACACAGCAGGCTGCTGGAGAAGGGCAGATGGAAACCTCTTAACTTCTCTTCAGCACCGGTTCTCCTGATCTCCTCCTCACAGCAGGTGATGCTGGTGGATCTCTGTGTCCCGCTGCTCACCGGCCTGGTCTTCCTCGGGATTCAGACCGGCGGGGCCACCCCACAGGCCCCTCGGGCAGGAGATAAGGGAAGGAAAGCAGGGAGGTGAGGGGGAGAAAAAAGGGGAAAACAAACAAAACCTTTTCCTAAGCCTCAAGAACAAATAAAACCTGAGAGAGAGAGAGAGCAGCGCAGTGTCGCCAGTGTGCTCCCTCCCTGAGCCCCGCCAGGAGCCGCTGAGCCTTGAACCGACCTGGACCTGGGGTCTCCCGGCTCCAGCCCCATCCCCTGGGTCCACCTTACAGGTACAGACACCTGGGGCACTAAGAGATGGCTACAAAATAAAGGAGCCTCATAACATCACCCCAGGACAATCGAGTGGGTATGGGTTTTTGGAAGAAGGAGACCAAAGAAAACATAACAAAAAAAATCTAGTTTTTTAAAAGGCTTTGAAGGCTTTTGAAAGGTAATTCTGAGTTATGGAAAAGGCAGTCAGTTTTGAGAATGTTTCCTTACATTGGCATCTTCACCAGATAAAGAAAACATTACTGGCCCTACTGATTTAAGATTGCTCTGACTGAAAACATTTTGTCTTCCTGAAATCTTACAAAGAGATCAAGAATTATTTTCACTCTTTAAATTATTGTAGTTTGTATGCAACACCAAATATGCAGCTGGTTTAGTTAGGATTGGTTTTTTTTCTTTTGTTGAAGGTAACCAATTTCTAGTCTTTAGAGACAAAACCTAATCACATCAGAACTCCAAAAATGTGGATTCATAATAACAAGTTCTAGATGAACTTGCTACTTTAAAGGGTGCTGGGTGTGGTGTTATCGCTGTTCCAGATCCGTGGCTTTTTCAGTACCAGGAAGAGAAAACGTCTTATATTTTTGTCTGCCTTTTTTTCTTCTGTAATTATTTTGCTGTGAAGACCAAGAATTAATGCAGCTGATAGAAAAACCAGTCAGCCTGTAACGCTTTGCTTTTCTGGTCAAATGGATTTTCATAGAGCACGAACTTTGAAATCAAATACCGTATTTTCTTAGGAAAAAATGAATAGCAAACAAGCATAAGAGAGCATTTAGATGATTATTTGGAGTTGTATTTATCAGAAAGAAAGATGTTTCCCTTTGAATGTTATGACAGGGAGAGCAGGCAGACCAAAGGTCTGAACACAGACTCCACAAACAGAGGCCCCATCAATGCCTGCAACACAAATGCTGGAAGGGACAATCTGTTTTAGTTATGCTTTTGAGCACACTTTAAATGCAATTTTAGTACACAATAAAAATGAATGCTCTGTTTTCCAAATGCATCTGCTGAGCTGGAGTTTCCATACCAGATGGCTTTATATTATGTTAAAACCCCACATACAGTATGCGAGTGCTCACTGGAGCTGCTGAAAGTGACCTTGCATTTTTTTTCTGCATGAGCAGAAGATGTGATATTTATTAATTTTGACATGCAAAAATGTTGCTCTTTCCAGCTTGTTGTCATATTCTGCTTTACCTGGGTTTAGGGCTGGGTTGTTTCTGCTGGTCAGGAGCGTGTGGTGTTTCTAATTTAAAGATGGATTTGGGTACAAGCTATGCCCAAATTGCACATAAATCTTGCTCAACGCACACGGTGTTTATGTTACTAAATACCAGGCATAAATCACCTCTGGGCTATTGAATTGTGATGGTTTTTTTTGAGTTTGCAGCTGGCAGATGTCCAGGCTTTATCTTTCATTCATCCCTGAGCCTGCTCTGCCCTGTCCCTGTGTCACTGCTCTGACCCAAGGTGTGACACAGATTCACCTTTGGATGGGGGTCAGTGCTATCCCTGCCCCTCTGGGGGCTCCACCTCGGGGGATTTTGCCTGCCGAGGCTCTGTGGAGAGAGCAGTGCCTAAAATTAGGCTGTGAATAACTCCTGGGCTCCACCTCAGTGGTAGAACTTCGGTGAGGAATGAAATGTCACCGTGTCACTGACATTTGTGCCGCTCCCTGCACGGGAACTCTGTGTCCCGCAGAGCTGGAGCTGTGCAAAGTCTGTGAAAACCCTCCCCTCTCCATTGCTTTTCCTCTTGTCTGCTTTAGTGACTATTCCAGCTGTGAATGGCTAATTATATATTGAATTTCATGGCCTTGTCCTCAGCTTTTTAAAGAGCAGGGTGAAGTTTAGCCCCGATATCCTGCTGAGGGCAATGGGAACGGGGAGTTGGATGTCTCTGCATCCCTGTGAGGCTGCCAGGTGCTGATAACAATTCATTTTACCTGACCTTTAGGCAGCAAATACACCATGCAGGGAAGAAATGCTCTTCTGGCTGATTTCCCTTTGATTCTTTTATTACTGAGACCGTATTTCCCACTTACAGGTCGCGCAGATCACTCATTTCTTGGTGATTGTGTTAATTTGCACTTCATTTGCCTGGCTGTTCATTAATCTGAGATTTGGTGTGGTTTCCAGCCTCTCTCTGTCTCAGTTGTCAGTAATTGTTGGTGTGTTATTCCTCACAGCATTTCTGCAAGGTGGAAGAAATGTTTAATATTTTTACTGGGGCTTGAGAAATAAAAGAGCCCCAAGTGCCACCAAGTGCCCAGGAACCCAAAGGAAAGAGAATACCCAAATTTTAGGATAGCTGAATCAGCTATTTTCCTTCTTGCAGGAGGCAATTATTTTAAATAGTAACATAACGTATATAAACTATGGCCATTTTAATATTATTTAAATATTCAGTGTGGCTCAAAACTTATTATTTTTCAAGTGTTTTCCACTGTTAATTCTGTATTTTCTCACCATTAAATCATTTTGATAATATCAGAGCTACTGAAATTATTCTCTTAGCTTAAAAATAGGTATATTTTAGAAAAGTAATGTCCAAATAATTGAGAATCATTAATTGAATATATGCAGTGACTCATTAAATGTTGTCCTGTTTCTCTGCACACCAGATTTCATTAAAAATTTGGACCTAAATGTTTGGTTTCCTAAATGTTCTTCTCGAAGTCCCTTTGACTGTTTGTTTTGGGCTTTCCTTGGTGAAGTCACCCCCTGAATTTGTGTCTGTCCCTCCAGTTCTGAGTGTCTCACATCTTCCTGACACAGAGCACGGTGAAGGAGACACGAAGGGGATGGAGACTGGCAGATGTTGGCTCGTTTTGGGTCTTGTTCCAGGCAGTCAGCCTGGCCTTAGGCACTGCCAGGGGTCCAGAGGCAGCCACAGCTTCTCTGGGCACCCTGTGGGAGGAATTCCTCCCCAATATCCCATCCATCCCTGCCCTCTGGCACTGGGAAGCCATTCCCTGTCCTGTCCCTCCATCCCTTGTCCCCAGTCCCTCTCCAGCTCCCCTGGAGCCCCTTTAGGCCCTGGAAGGTGCTCTGAGCTCTCCCTGGAGCCTTCTCTTGTGCAGGTGAGCACACCCAGCTCTCCCAGCCTGGCTCCAGCCTTTGGAACATCTCCATGACCTCCTCTAGACTCCTTCCAGCAGCTCCTGGGAGTCCAGAGCTGGACACAGGATTTTTGTGGGACACGATTCCTGCTGGCTGCAGGTGCCTGGGCAGTGGCAGTGCTGCAGGGAATGCTGGATGGGTGGTGCAGGACGAGCTGCATCCCCTGCACCAAACCATTCCCTGCAGCCCCAGAGGACTGCAGTGGCAGCAGCCTCGGTCCTCTGGGGGACCAAAGTGGGCAGAGCCACCAGCAGAGCTGTGACAGCCTGGCAGCTCTCTGGAAATGCTGTCCAGGCCTTTGCTGGGCTCTCTGTGACCAAGTGGGGTCTCCAAAAGGCTCCTTCCCTGAGAAGTGGGTGGGAGCTGCTCATTCCTTTACACTGATTCCAACAGACAGAGGAGCAGGAGGGAAATGGGCACAATTCTGGTCTTTGCTGACGTTCATCTCCATCTGCTCCTTGCAGCCTTACATGAGCTGCTTGAGGAGGTATAAATCTCTGATTCCAGAAGATTCCTGTTCGATACCCTTAGGAGATTTTGTGCTGATCCAGAATCAGTTTCATTTATTCCATCAATTTTTTCACGTATGACCCAGACTTTAAAAAAAAAAAATAAGATTAGACTTATTATTTTTGACTCCTTTGTACATTCTGATGGTGTTGAATTATTGTGTTTTACCACAATTTGCCAATAATTTCTGAAAGATTTTGCATGATTGAATACAATTTCCACGCGTGACTGTGAAACACGAGAAGTCATCTTATTATCAGTGTGTTCCTATTAATATTGATGTCGTAACACTTTGTTGCATCAATTGTACAAAATGGCTCAGATAAGGAGAGCTAACAGAAAATGTTCCCTGTAAAGTTATTCAGAGCTGACACGCAGAGCAGCAGTGGCAAAGTCAAAGCAAGGAGACTTTGCAGTGGCATTTTACTGAATAACTAAAATTTTATTGACTTATGTTCCACATGATGGAGCATTAAGCAGTCCCCCACACCCTAATTCCCTTCTCGATGGCAGCAGGAATGACCTGCAATTCCCATCAAATTATGTTTCCTTGTGTTTTTTAGACTTTATGTTGCTTTTTGTTTTTACTACATTTTTCCCCCTCCTCAAGCCCATCTCCAGAGTTAAGGATTTTATTTAGAAAAGTTTAAAAAAGTTCCTTTAATGTGTTTTGAGAGAAACAACTTTCCACAATATTTGCCTGTATTCCACTCTTTGGAAATGCATATTTTTTTTATATAACCCCTCATATTGATAATAAAAGGAGTCCTACTTATCTGTGGGCATCTTCTCACCACAGAGCAGACATTGGGAAGCCTTGATTCATTCCCCCAAACCACAAATGAGCTGAGGGATGACAATGCTGGGTCATTTGACTGCACCAGCACTTGGAAAAGAAAACTGCTGATGTGAGGGCTCAGAACTTGACTTTTAATGGAGTGGTTTTGAAGTTCTTTTATGAGTCTTCTGCCACAGCAGCGTAACACAGATCCAGACCGGTGCTCAGGTACACACAGGGCAGTGCAGGCAGATTCTTACAGTTTCAAGTTCGGCTGCTCTCAAGAATGTCCTGGAAATTGAAGGAAAAGCAACATAAAATGTTGGTGTCCTGAGCAAGTAGTGGTTTTCCTGCTACTGCCTTCATTTAAAAGGAAATATTTGATTTTGCCACCAGTTGATGTGCTCAAATGTCCTACTCTGATAATCCATATGAAAATACAGCAGGAAAAGGTGATAAACTGGGATTTAGGCTGTGATCTCTCCTAGGTGAGGGAAGGACACAATCTGTGGAGTTGTTTGGATGTGGAAATTGTCTCACTGTTGGTGTTTCCCCAGAGAGGGCTCCCCTGAGGAGGCAGCACTGGTGACACCACTCCTGGATGGGAGGAGACAGAGCTGTCCTGAGCCACCTTCCTGGCCACTGTGTCCAACTGGATTTACTTCTCCTCAGCATTTCCTAAAGCACTCTTCTTAACCTTTTTGGGGTGAAACTCGGTAAGTTTGGCCTAGCAAGGTAAAAAATTCTGATTGTGATGTCGGTAAAAGTTTGCAAAAATAAGGAGAGCGCGTCTTTGCTTCTGCCTGACACTGATTCCTTTCTCATCCATGAGAATTCCTGCAGAGTGTCTCAAACCCTGGGATTTTAAGCGGCACAGCCACATTTCACCTCCCAGGGCTCCCCAAGAAAGGAGCTACAAGATAATAATTATGAATTTCTGTACTCTGATGTCAACCTGGGGCCCTGTCAAGTATCAGCCTTTGTGGAACTTGGCCTCTTCCTTGGGCTCCTGGGATTGTATCCGTGCTTTCATCCTCTGGTATCTTTGGAAATTCCATGTTTTATCTTCATTTTTGCATCCCTGGCTGCTGTGGAAATGACATCTCTTACTAAAACACAGACCCTGAGGAAATCAGATGTGCTTATGGGGCTCAGGTGCTCAACCAAAGGAGCCACAATCCTGTTCAAATTGTGACTTTTCCCAATATTTTGAGCAGCCATTCTGTTCGCTTGGATTGTGGTGTTTTGAAGGGCATTTTCAAGAGGCAGCGCGAGCTCCTGGAGACAAAATTCCCTTCAGCTGTTCTTGTATCACAACGTGCAACTGCAAATGGCCAAAATTCCCTTCCAGCTGGTCCCCTGCAAACACCTTGGCCTCCACACACCCTCCCTGGTGCCTGAGCCCTTGCCAAAGGCATTTTCCGTGCACGGAATGTACACAGAAATATTTGTAATCTGCGTGTGCGCTGTGAAAACAAGAGGCAGTTCCAGTGAAAGATGCAACTTTTGATCCTTTACTGGATGAATTCCATGTTTTGAAGTGTTTGAAGCAGGGAAGACCACAGCAGGCCTTTCATCTTCCCTGTTGGTTGATCTCTGTAATGTCATGGTAAGGGGTGCTGTATGACAAGAGAAAATGCAGCCCTAAAAAGATTTTCCTGTCCCTCTCCCTTGCTTATAGTTTGTTAATTTGTATTAATTTCCTTTTGGGATAATCTGTTAATGATATTTTCCCCTTGTAATCTCGCTGGTTTGATTTAAAGGAGTGATTTAGAAAGCAAGGGCAAGACAGGCTGATGGATAATTGTGAAAATACGTGATGTGTTGAAAAAGTCTGGACTCCTCAGGCAATATTTTCAGCTGACCTCTAAAAAACACTTGGCAGGTGTGTGTATCTGAATATGAAAAGACCAACATTTGCACATGCAAATCTCACCCCTGCATTTGCACAGTGGAGTTGGATGAACAATTGAGTCCTCTCTGTGCAATAATTGTCATTTCTGTGTAGAAGTGACCCGGTGGTGGCTGTTTCACCCCTTTTTTATTAACGTTGGCTTTAGGATGTGGTTTCTTTCTGTTTTGAAGGTAAAAGGGACGAATTTTCAGAGCTAGGTGGGCATTAGAAACTCTGAAATCACCAAACAGCACCGTATTGTGTTTTTATTTAAATCCAGAGATCATAACGCATCTCTTCAACTTCAGACTTCTCATTAAACATTAAATTGCAAAATCTATATTTTTTATCACTCTTATGCAATAACGCTGTTGGAAAATATAGACCTGAGATTGCAGAGAGTTAGAACAAATCATTCAAGGGCTCAGCATTTAATGTGAAGTGCAAAATCTAATAGAACAATGTGAAAAGGCATTATTTTAAAAGGGAATAAGTTATGTTTTGTCTGATGCTCCCTGCCTGCTCCTGTTGCCTCTTTTCCATCTCTGCCTGGGGACAGAAATTACCCAGTTCTGTGGTCAAAATTTATGATATGGACCCAAAGACTAAGATTTAAAAATTTTTTTGGTCTTAGAAGTTTATCTTGGCTTTTTATGGTTGCATTCCTAAGAGAACATGGATACATAAATCCCAGATGTCAACAAGGATAATTACAGCCTTCTCCTTGACCTGTGACAAATTCCTTAACTTCTTCATGCCTGAAATTCTCCCATACTTCAGGTTTCACCCATGGAGTCCCTTAAGTGTTGAAAGTTTGGACTCTGGGCAAGTCAATCTCCTTAATCTTGACACTGTAGGAAAACTAGGAATTATCTTCATGAGGTTGTATCCGGGTTCCACAGACTTCAGAAAATAATCAGTGGCTGGATGGGACTGAGGTGGGTTCCTCACAAAGAGATGGGCAGCTGGAAGGCTCAGCCAGGAGCACTCAGGAGACAGGAGCAGGGTTCTGACCTCCCTGCAGGTGCTCAGGTGCTCATCGGGGGATGCACCCCTGCTCATCGGGGGTGGGACAGCTTTGCTCAGCTCCTCTCCCTGACAAGGTTAAGGTCAAGCCGTGGGACACTCTTGGAGGGAGAGATCTCATCTGAGAGAGGCACCAAGTGAGCTCTTCATCTCATTTGATTTTGTGCCAGCAAGAAATACAGAAAAAAAAGAGAAAAAAGCTTAATTTATTATCCCAATCTTGGGGAAATCACCAGGGATGGGTTGGTTCTGGAGCTTTCACTGCTGACAGTGCCAGTCACTATGTGGAGTCATTAAATAGTCATGGGAGCTTTTGTCTCCCTCTCTTGAGTGCAGACCTCCTCCAGCAGGAGAGGAAACCATTCTTCTGCCTGTGGAAATGAGAGTGGTCAGGCAATTGACCCACAGAAGAAGCAATGATCAGCTCGTTAAACATCAGGGAGACAGGAACTGGGTTTGCCTGTCTGAAGGTGAGGGCTGGAGGAGGTGTCCAGGATGGGAATGGGATGCTGGCTGGTGGCTGATGGAGTTACGAGGGGTGATGGCAGCTTCTACCTGTCAGTGTTTATGGACTCATGGAATCATTGAGGTTGGAAAAGCCCTCCAAGACCATCCAAATCACAAACCTGTGATTGATCCCTGCCTTGTCACCCAGCCCAGAGCACTGAGTGCCACATCCAGGCCTTCCTTGGACACTCCAGGGATGTGGACTCCAAACCTCCCTGGGCATCTCCTTTCGATGTTTTCCTCATTCCTTCAGTGAGAAAACTTTTCCTAATTTCCAACCTGAACCTCCCCTTCCACAGCCTGTGGCTGTTTCCCCTTGTCCTCTTGCTTGTTAGCTGGGAGAAAAATAAATAATGAAATGTTCAGTTCAGTGGGAGCCAGGTAAATCTGGATTTTACAGCCCTTGTGAATCAAAGCAGACAGATTTATGTGGTGCAAATAGAAATGTCCCAAGTTTAGATTTCTGAACATTTGGTCAGCCTGGCAGGAGAAGTGAATTCTAACTGCAGCAGATTGGACCTACAGATACTTGGAAAACCAAGTCCTGAGGAGTGTGGGAATGATGTGATAGAAAAGGAATAAATCTCAGTGCCCAAATGTAAAGAAGGGGAAAGAAAGACCCTTTTGATTGATTATCTTCTGATGTGCATCACTTCTGGATTACATTGATACTTTTTTCCAGAAATAACAACATGGTTTATTCCCTTCACCATGTCAACAGTGACATGTTCCAACTACAGACTGGGACATGAAAAGTGTTTGTTTAGATTCTTTTCATTTGATGTTTGTTTTGCATTCTGTACCTTCTCATAACTTTTTAAAAATGTAATTTTGATTAATTTTAGCCTCAATAACTTTTGCAAGCTGCAGAACTGCTGTGACACTGCAAGAAAAAACAAAAAACAGGGGAGGTGTTATCTCTTGCTTTTACTGTGAGCACAGGTTTTGCTCTACAGAGCTTTCCTTTCTGTCTTTCCAGCTTCTGACACAAGTTTGTTTCCATCAGGGCCCCAAAAAGCACATCTGGGGACTGGTGCAGGCCCTTGTGAGTATGTGTAAGTCATTAGTAAGCTGTGTAATTTGTTAGTAATTTGAATTAAAAAATCAGCTGCTATTCCATTTGCAGCCTTACCCATTTACACAAGCAGCACGTTTTTTATCAGTGCTTTTCTTTATCCGAGAGGAAGATGCTGATCAGAGTTCTCGTGGTGCTTTTTGATGCATTTGTTCATTCCTGGCACAAAGGTGATATCTGATCTGAGCATCAGCCTGGTCCCACTGAGGCTCCGTCTGCTCCTGGGCTGGACTTGCTGACTTCAGTGGAATCTCCATGGCAGGGCTGGATCTCCTCAGTCATGAACCTCTTCCAAGTGCAGTGCACGTTTACCTCTTGGAGAAGCTAATCAGTTAAACAAACAAGGCACATGCACTGGGAAAACTGAGAATTTTGTTAATTCAGTGGACAGAGGTGATGAGAACTCCGCCCCAAACACCAACTCAGGGGTGGAGTTTCACGGGAAGAAGGTGGGCAGCCCATCTCATGTCTTGTTCCCCGTAAAGATTTCACATGTTCCGCTTGTCCTTCATCCCAAAAGCCAATTCACAGGTGGAGTTTCATGGGAAGAAGGTGGATAGCCCATGTCATTCCTTGTATCTCATAAAGATTTCACATCTTCCACTTGTCCCTCAGAGAACTTTCACACAGAAGTCAGAACATCATTTGTGTCACAGAAAGGCATCATTTCAACATTTCCATTGTTGTTCTAAGGAGGAAATGTTTTGCCTCTCCTTGAATACCCATGCCAAATAAAACAATGTTGTTTTAGCAGGGCTTAAATTGCCCTTAAAATACTGGTAATAATACATCCACAGTGCATTCTCACTTTTATATAAATCTGAATTTCCTTCCTGCAGGGGGACTTGGACAACAGGAAAAGGGAAACCTTTTCTTGAGAGGGAACAGGCAGGGAAGCTTTTTTTAATAACGTTGATGGTGCAGAAGAGACAAGGATGAAAGAACAAGAGCAAATCCTGTACCCTGAAACAACAAACCCTAAACGTGTGATTGAAGTGACCATGAATTGCCATCATTAGTATATTGCTGACACAATCCTGATCCCAAAATTCCTTTAAAAATCTTTCAGCATTTGAGTGATTGTGGTGCTAATAATAGGATGATGCTGCAATTTTATTGTCAGGGCTGTTCTTGGGCTTGACATTGTCTTTATCAATCTGTTAATGAAAATAATGCTTATGTAAGGTGTTATTATGAATTCCTGGTTCGGAGCCAGAGATGGGGGCAATGATATTCTGTAGTCTGGCATGTTGCAGAATAGTTTTGTTTAATTTCTTTTCTCAGTGAGCACTGGAGAGAGAAAGATTTGGGTAGTGGAGTGTTATTTAAAAACCCCACAACTGTTCTGAAGCAAGCAGTGAATCCGCCCAAATTGTCTTTCAGATTTGAAAGACATCAGCACAAAAAAAGTGAAAAAAAATTTAAAAGCTGGGAAGCTCAATGTTTAATAGGTTTTTTTCAAACTTGAGGACCATTTCTAACATATTTAAAATATAAACGTGTCTGGGGCTTTGCAGCTATGGCTGTGCTTGCAAAATCTGAGGAGGAAAGCAAGTAGGTTGCTGTTAAATATTTCTCAATACAAGTCACAGCTCCATGTTATATGCCCATGTCAGAGTTATTTCCTCATCTTTATCAATTTACCCCATCCCTGGCAGTGCCCAAGGCCAGGTTGGAAAGGCTTGGAGCAACCTGGGACAGTGGAAGGTGTCCCTGCCCATGGCAAGGGGTGGCACCGGATGAGCTTTAAGGTCCCTTTGTACCCAAACCATTCTGTTACTCTATGATTTATTTATTATTTATTGTTGTTGTTGTGAATCCTAATTTTAGGTACATTGCAGCAATATTCTTTTCCCTGGTTCTGTAGGAAATGGAAGCATTAGAAGAGGCAAGTACTTGTGGTGCTGTACAATTTGTCCCTGCCAGCTGATTCCCAAAGTCTTCTTCTGGGAGAGAGCAGAGTTTCAACTGCTTTGCAGGCAGATTGTAAACTGGCAATCTAGGTCATTGTAAACACAAAATAAACCAGCTGCCAATAAAGCTGAAATATAATTCTCTATTCCCAGTACATGCAAGCAAGGAAGCAAATCCAAGATATTTGCAGTGACAGCTGACATTCGCTCCCCAGTTTGTGGTGCCGTGTTCTTCCACCCAGTGAGCAGCCTCAGGTGTTGCAAGGACAGAGATGGTGGGGATGCAGCCTGAGGAAAAGTTTTGTTCTGTGGCACTCAGGTTGTAAAGGACCTTTCTTTGCAGCCAAGCACCTGGCTCTGAGCTGATGCATTTGTGGGATAAGGCACTGCCAAGGGTGGCTGAGGGCAGCAGGACTGGACACTGGGTTTGTTTTGAAAGAGGCCCAAGGTTTGTGGTGTCATTTGGCAGCTCAAAGCACCAAGCCCATCCTGAGCTCCATTAATCTGCAGGATGTAAAAGATCAGGTGTGTGTTTAATTGCTTCAAAATCCCTCCCATGCCCACGTGCTGAGAGCTGCCTTCCCTCCCGGTCATGTTATCCCCAGACAAAAATATAAACACAAAGGAGTTCTGAAAAGGTAATTAGAGGATTGGCCCCAGTTTGTTGTTCCCACAGACATTCTTTAATTTCGCAGGGTCACAAAGGGCATCACTTGTTGGTGTTGGTGGACTGGATGGTGCTTTCTACACCCCAGTGAAGGGTTCTTGGGCAATTTCATGATATTCATCCCCTGCTTGTGCCAAATCACAGGCTTTGGTTCATCATGGTGATATTCAGATATCAAAGGAGGTGATACCAATTTAGTTATGGTTATAATTTATGGTTTTTCTGAGTTGTATGAGACACAAACTTCAGTATTTCTTCCTCTGCTATTTTCATTGACCTGAACCTTGGCCTGATTCTCATTAAAAATCCTGCATATGAGGATTAAATCTTTAAATTTTTAAGGATAAGAATTGGTCTCACTAAGAAAGCCAAATCTAAATCTTATTTTCAATATAATACTGAACTAAGAAGAACTGAAGACCTGTTCTGACAGATTCCTGACAACAAAAGAAATCTGCTGATATGCCACAGACTCCACTGGAATCACTTCTAGCTGCATTGTGCTGAGAGAAGACCCAAAAATATTTTCAACAGAGTTGATTGTCTCTTAAACAGTTTTTAGTCATTTCACTTGCCAAGTTTCTCTCACAGCTGGATTAAGATTTAACAATTTTCCTCCCTCCTCTCCCTCGGATCAGTCACGAGCCTGTGGGAGATGAACACGACTCTGGAGCAGAGCCCAAAACTGCTCAAAGGCGGGCATGGCTCATGGTGAGGCTGCTTTGGGTTGGAGCTGTGCTCAGGCACGGTGTCACAGGCATCTGTGGAGCAGTGGGAAGGTGAACAGGCACAGCCTCGGAGGTTTCACACCACAGAAATCCCAGAGCTTGGACAGGGACATCACAGAGCCAACTTTGGTCAAACAAATTGGTGGAATCTCAGTCTAAAGAACGTGGCATTGCTTGCAGAATACAGGAACTATGAGGAAGCTCTGGAGGGAGTAAAAAAAACCAACTTAACTTTTTTCCTATAAAAAAAGATTATTTTCATTGTGATTTATTGAGGTAAACCCCCATTCTTCCCTACCTTTCTTTCTCCAGAAGCACAGGATGTTCCAGAGGCAAACTGAAAAAGAAAAGAATGATTAACAAAGGAGTTCTCATGAAGACCAAGTAGCAAAGAGAGGTTTCTGTGCCTTTTCCACTGCCCCTCCTTCAGCAGTGGATCCAGGCTGCACTGGGGAGAAGGGAAGGGTCTGGGTTGGCAGCAGCTCACTTTTGGATGCGACGATTTATAGGCTGCAAAAGTTCAAATCCAATATTGCGTGTGCAATTTATTCACAACAGAAACTTCATCCCCGGGTTCAGAGAGACCAGAACATTACCATAAAGAATTCCATATATTTCTGGTAACATTGATGTTATTTCCACACGGTTCATTGCAATCCACAAACTCCACTGTTGGCAGAGAAGCTCAGGAGATGCAGCTTATCTTAAATCCAGAGTTATCTGTGTGTCACACGAGGCCTTTTTGTGAGTTTGCTATGGTGATCTCTCTATGTTTAAATAAAAATAAAAAAAAAGGAGAAAAAGCAATATGAAAGAGGGAGCAGAACACCGGGCTAGGGAATGAGATGTCTGGTTTCTCATCCAAACTCTGCCGCTGTGACCTTGCACAGCCCCTTCTCCATGTTTCAGCAGCCACCACCATAAAATGTGAGTAATGAGGTTATAAATGTATCATTTTTACAGAGTAATGGCGCCGCACAGTTGGGTTTTGTCCTTTATTTCTGTTTGCTGTGTAGTTTAATATTTGCCAGTAAAAAGCGTGCGAGTGGCTAATTGCATTTCAGGGGCCTCGGCGCTCCGTTCAGCGCAGCCTCCGTGTTTATTTGTTCCTGTGCTAAGGCGTTATAAATCATTGCTGCAGCCAAGTGAGCTCAACACAGAAAGCCAAACGTGCAAGGGTTTTGTGGCTGCAGGTGCGAGGGAATCAGGTCTGAAGCACTGGGAAGTTTTCTACCACTCACTCATCCCCTAAAACTCAACATCAACCCCTTCCATGATACCATACTCTAAAATTAACCTCTTTTTCTCTTCAAGTACTTTGCAAAGCATTAAAAACATCTTTTATGTCTTAATCTCACTACGTTAAAATTATAATTCCTGTTCACTTATTCAATTTACTCTCTTTGTCTTTCCCAATATAAAAATTCACCGCTAGAAGGTTTCCAGTGCACAAACTCCACAGGTCATTTTCTTTTTGTCTTTGAAGTGACACTTTTGAAGCTGCAAACAAGTGATGATAAAAGGCCCCAGTGTCTGGGAAATTATATTTGCCAATTTACACTAAATTTCCTGATAATAGTATAGTAGTAAAGCTGTACAGGTTCTGCCCCGGTGGTGTAATTTTTCTTTGAAACTGTAGCAGAGAGGAAAATGGTAAAAAATGTATGGACTTAGAGATCTGCAGAAATATTGACAATAGTTTTGTTTGATGCTGAGTGTGTTATTTATATGAAAACAAGGTCTGCTGTGCCTGTTGAAATAATATATCACATGTTTACTCCCCCTGGAAATTCAAAGTGTCAAAATGTGCTTCAGAATGGCCTTGTGGTGCAGTAATTAAGAAAAAAGAGGTTGCCTTTTCTTCCCATTAAAAACCTTCTTAGCACACTTGTCATCAAAGCATTTGTGCCAGTCAATTTAGCTACACTTTTGTACTTCAGCTCACAAAATTATTTTGAGATACATTAGAAAGATTGAATAGAACTTTCACGTGAAATTGCTGTAATGATGTTTTTGCGACTCTCGGTGTTTCTCTGAAAATACACTTCATCTTCTCTATTTCTCTGCTTCCTCTATTTATTATTAGATACCTGTGGAGTTTAATAAAAATATACTTTATGTCAACCTTGTTGTAAGCAGTGAAAATTCCCCTTATTTTTTTTTTAATCTCAGCACACCCTGTGAACTAAAACTCTTATGTTTTTTCCTAGGAAGCAAATACATGGATTGTATGGAGATCATGGTTGCTGGAGCAGCCTTTTGGAAGTGATGTTGGCTGTTTAAAGGTCTCCTTGCTGGTGGGCAATAGGAGGCAGGACCTGCCTCACTCCCCAGCCCGTGGTGGTCTCAAACAAAATCATCATTAAAATCTGCAAACCTGCCCGAGCTCTTGGTGGATCTCCATGGAAAACACTAGAGCAGCTCTGCTAAGCTTGTCTCAGCATATTTTATAACAATGATATTTCTAATTCTGTAAATTCTCGGCTTTAAACTGCTCCCTCTCATCTATTTGAGTCATCCTTTAAGGAAAAGCCTTTGATTTTCATCATCTAATCCCGGTTTGCCCCAGGCCAGCCGTGTGTGTCTTCCCCTCCATGACCATTTGTTTCTGCATTTCTAAAGAGCATGGCAATAAGGAAGGTGGGGACTTCAAAAGATGTTAAAAGTTGTCTTTGTAAGGGCTCCCGGAGTGTGAAATTCCTTCATTTGTTTAAATTGGAATGTTCAGTTTTTGAGGCTTTCCATCGATGTGAACAATCAATTAGGGGGTGGTTGGAGCTGCCAGTGCCGTCAACACTGCAGTGATGGGCAAAGGTACCAAGACACATTCACCTTTTGGGGTAAAATACAACTTTTCTGAGGTCAATTGACTCATATCCGTGTGGCTGAGATCTGACACTTTTTCTTTTCCAAGTTTATCGCTTTATCTAACACAATTTATTTCCTCTGCCCCTTTTTTTGTGTGTGTCCATCTCAAGGACATCACTTTATCTGCACATTCTTACACGAATATTTGCTTTTATGATGATTTTTGCAGATTTTCAGGCTGGAAATTGAAGAGGAATAGAGAAACCAGGAAAGGTAAAACCGATAAGCAGGAATCACAGGTACTGTAAAAAATCCCAACAAACAAAGCCAAACCAGCCACTATTATTTTTTATTACAGCAGGGCATCAAAAATCCAACAGAGACTGAAGATTTATAGTGCTCAAAACTTCACAGATACTTACAGATAATTGTTGCTTCAAAAGAATTAGACACAGCAGGTAAAAAAAATGTCATTTTCTCCAAGTTGCACAGTTCAGGCTGGTGGGAGGATGAGGAGTTGCCATGAAGTCTCCTGGCTATCAGCTGAGCAGTCAATACACTCAATCAATAATTCTCAACACTGAATGTATCTACTTCTGGGAAAACAAATAAATTACCACAATGTGGTTTAATATTTTAATTTTGCCTGCCTGTTTTTTGTTCTCAGCTTTTGTAATGGCAGGGGGCTCTCGCTTTTTAATGATTGTGGCTTTAGTTAAACGAAATTATCCCAGAATGGTTTCAGGTATTTTAAGTAGAAATTCTCTCAGGCTTTCATGGTCAGGCAGGTGGGTATTTTGCAGGGAAACGAACAAGAAAGAATTTAAGAATTAAGAATTAGTGTGATATGTGAAAGGAAAGATCAGAGGTACTGACCTTGGCATGTCCAGCAGCTGGGCACAGTTACTGAGGCCACTCAGGTGACCCCTGATGAGCTGGTTGGTGTCAGATCCATCAGGGAGTGACCAACGGGTGCCACAACGGGCTTGGAGAGTTGGTCAAGGATCAAGTAACCCGGTAGAATGGCCAACCTTGAAAAAACGTCAAGTAGTGCTGAAAATTTTCCACTTTCACTAGTTTCAGGTGTCCCAGAACAAAAAGGAGGAGTGGGAGGAGATGAAGGGAACTAAAATGACCCCTGGTTTGAATTTCTGGCCATGTGGAGAAACCATTTCCAGTTGCTTCCACCACGTTCTGGATTCCACTCATGATTTTAATGATGAAGGACGCCACATCCCATTAGCAAATTTCTGAGGCATGCAGCTCTCCTGAGAGCCTGTTTCAGGGAGGTGGCTGATGTTTCTGTGTGATGCATACCAAATCTGTTTCACAATTAAAGTATTTTCTTCCGTTCGTCGTCTAAATCAAATTACGAGGCACTTAAACGTTGAATAATTTATATTCCCAAAAAGATGTTAGGATATTAAATAGCAGGAATAATGTTAGGTTTATTAGCTTGTTGTGGAGGACTCTATCTTTGGTAATGCCTCAAACTCGTAATTCTTATCAAATAATTGTTTCCATCTCTGGTTTGATTGTAGGGTTATTTCAAAAGGGTTTTTTTTCTGTTTGTTTCTTTTACACTTTAATGTTTACTGGGCAAACCTTTTCAGTTCAGGCATTCCCCAGCTGGTTCACCCAGTCACTGGATTCTGTAAAAGAAGTTTCTTTTGCATGTGAAGTCTCTGCATTTGGAGAAAAAATGCCCAAATCCTTTCCAAGATCCCAATTTCCCTCCTGGCAAAGGGCTGCACGATTCCTCAGTTCCTGGCCTGATGATGTATCAGAATATTTATGGAAATCAATGCAAGTCTTCTGCTGAGAAGTTTTCAAAGAGATGCAGAGGCATGTGGAGGACGCTTGGTTGCATGTGGATTGTTGGAATGCTGATTAAGTGAGAATAACAGCAAAAATATGGTTGATTTTTCCCCTGGATTTCAGCAGGATGAGTGCAGGACCCCCCAGACTGTTCCAAAGCTGAGGCAGGATTCATGGGAATGGGGATTTGCCCTTGAGGGAGTTGCATTTATGGATAGAATTGTGCAGGCACGGTTGTTGCAATCCCAAAAGGAGACGGAGAAAGAAAATTTCAGTGTGATCGGGCAAGTTAATGCTGTGTTTGAGGAAAGGATTAAATCCACAGTGCAGGGGACATTTATAACCCTTACCTGCTGCAGAACCACTGAGATGAAGAAAAGGCAGCACTCAGAGGATGATAACAAGGACATTATGATGGGAAACACGACGTTTAAGTGCCAGTGGAATGGGCAGTTCTAGAAGCCCTCAGGAAAACAAGTGTTGCTGGAACATGACAATTTATTGAACGCATTTCCTGCACGCTTGTTACCATATATTTTTTTTCCCTGCAGTTCCACAGTGAATTCTGTCCCGGATTTTGGCACAAAAAATAAAGGGAAGAGGAAAGAATGTCAAGCAGGAGCGGGGTGCCAAAGCCTAGAATCTGTCTGTCTTCCCAGATGAGGAGGGTAAAGCAGTACCTTTGCTCTCTGTAGAAGATGGAGAACTTCTCCACAGAAGATGGAAGTTCCAGATTGGCCTAGGAATTTGCAATGAAGTCTATCCTATCTCGCTTAAAACATTTTGGATAGCAATAGGAGGTTTATGTATGAGGGGGAAATACAATTTGCTGCCTGTGGAAGGTAGATGGAGCAGGAATACATGGAGGGAAATGGAAGAGGGGGAATAATCAAGGTAAAGAAACAGAATGGTTTGAGTTGGAATGGTGACTTCTAACTTTTGATTATTAAAAATACAAATAAATACAAACCAAACTGAAAAATAGTTTGATTTTGATTCCAACACCACCTATTTTGTTTAGCAGAATCATAACCTTGGTTGCTGGGTATGAGGGCTGACATCTCTTGACTTGCCTGGACAGCTTTGGGAGCCATCAGAGCTGTGTTTGTAGGAAAGGCAGGTCTCAGTCCATATCAGATAGTGACCACATGAACCAGCTCTGCTCCTTATCCCAATCAATGCCCTGTGCAGCAGCCAAACACAGCAATCATTGGATATATTGAAATAAACAGTAATTCAACCAATTAAAGTGCAGTTCCTATTTATGGTTCTATTGGCTGGTTTGGCTGCCTTCGGTGACATCAGGTGACATCACTCCAGAGCTCCTTTGGTGACCTCCCCAGACACTGTGAACTGGAGAGAATAAAGTTGGGAAGCAAATGAAGCATTTTCAAGGAGGAAAACTGCTTGAGCTCATAAGTGAAAATTGTGCATCCTTCAACACAACAGAGGAAGCTGCAGCAGCTGTAAATTGAGTGTTTCCATGTCTTCTACCAAAGCACTCCCAACTGCTGCCTTGAGGATTCAAGTTAAACCTGGATTTTGGGGGCTGGAAAGGCAAAACTGAATTATTTCAGCTCTAAAGTGCTCTGTCTTTTCTCCCCAGATTGTCTCACTAAAGATGGAATATGGTGTTTTCTCTGTAAAAGGAGTATGTGAACTCCTTCCTGGCCGCAGTGCAAGGGACCAGCTCATCTAAACTATAGCTGAGGCTTAAAATCCTCAGGAAAAAAATCTGGGATTCATTGATCCTCAGTGAAACCAAACCAAATCGTTGCTAGTTTAAAGAGCAGTGAGCAGGAACATCGAATTCAGGTGATAATGCCTGGTCCTGATGGTTTCCCTAAAGATTCTGTTTGTTCTTTTTCCAGTTAAATGCAATCTTATGAGGAAATAAATTATGAGGAAATCTTATGAGGAATCCTAGGAGGAAATTGGGATTTTTGTCCTCAAATATTGTAGAAAACACCTCAGTTCCAGCAAGCTCCAGCCAAACCAGTTGTAATCTAATATAAAAGCCTTCCCTGGGTGATACTCCAGTGATTAATTTTAGTATTAATCGCTGCAGGTTATGGCTTTAGCCACTGCTGAATAATACTCCAGTGATACACCTTAAACCAAGGCTGAAATGCTTTGTGCCCGGTATCTGTGAACAGATCCAATTTCCTCCCCAGCAACTGGATGAAGTTACAGTCACTTTTAGTGCTGGATCCAGTTTTTTTATGTGCATTTAAATTACTGGAGAGCTGCTGGCTGGAGAGGAAGGGCTTAGTGAAATAAAGGAGATGACCACAAGGAGGGACCTTGTGGACACGACAGCAGAGAAATATTTGCTTGACCATGAAAGAGTGAGCCAAGGCTGAGTCCCAGCACCTCCCCTCTTCCCAATGAGTCACTTAACCTCTCCACACTGCAGGGCTTTTAAAATAAAATCCAGTTAATTGCCTGCCTTCAGGAGGAGTTGGGAGACTAATTAATGAATGTTTGCAAAGTACTTCAGCACTGTAAAGTGCAGGACTGACTGCTGAGTGTTGCTAGCACCTTTCGGAGGCAGCTGCAGCAGGAGCAGCTCCTGCTGCTGTGGATTGGTGTGGAGGGCTCTTTGCTGGGTCAGGCTCTCCTGATTTCACTGATTGCCTCTGCAACCTCCAAAAGAAACAAACCACAAACGTGCCTGACAGCTGAACCCTTGGCTGCCTGTGCCTGTTGCGCGCATTCCCAGTCTCAGGATGGTGTGACCCTAAGTTCTGCCCTGGAGCTGCCTGGAAAAGAGTGTTTCTATTTACATTTAGCAGAATTTCATGGAGTGCACACAAAGTTCACATGGAAGCACCATCATCGTGTGCCAGGCTTGGCAGTGAGGCTCAGCAAAGACAACAAACAGTGCGGTAATTTCTGGGAGCTTGCAGAAAGCCTCTCCTCCTCCCTCTATCATGTCCAGAACCCAATTTTTTGTGTTACTTTTCCTCATGGATCACGGCCCATGCCCACAGGGCCCAGGTGGATTTTCCATCCCTCTTGCTCACGTCCTGTCCGTGGCCACCACCCGTCTCCATTCGTTTATTTCTCTCCTCTGGTGTTCTGTGCCAGCAGGTTTCTTCTTCACAAATCACAGACAAAACAAGACAAATGTGCCCAAATGTATTAAGAGTCCAGTTTCCATAGCAATTGTTAGAGATACTCATCTCTGGGTCTGGAGTTTTGTTGTGTCAGCTTTTGAATGGAAATCACCAGGTGCAGATTGGAATTTCCACTGCTTTTTATGGAATTTCATTTCAATATTCCATAGCAGCTCCAAAAAGGATATCTCAAGAAGAAAGGCTGAGGAAAGTAGTTAAGATCTTTAATTATGTATTGCACATGTAATTGTATATTGTAGTATTCACATGTAGTGTATATATAGGTAATGTATGATAGATGTACATGTAGGCAGAATGTAATGCACAAATATGCATAATATTTAATTATTTTATTTGTATATTTCATATAATTTTTTCACTTATATGTTACATAATATTTACTTTTGTATATTTATTAATATGGTTATAGAATATCTATTTTTATATAGATATTTTTAGTACTAGTATTATAATATTATTATTTTTTGAATACATGAAAACTGCTAGCTCACAATTGACGGCCTCAGGGCTCCATTTGAAAAAAACAAAACAATATACAAGCTTTCCTGACGTATTTTTATGTTTATTTACATTATAAACTCTTTGTGACATTGATTCTGAAATTGTCTCCACAGAATAGTCCTTGCATGCATCCATCTTCCACCATGTGGCTGCTACATAAATAAAAATATTAATAGATAAAAGTAGCAGCCTCTTTGCTGTAGCCAAGTCTGGGAGTAGATGAATTGTTAATTCAAATTAAATTGCTTTTATGGACTTCTTGTTCATTTATATTAATTGCTTGTACCGACCTGACCTAACCCACTTAGGTGGAACTGCAGAAATTAAAGATGCTCCCGTTTTGCATGCACAAAGTGCACAGGGAGTTTCTTGCTTAAATGCACTCACACAGGGCTTCTTACAGAGAAATGAGCAAAGCTCGTTGATGCTGTGGCCCTGTCAGAGTTGATGCGCCTTTGGCAACCATCCACAGAATCAAAGAACACCAGGCTGGAGCACCTGATCCAGCATTTTTTGGCCAAAATGCAGTCTAGATGAGATGGGCCAGCACCCTGTAGAGCTGGATCTTAAAATTGTCCAATATTGTAGAATTCTCCGCTTCCCTGGGGAGATTATTCCAGTGCTGATTGGAATTGTGAAAAGAATCGTGAAAAAAATTCCTTTTGTGTCTAATTAAAATCTCCCCAGGAATAACTTGTACCCATTGCCCATCCTCTTTTCCATGTGACTCCTTGTGAAAAGGGAGCCTCCATCTCTGCAGCCATCCTTAAATACTGGGACAGAAAGGTCTTTTTGAGGTTTCTTTCTGTCAGGGTTTAGGTTGTGCATCACAATGGGACAGACTGAACTGGTTCTCTCAGAGTTTGAGTGTCTGATGGGTTCAGAAGAGCTCCTGCTGTCCCAGGTGTGCAGGGGCACAGAACTCTGGGGATGCGGCTTCTCCAGGCTGCCAATTTCTGCCTCGGCTCAGTTGGGAATTGTGCAGCAATAACTCCTGAAGGGCGGCTTCTCATTCCTCCCCACCTTCTGTGTGTACTCGGAGGGTTCCATCATTGCTCCTGAGCTCCATTTGTGCTGGCTGGTCTCACCACTGCTCAGGAAGAAGCTTCGTTCTCGGGAATGGGTGGTGATGGGGAAGATGCACGCTGCTGTCTCCACAAACAATGCCATGGGTGAGGGGATGGGTGTGAATGGCTTTGAAATGGGTCTTGATGTCTCTACTGACTTCGGGCAGCAGGGTCCTTACAGAGCCCAGACATCCCCAATCCTGACACAGACAATGGGAGTTTCTGGACTTTAGGGTTAACTTTGGGCAGCAGGTTCCTTACAGAGCCCGGACACTCTGACTCCTGACACACACAAGGGTCTGCACACGGCTGAAGCTCTGAACTTTGGGGTAAAATGCCAGGTCCAGGGGGATGTGGGGTGGGCTGTTCGGGAAGGCTGCACCTCCCTGGTACCTCAGAATGGGAAAAGGGAGAGGGCAAGGAGCGGTTGGGAATTTGGGATGAAAGGCGGCTCTGAAACCCTGAAACCCCGAGAGAAAAAACCCTGCAGGCTGTGCCCCAGTGGGCTCTCCCTTTATCCGAATAAAGTTGCAGGGTGCCCTGTCTCCTTTATGGACTTTTCCCAGCGAGACTTTCTGGTTTAGGATGAGGAGGAATAAACCAAAGGCACAAGGAGACCCTCGGTGTATTTTGTAAACAACCAATCTAAGCTCAGCTCCTTGGAGGTTTTTATCTCCTCTTCTCCATCACGCCTCATCTCCGGACTTCTCCTTTGGTAAGCATAAATGTAAACACTGGGAATCTGGTCGTGGAGATTTTATTTCAAGCAATAATATCCCTCAGCAGGACCAGAAGCTTTGGAGAAATGTTGCCAAAGTCATCTCGAACATAAAGAACTGATGGGAGCTGTTGTATATCTTGTAATTCTGTTCAGTTCTATAAACTAAAAAATGAAGGAGAATGCTCTAAGGTTCTCAGAGCAGGCAGGAGAGGGAGCACATGTTGCAGCAAAGCCCAACATCTTTAGGAATTCTGTATTTTCATCTCTCAGCTGGAATGGTTCCTGCTTTGTACCAACTCTAAGTGTCTGTGTGTTATTACATTAATTGTGATTGCGATCAATTCCAAAATAACTTTCAGAGTATAAGATGGAGTGGCTTCTGTAAATAGAGTAGAACTAAATAATGGATATCTTGTATTCCACTTCTCTATTCTCTCTCCTTGGGATCTACATTAAAAAAAGTGTGGAAAAAAATACTTGGCATTTCATCAGGTATTTCTAAAACACTTCTAAAATCTCAGAATGCCTTTTTAAAAGTAGCATTTAAAGAACAGAACTATTCCTGCTACCTCCTCATTTAACCACATCCTGTGTGCTATTGGCTGTTTCCTCACAGTATCAGCCTGCAGAGCCCCATGAATAGAGGCATGAAACAGTTTTATTTTATACCAAAGCACCTTCTTAGTCATTTTGGCTTCAGAGTGGTTGTGGCAGCCTTCATCCCTTGTGGGATCAAAAGCCAGAAAGCAAATACAATGAGACTGATAATAATATTTATGATTCTCAGTTTTAGAACAGCTCTCTCCCTTTTTGTAAAGCAGGGGAATTCTCGCTGGGGACTTGCTTGTTTAGCCCCTTGGGTATGGTTAGGGCTTCTAAAAGCTTTATAAAGCTCTCAAATAAATATTTGTAAAAGAGCTACGAACACTTGGAGGGAGGACTGCTGAAAAGCTGGTGGTATGGCAACTTAACTCAATGCACAGTAATTATAGATCTTATTTCCAAGACTTCTATTTCACAGATGGCTCCTTTGCAAATCAAGGAATGAAAAAAGACAACAGTTTCTTTTTTTTTTTTTCCTTGTTTCTTTTCTTTTTTCTTTTTTTAGGCACAACAGAGTTTTTTAATTTCAGCGAAGAGTCTTCTCCATTGAAAGGTGTAGTCTGATAGTAAAAGAAAATGAGCAGCAAATGAGGAGGTGATGAGGTGCGAAGAGTTGAGAGAGAACTGATGCCGGCTTTAGTAATGGAAGCTCGCAGGTGTTTTGGAATCACAGAATGGTTTGGGCTGGAAGGGACCTTAAAACCCACCCAGTGCCAACCCCTGCCAGGGGCAGGGACATTTCCACTAACCCAGGATCACCCTTTGAGTTTTTGGGTTTATAGGAGCTCTCTGTTGATTTTCTCGGTGGCCATGATGAGATTTGACTCTGAGATTGGACTCCTGTGACAAGAGGAGCAACAAACGTGTGTCGGTACTTGGATGATAACTCCCTGCTGCTCTGTCCAGCTGGTGACACCCACCCTGGAAATTTGGGGACAGGGCTGCTCTTCTGGAGCCACCCCCAGGGGCTGGGGAGCGATGCAGAACAAAGATGTCACTTCCACACCTTCAGCATCGCATATTCCTGGCCAGGATGTGGATCCTAAACCACAAAGAGGCATCAGAGGGTGTCTCTCACTACAGAGGCTGGAGTGATTTCCAGGGTTTGTCGTTTGGGAGGCAGCACAGTGGGATGGGGGGAGCAGGGCTGTGTTGTATAATTGATGCATTGGACGTGTCGGGTGCATGCTAATTTGGTGGCTGCTCCTTTCCGTGGATTCTGGACACTGATGATTAACCACAGCACATCCTTAAACACCGCAGTAATGCAGGGTGGGAGCTTTTCCTTCCCTCAGCCAGCAATTTAGGGAAATAACAAGTAGATGGCATTCTACCTCTATTTTTAAATTAAGTCACAGCTGCTTAGGATGTAGAGTCTGTTCCTTTCACTTGTTACGTTCCTTTGTCAGTCTGAATGAAGGAACTTGCATTTATTTAATTCAGCACTTGCAGCCTCTGCCTTTAAAAATAGAACGATAAATATAAACGTGGTGTTAAGATTAATTAAATTAGTTTGTGTTAATTAAACCGGATTCAATGAGAATTTTGAACTTTGCTCAGCTCCTGCCTGCTGGAGGAAGAGGTGCTTCAGGAATGATGGGAAATGTGTTTCCCTGAGCTGGATTGGGTTTATTTTGTCCTGTCCTGAGCCTGGTGCCTGATCCAGCATCCTCAGCTCCAGCTGGATTCCCTGAGCTCATCACGAGGAAGGGCACAGCAAATAAAGACACTGATTCGAGTTACCCGGTTATTCCCAGCAGGATCTAGGGTCAACACCAATTTTCTCTTTAGGCTTTAAACGTGGCTTAAAGTACCTGACTTTCCTCCAGGGCTCTGCACTGATGAACTCATCCATGACAGATTGAAATCTATGGACTTTGGGAGTAATTTTTTCTGTGGGATCGTGCTTTTCCTAACACTGCAAATGGCAAAAAATAACTGCTGGAAAAAAAGAACCTTGCTCTTAAATAAAAAGAAGAAAAGGAAGAAAGAAGTGAAACGTTGCTTTTTCATGTCAAGATTTCCTTGATATTCTCCCTTTTTTGGGTAGGTTTGTTTGCCAGGCTGCAGTTTGAGGGACATGCAGTTCTTGCCTGAGGGCTCTCAAGAAGCCACCTCGCCTTAAAGAGTGGGTTTGAATAGAGGTTAAAGATGCAGTTTAAGCTTAATGAATAGTGATGAAGAGTTAAAAGACGAGGTGTCTAAATGAGAAAGAAAAACGTTTTCCATCTCTAGTCCCACAGTGTCATTAAAATCATGTTAAATTTCTCTCTCTAGGGAATGCCCAAACAACACCAGGCTTTGCAGCACTGATGGACACGATTGGTAATTTGGGAAAGTGCAGATGTATCCATTTTATTAATCCCATTTTTGATATTATTAAGTGCAAGACTTTTTTTATGAACTTCATTGCCCCTGAAAATCCAGATTTTTGCAGGATGAGAGGTTTGCCTGGACTGGAATTGTAGTTGAAGCCCAGCACTTCTGGGATCCACTGGCCAGAGCTTCAGCAGGGGTAAAATGGGGCAACTCTTCCCTGAGGGAAGAAATTTGTGCCAGTCTGGAAGATCTACAGCTTTCATTGCAGGGAAATAAAGAAATCATCAAAATCTACTAAATTAAATAAACTAATTATGCAAAGGAATTATAAAATGCTGTATAACTAGTAAAAAAGTGAGATATTTAAGGTCAATTCTACAGCCATGTCTATAAGGAAATTATATAAAAAATAGATGCACTTAACATACATAAAATAAAAAACTCCCCATGTTTTCTAGGATAGATACAGTAAAATATTCCATAGCTATCACAACATGATAAATTTTGGATTAGGAAATGCCTCTGGTTGGTGAGTGTCAGCATTCTGGCACGGTTGCAAACTGTGGCCAATTTGTTTTAAACTTGTAAATCCTCAGTAGATTGTCCAATGTTCTCAGTTAAGAACTGCAGGCAGAGAAATGGTGACAGCAATTTTATTAAAATAACACTCTTGCAGATTGCTTCAGTAAATCTAGGAGATCATCAAGATAAATGAGGAAATTAATTAAAAAAGCACAAAGGCTTCATCCCCAGTGATTTGACCTATTGTACAAAGAAGTGGTGGCACTTAAATAAAGGAGTCCACAAGTTGAAGGATTCAGTGGAGTTGATTGTGAAATATTCCCCTTTATTCAAATTCTTATTGCAGGGGTTATGTTTCACATGACTCTAATCTTTTTGTACTCAAGAATCAGCAATTATTAGAAAATGAACCTTTACCAACAGTTGCAGTCATTGATATTTGAGACTGAAAAAGGCAATGTATTTATTGAAAGGAAGATTGAAGCAGCTCAGAATAAAGATAGAAAAAACCCCAATCTTAGCAAAAATGGCAGCACCCATTTAACAGAGGTTGTTATTTCCTTTATTTGTGTACTTTTCCTATTTTATAATGGATTAGAGTAATAGGTGCAGTCTGTGAGGTCCAATAAAAATAAAATAATATAATAATCCTTGTTTGTGCACCAACCAGCCTGTGTCACCTTGATCCTTTTCCTGTATGTGCCTGGTAGGATTTAGCCAAAAATACGTGTATTTCTTCCAAAATGGGACTATAATATTTTTCAATCAATCAATCAATCAATCAGTTTATCTTGACTAGTGTGCTGGCTGAAGAACCAAAAAAAAAAAAGGTTTTAAGTAAGCCCAGAGTCTACAGAGAAAATATAATTCAAAAATTAATCAACAACAGCAGCAACAAAAATACCTAGAAATAATATTTTTACTGAAGGAATGAGAATTATCACGATTATAAATCCATGCCAACATACACCTGGTTTCTTTTCTGAGACTTTTGTTGACTCTGTTTTTCCCCACAAATGCACCTGGGATGATAACCTGGAACCAGGGGAAGGGATGCTGCAGGCATTTCATCTCCAGTTCTGAATCTGTAATGTAAACTTTGGAATTATTGTCATATTGCTGCAGGTTCCTGCCGTGAATATCAATGACTGTTCCTGTTGGAAGGGCTTCCATTTTAGAGAAGTGGCTTCTTTAAAGGGGAGGTTTTGTCATTTACTCCAGATCTGAGGGTGCAATCTTCCCCAAATTTGGTAATTCGTTTGTGGGACACTGGAGTGTTCGTGGAGGAGCTTTGATTGGGGGACGTTTTTATTGCAGAAATATTGCAGTGGGTTAAAAATGCATCCATTAACTCAGAAATTTGAGCTGGGTTTCATGATTTTGTGGGGCAGTGCTGATGTCAATACCACACTGGGGCTCTTAGTCCCCATTTATGCCCAACACGTGCCAAAAATTTGGGAAGCTCTGAGGGTCAGAGCAAAGGCATCATTTAATGGATGTTTTCATATCCCACTAAATTATTTCCTGCTTTTTTTTCTGATTGGATAATCTGGATTTAAATTACACATATGTCCCATCTCGTCCTTTTATTTCTCTTTTAATAATATATATTTCAAGCCATGATATTTCCCCCTTGTAATTCATATTTTCTGCCTGTTCAATATTTATAGGTCTTAACCCACATCCAGCAATGTGGGTGCAAGGTTGACACCCAAACATTTCCCTTGGCCTGGACTGGTGATATAGAATGGCTTTTGCTAAAAGTTTAATTAGGAACTAGTAATAAAATAATACTGCAAACCATGAGATCAAGCTAAGTTCAAAGCTTTGTTGGGCTGTCAAACACTTAATGCATTTGCCCTATAGGTTTTGGACAAATTGAAAATACAGCTTGGTCCTTGATCTCCTTAATGTAATTTCCTCTGTGAGGGTTTTAAATATACATATATTTTTTATTTTTTTTTTTTTTTTTTTTTGCCAAAGCTGATCTCCTGCCTGTGTTTTAAGCATATGTCCTGTCCCTGTTGCTGCTCCAGCTATTGTCACTTTGTGAAACCCTCCCTAATAACACTTGTTCTCTTTCCGCTTGACAGGTGGCCTTCCCTTCCCTGTGCCCTCTGCGTGCCTGGAATGCTGATGGAAGGGCTGGGATTCACCTGGAAATCACAGGTAGAGAAAAAATTGTTGCCATTTTTATTGATAATAAAGGCTACAAAGGTCCCCAGCCCTTAAAGAGGAGGCTTCACAAAGCTCCAGCCCCAAGACGTGACCCTTTATTTAGGATCTCTCAGCAGAGCTTTGGGCTCCTGCTGTTATTCAGGGCAGACATTTTATGGCATTTTGTGTTTCAGGAATGGAAAGGCAGAACTTTCTGCACTGGAGATGCCCAGAGTTTTTTCTGCAGCTTTTCTGGATTTGTTATTCTAAAGCATCTCCCTGGCTTGGATGTCTGAGCCCCACTGAAAGCCAGTGGAACTCAGATAAATGGATTTTAAGGACAGGGTTATAGACATTTGCCATGAATTTCAGCACGCTACTCTCCACGGAATCTTAATTACTAACTGGGGTTGCCACATGCCTCTAACTTTATTTTGAGCTACAATAATTATCTTTGCAAGGTAACAGTCATGGTAACAGCGAGCTGGGTGCCTGGGCTGCAGAGGTGAAAACCTCACTATTTATTTTTGCCTCACTCCTCTGCAGCTCTGGAAACCTCCATCATTCCCTTTGGCTGGTGTCCCCCTAATTTAATGGACTGTGCTTGTCAGGAGTGTAAATCAAACCCTGCAGACAATCAGGCAAGTCCTTGTCATCTGTCAAGTAATGGGGTCTTAGGTGCACTGAGGAAAAGTTGGCAGAGCAGGGTAGGTTGTGTTCTGAAGTTTAAACTGGAGCTCTGTTTGCTCATAATACACAAAGAGCATTAAGAGATTGATGGTCTATTTGAAATTCCTTTGAAAATATATCCCAGGCCAGATCTTTTTTACTGCCTGTCTCTCATGAGCCTCTTCTTCAGAGAAAGCCATTCTTTTAGATCCACGCTGCCATAAAACCAGAGAGCTGTCAGAGCCCTGCTGATCCAATTACAACTTTTAAACTTTTAAGCTTTTGATTTACAGTAAGCTCATTGCAGTTAAATACAGAGGAATCTTCTCTTTAATCTCCACATTGGTTACCAGTGTACTTCTCAGTGTATTTCATCTCTCTTTGCCTTACTTTTGGAAAACACAAATAGTCACAGATTCACAGGATGGTTTGGGTTGGAAGGGACCTTCAGGACCATCCAGTGCCACCCCTGCCATGGGCAGGGACACCTCCCACTATCCCAGGGTGCTCCAAACCCTGTCCAGCCTGGCCCTTGGACACTGCCAGGGGTTGGGCAGCTTCTCTGGGAATTCTATTCCAGGGTCTCACCACCCTCACAAGGAAGAATTTTTTCCTAATATCCCATCTCTCCCCGCCCCTGGCAGTGGGAAACCGTTCCCTGTGTCCTACCACCCCATGCCCTTGTAAAAATTCCCTCTACAGCTGCCTTGGAGCCCCTTTGGGCACTGGAAGGTGCTGTTTATTTGCTTTTGTTTCTCTTTTGTTCTGTAAAACCATCAGTGAAGTGCAGGCAAAGCCAGCGCAGGGCTGTGGAGTGCAGCCCACCAGCTCTGCAGCAGGTGGTGAGAGGGTTTCCTCAGGTTTTATTCACTTCCAATGCAACTTTCAGACAGAATAATTAAGGCAGTTTAGACTTGTGCTGCTCTAACTGAGCTGTGCCATTAATCTCTCTTTTTGGGCTGTCTGGGGCTCTCTCAAACAAGAGAATTCCCCGTCTCCCCAGCTGTGCATTCAGAATTTCTTGCTAAGATGTACATGAGGAGACTGCTGGGAAATTTGGTTATTCCTGGTTTTTATTTTTTTCCCCAACACTCCTCAGCCCACGGGGTACTACAGAGCTGTGGAGTGTGGAGGGTTTGTGAAATTATTTCTGGTGAAGTCTGCTGGAGGTAGTTTGTGTGTAGGGTTAGCTCAGCTGCAGGGAGGCTGCATTTCTAAAGCAAGGAAATTTTGTTCCAAAAAGTAGAGACTTCGACTATTTCAGTCTCCAAATAACACTTTTGGCAGTTTGCTGATTGAAGTAATTGCTATTTAATTTGATAATGTTCCCTATAAACCCCTGAATTTTTAAATCTATTTGCTTATCCTTTAATAATATTTAAGTTTTTAGATGGAACATTGGAAAAAATATTTTCAGAGTTTTTTTCTGAAGATCTCAGTCCATAATGCACTGTTGTGTATTCCTAACGAATGATAACTTCATCAACTACAACATTATAGCAGATTTACCTTCTCTAGTTACATTTAATTTCTGAAGGGATGCCATTTCTTGATGCTGAAATATGTTTCAGCTTAACAATGATGAAGATTATTTCCAATTTTTTCAAAGGTGGACTCTGTGTGAATAAATTGCCTTGAAATCGATTCAGTACAAAGCAAATGAAATCAATAACTCTACTTGTGTGGAGTTCTTTACTCCTGTTTGTAACTTTTTACCAGATCAAGGCTGAACTTCACTTGATAGAACATCAATTCCCTTTTTCTCTGAGCCCAGACTGTGGCAGTTGCTTGATCTGTGGAGATTCCTACTGAGGAAAGACTGTGCAAAGTAAGAAATCCACAGCTTTTGACTCCTAAATTTTGAAGACTGAAAATTATTATTATTATTATTATTATTATTATTATTATTATTATTATTATTAACAACAACAACAACAACAACAATAATAATAATAATAATAATAATAACAACTGATTTAAAGAAGAAGATACATTTCCTCCCATTTTTTTACCAAGGTTCAGGTTGGATCTCAGTAAATTCCCCTCATGACCCCTCAAATGCACTTTTTAAAATTCTGTATGCAAAGTTCATGGCAGGAACTCATCCTGCTCTTTCTCTGTGAGCTAAAAGCTCCAGCTGAGCAAATCCTTCCCATTTTTTCCTGTAATTCTGTTTTTAGTATTCATATTGTTTATTTCTTAAAATGTGTTTTGAGTTTACGAAGAGCGTGCTGTGGAGGAGCATTCTCACAGTCCATACCTGCTGTATAAATACTTTTGAGACAAATGTGAGCATGGATTTTTCTTTAATGTTCTTTAAAAGCACCAATTCTCTTAAATAGTGATGTCGTGCTCAAAAGAAACATTCAGAAGACTGCTAGATAAATTTAGAGGATGAATCCCATGGGATGATGATGGCTCCCTGGGTTATAGAGTGCCAGAAATTCACCTGGGTGACAATGCTCAGCCAAAGGTGTCTGCAGTGGCAAAATGAGACCTTTGATAAATGATATATTTGCGCTCACAAACGTTGGGATTGCAGAGGAATTTGCTGAACAATCATCTCTGGATCTCCAGAGCAATTCTTGGGCACAGTGGAAATGTTTCCATGGCTGATTGTTTGTGTGCGTCCTCACCAGGTTTTGTTTTCAGAACTCAGACACATCTCACAGGGAACACATCCATGGCCTCTCTTTTGGGAGTGGCCACTCTGGCACATTTCAGGCACAGTTCCCACAGAGCCCAGAGGATGCTGGATGTGGAATGTCACACTTGGAACAAATCATAGAAGTGACAAAATTTCCACACTTTGTAAGAAATTGTGCTGGTTTGGTGTCATTGGTCCTTCCAGTGTTTGTAGGACTAGGAATGTTCATCACCCAGTGGTGGGGAAGCTGCAGATCCCTTTGGCAACTCTTTCATCTCCTTAATCTTCAAGAGATGTGATTTGAGAAACCCTGCGAGTCCATTTCTCTAGAGAGAATCTTCAATTCTGTTAACAGATCTCTTCCACCTTTGATTCAAACATTAGACCAAAGGCACCATCCTCCTTTTCCTCCCTGTTGTCTCCCAATCCTCTTTCTCTTGGCTGTACAGTTTTTTCAATGACGTTTCCTGTGCATTTCACACCTTTATTTTTTCACCATAATTCTTTCTTCTTGCCCTTAAACCCTTTTGTACCTGTGATCTGCTCCAGTCAATCTTGTTATGGCCATTATTATTATAATTATTTCTGTCCTATTTTGTCATCCTCTATTGACTTGTCTCCTTTCTCGACTACTTTGACAACCCTTTCTTCACTTTGCTGTCCTACAAAAGTGCCTTTGGTGCAAAGCCCTGCTCCTCTGGAGGTTCTTCCATCTGGAACAGCCTCTCTGAATCTCTCTGCCTCAGTGACTCTCTGTATCTTTTAAAATCTCATTGGAAAGCAGCTTTTCTCACTTGTCTGAGCCTCTCAATATTATATTTCATCGCTTCCATCATAAGCGATTTAATTTGGTGATTACAGTATTAGAATACTGTAAAGATTAGAATCTTTAAGGCACTTTAGAATGCTATTTGGAACAAAAATGTCATGTGCTATAATGCTATATTATATTCTACACTTTACTGGAATAAAAATCGCATTAGAATTTATTGATCATGAATTTTAAATTTTTTATTTAATATATTCTTTTTGAGTATATTTTATCTACTAGTAAAAACACAAGTAAAAGAGATTTTTTAGAGTCTTTTGGAGGTGTATAAGACAGAAAACTTGGATGACTGAGTCAAGGACACCTTCCACTAGGCCAGGTTGTTCCAAGTCCCTTCCAACCTCATGAACATTGCAGGGAAGGGTTGATATTGATTGGATTTTAATCAAGGGGAACATTTTGATCCATTTGGAAATCCCCAGCTCTGGTAGGAGGGAGGTTGGTCAGCACAGCCCCAGGCACATGGCAGGAGCTCAGCAATATTCCTGCTGGATATTCCATGTACAGAGGTGCAGCTCAAGAGAAATGAGTGACTGAGGATTGGAGAGAGGGTGTCAGATGTGTGACTGTCTCTGCCAAGATCTGTCTCCCAGGAAGCTGAAGGGCAGCACAAAATTATCTTTCCCTGGAGCCCCATCCATTAATGGTGTTAATGACTGTGGGTTGTGTTCAGTTTGATCGTTATCACCGGCGATGATTGATCGCGGCCGTGCTGCACATGGATACATCCAGCAAACCCTCCCTGAGGGTCAGCTCTCCCTAAAAACATCCCAGCAGGATGTTCTGGTGCCTGATGCTCTTTTGTGGATGCTGTGCACATCGCTGTTGTACACCAGGCTGATGTGTGTGAGGGGAATATGGGATTGTTGGGGAGGGAAAGGGATTTTCACTCCTGCATTGATGGGTTTGCTGTCTCTCTCCAAAGCTGGCTTTGTTTCCCAGCTTCAGCTTCCTTGGGATGCCTTATCCAAGGTGGAAATTGGGCTGCTGGCACCCTCAAAGCTTTCAGAAGATCTATCGCTGCACAGGCTCTCAGCTCAGGAGAACCTGTGCCTGTGAATGAAGAAAGAAATGCTCAAGTGTGGGTTTAGATTCCATGGTTTGTCTGGCACCTCTGTCCTGGGCTAGGAAGTTTGGCTGAATGCCCTCAGGAGTCTGCTGCTCCTCTGGAATGGCAGAATGGAGCTAAGCAGGAAGCTCCATCCCATTTACAGAACTGGGAATGCATGTGTAGGTAACAGAGTCACTCTTTAGATTTCTTTCTTGGGATTCTCTCCTCACCCCATTATTCCTGCTTAAACCTTGGAAGTGCATTGTCATGCTCTGCTCAGATAATTTAATTCACTATTAATGTAAAATCTCAATTTATCCCAAGTCCAGGGGGAGAAGAACACATAGATTCTGGTTTGGCCTATTGCACAGTGAGACACTTGAGGCAGAAATCTTGGATTTAGGTTGATTTTCATACCCAAACTTCCTTGAAGCTTCAGGTGTGGGATTGGGACCCATTATTTTAATGCATTATGTTAATGTTGTAGATGAAATTCCAATTCAATCTTCTCCATAAGAAAGCCTTTGACATGATCTATTAACCCTCAGATTAGAAGTAGACTGACTAATTATCATTTAATGCAATAGAACGCCAGGGTTTGTCATTTGCTGAGCCTGGCTGGGTGGGGAATATAAATCTGTTAGCACGGATATCATTAGGAACTTCAGAGGGAAGGGAGATTAAAACTCCCTGGATGCAATATTTATTCCCAGCCATTATTCACAGAGTGATGTGCCACAATGCCATAAAAAGGCCAACACCTACCTTTTTTCATTTGTGTGTGGTTTTAGGAGGAAGATGAATATGATCCTGCTCACAGTTTATGTGCTCTCATTCTTTGATAGCACCCCACGGTTAAACCCCTCTGCACACCCCTACATTTACCTGGCAGGATCCTGTGGGTGGGCAGTGATTCCCTGGGCAAGGGAGCAAAATGCCAAAGGAATAAATCCATGGTGCCGTGGGGAAATTCAGCCCAAACTCATCACTCCACTGCTCTGTCTCTTCCAGACGGGCTCAGGCCACCCTCATTTTTTGTGCTGATCCTCATCTACACTGCTTTAACGAGTAATTTCCAGCGTGGCAATTAATCAGGTGTTTTACTGAAGTCCAGATAGATTAGATTGATCTCATTTTCCCTTCCAAGAAACTAGTTCCTTTAGAGAGAAAAAAAAAGAAAAAAGGAAAAACCAGTAGGTGAGGAGCTCTGATCTTTCCTTAGAAGCCCAGTCTGTATCTGAACATTTGTAATTTTCCATAATTATGTTGTTCTCTAATGTATTTACATAAAAACAAATTCAAACAATATATACTGATACCGAAATATGATCGTAGGATCTTGTAGAAAACATTTTAAAAAATCCCAATCAAAATTATTTTACATTAACTTCTCAAAATAATTTCAAACCACTGTTTTGTATCATTTCACATCTTCTGAGAATTTCTTGTGTTATTTATGTACAGTGATAACCACTGAGTTTTTTAATTGTATTTTTTTTTCCTGCGCAGTTTTTTCATACTTTGCTTTAGTAATGATTTATTTGTTTACTTTGACTGAAGGTTTTATTTTCTTCTCAGCTTAAGTCACACTGTTCTTCTGACCCTTCACATCATCTCACGGATTGCAGATCATATCAGCACAAGGTGAACAATGAAATGTGTTTCTTTCTAGTGAAGTGTAGCCTCTGAAATGTGTCACTCTTAACCTGTGCAGAGAGATATGATGTGGGTAGATGCTATCTTCATATCAAGCATGTTCCTTTATTGAGTGATGTGAAAGGCCAAATGATGTGTCACAGGCTTTTCCTGCTTTCACTGCCCATTGTAATCAAAATAGAGAACTAAACTAAGAAAAAACACATTGGAATAGTCACAAAAAGGGGGTTTAATAACTGAGGGTGCCGATGTTGGAACACTGAATGGATCCCAGTTCTTCAGCATTGGAAAATCAAACAGTGGGTATAGATGGAGTCACCTAAAGCAGCTGATGACCCAGCCAGGAGCCTTTGGCCATCACAAACAGAATGTACAATCCACGGTCAGAATTAAACACAAATTATAAACTCTTTCAATTTTAGCTTTGTGGGAGTTTTAAACACAAATACTTCAGAGGTGAGTTGGTGCTTATCTTAGTTCAGTTTGTATGAACCTCTCTGGTGCTGATCTATGTAAAATTCACATTAAACTGTGAAACATTTAGTATAGAGGTGATATTTTTAGGATGATAAGCCCTGGCAGTGTCCAAGGCCAGGTTGGATGGGGCTTGGAGCAACCTGGGATAGTGAAGGTGTCCTTGTTCAGGGCAGGGGGTGGAATGAGAAAATTTAAGGTTCCTTCCAACCCAAACCATTCTGGATTCTGTGACAGGACTTTAATGTTGTACAATATTTATATTATGCCACTCAAAGGCTGCAAATCACATTCTTCTGTGGGCTGTGGATGTAGGGATGTGCACATCCACACTTCCCTTCTGGAAAGGACATCAACATTTTAAAGCCAGCTCCAAGCATTGCAACAAAATTCTCATTATTTGGGCAAATGCCTTGAGGTTTTGAGGCGGTTTTAATGAACGATAAAGAGGCTTTGGAAAATCTGAAGAAGTTTAAGTTTATAAGTTGCTAAGTTTTTAACCCATGGAATATTTACTGCAGCAAGGACGGAAGGTTTCAGAATCAGATCTTCAGCTCCTAATTAGGTGTTAGATGGGGTTTTTCCCCATTTCCTTCTGCCCCCTGATAGCTGCACCTCATTTTGAACCAGCTCAGGGGTGTCAGCAGCTCTGACGTCTTGCTGGCTTGGCAGCTGTCTCCAAATCTGGAGTGCTGGAGGGCAGGAACGAGCTTCAGACAAACAGTTTGGACTGTTTTCCAAATGGTATCATCAGAAAAAGGGACTTGACTAAATATGTTTGCCACAGCTCAACAGGGACCCTTCCAGACCTGAGTAACCTTCTCTGCCACCAGAGGAGTCACTGCAGCAAGAATATGAAATATGGTGATGTGGGGATAGGAAAGGATGTGCTTTTTGCCTGGTTAAGGGAGAAAAGTCTCTGCAAAAGGACTTTCAGGGCATAAGAGCTGAGGCTGTGAATGATAAGATCTCTCTAGTGTGATTCTCTAATCCATTCCTTCAGCAAACAAAATTACTGAGGGAAATAAAACTTTATTCCCACAGAAACAAAAGGCATATGACACGACATAATCGATTTTATTGTTATTTATTTTGTTCCAAGGGTTTGCTTGTTGGAAACTGGCATTATCTATCCAGCATCTATCCAGCATAAGAAATTCCCACTGTCGTGAGCAACAGGGCTGCTTTTTGATTATTTTGATAATTACATGGTTTCTTTTATATTCTATAGTGGCAGGAGCAATCCTACATGGGCTGGTTCTGATATTAAAATTGTTACCACATAATTTTTAATGCGACTGTCCTTGCTGCCTCCCATGTTGTCAAACTAATATTTCTTTTGAGCACAAGAGGGGGGGAAAGTAAGTTATAAGCTTTACAGATTGTAATTTAGATAAGTGTGCTCATAAATATCTTAAAATATCTATGAATTTGTGATTAAACCAATCTGTGTGTAAATACAAGAACTAAAATATCCCTTTCAAAAATGTTCTGTAAAACAACAGTCTCTGAGTAATGAAGACGCCACGGGCACTTGAAAGAGAATGTAGGAAAAAAAACCCAATTTTTATTTATGGCAAAATCTTGCAAGCACTTTTCAATGAGGTCCATTTTTAGCCAATATCTGTATTTCTGTCTCTAATCTCGTGTGCTGTAATAGCACCCAGTGGATTTGATCCTGTCAGAAGGAAAAAAGAAAGACAAAAACATCGTTGTTCTCTGGCCCTGCAGTGACTTCTATTTTTCCGAGCCTTCTTCAAACAATTTAATTTCTGGTAATTAGAGTGGCTGCAATCTTTCAGGTTAGAAGGGTTTAGTGTTTATTAAGAGGTTGCCTTCTGTGTTGCAAGCTGCTTGCCAGCATGGGTCCAGTCTGGCACTGCCACACACATCACATCCAGGGAGATGTTTTCTGCCTCTTGCCTTTTCTAACCCGGAGGAAGGCATTAGATCTGTGAGAGCTTCTCCTCTTATTCATGCTCTGCTGGTCACAGATTTCCTCCACAACTTGACTCAGGAGCAAGGGGCGTATTTTATGGAGACACAGAGCAGATCACCCCAAATCAGCATTCTCCCTCTCTAATGGAACTCGGTGTGAGTTCTGGGAAACGCGCCAGGTGCGTGAGGGGATTGCACAAGCCGGCCCGGGGGGAGGACAGGGATTTAACAAAAGGCAAAAGGAGATGGCAGGTTCTGTGATGTAATCTCCTCTCATATCACTTTTGACAGAGTGGAAAAATCGGGTGTATGAGCTCAAGGTGCCCTGAGGCATCCTGACTTGCCAGTGGTACTTACTCAGCACACGGCCGACCTTGGCGCGGGTGCAGGATCCCGTTTGTTCCAGATGAGCTGCTCGGAGGAGTTTATCCAAATACCAGGGCTCAGAGGCTCCTGGGTGCCTTCCTCTGACTGCCTCCCAAACCTGAGCAGAGCCCACAGTGCTCCACACAGCGCTTTGTTCTCAACAGGCTGACATTTGCCTTCAGAAACGCAGCAGGAAGGGAAATTCGCATCAGTTCTAAAACTTGCTGCCTAGTGTTATCTGAGTTAAACTGGGCTTTGGTGGGCAGAGAGTTGAGGATTTATAAGCAAGAGAAACTTCACCTCTTAAATGGACTGAGAAAAAACTGTTTTAGAGGTGGTAAACTGACTGAAGGTCAAAGTGTTGTCTTTTTATGTCAGTGCAAAGAGGCGGAGCGGTGTGGGGAGGAAAGGTGTTCTGAGGGTTTTGTTCTGGTTCTTGTGTTTTTTCCTTTTTAAGTCTGTTAATAAATTTTCTTTGTATTTAAAGTTTGAGCCTGCTTTGCCTACTCCTAATCCTTATCTCACAGCAAAACTGAGTAAATTCTGGTCAGTGTGCTGGTGTATGGCCAGAAACTCTGAATTGGCAAACTCAAACCACCACAGGTGGGCAGAGAATTGAGGATTTAGGGTTGGCTCCTGGTCTGTGGGGTGTTTGTGCTGATGTCTCCCCACAAAGTTTTATTGGCTATTCAAAGTCACTACATTTCTAAGAAGGACATCTCAGGTTTTGTAAAAAAAAATCTCAGTTTTTTGTCAAAAAAATCCCCAAACTCTTCCACCTTTTGACAGAATATTGAAGTTATCTCTGGAAAAAATAACATGTTGCTTGGTGAGAGGCTGGGGAAAGTAATATGGTCCCTGCTATGTATTAAATGTTTTAGAAATGACAGCAGTACATTCATAGGTATCTTACTGCTGTTCAACTTCATAAATTTGATTTATTTTAGAATATCTGAATTTGTGGTTGTACAATCGGGTGGGATTCTAAGATACACTCAAAAGTTTATTTTTGAAAGTAGGATTGGTATTTTTCAAAGCCGGTTTTCTTTTTCTATCTAAAGTGTTTTGAAAACTTGGCAGGTTACCTGATCACACTGCTGACAACTTCATCGCTGTGGAATTGTTACAAGGTGTCTCTTTCCATGAGATTTAAAAAGTACACGATGGGAGTATTTTCTATCTCACGTCGTTAAAAGCAGAGCTTTGTCATTTCGGGTTTCAGAGGATCCAAAGCAAGTCAACATCCTAAAAATGGTTTAAAATTGTCCTTGCAGATTTGTTTCCCAAGGTTTTTTCTGATGGTAAATGATATTTTCTTGCTACTAAAGCATTACCAGTTTCTGGTGGCTGGTTATGATCTGAAAATACTCAACATGTAATATCTGGGACATTGATCTAAAAATATTACTTACTGAAATACACCGAAGGGGAATATTCATGGCAAAGTATTTCTTTGTGTTGGTGTAAAATTGTGTGTAAACACTAAATACTCCTTGCTGTGATTCAGATCTTCTCAGCTGACTAAAAATCCACCCTGAATGCAAAGAAATCCAGGGAGAGAAGTGTGAGATGCTCCTGGGTCACCCCTTGAGGAGCTCTTTGATCCCAAAGGATGTCATGGATCTGCTGTGTCCTGTAGAACCCCAGGAGCTCTGTGAGTGCCGTGGTTGTAAAATGCTCTGTAAAGTGCCACCAAGGCTCTTGTTGTTCTCCCAGCCTGCTTTTCCAGGATTCCTGCAGGATCCTCCCCTGGTTGCTGATTCCCCCAGCTCTGCCAGCACTTTTGCATTCCTGTTTCCCACTCTGTATTTTCTCTAGTCACAAAATCAGCCCAAGAACCGGGTAATGTTAAACACCTCATTAGCATTCCAGAGACTGCCACGGGCTCACCTGGGGATTCCATTCCAGGCCAGGAGTCACTGACAAGACATTTCCTGCAGTCTCCTTTCTTGCTGCTCCCTTTGTTTCCATTGGCAGCTTGGAACTTCTCACGTTCCTGTTCTTTGAATATTGCTCCCAGCATCTCGAGCCCTTGCCGTGCATAATGCCACTCTCCACGTCTCTGGATTGCAGTATAAAGAGTGTTGCTCGTGTCACTGTGGGCTTCCCAGCTCAGCAGTGAGTAAACTGCTTTTGGTGGGGGGAAAGGGTGTCAGGTTGAACCAGCTGGAATCAAAGACCGGAACGAGACATTTCAAGGTAGGGTAAAGGAAATACATGTGGCCTTTCCAGTAAAGGAGTGAAACAGCTCACAGAGGGCTGAGGTGCTTTCGCTGGAACATCCACAGAGCTTCTAAGGGGATGGTGTTTTGATTTGACTGAATTCACTGCAGTGTTTGGATTTTTCCAATGGATATTGGGCAGATAAAGATCCTGCCTCTCCCCAGGCCAGCATCCTCAGCTGTTCAGGCTTCTGAAAAGTGCCTTTCTCCTTCTTAACCAGCTGATCATGGATTTTTGTTTGAGTAACTGTCATTGTTTTCAGATATTCCCTCAATTTTACCTTTCCTTTGCCATCCCTTGAGGTGTCAGCCCTGGAAGTGTGGCATGGGGAGCATCCAGGTGCCAGGAATGCCAGGAATGCCAGGAATGCCAGTGCTGCTGGATCCTGTCTGGAGGCAGAGCCTGCTCGGGCAGCAGGTAAACCTGGGAACCTGCCAGATCCCTCCCAGCTACAGAACTGCATCCCAAAACCCAGTGTGGACACAGGTGAGTGTTCTCAGCTTTTAATTACCAAACTGAGTGGCCAACTGAGCTGCCTTTGCACAGCCACTTGACTTTAATGATTTTTTTTAATGTTTTATTTAATTGCAGTAATAACAAAGCCTTTTCCCCCCAGTTTTCCTCTGTGGAATTAATTTAACTGTGGAATTTTTCTTGCTGGACTGTAGTTTTTATGCTTGATATGTGCCCTGGTGAATATGTTATTAAGTTAAACAATCTATACTCAATAACAAGGAAATCAATTTTTATTGAGATAATTGTCAGTAGATGGATTCCTGCATGGCATTAATTTAAAAATTTCCAATTCCCTTCTGAGCAGTGTCTGTGTGTACAGGTACTGTGCCTGTGTGTACCTGACTCCCCATGAGAACTATGTTTGTTAATGAATTAAGATTATAATTATAATTCCTGCTCAGAGGAATGATGTGATTCAATGCACAAAGTCTGTCTGACTGTGATGGGATCTGATCTCCCCCACTGTGTGATGGAAGCTTTTTGTTTCCTAACCCTCTGCAGTGTTTCATTCCTTTTGTTCTTCTTTGACTAGGCTGTGAGGTACCTGAAATACATCCACTGCTGGTGGGATAAAATTCAGAAATTCAGAAAATTATTCCCTACCTCTAAGTTCCTGAAAAACTTTGCAAATTTGAACTATGGAAGTTGAGGACTTAAGATTTTATATTTGCACAACTTGCAGGCTCTGAGTAAGGCTCAAAGATGTGAACAGAAACATTAACACATTTTCTCCTGTGGATCTGGCCACTGGATGTTTAAACAGCTGGCAGAAGTATTTATTCTTTTATTTTAAGTAGTATATTCCAGCCTTAGCCTTTACTGTTCACTTTCCTTCAAAAGTATAAAAAGATTTATTGGTGTAATATCTCTTGCTAAGATGTTCAGGAGACTTGGTGCACTGCAAAAAAAGCAGAAATTATTCCAAAGGGCTTCATCACTGGAAGTTTTCTGTCTTTCCTAGAAGCCTGAGGTTTTCAAAACTGAGTAATTACTCCACAGGAGTTCCTCACCTTCCCTTGCCTGGCTTGGTGGCCCTCCCACCATGCCTTATCCAAGAATTTCCGTCATCACTGATGCAGTTTCCCTAAGATTCAATGGTAAGCAAAGGGCATTATTCTTTGGCACTCTTTGGCACCTGGACTCGATCAGGAAGTGCAGACACATTCCTCTCTTCTGGATATTTCTGTGTAGGGATTGGTGCATCAGATCATTGGGGCACAGGCTGCTGAAATGAACAATAATTGAGTCACAAAAACTGGTGTGAAAAACTAAATTAGTGAAGCTAAATTAGCAAAGGACCAGGTGAGGACCTGAAGCAGACAAGAGCCCACCTGAGTCCTGGAAGTGCTGGAAATGAGGGGGAGTAGCTGCAGAAATCTTGTCCTGGTGATTCTGTCAGCTGTTGGAGAACTCTGACTTCTGACCCTTTGAAGCAGCCCCAGAGAAAACTTCCCCTTCTGTCCTCGTTTTTCACCCTCACCAGCACTGGGATTTCCTCTAAGATTTGTCTCCAACCAGGGCTCATTTTTCACTCTTCTACCTTTATTTTCAGCACCTTTATTGTCTTCACATCTCAGCTGGTCAGGACCCCCTCCTGCCCTCTATGCCCGCAGAAACCACACCTGGAACCTCTGTTTGACCCAAATTTTGTACCCAGAACCAGGTAATTCTGGTTTATTCTTCCCAGGGCTCTTGACATTTCTGCTGTTGGCCATTTCTGACCACTTTATCCCTTTCTCATCTTCTGATTTTGGTTGTAAGACAGAATTTCCCCCTCCTGGGAATGCAAGCCAAGATCCTGGCTTGTCCTTTGACAGTGGAGATGGATAATGGGCACTTCAGTGCATTTTTTTCAATGCAAAACCAGCTGAGCTAACTGTTCCCATAAAAGTCCAATTGATTGCTGTAGGCATTATATTCACTCTGACAATGATAAAATGATTGCTTTAGTATCTGGCTGCGTAACCCACTTACAGCATGTGCACCAGGATTAGGAGAACGTTTCAATTGTGAGAATCATTGAGATGTAAATGTCATGATTATAATTTATCTCCATTAAAAATTCCATCGGCGGAGGGGAGATTAATCCACGTGCTGTATGGAGTACCAGCCACTAAAAAGTAACGTGTTACAGTGAAAACAGGGATTTAGGGATGGAACTACAGCAGGAAATCACTCATGAGCATGGTCTGGTGATGAGACAGGTGGTTATCTCAAGGGCACTGCCAGGAGTATTTTATTAGATTAATTATTTTATTAATTATTTTATTATATTAATTATTTTATTATGTTAATTACTTTATTATTCCCATTCCCATGTGGATGGTGAAATATTTAATTTTCCCCTCGTGGCAATCTTAGCTTCTCCCCCCCTCCCCAGCACAGACACAAGGCACTGTCGTCATTGAGCTTTAATGCCCAAAAGTGATTGGATCACCTAAAATTGCCACCAGCACAAAAACCAGCTCTGAATTGTATTAATGGCACTGGAAAGGCTTCCATGAAATTCATTGATCACTGGCTCACATTATTTCTGCTGTAGTCGTTCACGGTTCTTTTATATTTCATGTTTTCATTATTTTATTTGCTTGCTGATTTATAAGATGACAGTGGAAGTTTCTCTTTTAAGTCCTACATGCATGATCTCAAGACGGTATTACACTTTCACCACAGATCCAGAATTGTCTGACTAAATATTTATTGGAAATTATTTTTTCTGCTACCATAGATGAATTTATTCTATTATCTTCTCATAGATAAAGTTTTGGGGTGTTATATTTCCTTTATTCATTGATTGCAATGTGTTCATTTAAAATTTTTTTTTATCTAGTCTAAATAAAAATTGTAATTTCTGCTCCTTTTCACTTGTCTTCTTTTTTTAATAAAATAAATTGTGTTTGGTTGGTTTGAAATCAAATCTTCTAATTTGAAAACAGTGGGTGGCCACTGAATATTTATAGATTGATGTTGATTAAGTATAATATGCTGTATTGCACTTTTTTTTTTTAGTTTTGTCTTTTGATAGCATTTCAACTCCTTGCCTGTGGTTCTCTTATACATGGAATAATCCCAGGGAATTTCTTCTTAAAAAAAATTTAAATATTTGTTTATGTTACATGTGCTATAATTGCCAAATCTCTCTTTAAATGCAGAACAACTGCTGAATTTATGGTATTATTTTCTTTTATGTTTTAGGGAGTTTTAATGATTGTCCCAAGATGATTTCTTTTGGTTGTCTGTCTTTCCACTTGTGCCACCACTGGCAGGGCACAGCCTGGTCCCGTGGCCAGAGCTGACACCAAAGCTCTGTGATGTGATAAAAGATGTTTTATGATTTGAGAAATTAATATTAATTACCATAATCTGGAAATTAAGGGATTGAAAGGTATGTTTTTTCCTGAGCACTCGATTCCATCAGATATCCCAGATTTTTGTCTGTCAGATCTGCTTGGAAGCTCAGTGGTGAAAAATCTGTTGGAACAGGAGAGGGAGCCCTGAGCCTGGCTATGAGGGAGGCAAGGGGAGCTCCCCTTTGCCCTGGAAAGCAGAGAGGAGAGCAGTTAATTTCTTTAAATATAAACCTGCCATTCCATGCTTGAGCCATAATTATCATGGTTTAGCCATAATTATCATGGTTTAGCCATAATTGTCGTGGTTTAGCTGTAATTATCATAGTTCATCCATAATTATCATGGTTTAGCCATAATAATCATGGTTTAGCCATAGTTATCAGAAAGGATGGAGAGCGACTGACTTTGGAAATGAAATAAAAACAAATAAGGAAGGCAGAGGGTGAAAGAGGCTTAGAGGGAATGACTGTCAGAGTCTGACAGGAAAATGGAATTGTTTCCAAAGGTGAGTGTTGGGGCGAAGCTTACTTGGAGTGAATGTTAGAGCCTCGTTCTCTCAAGTTTTAATTAACAGAACTTTTTCCTGCTCTGCTGTTGATGATGATGCAGATTTCACATTTACTGGGTGTAGCTGTCGCCTCCTCTTCCCCACATCCATATGCTCGTGGATATAGGTACAGGAGCCCTTCTCCCAGGCAGCAAACAAAATCTGGTGGCTGCTGGAAAAAATTGGCAGGACTTTTCCCAACTAAATCTCCATGGGAAAGCATCAGCTGCTTCATCAGGGCCTGTGAGCAAACACTCTGTTAGAGGCAGTTTGTCTTCAGTTCTCATTGACTTTCACTAAGAGAGTGTGGAAATGCTTGTCTGGCTTCAACTGATTGGGACTGAGTTATTTTGCAATTAAATTATTTGACTTTTACTAAAGACTTGTGGAGGTTTGGAAGGTTCCCGTAGAAATAGGGAAATACATTGAATAAGCACAAAAAAGTCTTTCCACCGTATTTCAAGTTGAAATGTTTGTTCAGAATTGGGTTTTTATTACTTTTTGTATGCTGAGAGTGGAATTTTACCCTGAAGGAGAGTTGACTTAGAACGAGGAGTGGCATTTTGTGACCTCATAGGGTCTGTCATCTTCAGTGCAAACAAAAAAAACCCCCAAAACCCCAAAAAACCCCAAATATAAACTACTGCTGGCTTCTCAGAAGGCTTCATAAGTGCTTCCCTAAGAGTATACAGTGAAAAACCACAGTATTGATGGGATATAGGGTAGATTGGTGCACCTTCATTTCCCACCACGTGGGCTGAAATTCCCTGTGGAATTTGGGCTGAAATTCCCTGTGAGTTGTGAATAATAAGGGTGTTCCACACAGCTGTGGTTCAGCTTGGCCAACTCTTAGACAACTCTCCCAGATTTCAGCTACCTGGCGTGTTGAAATGGGTGAGGTTTTGGCTTTTATGCCACAAAAAATAAAAAGATAAATGGAATGATAGTAAGAACACAGTTTTGATAATATGATAATAAGGACAAGCGTTTCAAGTCTATTGGAATTTTAATTCAGATTTTTTATTTGTTTACTTGCTCCATGTAGAGGAGAGGGAAGTCCACAAAAGGTAAATATTCCTACACTTTATTGAAAACCTTCCCAGAATGGGAACTTTTGGGCAGAATGTTAAAAAACACTAAAACATTCTGTAGCAAAGCTTATGAATGGAACATGTGCTGGAGATTTAGTCCAAGGGGCAGGTGAGGTAATGGCCATGTCTCAATTTTTGTAGTTGCAAAGGTTTCAGAAATATTAATGAGCTCTGGATGTGCACAAGGGTTTGTTCTCTGTTTCCATGTCAGCCCGTGGCTCGCATTTATATCTGAAAATAGTGGGAGAGGAGGCTGTCAGAGAAACCAAACAAGAACACAAATGAAAGCTGCTGCTTCAGAAAATAAGAATGTCAATATAAAATGGTTTAGAGGGACTCCTAATGATCCGCTTGATCTTTACGAAAAACTCCTCAAGGATCACTTGTGCAGAGTCAAAAATCCAACATCACTTTTCAGTGTTGCTCCATTTGTGGGTGAGTTTTACCAAGGAATGAACAGTTCTTTTGCTGACATTCAGAGCGCTGAAGTACCATTTTTAACTTGGTATAAATGCATATTATTAAAGCTTTAACAGCATATGGCAGCAAGTAATAACATCTGTGCCTCTCAGCCTCGTGCTTTCACAACATACTTGAGGCACATTTTCTTTTCAAAACTGTGTCAGAAGCACATAAAAGTCTGTTTCAAAGGAAAGCCAGGCAGGAATGTGAAGTGTCATCAGCAGTGACACCAAATCTGGGCACTGCCTGTCCTTGAAAAGTGCCTTAAACAAAGGTTTTCAATAAAGTGAAGGAATATTTACCTGAGGTTTCCAGCTCAGCTGCCTTTGCTGGTTTTCCTTCTCCTCTACATGGCTGCAAATGAAACAAACAAACAAACAAAAATCTAAATTAAAATCCCAATAGACTCGAAACCTTTGTCCTTATTTTCCTATTATTAAACCCATGGTCTCATTGTCATTCTATTCATTTGCTGGTTTTGTTTTTTAGCATAAAACTCAAACCTCACTCATTTTCACAAGCCAGGGAATTGTAACTGATTCAAGGTTTGAGAGCCAAACCAAGCTCCTGGATCAAGCCAGTTCAATTTCCCAAGTTTAGACCTTTCTGGGGCATCCCTGACCCACCTGGTGTTCCACCTTTCGGGAAAAGTTGCATTTCATCCCCTTGTATGTTTGGTTGGATTCACCATCTGGACTCTGAGTTTTGTAGAAGGATTTAAAGATCTATTTTTGATATCACCTGATGTGTTCAACGTGTTCTGTGCCAGTCATGAAAGAATTATTGAGGAGTGGGTGAGGTTTTAGGTGTTATTCTCAAATAAAAGAGCATAAAGAAATTCTCAAGTGCATTAAAAGGCACTTGAACTGCTTTTGGTTATTATTATGAATCATTATTAATTTTCCACTAATGTATAATGTGCAACAGGAAGAAATCACAAATCAGGGCTGTCATCCAAATGTAAAATAATGTATTTATTGAAGCAGTAACTACAAAGTGGATATGGCAAAGTCTTTTAAATATTCTTTCCCTCTGTGAAGTGAGGTCCCTGCTTGTGCCACCTGTTACAACATCTTGCTATGAGATCACAATAATCTGCAGTACAAATTCCAATTTTATGTGTGCCTGCTTTGGGTTAAGATTTACCCTTTAAAGGGAAAGGTCTCAATCTCAGCTCCTTAGGACAGCAGTAAAAACTGACCCCATTTTTCTGCCTACATTTTGTCTACTTTTTGTTAAGCACGTGTTTTTTGATTCTTTGTTATCTCCTATATTCTCCTAGAAAAAAAAGGAATGGCTGGCAAAATTCTCACCTCTCTCTGTGGAAGTTTAACCACTTACAATGCAACCTGTAATTGCCTTTTTTATCATCATTTTTTGGTCATAAAGCCAGTGGTTGTCCTTGAATAAGGAAAAATGTAGATTTTAGAAATGGTGGCCACCTCAGGAAAGTGAATTTTCTTGGAGTTCATTTCTTGAAAAATATTTCTGAAGAATACATAATTTATTTTCTTAATAATTGCAGCTTTTGGCAATGATCAGCCCATAGCTGTTGTCGCCATGAAAAGGCAAACTTTTATGGCCTTTGGGTCAGTAACACACTGGGATGCTGTCACTATATTGAAAGAGAATATTTTTATCAGTTTTAAGGCCTTAACCTCACTTTCAGGTAATCTGTGGATTAAGAAGCATCCAATTTTTAAAAATTGAGTGAGTAGTATTTTGTGCTGTGGTTCATGGTGAATATATAACAACTTGCTTCATGCAAGTATCCTGTAAGAAGTTAAAAATTTCCCTGGTGCCCTTATGTATTTTAAAATAGCAAATAAACAGAAAACAGCTTTAATGGCTAGAGGACCCAAGAGCTTTTCCCTGTATGCTTTTGGCAGGATGTATTTTTAATGCATATAGAAATTATTTTTGCTATCTAAAAGAACTGAGCTAATTTACACGTGGATTTATTTGAACAAGCACATTTTAAGTTATCAGACTGCTGGCCTCTGTAATAATTACTATAATATTGATTTTTAGAGGTTGCTCTGATTGAGAACTACTTGAAATTTTGTATTAATATCAAGAACGTGATCATTAAGAATGTGGTCATGTTGGAAGCCGTGGTCTGGGTTAATACTGAGAAGTGTTTGCATAGTAAATATCAGAAGTGTGTGTGGGTTAGAGGCAGATGGAGAACTGGGAGAAAGCAAAATTGATGTTTTCCTCAGACAGGCAAAGTGCAGGAGCTCTGGTTTGCAGAGCAGTTGGCTTTATTTCACTTCTCAGAGGTATCTCTAACACACCAACTTGATAAAATCCAGCAGATATTTTTTCAGATTTTTTAAAAATCATGATTCATCTCAGACCAGTCTGATTTCTTGATGTACCAGAAGGCTTTGTGGGGGAGTACAAGCTTTGTTACGTGTCTTTTGGTGCAGTTAATATTAGATATTAGAAATTCTGAAGAAACATTGATTAGGAAATTACACTGGATGAGTGGATGAGGATAAAGACAGATCCCACCCAAACATACAAAAATTACTGAGCAAGGCAGGGGTGGCTGGGAAGAACAAATGCAGTGTGGAAAACACCTCAGCTCTGTCAAAGCCTCTGCAGGATAGAAATCATCTAGTGTGGACAACAAAAATCAGACAGCTGAGTCAAAATATGTGCAAGAAGGGGCCAGCAGAGCATCCTCAGGATGTCGTGACCTCATTTGGAAGGAGCTGGACCCGAGCACAGACAGATTTGTGACCAAACTCCTTGTTCTGCTCCACTCACGGGGCTCAGGCTGGGCCCAGCACTGAGCACTTCATTTCCAGGTAGATGAATTGATTGGGAAGTGCAGAGTGGAGAAGGAAGAGTATCAGACCCTGGAAATTATTTTCTATTTTACATTTTGTTTGTTTGCTTCCAGCCAAGAGAGGCTTCTCAAGTGTGTAAAACAGTCAGGGAGCAAAGAAGAGCGTAAGAATCTATTTGGATAGAGAGGATGTGAAGGGTTTGGGTTGCAGACAGGGAGATTTGGATTAAGCCTGGAGGGAAAGGGCAGGAAGACAATGCACCAGAGGGCTCAGGGTGCTTGTAGAGTCACCAGCAGAAGGTCAGGCCATGGTGGAGGGGCAGCAAGTGCCTGTCAGCACAGATGAGGTTCAGCCGCTCCTCCTTTGGGCATGGGAAGGGAGAGATGACCTCCGAGTGCCTCCCCTCCATGAGCTCCATCACTGCATGGAAAACAGGTCCAAGACCTCCAGACAGAAGGCCCTGGATGCTGATTAACGTGACAGGGGCTGTCAGCATTAACTCGACTTAATCAGGGCTGCTGTCCCTTGCTGCAGGATGATAACGAAGCGAGAGGAGCGCCGGGAGCACAGGGAGGAGCCTGTCAGCCACAAACAGGCTGAGGCCAGGGGAAAAGGAAGGTTTTAATGAAGGCCAGGCAGAAAACTGACATCTGGTTTTCAATTTTAAGTCCTAAATGCAACTTTTGAGTGATGAACAGGAATGGTGAAGTTTGAATGTTGTGTTTTATGGCTCAGATGGTTAAGTGGGGGTGGAGCAGAGGGTGGCTGAGGGAGGACTTGGACCATGGGATGTGTCTTAATCACAAAACTACAGTGACTTGGGCTGGAAAGGACCTTAAATTTCATCTCATCCCACCCCCTGCTATGGGGACACCTGCCACTGTCCCAGGCTGCTCCAAGCTCCATCCAGCCTGGCCTTGGGCACTGCCAGGGATCCAGGGGCAGGCACAGCTTCTCTGGGAATTCTATTCCAGGATGTCCCCACCCTCCCAGTGAAGAATTCCTTCCCAAAATTCCATCTATGCCAGCCTTCTGGCATCAGAACACCACCAGGTTTGATCCCATGCCTTAATATTTATTCACTTATTTATTTGTGTAGTCTCTGAATTAAATTCCAATTTTAAAACACAATTCCATAATTGTGAGACCACACCACACTGGCTTTGCTGGGGACTGTGCCTCTAAGGCAAAACAAATAGGCTACAGCAGATTCGAGTGTCGCTTGTCTAGATGATAAACCTGATTTTTTCAGAGGTTTTTTAAAAGAGGAAGGATTTTCCAGACACCATCCACGCCAGGAACCTTAACCCTAAACCTAAACCTAACCCTAACCCTAAATCTAACCGTAACAAGAATCCCAAACCTAACCCCTAACCCTAACCCTAATACAAACCCCTAACCCCTAACCCCAAAACCCCAACATTAACCCTATGTTGGAGTTTGGATTTAGTTTTTTTCCTCAGGAATTTTTCTCCCATGGGTTGCTAAGAGACTAATGACTGAGCTAATTGCTGACTACTTAAGAGAACAAAGCACAAGGCTAGGAGCCTTTCTCCTTGGCAGGGTGGGGCAGAATCTCTTTCATGGAAGCAGGGCCTGACAACAGGAGACTTTGGAGACTGAAAAAGCAAGGGCAGGGGGGAGGTCACTCCTCTTGCTTGGGACCCTCGGAGCGCGACGGTCGGACCTGCTGTCTGCTGAACGCACGGCCCCTGAGAAGCCAGCGCGGAGCTGCCGGTCTGTGTGCTGTGAGTCTCTGCCCTCTGCCCCATCGGGAGCTGCCTGCCACCAGCCTGTCTCTCCCCGGCTCCTCCAGGCTGCTCTGAGTTTCTCCGCTGCATTGTAGCGGGGCTTCCCGTGCACGCCGGGACCTCTTACTGTCCCAGCTCCCTGTGTCCGGGGATCCTGCTGCGGCACCCCGAGGGTCTGTGGAGCAAGGGCTCTCCTCCATCCCTCCGTGCCTCGGGCAGCTGCCATTGCCGTGTGCTACCTGAGCTCACGCCGGAGCGCCCCCTGCAGGCACCGGGGAATCATCACACCCAGAGCGCCCCCTGCAGGCTTTGGGGAATCATCACACCCAGAGCGCCCCCTGCAGGCTGTGACTGGAACTGCACCAAAGGGAAAAGGTGCCTGAAGCCGAGCAGGCTGCCACTGGGTTTCTGGTTCTGTTTGTTGGTCAACGTTATAGTTGTTGTTATTTGTTATCCTTGTTTTAGATATGAGTAAAGAACTGTTATTCCTATTCCCTAACGCCTAACTGCAAACACTGTCACCCAAATACTAACCCGAGTCCCGACACTTACCCTAACTTTAAATAATAAACCCTAACCCTAACCCTAAACCTAACCCTAACCCTAGTCCTGACACCATAACTCTAAACAATAAACCCTAACCCTAACCTTAATCTAAACCCCAACTATAAACACAGACACCAACCCAAAACTTAACCCTAACCCTAACTTTAACCCTAACCGTAAACTTAATCATAAAGCCTAACCATAAACTCTAACCCTAACCCTAAACCTAAATCTTAAACCTAACCCTAAGCCTAACCCTTACCCTAACCCTAACACTAAACCCTAACCCTAACACTAAAGTTAAGGCTCACAATAACCCTAACCCCTAACCCTAAACACTGAACCTAACCCTAACCCTAACCCCTAAACCCTAACCCTAAATTCTAACATTAAGCCTAACATTAACCCTAACCCTAACCCCTAAATCCTAACCCTAAATTCTAACCCTAACACTAACGCTGACCCTAACCCTAACTAACCCTAACCCAAGCCTTTACCCTGGGCCTGACCCTGACCCTGACCCTGACCCTAACCCTGACCCTAACCCTAACCTAACCCTAACCCTTACCCTACGGATGGAAAGGATAACTCTCTGTTCTGTGCCCATTGTATGGGTTTCAGTCTGATTGGTGGAAGCTTGACATAATACATGATAATTAAGAAATTTTAGAATACACTCCTAGCCTATATTCAAATAGCAAATCCACTCAAAGTAAAACACCTGTCTATAGAGAGCTGTGATAGAACTCTCTTTCAATCTCTCCAAGCAATATCTTTTCAAAAAAAACTTCTTTGAATTTGCTACTGTGAATACTCACAAAAAGAATTCTTAAGAAAATGTTTGCTTTCTTTTTTTCATAGATAGTATTAGGCAAATTTTTGTCATGATTTCTTTTATTATTACAAAAATGATTGTGTATTAAATTCATCAAGTGACGTCCTTAAAGTATTGAATTGATCCTCAAGAAAACATTGGGATTTAAGTAAAAATAAACTTTGTTAAAAATTTGAATCAGCCCATCAAATTCCATGATGGAAATCCAGTCCTCATTTATTTCAGAAGTTTAAAATCAATGCTCATTATGATAATACGGTATAATATTATATAATAAACTAATGATCCCTTGATCTCACATTGGGAAATATTTTTCTGATTCCTGTTCGAATTTCTGAAAAATATGGAATGTTTCCATTTTGCTTTTCAGTTTGCTCGTGGTGCTCCACAAATGCAGATAATTTGTGTTTAGATGTGAGATGGACTCAGCCTTCTCTCTCTCCTAAATTTGCCTTTTCCAACAAAACTCTGAACCCCCAAATCTGCTAAAGGCAGCCTGAAACTGAGGCTCAGATTTCCTCTCTGTATCTCATTTTGCCAGCTTGACAATGATGTTTGTGCTCTCTGTAAATCACTCTGGTATGGAAAAATGCAACAGAAAAAACCCCGTTTTTCCTCATTTAGCTTTTACAGTTCGATTATCACGGAAATATTTTATTCCAATGTAAGCACCATATTTATATGATAATTATTTTTTTCTCTGTAAGTGTAATCTGTTTCTGTCCATGCACACCAGATATGAACATGCTTAGTTGGAATCTTCCATGTTTTAGAAATTTCCTGTGCTTACCCTAAAAACCAGCAGCGAGGAACTCTAAGTTGCTCCAATTATATTTCTCTGAGACTGATGGTGAGTGCTACTTTTGCTGCTTTTGTGGCTGCAGCTGCTGAGCAGAGCTGTGACACAGCACATTCTTCCTGCTCTGGGAAAAATGAAATCGTGTCATGGATCCTCTCTGCTGGAGGAACAACATCCTCCACCAGCCAATTTATAAATTCTCCTTTCATACTTAGAGAGCAAGGTGGGATGTCTTCTCTTTAAAAAAAAATAATTTGCCTGAAAAGAGGCAGCCCACAAGTCACAAAATACCAGAATTTCATGGCAAAATGGTAAAAAATGAATCTCAGTGTGAGACATCAAGCCTTGCTTTAAAGTCCCTTTACTTTGGTGTAAAGGGACCTTAGCACAGCTGAGAGCAGGGCTTTGATCTCTCTCAGCTCACACTTCCCTAATAAGAAGTTGTTCCTTACATAATTCCAGAGAATTAAGAGTGCAGCAGAAAAGAGGGACCCACCTGTATTTTATGGGAGCCAGAAAGAGCCAAAATTTCACTGGAGTGAGAGGGCTTCGTGGGGTACACAAATGTTTCAATGAGGCAATGAGAAGCTTCCCTGAGCCTAAATAATCCAAAAAGGTCTCTAGGGAGGGATGAGATGGAAAAGTATTGTCGAAATGATGGAAGGAGAACAATGATGTCCTGACAATTGAGGCCAGAATGTTAAGGGGAGTCTGTTAAGAGGGATTCTTGTGATGATTCACAATTTAAAAGCTCAAAACCCAAGAAAAATGGAAAAAGAGAGATTAAACAAGAAAAAAAGGACCCTGTTGCATGGTAGGGAAGGATTAGTGAAATGACAGGTAATTACTCCCCACTCTGCCACTGAGTTCATCAGAGAACAGAGGGAAACTGCAAAATCTCATAATCACAAATAAACAGCACTAATGGTGTTTGCACTGCAAAAATTACTGAGCCCCCAAAAGAACAACAAAAGAATCCAGGCAAGTTCTCCTGGTGAGAGAGTTATTGCTGCTGCCCAGGTGACAATGAATGCATAAAATTAAATTAAAACAGAGAACAAATGTTGCTGCCCTTGGGATGGGGATAATTTTGTGGCACTTCATAATGGGAGAGACAAGGAATTTACTTCAGAGTTCATTATTGGAAATGCACCAACACCCCCAAATTCCCTTTCAGGCATCACTGCCAGGCACAAAACTCTGCTGACTTTGGTGTGTGTGTCCTTGTGGAAGGAAGGAAAGTTGTTTGTCTTGTTCCTGCCATTAATGGGAAGTGTGGTTTTTGTGGAGTTGTGGTATCTTCCTCCCACATATTTCAGGTTTGGAGCAGAGAATCACTCCCAGGCTGTTTCTTCCTATACATTTACAAAATACTTAGGAAAAGGATAGGTTTTGTCGTATCATCATAATAATGACCATTTACAGACTATTCTCATAAGCTGAAATCCTAAATAAGCACTATAGGATTTGGCCTAATTACCCAATTTTCCCTCTGCTGTAGTCAGCAAAACCTTTTCCTCTGAGTCTGTGGAATGCCCAGATTTCCCTGTGCAGATAGAATTTATCTGATTTTTGTTTTTTATTCAACTGGCGACTGAGCTGAATTTTTTCCTACTAAAATAGATTCTATTAAAAAAAATAGATTCTACTCAAATTAGATCAAGATTTGTTGAAAATTGTTAATTCCATTCTCTACAGTTTGTACTTTAGTTACTTTGAATTGACAAAAAGCTGAAGAGAAATCCCACTTAATGTGAGATTTCACACATCAGACATTAAATGACTTCACACTTACGTGCACAATGCCTCATTTCTTATTCTATTAATATTACATAATCTCCATGTATAAATGCACTAGAGTGATGCCATCATTGAATTCAGAAGAAGTTGTAGAAACACTAATTTGTATCCATTCTAAATCCAATTTTGTTCATTTTTTAGGTATTCTTTTTGGTTGATACCTGAGTGATTCTATTTTATTCAAGTTACGCTCTGTCTTTTCTTCAGAGCTACTCACCAGGGCAGGTCCCAAAGTCATTCTGATTTGATTTGGAAGCAGTTAATAAATTTTGTTTCTTTCAAGAACTTTGGGTTTAGTTGAACACAGATATAAATGAAGTGATTTTAAGTCAATGTGTATCAAAGCATGCTCTGAAATGCCAATTCACTCTCTCTGTCACTGGAAACAATTCCATCAGAAATTCCCTCAGATATCTGAAGAAAAAAATGTTCTGGAGAAGTTTTCTGGGTGAAACATAAATTTAATGCAAGTTTCTCCCTATATTGATATCATGCACTTCATGATAAAGTTGAAATGAAAGTTTGGTGCTGGAGTTTTCCCAATGAATCAGGTATTGCTTTTAGAGAAACACTGATACTTAACTGCTGTGGGCTCAACAAATGGATCCTTCATCTTCTTATGGGATAATGGGAAAAATCCATGAGGAGCATAATTGCTCAGTGAAGTTATTAAGGAAATTAATTTCTTAAGGAAAATGTATGTCGGAGCCATGAAATCTATTTATTTTCAACAACACTTGGTGTCTTGGCCACTCTGGGTTTGTATTTGGTGCTTTGCAAGAGAAAGACAGTGACAAAGTTAGGGGGAAAAAAGGAGGAGGAAGAAGCAAGTCAAATGAACAGTAATGATGTAGAAGGCTTTTCCCAAACCATGTCCTAAGACTCAGAAATTGTCTTTTCAAAGAGTATTTAGGAAAAAATATTTCCATGGAATGATTTGTACTAATTCTGTTATTTGAGCAGAAATATTCTCTAATTTGAGCTGGTTTTATTATTTTTGTCAGATTATTATTTCTTTAATCTTTTTTTTTGGTGCAAACTGTGTACAAGAGCCTTACATGGGTTTTTAACTTATTATGGACTTATATTTATTTAGTTATTTCTCTCTTATCAGGAATGAATTTGGATTTTTGTACTTTTTCCTCCTTGAAATCTTTCGATCTTTCTTGAATTGCAGCCTCCTATGTGTCCACCCATAAAACATTAAATTAAACGTTAAAAATATCATCTTGCAGAACAATTTCAAGATCTGCAGGAATACTTTCAGCTATGGTAGTGGAGCACCAAAATATCCATCCTCTTAATTCCAGGCATGTAAATTTTTAGAGATGTTTGATTTTGGAGAGTTTTGCTGGGACAGGGCACAAGATTTTTGGAAATCCCATTGCTCTGGAGTCATGGCCTGCATATTGTTGGGTAGATAACTCATCCTTGAGTTTACTATCAAGGATCCAGGATTATTTATTCCTGATTCTCTGAAAGAATTGGGAGCTGGACTTTTGCACAGAGCTTGGCTTTATTGCAATTGTTTCTCCAGCTCGACAATGTAGAAATAAATACCCACCATATGGGGACGCAGGGGAGGTTAATTCATTAATATTTATGGAGCACTTTTAGACATTTTTATGGAAGTGGCTATAAAAATGCTTATACAGACGAGGCTATAAAAATGGGAAATTGTATTCCTGCTACTTGTAAATTTTTTGGCGGTAATGGCACCTTGTTCTCAGCATTGGCTCTGTGCTTTTGTGCAAAGCCTTCATTTAGAAGGGGCCCATTTTAATCTAGTTTTAGTCACCTAAAATTTAGCTACATTGTCTAAGGCAGTAATTGGTATTCCTGCTAGAGCCAGAGGAGAGGATTCTGCGAATCTAAGAGGCCAACTTGATGCTTAATTTTTCGATTCTGGATATTTCTTGTGGTGAATTTCATCTCTGTAGAAGAAAAGTCCAGTACCCATCACACCCTCGTGGCTCTGACACCTTTCTGGAGTTTAGCAGTTGTTGATGTTTCTGTCCAACACTTTGGCATCATATCCCTTCAGATATTCTCTTTATTTCCTTTTAAACCAGTGCTAATTCCCAGAAACACAGCTAAAAATGCTTGTACTATGTAGGCAATGGGAGTGTTTATTATTTCTCATAATGGAATACATGAATGTGAGCCTGTTTATCCTTTAGATTTTTTAAAACCAGTTGTGCTTTTTGCCACCCAAGAAATGCAGACTGGAACTTGCCTGTGCAGGAGTGGAAGGACACGTTTTTCTCCATGAAATTTCACTCCAAGTCTGAGTGTGCTGAAAATAATAAACCTCTTAAGAGTCACACTCATCACTGAAACACTCTACAGTGCAGCCTTTTGCATGAGCATTAACCAAAAGCCTGGTTCTGAATCAGGGGAGACAGACAGGGGAATTCTATCCATGGCTCAGATGACAAGCATTTGCAATAGTTTGCACTTGGCAATACTGAAGAATTTGATAAATTGCATTTTCAGATGGTTCCAAAGGAATTTTGCTTCTGCTCATTCACAAAATAACTCATCTCTGTCACAGAACTAAAGATGAGCATTGAGTAGAATAGAGTAGAATATAAGAGGTGAAGATGAGTTATAATCACCCCAAAAGAAAAACAAACTCTCATATTTTTTTAATCAGGCACTTAAAAGTTGCCTGGAATTTCTCTCACAAACAAGGTGCACACTCCCATTTCCCCACAGCAGGGTGAGTGTGAGGCAGGGCTGCTTTAAACCTGGGAGCTGTGAGAAACTCTAAGCTGTAATAAACAATGATTTCCTTCTTGGAGGACGCTGTTTTCAGCAGGATAATGATCTCACTGTAATGAACCATGTCTGCTGGCTGTGGAAAACAGCAGCCCCAGTTGCTGCTCAGCCCCCTGTGTATCCTGTCTCACAGCACACTTGTTTTCCTCCCCAGATGCCTGGATTTGCTCGTAGGGAAATGGCAGAGCTTATCTGCAGCCTCGGTGCTGTAATGTGATAAACATGTTTTCCTTTATGCACAGCAGACAGAAAGGCAGCCCTGCTTTCAGTTTATTCCAAAGGAAACCCGAGCTTTGGAGTAATCCTTTAAAAAGCAATAAGCCTTTCCCATGGAAAAATCCAGCCCTCCCTCTGTTCTGCTGCTTCCTGTACCTGTGCTAGGTGAGCACAACCCGCACGGTGGGTGAGCCACATTCCCAATATGTTAATGAGTGATCCTGATACAGATTTCCGTATTTTAATTTTTTAAAAATAAATATTCTGCATATTCTGGACACTATTCATTTGTAATGACTGCAAACACAGAGAAAAGGAGAAAAGAACCAAAAAGGGAGGTGCATTTCTTCTGCTATCCCTGAGACTCTGACACAGAATCTGATATCAGCCCTGGGTTCAGGTTGCTCTTTTATGAATGCATTGTAATTGTAGCAATAAACTGGTATTTTTAAGCTCTGTTTCTCACCTTTTCCAAGCAGTTTTTCTTCATAACGAGTTTATGAATACATCTGTATTTTAGTAGCTTGAATTGATGGAAGCAGCAATTTAATATTGATTTCCAAACACAGGAGCTCAGTCAGTCAAACAACCAATTCCCCACTTTTCAGTATTAACAGCAAAGCTGTTGTCAGTGGCAGCCAGCTCATAGAAATAACTCTGGAACAAAAGCAAATCTCTTGTCCTGAGGTGAAGAGAGAGTAGAACTGAACAGAAGAAAAGCAATGATTTTATACCTGTGTGGGTGACATTTGGAAATAAGGAGGTGCAGCAAGGTAAATAAAAGAGAAAAGAGTTGGTGTGCAAGTATTTTCTGAGAAAAAGGAAGGATGGGATGTCTGAATTCATGACAGGCTGAAGATGATGCCTTTTAGATCAAGATTTGGGATTTAGGGAATCCCAAAGGTGTGGGCTGTGTGAGAGATGGTTTACAGCCTCTAAAGGGAGCACACCCAGGGACATCTCCCAGCATCCCACTTTGGTTTTCCACCTAAAAATCTCCATAAGAGCAGCCAGGCTGTGCCTGGTGAGTGGTCAAAATCCCAGATTTATGGAAAATCAGTCCCTAGAAATGGTGCTTGATGGTGGTGATAATGAGACTCTTTGAGGCAGAATAACCTGCCCTGGATAATATGAAGGATGTGTCTCATGTCAAATTAAGCAGAAAGGATTGACAGACACCACAAACACCTGGGAGTTGTGAGGGATGCTTTGGAGCTTTCTGACTTGGGTTATAAACGTAATCAATGACAAACTGGAGATATTCCCATTTTGAAGAACCCTGGGCAGCTGAGGGGGAGAGAGCAATTCCTGAAGAGGAAACAGGAAAAAAAGCAGAAAATTCCTATATGTCATCCAAAAAATGCCTTCAGGTTCCTTTCTTATTTTAACTTTTCATCCAGAAACTTTAAATTTCCGGGAAAGGAAAATGTGTGTTTCCTCTCTGTCACGAAGTTTTGAACTTTAATTAACTTTCTCTGAAGGACTGAGGCCTCAGATACCAGAGAAAGCCTTTAATAGGTGTATGATGGCCAATGGCACACCTGCCATCTGATGGAATCTTTCCATCTATGCCCAAAAAGATTGATGTTCTTACGAATAAATATTATTTGGTTACTCTATGAAAAATGGGAGCAAAGTTGAAAACTATAACTCACTGCTGTTCATCAAAGGGAAGTCCTGCAGAAAATACATTTCTGGATTATTCCAAAACTTCATTTAGTTGTCCAAAATCTGATGCTATTTTCTATGAGAAAGCACAGTATCCTGCCAAATAATTTAGATCTCTCTGTAGAGGGGTTAATTTAGTTTTATTCTCATGCAGAAGTTGTAGCCCTCCAGTATGAAAATAATAAATAAATAGGAGCAGGGCCAACACAGAAATTGTATTGAAGTCAAGAGAAAATATAAATTAACCAATTCTTAAGGAGGGTCAGAGTGTTGGCTGAATCATCAAAAACTGGTGAGACAATAAATAGAGAAAATTACTTTCCCTAAACTGAATTCAAGGTAAAGGAGCAATTTAAGAGGCTGAAATACTGTACAGATACTGAGCCAAGACATGCTTTAAGTGTTGACCTTCTCTAAAATGCTGCAGATATTTTCTCCAGTCTTGTGGGAAGGTGGAATTTCTAGAGCATGAAATGCGAATCAAGATTTGATCTGAATCCAGACTTCCTTCAAAATTAAAAGATGTATTTTCTATTAGGTAAAAATCAGGACAAACAGCAGAGAGCCACTAAGCAATCTAGGATGAGATTATTTTGAATCCCACATTCCTGTATTTTTCCTTTCTTTATTGGAGTAGCACAATGAACATTAGGCCGGGCCTGTCTGTGTCCTGTCTGACTTTGGGGTGATTTTGCCATGAATTTGATTGAATTAATGGCTTTGGGTGATCATGTTCATAAAGATGGGGTGAGTTGCCAAAACAACAGCTTTGGAGTGCTGTCACTGTGCATTTCCAGAATATATACTTCAGATACCTAACAGAGGCTTTATTCTGGATATTTGATTCAGAGTGTTGAGAATAACCCATCTTGTGAGGTTTGTGTCTGACAGCATTGATTTAACACTTCGGAGAACATTTAATACCACAGTGCTATTAACTGGTTTTAATGGATTGATCCATGCAGCTGATGGGCCAAGAATTATTTAGTGCTCAATGAAAAAATATTGAACATGAGCACATTTTAGATGATCAAACCTGATCATCTAATTGCAATTTTATCATTGATCAGGATTGATCAGTTCATGGACTGAAAACACACAGTGATATTTTACTCAAATATATTATCCCTGCAATTTTTTTTTTTATATGCCACAAATAATGCTGCTTCATTTTCTCCAAAATTAAAACATGTATTGCTGAGGAATAATGAGCACATTAGTTCTGTGCTGACAAAAGCCCAGTGCTCTGTGGTGGCAGGAGTGGAGTCTCTCTCTCATTACTGATTGCAACTATTCACACATCCTAATGCAGGCACCAACAAAGGTTGCCAAGAGCACTCGAATTAGCCTTTTATATTGAGAAATACAGCAAAAGAGACTCTTGCATATGAAAATGTTCACCAGGTGGCACAGCAGCTTTGCTTATATGAACAGGAAACTTTGGGAGTATTTTGTGGCTAATTGAGCTTCTATGGTCCTGGGAAAGCAAGGCCCAAGGAAGGCTTGGTTACACTTTGAAATTTGATTTCAGAGCTCATGTGAACTTACAGAATATCAGTGGCTTTATTTATTTATTTCCTTGCTTCCTTCTCTGTTGGGTTATTTTGAACAGTGATGCATTTTTTGACATTTTCTAACCTGTGAGTTCAGGACTGTCTGCACTCTGGGATGAGCAATGAGCTGGAAATTAAGGTGTTCTTGGAATATTGAGTCATCTTCTCCTTTGTTTCTTTACATTCACCCTGTTCCTTTCACATCTACCTCTCTATATATCTACATATAAACCCACCTTTATATACATTAATGCATAGGCAAACCCATGGAACTGCATTTAAAACACCTACATTAAATTTGTGACTAATTTTTGGGGGGGAAAAGGCCATCATTGCAGTGACATTGTGGCACCACTGCCAGAGATATTTAGCACCTTTTAGCAGCTCTCTAAACCACCTGTCCCATTTTGGTGGCAGACTTTCAGATGAAAGGAATATTAATTATTGTGGCAATTCAAAGAGAAGCTGACAGGCTGCAAGTGGGACTTGGCTTTGCTTCTCAGAGAAAAGCCAAAGGAAGAACCTGCAACTCTTATGACATAATTAAGTTCTTATTGCAGCCCTCCTGTATGCAGGTGTTTACATTATGCAAAACACACACAAGCCCAAGAATCTTCTTGCAGAGGATTCAGCAGCAAAATTAAAGGGGAAGTTAAAAGATTCCTCAGCCAAGTGTTGCTTTGGAATCCATTATGTGGGGATAAAGATTTGAGAAGTTGTGGAGTGGCTGTAAATCTGTAAAGAATTCCATCACACCATATAAAGTGTTAGATTGCACTGATGAGCCAGGTGAGGGATCATTTATTATTAATTTCTCTGCTCTGGAGCATTTAGTGATCACTTTGTTCCCATCTTACCGTGTAAATACCCCCCAGCACAGTGCCTATGTATTAAATGTTCACTCATATGTGTCAGTTTTTAGCTGTCCAGACTTACTTTTTAAAAAGAAGTAACTGGCATTCACACAGTGGCACTGATTTACCTCAGATTTTTCTGAGTTTAGTCCAAATTGGACCAGTAAATATCAAAAAGTGCGTGCCCAGAACAAGTGAAACATTTTGATATGACACATTTCTGAAGGATGATTGGAATTTCAGAGCAATCCCTTTGTGTCCTGAGCCCACAGCCTCAGGTGAAATGTTGATAAATGTTACACTGCTCCATTTTCTCAAGGACAGCCTTGTAAAAGTGACTGAAAGGGCTGATTTTAAGTACTCAGATTACAGATGGCTGGAATCAGCCTGTTCCCATCTGACTGGAATAATTTCGTTTGGTTTCATATTCATCAGTGCTTCATATGTAAAGTTCAGTGTTCTCATCTCTGGAAATGCAGTGTCTGGAAAGTTTAATTACAAGTTTTTACCTGCAAATGAACATCTGGAGCTTTTTGGAGTTGTATCAACTTCTCTGTCAGAGTTTCTCTCCTATTTGTTGCTCCTGTGACTTTGGTGTTCATTTTGCCTTGGAGAAAGCCTCATATCTTATGATTGTCTGGTTTTGATTGACTTTATTGAATTGCTGAGCAAGTTCCTCCTTTTCCATCTGCAGTGGAGAATCTGTACCAGGTAATGCTGCAGCATGACCTACTTCCAATTTTCAGCCACAGAAGCAGAAGAAAAGGATTAATAATGTCAGCATCAAGGGTAACGCTGATTCTGGTGGGTTTCAAAATGATATTTTTCCTAGCACAGGAAGTCTGTTCTCAGGAGAACTCTCAGGAAATGCAAATCCACAAAATTCTTTCTGAATCATGGTGGTTTTTTCTCTTGGAGATCTCTGTTTCATTCCTACTATCTAATATGTATTCAAGGACTTACCTATACTTGTGTGTAAATAACAGCAACAAAAATGAATATATGTTGAGAAAATTAAACTAAAAACAGGAGCCCTGCACTTTCAGTTAAAAATATATTTTTCTCCATCCATTTTAAGCAAACCACTCTTCCCTCAACCAGTCACACTGTTAAAATAGTGGTTCTCCAACCTCTCTTGGATTTAAACATGTGTGAGTTAGGACGTGTGTCAAAGTTTGTCTTGAAGGGTGTAAAAATAAATAAAGGTTAGAATAGGATTGAATAGAGTAAGAGAATGGAAATAGAAAAGGATAAACCGGGATGGGATGGGATGGGATGGGATGGGATGGGATGGGATGAGATAGAATAGAATAGAATAGAATAGAATAGAATAGAATAGAACAGAAAATAAAAATACTCTTTGCCTCTCTCCTGGAGCAGCAGTAACAGCAATGAGAGTTGAAGTCCTCTCTTCCCCCCCAATTATATTCTCAAATATAATGTGGGATGGTGGAAATAGTTCAGATGGCTCAAGTGTGCTGAGCTGGCTTTTTGAAGTGATGAATTGCTCCCAGCTACAGGCACTGAGCACAGGCACAGAGCCAGCAGCTGTTTGAAATGGCAGCTCTGGAGAGCACACAGAGGATGAGGGAAAGGAGGAAACCTTTCCAAGGGAAAATCGTTCAACACCTGTGTGCTGCAGTGAGTTTTGTTCCTCTGCCCGGAATGCCAAGGACTGGCCATTCCAATAAAGCAAGATGCTGAGTAAATGAACCATTCATCTCATCACTTTGTTAGCTCTTCCAGTCCTGTGGTCCTTTTCAGGCAGGAAAAAAGTGCTGGTTGGGATAATTGTGTAATTAAGTAAAATTGTTTTCCATGGATCCAAAAGGAAAACACAGTTGGCTTCCCACCTGTTCCTCCTGAGGAGCTCTGCCTGTCTTGTTCAACCCCTTCTTGTTTAAATGCAAATCTGATGGAGTACAAGATGCTGAGTGGTTTTGCTCTTGAACAATGAATATCCTGTGTTCTGACCTGTATCAGGATCACAAGGTTCCAGTCAGGATTCCAAAAGCATCCAAGTACACGGGCAGCTTCTGTTACTCAACGCTGTTCCATATTAGTGCTTTGTTTTCTTCATTTGCTCTTGGCTTTGTTTTGGTTTATTCATGGTGGATGTTCTTAATCTCTCCAAAGAAAAAAAAAACCCTAAAAATCCCAATTAATTTACTGAGTTGACATTATCTTACTGGAAATCACAGTCTGAACACTCAATAGCTCTAAGGTAAAACTGACATTGATTCCACCCTCAGGCACCACACCCAGATTGTAGCAGAGCAATGGCAAAACTCAATGGCTTCAGAGCAGTGGTAAAACTCAATTAAGTGACTGGCTGCTAATTATCTCAGATGACTGGTAATAATTCTCTATATTTCTGATTTTATACCATAAACTTTATCCATAAATACAGCTTGCAGCAGTGTATTATTATCATGGCTTAGGATCCATTCCCATGTTCAGCTTTCAGATCCCAATCATCCTATTTGTGGTTTCTATAATGCCTTTATATTAATACCAGAGCTTTGGTATTTAAGTTAATCCTTCTTTTCCTTTGAAAAGAAAACAAAGGGATGAAGCAGAAAGAATAAAGTAGAATAAGTAATTTTTTTTTAATATAAAACTGATACATCTTACTCTTAAAATCATCCCATCTGTTGTGATAATGAATGTAATGGGAAAGAGTTTTAATTATGACTGGCATAACCATCAGCCACAGACTTGCTGTCAGAGCTGACTGAAATGAGTATATAAAAAATCTGCTACCCCACATAAACAGGGATGTTTAGGTATTACAGCTTGTTAATTACCTCTTTATTAAATCTCATCCTTCTTAAGCGTTGTAAAAATATTTCAAGGAATGATCTTGTCATGACAGAAGTGCCAGCTCTGATGGTGCTGTAAGAGGAATTAAAGTGTCTGGAGGAATGCTTTATATTTACATGTATTTTATACTTACCCATGTGAAGAAAATCTATTATCTTCTTATAAATTGCATTTATCAGCTTATCATTTTATTATATTATGAAGTTATATACATGTATCTTTACCACACACAGATTTTCTCAAGCATCCATTGTATCTTGTGCTCTGATCTGACAAATCAATTGATCTCCAGTCAGATATGACACCAAATATTGTTAAAATACACTGAATAGAGAAAAAAAAATCACAGAGAAGAAAATTGTTGTAACAAACTTTATCCTGAGATCTTTTTCACAGAAGTACTTTAGTTGCAATGTGCTTTTCCAGTGGGTCACTGCAGTTCTTTGTGTACACACATATGCATAAAGGAAACAATGTATGCATAATGATCCCGTGGAAAGAATTCTATCACATCTTAATTGGACAAAGGGGCCATATTTATAAAACTTGATTTCCCAGCATGTTTAGATTTTCTTTAGTGAAAGTCTCTACTTCATTTAATAAAGCAGCAAATCCCTGTTCCTCTGAATGAGCCTAAATAAATCTATTCTATATTAGAGTGTACAGACACTCAACTGGAAGGATTTTCATTTCTTTTCCTTTCAAAGCAGAACCCTCAAATCCTGGACATGTCACTGGGGGCAGGACAAAGAACATTTAAAAATAATTTCATTTACTTTAAGAAGTGATCCATTAAAAGGTGAGTTGAAATAAGTCACAATGGAAGTCATGGTGCAATGGCTTCGCCTTTCTTTTAGATTTTTATTTCCTTCTTTCTCTTCAGTTACACTCAGAATCAACAAAAAACTTCTTTTCAGAGCCTCACCCATTTCCCAGTGAGTGAGAATATCTCTGTCTTGGTAAGGCTGCAGCAGTAAAATCAGAAATGCAAATATTCCAGGTGCTTAAAATGTATGAAGAGATCACAGGGAATTTGTAATGAAGCTATTGTGAGTTTGTCCTGTGAACCTTAAACTGCAGCAGGAATTTATAATTATGATGTCTACCTTTCCAAATGAAGAGCTGAGAGTGTGCTGTGTTTTTAACTAGCTTCAAGCCCAAAGTGGACAAGAAGAAAATGCTTTTGAAATTGCTTTTTTTTCTAGGAGAAATTCATTTGTCCAAGTTAAAAGTGGAGGAGTACTCTGGTATATACGGTACATTTTGGAGATACCATCTCAAAAAGAAAACACAGATAATTAAATGATCACAAACTGTAGTGCAATTAGAAGACTTTGATGAAAGATGTGATTTAAGTAATACAAGTTTTAATGGCAAAAAGAGCAGTTCTCCACTCAAATGCATATTAATCATCACAGTATGTGTGCTTTGTTGGCTGCTGATAAACTGATTCTTTCTTTCTTTCTTCAGTTCGCTCTGAATAAACATCTATTCCCAAATGCCAGCCATGGCTTGAGTGGAAAGAATGAGTCCTTCTAGAGCCTGACTGTGCTCAGCAAAGGCTGCAGAATCAGTACTACAGCAGCACAATCATTGCCTTGAAAACAGTGGCAGAGTTGAGCAATACTTGAGACCAGCAGGCAAAGTTGAGAAATTTTTTATCTGAGTGCAGGCTTTAAAAATCACCCCTTTCCTGCAGTATCCAGCATTTAATTATTAATTTACCCATGAAATGTGCTGAATGAAGAAGGACTTTTGTTATTTCTGGTGGCACCAGCAGAGCAGGTTGGCTTTTGGAGAAGGAACTTCCCTGGGGAAGGGCTCGGGGGCTGGGGTGGATCTGGGTGTGGGAGCCCTCAGGTCCCTCTGCACAAGAGCTCCTCTGAAACTGATGCCATTTGGTTTTTGCCTTTTTTCCTTTTCTATGTTCTCTGTATTCTCCACACACACATATTTGTAGCTCTGTAGCCTGTTGGATTAGTGACTTGTTTTCCCAGGAATTTTCCACAAGCCAGAAAGACAAAACAAATTCCAGAGCTCCAAGCCCAGGAGAGGGGTACAAAGACCCAGGGCTATTTTGATTCTTCCTGGGAAGCAAGGTTGAGAACAACTCTTTGAGAGACATTTCACGATCAGAGCACAGCTGCTTCCAAGGAGGAAGCTCCAGAAAAGGGGCTTGACCTGAGAAAGAATTGCATCACCACTTGTCCTCCTAATCAGTGCTTTTTATCAATTATACTAATTTCCTAAAACCTATACAGATTTGCTCAAAATTTCCTGGGGGTGGGCTTTTGTGGACATCTTTCCATGATTGCCCCTGAAGGCCTTCAAATAAAGATCCACTCTTATATCGCCTCCTTACTAAAATTATCTTCAGTTTCATTTCCAGGTTGGGAGAAGGCAACAAAAGCACCAAGCTGGAGCAGGAACAGCACAGCCCTCACCTGTAGATCTGCTCCTCCCACATCCTGAGGGTTTGGCTGCTCTGTTCTGCACTGGGCACAGCACTGAGGTTCCTTTCTGTCCAACATCACCACGTGTCTGGGAGGTGAATTTCAAAGTAGTCCGCAGACAATTCCCTAAAAATGATATTTTCCCCCCTCTGCACACTTTTACACATTTTCTGAAATTGGATTTCCCTTCTCATTTTCTTACTAGCTGTTCAAAGGCCTGTTTTGAATTAACACCTCAGTCACTGGGATGTGTTTGAAAGTAAATGTTCCATAAAAGTGTGGGAAGAAAAAATTATTAACCTCCCATAACAAGTGAATTGTCCTGGATCTGGGGGTTGTATTGCAGCCATTACATTATATGAGAGAACAGTCTTAGCTGTGGGGAAAAGGCACAGACATCTGCAGCCTCATACAAGAAACAGAATTAAACACAATGGGAACATAGAGAAACTGGTAAAAATTATGCTGCTGGATGGCTCAGTGAAACCAAATGTTGCATAACACATTTTTTTTTTGTTTTTGCACTGCTTCAGCATTCAAATTAATTAAAGAATCTTCCAGAACGAGGTGCAATGTTGCTTTGGAAATACACTGCTTTAGCAAGCTGAAACGGGCAACTCAGCGTCCTTCTGTAAAATCAGTCTGTAACTTGTACCAATTAGAGCTGCTGTGCTAGAAATGATTTTTTTTAAAGTTCCTTCTTTTTAAAGCCTTTTTAAAATCATAGACTCATTAATGTTTTTGCAGGCAGTTCTAGTAGCACGCTACTGAAGCACATTTCAGTTGGTTATCAGAGGTTAATAAGAAAAAGATGATGAAATTTCACACTGATTTTCTTTTTCAATTCACAGTGGAGAGGAGCTCTCTTGTTTTAGTCCAGCCATCAGAAGAAAAGGGATTAAAGCCACCTCATAGCATCAGATCTGTTGCTGATAGAAACATCCATTTCACAGGAGATAAAGATTGGACTCAGAGCTTAAAGCTGGGCTGATTTTTAAGAATTAGAAATTACATATATTTAGATAATGTAGATGGAGCTGTAATTAAGAAAATAACAAGAGAACAGCTCAAGTTGCAGCAGTCATTTGGAACCTTTTAAGGACAGACAGTAAAGCCAAAAGAGGAACACATCCCTTCAAGTTAACCTGACCTCATCAGCATGGTGTCATCTCCCCTCACTTTGGGCCAATGAGAAAACAAATTGTAGCCCTCACCATTTTCCTTGCTAATTTAGACCCCTCCATGTGCTGAAATAAGAATGTTTCACATCAACTGAACACACAAAACATCAGCTGTGGGGGTCTAGTGTTGTCCTCACCTCACTGGAGGTGGAGCATGTGTAGGGGGAATGTGATGAAAAAGAGCTGGATTTTGAGGACAGGATCCACAGATGGCTGCTTACCTCAGGTGATTGTGATGCCTCAGTGAAGAGAGGCTTTACCAATAAAAAACCAAGAGGACAAGGGATATTCATGAGCATTTCAGCATGATTTGTTCAAGCTCTGTTAAGTGACTGCCCACAAATGTTGTGCAAGGAAGCAGAAAAGGAAGGACCACTTGGTCTGAAATGTGCCCAGAGGAATCTGAGTGAGCATGAGGGAAAGGCATGCACTGCCTTGGAACCAAGGGAACTCATGGCTTCTTAAATGCTGCTTTTTTCTTTTTTATGATGTGGGTAAAGTACTTTACAGCACATTCTTGATTGCAACTCTGGGGGATTTTTTTGCATTTAGGACATTAAGGACAGATTAGAAACTCTCAAAGGTGATGTGGTGGCCACCACTGAGCCTGGAGCTTCTCTTTGTCTTCACACTACTATGGTGTTACCAAAGCTGAGCTGACCAAATGTTGAGTTTTAGAGAGCATTGTTGGGTTTTCATTCACAGAAAGGGGCTTTCACTTGGAATTTAGGATGTTTTAATAAATTCCTCCCTAGGAATAATGTGTGCTTCATGCAGGACCCCTTTTTTGGAGCTCTCTGCCTGCAGGAGCAGGGACTCTGCTCAGGGTGAGCTCCACGTTCACACTGTTGGAAAGGTGACATTAACTCACTGCCCGGGCTCTTCTCACTGAGGTTTTTGTAAAGGTTAAGCTGAGAATTGCCACACTTGAGTGGCAGAGGCCGTGTGGAAAAGTTACCTCACTGGACATTTAAAGGTTGGATATTTACCTCTAAACTGGACATCATGGCCTCCTTTCATTGGCTGACAGAGAGACTCATCAATGTGAAATTTATATTTATTTTCCTCTACTGACTCTGTAGGTACCTAAGCAGAATCAGACCTTGAGCCTCATTAAACCTCAGCCCCTATTTTGTAAAACTTGGATTTTTTTGTTTTAATCTGAATTTTGACATTGTTTTTATTTACTGTTTAAATACTCTTTGCTAAAACACTGTCCTCATCCATTTCTGGTCATGTCAGTAGAATTATGGTTCTGTACAACCCTGTATTTCTTTTTTACTGCTCTGGACCTGCTACCTGAAATGCATTAACTAATTCTTCATCTGCTGGAAGCTCATTAGCATGACAAAATACAAGAACAAGAAAACTTGCCGTGGTGTCACAAAGGAATTCAGTTTTTGATTACTTCTGGGTAGTTCCAAACAATTCTGTATTTCCAGGATGAGGGAAGCAGGAGTTGACTCCTCAGCACTTCTCATAGACCTTTTGTGTGGAATCCTTCCCAGTCTCCACCTGATGATTTGAAGACCAGATCTGGTATAAAATTTTGGAATATTTTACATTATTGCTAGTGCTTGCAATAGTGCATCGAGTAAATCTTAGCTCAAGCAAAGGTCTTCATTTCTCTCTTTTGAGAAATGGCATCACAAGAACCAGACCTCTCAGTTTTCCTGACTGAAGGAATTACTTTAATCTTTTTTTTTCCTCTCAGTTCCTCTCACTATTACTGTGCCATTCAGGAGTGATGTTAAAATTGGGGAACTTCTGACCCCTTCTCAGCCCAGCAGCTGCTGTGATGTCTCTTGCTTTATCCCCTTTGAGTGAATATTTATTTCAGTGCATTTTTGATGAAGCAGGTTGTTCTGAGGGTGCTCGAGCTCTGTCACACCTCGTGTTTATGCAGTGAAAGAGCCCCTCTTTCTGTGCTGTTGCCACTGTTGTCCTGGCTGCCCCAAACATGGAAATATGAGGAGTTTAGGACTTTGGAAACTTTGTGCTCTGCTCTGCTCAGAATTCAGAGCCAGCAAAGGGTTCACTTCTTCTGAGTTGTGATTTCATTTGGTGACCAGCTATGGAGTTTGTGAGTTTCCTGAAAACCATCCCAGACTCCCTAACACTGATGTGCAATGCTCCACAAGGCTGTGGAATAATCTTCCTCAAAGCTGATGTGTGAGGCTGAGAGAGCCAAAGTGTATCAAAGCAAGCAGGACTCTGTGAATCACTCCCCTGTAATCTCTGCCGTGCACAAACCCGCCCAGCCACCAGCCTTAACAGGATTCCATTCCTATCAAAAAAACCTCAGCTTTCCTTCATTTCTTGGGCAGCATTTCAGAGCCCATCCCTAGCAGAGAATGAGTTACATAAACTTTAGGGAATATTTGCTGTTTGTATTCCACAGCTGTCACTCTCAGAGTTCAGTTGTTAGTTTTAACAGGTACAGTTTCTAAAATTGTTCATTGACAGCCCTGACTAAACCCCTCTCCTGCAACACTTTTGAAAAGAAAACTCAACCCATGGAATCCATAAGGGCACCACGGAGTTGTTGTTTTTCTAATGAACCAGAGTTACAAGTCTTCAGGGGCAGAAAATGAGCACAAAATGTCTGGAAAGCAGAGGCTGTGTGGGTGAAATCAAAAATAATTTATTTAGGTGAGAATATGAACCATTTTGGGCTGGGGTTGTTTTAATCCCAGAGTACAGCACAAATATATGAGGAAAAACTGAAGTGTATAGCCATGTTGTACTGTATGTCACATGTAAAAAAGTCTAAAAATTCCATTTTTTGATTCTTCTTGACACTCATGTTTTGTCCATTTGCTCTCTAATCAGTGTCCAGTGTCATCTATCTTCATTGGCTGAAATTGCCTGAACAACAGGACATTGCTCTTCCCTATCTTTTTGGCAATCTCTGGCAATGTTCTTTATTGTCTGCCTTCCACAGTGTCACCACTTGGAGCTGATGCTGTTTATCTCTGCTCACCCTGCCTTTATCTGGCGATTATTGGGTGGAATCATCAGTCTTGGGTCACTCCTGCCCTCTTGGCCATCACCAGCTGACAGAGTTCACTTCTGCTGGGTCAGCTGGCATCAGTCAGTGCCCAAAGGAGCAGGAAAATCTTCCTTGGATGTTCCAGAAATTTAAATTGGAAGGCCAGACTCACTGAAGGCTCATTGCTCTATCCCGAAGAGAAAAGCTGAGGCCTAGCTAAAGTTTGAGGATTCAAAGTCTTAATTAATTTGTTAATTGAGGCTTGTGGAAAACCAAATCAAACAAACAAAAAAAAAGGACCCTGTACCTTATATGAAACAAACACAGAGTTGTGTTTTCTTCTCTCTGGACTTTCAATGTTTCGTATACTTTTAATGATGTGACTGCATCCGTTAGTGGGATCTTATTTCAAACTAATTTTAAAAGGTCAAGTGTGTTCCTCAAGAATCTAGTCTAGAATGTCTAGAATGTAATTTTTTAACTTTTAAACCTTAGCATTGTTTTTGTCTTGTGGTTTTAAATTCTTTTGGCAACTGCTTTACTTTTCCTACCTTAGAGATTGACTGTTGTCGATACCTTGGGAAAAGCCTCGATTTAGGAGTGTTCAGACAGGATTTTGTGTTTTCAAAGTACTTTGGAATTGCATTGTATTGGTTATTGTCAGATGAGAATCTGGAGGTTGCTACATTTGAGAAATGTCCTTGTTTTGTTACATAAGAAGAAATTATATATAGCTGATCATATGGAGCTTCAACAAATTGCATATGCAAGTGGAAAACACCTGCTGCCAGTCTTCTTTGGAAAAGACTGAGTCCAAGCCCAAGCCAGAGCCCTGACATATTTAACTACAACCAAAAAAGTGCTGAATGTGGGTAAATCCATGGTTTGAGGGTTGAGCTGTGCCTTGGCGAGGTGACAACAACACCCGTCGTTAAAAACCCGCGCGGCTCCTCTGCCGTTTAAATATGGAAAACTGAAAGCTCCTGGTTGGCATCCAGCTCCCCCTCCCAGGATTGTCAGAGAAGTGCTAAATGAAGAGGCTCCAAAATCTCAGAGCTGCAAATTGTGCCTCGCCTGCGTGGAACAAAGCCTGGCTGACCTCCATTTCTTCGGGGTTGTTCTGAAGATGGAGTTGATGACAAGTCACAAAGCCTGAGCTGAGCTCTGCTAACAGCTTGGTGTGCCTTGAAACCATGACAAACACTGTCAGCAACTTCATCTCAGCTGCTCTGGGATGTGAAATAACTTTTCTTACGCTTGGTGTGGAATAAAACAGAGCACAGAGTCAGCCATTGGTGAGGAGCTGATGAGTGTTACCCTTCTCAAAGGTGACACGTGACAATTTGAGTGTCATTATTATTATTTTCTTGAGCATTATTTAACACAAAACAATACAAGTGTCACAACTTGAGCTGTCTGTGCAATTTGTGTTGTGATTTTTTTTTTTTTCTCAGAAATATAGGTCAAAATTTCATCTCCAGAAATAAAAGAGCTTTTGGGAGAGATTTATGTAGACTTTATACTTTCTACAGACTTTGTATTCTTTACATGTCATTCTAAATATAGCTAAGCAGACTTGGAAGAAGGAGAAATAATGACTAGACTTGATTGTGTTTCAAATGTCAGATGTCTTTTCTTATCTGCAGTTAGATACTGTTCATGTCATTGATTTGCTCTGCAACCAGCTCTGAACAGTTGGTAGAGATAATTTGAGATACCAAAAACATTTATTTTCTATAGAGAAAAAAAAAAAAGTTGAAAAGATCTGCATCTACAAATGTATATACAAATATATAACCAGACTCTAGTTTAATTCAAGAGAACAAGTTTTTTATTGGAAGCAAGAATACACTTTCCATATAAATAAATTCTTTGTTTTAATTCTTGCTTATGTTTGAACAGCGATTTTAGAGACTGAATCCATATTCATGCAAGTGGTGAAAAATTAATCAATTTGCTTCATATATGAAGATTTTAAGGTGGGAATCATATCTCTTGAGCCATTCTGTCATGTTTTAGCAGAACTGAAGCCCCCTGTTTTGCTGAATGATGCAGACACTTCTCCTGCGTCTGCTGCTGCCACATTAGCCAAATCATTATTTTAATTCCTGGAATAACTGGGAATACCATTTTAATTGCTGTATTTACACATAGTAATAAATATATTCTCATGTTCTGCAAGCAGCAAGTCCATAGAATGTAAAAGAAAAATTATTTAAATGTCAGAAAATGATCTCAAAGTTGAACAGAATTTCATGGAATCTCTTTGGAGAACATTAATCAGTAAGTTGGTCCTTGTGACAGATGCAGTCATATGAGATAAAAAAAAAGGTTGCCTTGGTTGATATTTTATGTCCTTTACACTCTCAAGTGCACTGAAGGTCACTGAACAGCAAATACCTCAATGTCCAAAGTACAGTGTCAGGAACTCTGGGCTCATCCCAGAGGAAACTTCATTATTTTATAATCTCATTCAGTCCCCACCTCATTTTAAAAACTTCTCTCTAGCACAGATTAAGCTGATGGCTGTAAATGGCTGGAGATTTTCTGAACTGCAGGACAAGGCTGTCTGGGTGTCCTGATCCTAAAGATCTTTATAGGTGAGAATATTTGTAGGAGAGGCCTAGGATAGCTGTGTCTGTGTCAGTGCTGTGTGAGCGTGGCAAACAGCATGGCCAAGGCCATCTACTCTTTAAAAGATCTTATTTTGCTCACCAGTTTCTCTGAAAAGTCTGTTTTACCTGACCCCTGCCACCACTTGTGCCACCTCAGCCCCTTCAGTGAGTGGTAGAGCTCAGGATGGCTGGTGGGACTTAGTGGTCACCACAGAATCAGGTGCAGCTCCTACAAGAGTGTGTTTCCCCCTCACCCTTAATACTTGTGATCATTTCAATGTCTTCCACTGCACCCCCAGCAATATTTTAAATTGCTTTCTCCTCGTTTTTATCCAGTGACCTCCTCAGAGAGCTCTGCTGTGTCACTGCAGCTCAACACTTCAGTCCCTGGATTGCCTCCGCTCTGGTCTGTGGTGGAAGGGAAGAGCACGGGTGGTTGGTAGCACAAGTCGTGGTGTTCACAGCCTCTGAAGGCAGGAGGAATGAGAGCTTCACTCAGCAGAACAGCCAAAGTAGGTCAGCTTTTGTGCTGGTTTTGCTTTTGTGTCACATCAGCTCTTTCCCTCACTAGTACCCTTCACGTTTCCTTGAATAAACATCTCCAAGTGTGAACAGTAGCAACTGTTGGGAAGAATTCTTTTCTCCCCTTAGATGAAGTTCACTTTAATTTTGTCAGCGTGGAAGTTGCTGACATTCACGAGACCATTTCTTTTTTAATTCACTGATTTGGGGTGTGCTGGGTGCCACAACAGGCCCTGAATTCTCATTTCCAGTGGTGGCTTCTGCTGACAATCCCATGGTCATGGGAAGGGCAGTGTGAAAAACAGCCAAAGGGATACCACAAACCATTATTTCTATGAAAAAAGAGAAATAAATCCCACGTTCTGAAAGCAGGATTTCTTCCTTTCACAAGCAATGAAGGCCCATTCGCACCTGGGCTGGTGGAAGGTGCCCATGGGAGGGGATGGAATGAGATGATCTTTGAAGTCCCCTCCAACCCAAACCATTCCATGACTCTGCAGTTCTAAGAGAAGTATCCTTTAATGCAAATTATAATTTTTGCTCCATAAACTTGTGCAGACACGGATACGTCACTGAAGTGAGAGGACTGTACTTGACAGTGAAATAAGTTCGATTCTTCCCCTGCTCTCTATAAATTACTATTTGATCCCAAACCTCTTGGATTCAGTTATGGCTTTTCTCTTCCTTTGCTTTGCCTTGAATTTACACCCAGCTAAAGAAGCCTTTAATTTATGTAAGAAAAAGAAAATTAAAATGCTCATTTTTGAAAAACACAGGTGATAGCAGAGAAAAAATTGTAGCAGTATATAAAGAAATCAATGCAGTTTTTCCATTATTTCCTCCAACTCTGTTTTTTTGTAATAATTCTTTACCATCTAATTCTTGTTAGTAGCATTTTTCCCCTTTCCCCCCCTTTTCCTTACTACTCCAGCATGTGCATGACCATGGAATTTTGTTGCCATAGTGAATGTTGTCTGACAAGGAGGGGCTGACAGTCAGGAGGAGTTATGAAACTCACTGATGTGCTGCTCCTATCATTCATCACAACAATTATCAGCCTGCAAGCCTGATGGGATGTGCTGGAATTCTGCTCCTGAAGTGAAAATAACTCGGTCCCTTTGTTTTAAGCCAAAAATGATTTTGTGTTATAACTGTGTATATGTATTTAATGAAGAAAAGCAGATTTTTTTAGCATTTCTTTTGGTGCATCCTCAGGATGCTTTCCTTCGTGCTGTCACAGTGCTCCAGTTAAAGTGTGCAAGTGAGAGTCCAATTAGCAGACAGCACCAGGCCACTTGTGGAAATTGATATTTATTAGCTGAGGGGTGGCAGGAGGCTCAGAGAAGGCTTTCATCCCTCTGGGGACTCACTCCAGCTCTTATCTCAGAAAACTGAGTGAAAAGGAGGAATTAGTGATGCTTATTTCTGAATCCCTCACCTGGACTGGTCCAGCTACCTGTGGGTTTTATATTGAAGCCCAGGAGGAATTTTTATTTTTATTTTATTCCTGCAGAACAAGGCTGATGTTGGAGGACTGAAAAGGAATAAACTACTCCTAAAAACTCATCTCCTGAAGGGAAAAGGTAGCGAGGTATTCCAGGATCTCAGGCTCTTCTCTGGAAGGGGGAGATATCATTTTCATTCAACACTGCAGCTTACAACACCTTCCCTTTATTCCTGTGTTTAGAAAGGTTATAGGCAGCTATTTCTGTAAAGAAACCTGATTCTGGTCCCACTTCTCATCTTCTGTGATTATTCAGTGCATAAAAGAAATCAGCAGGTATGGTTTGCATCAGTATCAGTCATTTAGGCAGAAGGAACACAAAGAATGCAGGAAGAAAACAGAAAAAGGAGTTATTTTCCTTCTGCCTTCCCTCAAAATAATAGACCTGCAACCTTCCCAGCCTTTGAAGTCCATATTTTATGATGTTCCTGCAGCTAATTCACTGGAACATGATGCAGATCCTGTGATTGCAAATGTTAGTAGGGCTCCACTCTCTCCTTGAGTTACTCATTAGTTGTTAATTTTTGAGTAAAGTGGAAATATTAACCTGTGCTGTTGACAGATCTCAGGCCTCAGTTTGCCTGTGCATACAGTAAAATCTCCTTTGGTTGTGTTTGATCAGTTCACATTAACAGCTCCAAACAATCAATATCACACTGTGTTTAAAATTATCTTTTAAGGGACATAGAGTATTCAGGTGGAGGGAAAAAAAATCTCGAGAGACCAGCATGAAACTAATAAGATTTACTAATAGCTTTGGCTTTCATAATTTGAAGGGAAACCAAAGAGTGGATTCTGAATAGCTGCATTCTTAATTGGATATTGATCTAAACAAATATTCCCTTTCTAAGTAGCTGTTCAAATCAGTTACTGCTATTTGGGAGGACACGTTGTATTTATCCTGATTTCTGCAGAAGTGCTGCTGCTGCTGCTCTGAGGTGGATAAAGATGCATTAGCAGAGCACTTTTAATAGACCTATTAAATTCACTTTGCTTTGATTTACTCAGTGCTTGAGTGGAGGCTGAGTATTGTGTACAGCTGTGGGAAGAGGAGTACTGAAAATAATGTAATTATCACCATTTCTGCTGCTATTTATTTGGTTAATTTGCACGGAGCTGCACTTTATGGAGCATTTGTGCTGTATCTACTCTTAAACGTGCCTTATAGGTGGCTTAATGCTATTTACAGCCCACTTTTGCTGAAGGATGCTGCTTCCAGTGCCATTTTCAGGTTGGATTTTGTTTCCTTGCTTTCTTCTTTTTCCCTCTTGTGGTGAGACAACACAGCTTTATTCCAGAACTTGTAGATCATTCTTTTGCCAGAGTGTCTTCAAGTTAAAATAGTGTAATCATACATAAAATATGATTGTTTTATTATTTTATTTATTATTAAGAGCTGTAAATCTCACACAGAATATACCAGTGGTCTTTTTTTTCCCCACTTCACCAAGTTTCTTAACAACTACAGAAACAAAAAACCCCAAACCAAACCCCCAAACCGTTGAATAAATAAATTACTTACTGTAAAAACTAAAGGAGAATTATGATAAATGCAAATATTTCTGGATTTGGCTTTGGCTCTCACCAGTATAAATCAAAGTGGCAAATTTCAAACCTAACCCATTTAATAATTTAGAGGATTGTGATTAATCCTGCTTCTGGTCTATTCACACCTGATTTTATTTTTCTCTAAAAATGGTTAGAATAGAAATACAATATATTGGGAGATAAAAGGGGGTTGGTGGTGCAGTTACATCTCTTTTAAGAAGACTTCTACATTCCTTTCCTTGAGGCAGCATCAAACCAGTGCTGTTGGTTTAGAAAATCTCAGTGATTTTCTGTTATACTCAGATTTTAGAACAAATATACTGCGATATGGGAGGAGGACAGAGCTGCATTCAGAGGTTGTTGTGGGTTGGTTTTGGCTTTTTTTCTGCAATATTTTATTCTGTTTGTGACTAAGAAGAAATACCTTTGTCTCTGTTCCAGCAATGCTATTCTGTGGGGATTTTTTGTTCCAATCACAGGTTTTTTTACATGATATTTATATTTAGCCTAAAATATTGAGACTCGAACAGACCGTACAGACTTCAGAACTGTGTCTATATCTGTCTTATTTATTTGTCCTTTGAACAAATGTTTTCATAAAAAAACCCAGGAGCTTGAAAATACCAGCAGTGACAGTGAGTGGAATTGGACTGACAAGTTTGGAAAGACCTGAAGAGATCATTTGTTCTGTCTCCCCATTCTCTGCATAATTATCCTTTTTTGTGTGGGTTTCTTTACTTTTTGCTTTTGTCCTAACTATTTCTGGAGGAAACTTTCCATATTTTTTCCACATTTAAAAAATACTTTTAGCTTTTTCATTTACTATTTATTTTTTACTATTTTTAACTATTATTGTGTATTTTTACTCTTTTGAAAGTATTTTAAAACATTCCTGTATTTTTTACCATTATGCCATCTCCCTTTGATTTTCTCCAACCAATGACTGCGACTGGAGAATCTTTGTAAACCACAAACACTCATTTAAACAGCAATTTTTTAGTCCTTTCCCTCAGTTTCAGATTTAGGTGGTTAATTATTTCTCTCTGAGTTCTACTTGTTGCTTTCAGCTTTTTCACACCCCATCTCAGATTTGCTTCAGTAGTTCTGGTTTCTGTTGTCCAGAGTGGGTTTTCTTCCCACTTGGCCTTTTAAATGCACAAATTTGAATTACTGCATCAACCCATGCACAATCTCATATAAATTTCTATTAAACTCACACAATTTATTACATTTTGAGGGTGGGGAGGTCCTGGCACAGGGTGCCCAGAGAAGCTGTGGCTGCCCCATCCCTGGAAATGTTCAAGGCCAGGTTTGGGGCAACCTGGGGCAGTGGAAGGTGTCCCTGCCCATGGCAGAGGATGGGATGGGATGGGATGGGATGGGATGGGATGGGATGGGATGGGATGGGATGGGATGGGATGGGATGGGATTGAAGGTCCTTCCAACCCAAACCATTCGGGGATTGTTTGATGCAAAATGATAAATACTCACCCACAGAGATGGGGCAGAACTCAGTGCCTGATTGAAATGAGGCTATTTCAACAGGGGGTTAAATATAGGGTTTATTTTCATTTTCCTAAGATGTGGGAGTGTTTTTGGGTTTTATTTTATTTTTTTACTGTTTTGTTTTCCCTGGTTCACAGCTGCTCCCAAACCTGTTGTCTGCCCTTTGCTGACACCACCTCGCTCCTGGGGCAGCCTGGGGACAGCGGTGCTCAGGGAATCCCAGCTGTGTTCCCTTTCCCCAGGTGCCTGTGGGCAGGAGGGAGGGGCTGGCAGTGCACAGATGCCCGGGGTTGGTGTTTCCAGGAGATCCCTCCCCTCCTGCAGCCCCACAAACACCGGGACAAACCCCAGAGCTCCTCGGGCTTTACAACGAGGAACAGAGACAGCTTCAGGACAGAGCAGAGCCTGCAGTGAGGAGCATCATGAGTGACTCAGGAATGAGGATCAGGGATGAATAATGAATGAATGCTGATCAGGGAGTTCTTTCTCAGTTTAAACAGGAAATAATCAAGTCTGGCATTCAGCTCCTCAAAAAAAAAGAAGGAAATAACAGGTGGTTTCCTGGCTGTTCTTTGTGGACCAGGATGTTCAGAGTCTTCACAGAAAACAGGCTTTGAATTCACCTCTTGTTAGACTAAACAGAAGGAAAATATAATGAAACCCAAATACAAAGACAGGGTAGTACATCAGTTTCCCAATTTAAATGCTTTTAAGAAAGAAAACATCTCTTTTTTCATAAATGAGACTTCTCTAGGTCTTGTAAGGAGACAATTTGTGATACCAAAGAATGGATCAGAACAAAAGTATTTTGGAGTTCTGGGTCCATCTGCTGGTAAAATCCTTATTTTGGGATGTTATCGGGTGAGCCATTTAAGAACTGTAGACAACTTTAATACCCAGGTAAGCTGTCAGTATTGCTAAGCCAGTGGAATTCCAGGATTTTACAGTGGCAGCAATTTTGGTTGACCATATTTTAACAACTTTCTCTCTCCAGAACCAGCTGATATGAACAGATTTTCTTAACAAACTTTCCTCAGGAAAATTTGCAATTTTCAGAAGGCACAATCCATCAGGGGGAACTGGAGCCCCATTCCCATGCAGGGGGGAGGGCAGGTTGTCAAGGAAAGGTGACAACAGGAAAAAAAGCAGCATGAAGAATGTTTCCAATAATGGCTTTGGCCATTTGCCTGGCTCCAGAAGTGGTTCACTTTCTAGGGAAAATTGATCTGTCTTCCTCCTGATTTCAGCTGAGATAATCTATTATTATTGCTATAATTATTAGTTGTATTATAATTATTAGATTTTACTTTATTTCAGTTATTAAACAGTTACCTCAACCCACAAATTTTACCTGTACCCGATTCTCCTTCACATCCCCTGGAAAGGAAGGCGGGAGTGAGTGAGCCTGGGGTTTAACCATGAGGCAGAAAAAGGTATTTGTGTTCTTCTCGTAGCCACTCTTCAAGTTCAGATTTTTGTCTTTGAAGACCAGTTGAAGTTGAATGACTAAACGAAAAACTTAGAAGCAAGCAACTATCTCTACTCAGCAATTCACTCAGAAAGGTGCAGGAGAGAGGCAAATGAGGAAGGGAATGCACAGGAGACACAAACATGGTGTGGAGCAGGAATGAGCTTGATGAGAAGAGACAGAGAACACCCGGCACCGAGGCCTGGCTGGGAGAGGCTGTGCTTCTGCTGATGTTCTGGAGGAAGATTGCTGCACTCACAAAGCTCCCAGGTCTGCTCTGGTGGGAGCCACCTGCAGAGCTGCTCCAGCTCCAGGGTCCCTGCTTTTGGAAGGATGTGGAGCTGCTGGAGAGTCTAGAGGAGGTCATGAAGACCTTCCAAGGGCTGGAGCCCCTCTGGGGCCAGGCTGGGAGAGTTGGGGGTCCTCGTCTGGAGAAGAGAAGGATCCAGGGAGGGCTCAGAGCCCCTTGCAGGGCCTAAAGGGGCTCCAGGAGAGCTGGAGAGGGACTGGGGATGGAGGGATCGAGGGACAGGATACAGGGAATGGCTTCCCAGTGCCAGAGGGCAGGGTTAGGTGAGATATTGGGAGGGAATTCCTCTTTGGAAGGGTGGAGAGGGGCTGGGATGGAACTCCAGAGAAGCTGTGGCTGCCCCTGGGTCCCTGGCAGTGCCCAAGGCCAGGTTGGAGAGGGTTTGGAGCAGCCTGGGACAGTGGAAGGTGTCCCTGCCATGGCAGGGGTGGCACTGGATGAGCTTTAAGGTTCTTCCAACCCAACCCCTTCCACCATCCCCTGTGATCTGATACAGAAAATATCCAACCTACCTGATGCTTCTTACCTGAATTTTACTCATTTTCTCTAAATTTTCTGAAGATGTAAGTTTAAAAGAATGATTTGCTCATTTATGCATCCAGTTCTTTCCAGTTCTACCTCTGAGCTGTTCTCAGTCATTATTTGATGGAATGTCCCTGTCACAGATAAATAACTCTGCTCAGACACCGCTGCCCAGCACCCCCAGCTCTCGCTGCCATTATTCCAATGACCCTGGCCAAGGCACCAACACTGATTGTTATGACTAATTTTTGATTTCATCATCGGAACTGTCACAATAACTCACCAAGACCTTGAAGCACAGCTCATTTCCAGTTAAAAGACAAATAAAAATTAGAAAGATCTTGTAACTTTGGAGAGGAATTAATTTTTAAAAGCTTGAAGTACCACAGAGAGCAAAGCTGAGCTGGAGGACTCGTGTCTCTGCAGAGTTGGATCAGGGGACCCAAGGGATTTCCAGGCTTCTATTTAATAATGAAAAATGTTCCTCAGGGGAAGGGACTTTGTTTTCCAAACATCCCTACATGGTTTGATGATCTTCATGACTGGATGGCCACAATTACTGGGTCTGGGAGCACGAACAAACAGAAAACACAACACAGCCCCTGCTCCATCTATCTCTATCCTCACTGCTGGAACTGAAGTGCTTGAAGGAAAGGAAAAAACTCAGGAGAGAACTCAGCTGTGGATCACAAATTTGGGCTGTGCTCTTCTGAGGAAAGGAAATTCTCACAAGATTGAAAGGATTTTTTTGGTCTCCAACAAAAAGTTATGGAAGAATTCCTGGGAATAACCACATTCAGATGGTGTTAAACCATGGCTTCTAGAAGTTTCCTTTGTAAAATACCTTGGCTACAGAGTGGAGGTGTTTTCTTGGGTCTGTTTAATCCTCCCCCTATAGAACTATGTCATGTTTGGGCAATTAAATTTCAGATACAGCTGCTGTGGTCTGTTCTCAACTGTACCCAAAGTTGGGGAAGCTGAAAACTTTTTTCTTCCTTTTTTTCCCCTCTCTAGAACCCTGTGCATTTTTATAAACTGTACCTTGGAGTAAATCAGGTAATCTCAACCTTGGGAATGGTGAGTAATGTGCCAAAGAGCAGAGACACGAGATAAATCTGTTTATAAATCAGGGGAAATTTCCTGAAGTGGGTATAAATCCCAGCGAGATCTGGCAAATATTGTGTGTTATCACGAAGGCAGGTTGGATTAAATTCTCAAGTTGCTCCCTCAGGAGCCTCATCAGTGCCAAAGTTTGGACAAAGAATTGTAGTGGCCTGAGTTGGAAGCTTTAAAGCAGAATTCAGTTGTGAATTCTCAAGTTTTTAACTTATAACGTTAAGAATTGTAAATAACCAGCAGTGACAAGCAATTAAACAACTTTATACCCTTAGCCATATTTATATCTCAATGAATTATTAATTATTTGATAATAATTTGGGCTAAAAATATCAGGGTTTTGTTGACGAATTAAAAAAATCACTGAAGTGGAAATAAAGACGAGAAACACGACAGAATTTAGCATTTAGGAACATATTTGTCCTTTCAAGCAAAACTGGCTGGTAATTTAAACAATAAATTAATCATTATGGAAAAGGCTCTGAAGGAAACATAACCCTTGCTGGAATATTTTTTAAAATATAGAAAATGTGGACATTCCTTTGCATCCGTGGCATGGATCTGTTATAATCAATCAAGAACTGCTTGAACAGATAATTTGAATCTTCCAAGCTTCTCCACAGGTGAGAAAAGTCAAGTGAAAGAGCTTTTGTACTCTTACATTATGAGATATTTAATCTTGTTTATCCCAGAGATGGGGGTGGGGACTTTTGATCTGATCGTTTTCCAAATGTCCAAAATAATCTTGTGGGATAAGAAGGAAAGCATTGCAAACACCAGATAAGCCAGCAATTTATTAAAGAGCTGCTCCTTCCTGGTTTTATTTCACAGATTACAGTTCCCTGCAGTTCTTTAAAACAGAGCCCATCAGAAAAGAACAATATGCACAGATTTTGGGGGCAGTTCAGCCTGAAAGTCCCTTTCTGTCCAAAAAGGGACTGACCCTGGCTGGCCTATGGCTAATGAAGGCATAATGATAATTATTGTTCTTGTTATGTTTGTTAAATGAGGCTCGTCTCATTCTTACCAAAGTGGAGAACATGAACTTTCTTATCTAAAAAGGAGTAGCTGAACACACCCAGCACTTGAGGAGAAATCAGAATTCTGTCTCTATTACCTGTTATTTCACTTCATTTAGAGGAGTTCAAAGTGGTGCATGGCCACTCCTGTGTTCTGTAGGGACTCTGCAGACTTGATTAAAAGAAATTCCTGTGCCAGACAAAGTGAGTAGGCTCCTGTATTGTCAGAAAAATGTCACTTCAGGCAGGGTTGGGAATTCCTGGGAAGATCCCCCTCACTTTTTCCTGTCACGTTTGGTGAGCCCTGTCACAAGTGATTGATGACTACAATAGAATTATTTAAATTTAAAGCACCACCATGTACAAACCCATTGTCTACACAAGCCCTGCTGAACCAGTTTGTTCCTCCTGTTATTGCTCATTATTCCCATTTCTTCATGTTTTCAGGTGAATTATTTGAATTACTGCTCTTTCTGTGCTCAAAAAAAGCTCTGTTTTTTCACCTTCATTTCCCAATTTTATGGATAGATAATTATAGATAAATGTAGATCTTTCCTCATTCTTCTACAGTGAAGTATTTTCTGGTTATCACACCCAGCAAGGCTGCTGGGATCTGCCTTTTAGGTCTCCCAAACCTGACCTTATCTCCCAAATTTGGTCACATCTTCATTTACTGCAAGGGACATTTGGGCTGCCTTGTGTGCAAAAATCCTGATGCCATCATGAGCTGCTGTAGGAAACATCTGGTGTTGAGCTAATCACATTAACTTTGGTTTGCTTCTCTTCATCCATGCTTATTTTAGGAATAGTTGAAAGAAATCAGTGAATTTAATATTTTTCCTTTCCTTGGGATGCTCACCTTCTCTGGAGCAAAACCAAATCACATCAAACCTTCTTGAAAAACACTGAACACAGATTTTTGCTGTGTTCTACATCCTGATCAGCAGGAGGAAAAGCTGCTATTTAGTAGAATTAATGGAATATGATCCAAGTTTTTAACTCCTAATTTTGGTTCTAAACAAAATACTTGAAGTTCAGAACTCACCTGTATCTCAGTCTTTTAGGTATCGTGGTTCAGAGTATATAAATAATTTGTATTAAGTTTAAAAATGATTACATTGAAGTAGAATTGGAAGCTGTCTATGTGTTTTGAAATTGTGTTTTGAAAGAGGAATTAAGAAAACAAACTTCTAAAGCTCTTCTTTCTGTAAACAGCCAACAGGAATCAGATGAAGAATTAAAGGGTGCTCTGGACAAAAGAATTAATTGGTGCTGCCATGAAATTTCAGTGTGTTTATGATCACTATTACTCACATCTTTTATTTCATGTTTTCACTTTATTTGTTATTCTGATAAGTTGTGATTATTAAAATACTTCTAAAGCTATTTGGAGCTTAAAATGTATCTCTGAATTGCATCTCTGAATTTTATAGGAAGGCTTTGTGGCAGATCCTGAGTTCTTTGCTTATTATACCAGTGTTAGACTGGGGCAGCCTCTTGGTTGTCTCATTTCACAAAACAATGCAAACTAAATAGTCATATCATCGAGAGCTGGCTGTGAGAAATCTTGCCATATTAAATGTGCTTTTTGGTTTAATTCCTTCCAGTGTTACATTAAAATTCATGAACATCTATGTAAACAGAGAGTTTTCTTTCATCGTTCATTAAAAACAACAAAATGCACCCAAACAGCTGAAAATTCTGACATCACATGAAAATTTTTAATGCAAATATCCATATAATTACAGATACATTCCATGAGTGGGTTTGGGTAGGAACAATTCAGAAATAAGTTTGCTTTTATTAAATTCAGTTGAATTCTGAAGTGCAGTGAAACAAAGTGCCCAACAAAGACAAATGAGAGGATAAATTATTTAATGAAGTGAGCTTGACAGCTTAATTAATGAACAGGTTTTCTTCACATGAGTTGAATCTTCCATGCTCTGTCTTGAACTGCTGGAAAAAGTTTTCCTGGCAGGTCCTAATGCTGATTTCTTCTGCCCTTGATAAGACACACATAACACAATTTATTCTGATTCCAAACTTTATCCAGGACATGAGTTTGCCAGGCAAACAGAGTTCCTACAAATAACTCCTCCTGGCTGACATTTGCTTTAGGAGCACACAGACAAAGGCAGGGGAATTAAAATTCCACCAGCAGGAGCCTGAGGAGTGTTTTGTCTCCAAGGGCTTGTAGGAGGTGCAGATCTTGTCTGGAGCTGCTGTTGTTGGCACTGGATGCTCCTGTCTCCAAGGGTTTGGGGGGTTGGAGTTCCTTGGTGAACTCCTGTGAATTTTACCGGGATGTCAAAGTGGATGAACATCAATAAACCTTGTCTGGATGCCCTCACCCAGGGAAAAGCAAGGGGGAACCCAGGTGAGAAATCTAATTTGACTTTTGAGGGAAGCTTGTCTTTGAATTTTACATTTCCTGTGCTCAAACCTATTCCTGCTTTGACAGGGAGGTGTGGAACTTCATGGGACAAGCAGGAGTTATTTGGGTGACTATGAGAAAGTTCTGTACTTCTCTCATGGCCAAGGCAGTATCAATCGTTTTCAGCTTTCAGCTAAAGCTCAGTTTAAGTCACTTTTAGTATTATAAAAGGCAAGCAAGCAGCAATGAAACAAATTAGAAGGAAAATGTATTCAACTTTTTTTTTTTTTTAATTTAAAAAAAACCTTGCCAGTGTCTTTAGGGCAAACCAGGTTAAAACAAATCTTCTGCAGTTGAGTAGGAATCGTTTGGAACTTTTTCTCGGAGTGGTCAAGAACCATTTTCTGTGGATTATGTGATTAAAGAGATCAAAGAGTTCATCACTGCTTTCAATAAATGCCAGCAAAGTTCCATTATTCTGCATGAACAGGTCTCACTTATCATCCCCCAGCCCAGGACTCACCCCAAAGGTGCCCTGTGCTCTTTAATTAGGGACAGAGCAAAATCATTTTCCTTTAGGAGCAAAAAATAGCAAAGGGTCCTTGTTTGCTCTCAGCTATTCCTGTGATGACTTTGGGGAATTAGTGGGATTTGCATGATGATTTGGGACATTTGTCTGGGGACAAAACTGGCACCTGGAGGACGTGGAGCTTCTTGGCACTCCAGGGATGCACTTTTGCTGCTCTCCAGCATCCAGAATCTGCAGAAATGGGGATTTTCCCTTTACCCTTTCAGCTGGATAAAACCTCTCAGGACTGTGTTCTACAAGGTAACTTTTTTTTTTTTTTTTTTATCAGAAATGATTATTCCAAGCTGTTGCAGAAAAAAGAAATGGAAAAAAAGATTATAATATAAAATCAAGAGGAAATTAGCCTTATTCCCACATTCTATGCATTGTAGGGAGTATTTCTATGATTTACATTTAGAAAACGCAGATTCCTGAATGAATTCTTTTTACTGGTGGTGCTTTTCTACAGAGTTTATGTGTCATTTCTTCCCTTTTCTGTCTGAATCCTCCTGATAATATTTATGGGGATCTTTGGGCCATTATTTTGAACACATGCTGTGGAAATGGGGAGTTGATCAGATGTTTTTGCAGAAATCAGCCTGACAATTCCCAGCTCCCAAGACTTTATCACCCCTGGCTGCCACAGTCTGAGCTCTGCACTGCTGGAACAGTCAGATAAATAACCAGCACAGAAAGGGAACCATCTCCTAAAGCTGAGCCAGAGATCAAATCTGACTTTTTATAGAGCTACATGACAGATCTGAAATGAATATTATTCCAATCCATTATAAAAAAGAAAAAGAGAAGTTGAATGGGAGTGGAGTGAAAACCATTTTTTAAATGCAGCTGGAAGAGTTGTACTTGAAAAGCATCTGGATGATTGTGAAGCCCAGGTTTTAAAAGTATTTATGACTTCATTTGTTATTAAAACACTTCATGTTAATGATATAATAATGACCTCTTAGTCCTGGAGAGGAAATAAATATACAAACCAGGGCATGAAATCATGAAATTCAGTGTATTTCAATGGATCACACTTTGTGGACAGTGGTCCCTTTAATATTTATATGTGGGCTTTTAGTATTAATTAGAATTCCAGACAAAAACACAAAAAAACAACTTACTATTTTGTTTCGATGACTGATCCAAATAGCTTCATAAAAGGATGTCTTTGTTCAATTTTATTTCTAAAACAGGCTGTAAACGAACATCCAAGATCTGCGATACAAACTGAAAATCCAACTCATCAAATTCACAAGGTGAGAAAATATCCAACCAATGTTGTTGTCACTCCTTTGCTAAAGCTGTCCTTGCACAGACCAAGAACTGAAGAGAAAAAAACAAACCCAAATCCTGATTAAATTACACCAAATTCTCCTTGCCTACAATATGGGTGGGACCTGCATTATCTTCTATTTCAATTAAATTTGCCTTTTTTTGCCAATTAAAACCTGCCTAAAGAGGTCCAAGGCCCATTTCTAGTTGAGTGTCAGAAACCAACACAGTTTCCAATGAAACAAAGAGAACATTGTGCAAATTCTGTAATTTGTCCAATATATTTACAATTTGTAAATATATCCTGAGATTATGTACTTGCTGCAAGCTTGATTGCATCTTTTAATTGCACCACGATCGTTAAACATAAAATTATTCTGCTTAGAATAATTCTATTTTTTCTTTTAATTAAATCCAAATTCTTGGTGCCAGGCGAGAATTCTGATGTCACATTTACAATTCATTAGAGTCATAATTAAAATGTGCAACCAGACTGGAGAATTAGAGAATATTTGATTTGAGAAGGCATTTTTTTGCATTGCTTCTGTAACAAGCTAGTCCAGGTTTCTGCAAATAAATTGTAGATTTAACGACTACAAAAGGTTCTTGGAACTGGCTGATTTAATTCCTTTATTAACAAGTCAATGGATATAAGAATGGTAGATAAATAAGTTTAAAAATCCACATGGTGTGAATGATTCCACCTCAGTCCTGCAGGCTTTTTAACCAACATCACAATGCAGAAAGAATAAACCAGTGGGGTTTTATGAAAACTGCAGAAATGTTCATTTTCTGGCTTTTTTTTTTTCCTGATTTTTTCTTTTCCTGATTAATTCAGGCCACAAAACAGGACAGGACCCAGTGGTAACTAGTCCACGTTGGTAACTTTTTATAATAAACTAAATATTCTGCCCAAGGATTTCTAAGATAAAAGGAAAAATAAATAACAACAACCAACATGAAGGGAAATGGTTGGGATCAATAGTGGCTTGATCAGGGGCTTAACAAAATTAGCAGCAATTAAATCCTTACCCTCCTCTCTGATGAGGGATTTAAAGAGCAAAATTGGGCCTTTTTAAAAATTTTTTGAAATGAAATTGAAATTATAACAGCAAAGATAAAACTGATTTGGAAGCAAATTTTTTGATATATCCCATAAAAATCCAACTAAATCCTTTCTCCACAATAGTGCTGGTGTTTGGGCAGGATGGTGGGGAGTGCATGTCCTGCACAGGAGAAATTTTGTTTCTACAGGAGATACCCAAATTTCCAGTTGGAAATTCAACACACTAAAGCTGCAGAATGGATTTTTAACCTCTCAGCAAGGACTGGATTGATGAGGAACAGAAAACAGGAATGTTTGGGGGGATCCCTATGAATCTCACAGGGGTTTGTTATCCTCAGTTGTGTCCCACTTTGCACAGTTCTCTTTATGAGAGAGTTGTGTTTTTCTCTGAATTTTTTCCTTGGCCACTCTTGAAAAAGGTTTCAGATGATGAATAAATCTTGTTTCTTTCTGAATTGCAGGCAGTCACCGTGGAGAATTTTTGACTGAGTCCATATAAATAATAATTTGTATGAACCAAACAGTAATATCTGGAGTAAATGTTTAAAACTTGGTTTTCACGTGATGAACTCTCAAGCTAAACATTGATTTTTTTTTGCTTTCTAGAATGTGAAGCTGCTCCAGGCTCTGTGTGCACCTGGTCCAGAGTTTGGTGCTGTTTTTTGGATGCTTTGCTCCACTTTCCCATTAGTGTTGATCCCCAAAATTCCATTTAAATGAGTGCACAAACAGTGGTTAATGCAAAGGGATGAGTGAGAGCTACAGACGGTAAAATTCAACACTTCAGGAGTTGTGAGTGCAGCAAAAACTTTACAAAGGCAACAAAAATAAGAATTATTGTCTTTTGTGTGAGTGGCAGAAAAGCTGGAGATAACCTGCTCTTTCACACCTGGATGATGAAGATGTTTTTTACAGATTTAAATACTACCAAGGCATGAAAAGCGATTTATCTCCTGACAGGGAAAGTGTCTGGATTTCAACGTGTGACTTTTTCATTGATGCCTATTAAATATTGTCTCTGATAACATCCATGCCATTGAAATTTCGTGCTTTCTCTACATCCACTATGAAGGACTAATTAAGAAGTTAATATATATGATAATTATATTTTTTTCAGATATCTTTCGATATACATTTGAATTAAAGTTAGGTTGTTTTCAACATGAAGAATGTGTATTGAAAAGAGATGGTTTTAGTAATGAAACCAAGGTTTGAGCATGAATTCTTCCTTGTCAAACACAACTCCTAATTCAGTGAGTTTGTAACTTCTGTTTCTTTCTTTTATTAATAGAACTGTGAGTGATAAAGTCATAAAATGATTGTATTTAAACCTTTTAGTGAAGTGGAAGGAATAAAAATTCTCTCGTTAAAACAAAGTTCCTGTAATTGGTTTCTCTGGTGGAACACTGAATTCCACTCCACTGAGACAGAGACTCTCCAGCCCCATTTTCCCCTCAAACATTGTGCCTTTTAAATCTTTTATCTCTCACTTCCAGCTCCAAGTTATCAATTTCTTCTAGGCTCAGTTAAATTTCTTACATATAATTCTTTATTTTTTTCCAAGTCAGGTGATGCTTCAGAATTTTCTCTCTGTAGAAACTCAGTTGGGTTTTGTTTGTTTGGATTTTTTATAATTTCAACTCGGAGTTAAAACCAGAAATTTAGATTTTTTCATGTAATTGATGTGTGATAGCCCCACTTTGAGGTTCATTCTCAGTCTAACTTCGAACTTTTTTACCCTGTGCCACCAATATTTGCAGTCCCAGTGGAAGTTTAACTGCTGTGCTGCAGAAATGCAGCAAATATCTGACACTCCCTGCATTTATTAAATTAATTACCTCTCTATTTGGTGCTGGCAGCTCATAAATATTTAATCCTGTTTCTATATCAGCTGATAATTCAAAATAAATCAGACAGAATCACAAGCTTTACCTGTATATCAACTTATGCAGCAGCACTTAGAGGAGAAAACAATCATTTATTTGATGTGATTGAAATAATCAATTTAGAGTGAGGCTTTAGGGTCAAGTCTAATAGGAATAAACCCTGAGAGGCCACTGGGGTGGGGATAAACCAGAACAATAATTCAGAGAACCTCAGAGAGGCTGCTCTGGGTTGGTTTTTATGGATAAAATAAGGATGTGTCAGTGACACTCTGATTTTCACACATTGTTTGCAGAGTAGAGAAAATAACCCCAAACTCCAACAGGAGTCAAAATATCAAGAGGATTTTATTAAATATTGCAGCATTTGTCACGGTAATAAATAGATAAAAACCACCCTTCATATGAAAATGACACTGCACATGAAACTCCTTTGATAAGTAGGGTGATAATTGAGTTTTCTCAGTTATCTGGCAGGATTTTTGCAAAAGTGTAACAAAAATTATGCAGTTCAGGGTTGTTTTCTCTACTCAGAGTGGAGAGCTCTGCAAACAACGTGGAAAAATCAAAGTGTCACCGAGGGAAAAATGAAGGTGTTGAATTTGTGCTTCGAGAAGGAATATCTTTCATAGTTTCAGTGTTCTAAACATAACCAATTTTTAAACTGCATCGGGATTTAAAGGAATTTGTAGATTTTGAATACTCTAGTTTCAAATAATAAGAAATAGATAAATATAAGGATAAATATGAGGATAAATATGAGTATAAATATAAATATAAATAGAAGTAGAAATAGAAGTAGAAATATACATATACATATACATATACATATACATATACATATACATATACATATACATAAAATAAAAATAAAAATAAAAACATAAATATACATATACATATAAACAAATAAGATTAAATCCTTATATACTGTGAAGATTAGAGATCTATTGAATGATCAAAGCCTACTCAGGGCATTAACAGATTGTGACTTTCTGGGCTCTCCTGTCCCTGATTTGGTGCAAATCCACCCCAGACTCAGCTCTTTTCAAGACAAGGTTGTTAAACAAAGAGAAAAAAAAGCGGATTTTACAGAGCCCAGAGCCTGAGATAAATGACCTTGTGCTTCATTTGGAAAAGGGGCTGGAATGTTGCACAAATAAACTGATCTCAGTGTCTGTGCCTCAAAATGCAGCTTTAATTGAACTCTGGGGATGTGAGGACTCAAAGTTCTCATTTATTCCAGCATTAAGTAGAAAGGAGTGTAAAATCTCAGATATCTGTGAGATTTGAGTGCTGTGAGATAAATTATCTGTTCCTTCTCCAGGCAGGGGCTCAGATATCGACTCACAAATACACACACGTGATATTACATATATTTTTATGTATTTATGTATATTTTCTAAAGCAGAGTTGTTTCTACTCTTTCCGTAGTTAATTTATGCAGAAGTCCCAGCAGTTTATTAAGAGCAAATTAGGAAAGGCCCTGCATGGAAAATGTGAATTTGCAAACTGTGCAGTCCCGTCTTTGGTGGAATTCACTGGTATTAATTTTTATTTCTATTAATTTTACAATTACATCTGAAGGCATTATCAGTGTTCCATTTTCCTTCCTGTTGGTGCGTGTTTGGTTTCGGTTTTTGAAATTACTGATTTTACCTTTAAAATTATTTACTATTAAAAATTATTTGCTATTAAAATTACTATTTTAAATTGACAGAAGCATGTAGGTTTTAATTAAATTTTTAATTACATAGAGAAATTGATTTTAAAAACCCTGTAATTTTAGGAATTTCTTCAGAGGAAAACAGATGGACTTCATATTTCAGTTTGTAACAAAAAATACTCATTCAGCTCTCCAGCTACCAGCTATTAAGGGTACTCAGTTGACTTTAATTATTTTTCTTAATTTAACCACACTGAAAATACATTAAGTGTGAAATCCAAGGCATAATGGCATATGCTCATAAGGTTTTACAAATTAAATCTGGTTTTACATTATTGAAATGCTGATCACTGAATTAATCTTGATGATTTTTTTATTCATTGAACTCATGTTTAAGAAGCTTCTGGAGATCCTGTGGCATGAATTTCAAAAATTGGGATAATAAGTGGATTTAGGACAGAAAGGGTTTAGTGGCCGTGCTGGTTGAAGGTTGGACTTGATGATTTTGGAGTTCTTTTCCTGCCTTGATGATTCTCTGATTCTCTGATTTATTTTGACTTGGTGAACAAAGAGGGGAAGATTTGAACTTTTGATTTTGTGGTGATTTTCCTCAGTCTGCAATCTGAACAACCACATTCCCTAAGAGGTGAAATTCAGCACATTTATTGCTGAAATTCCTTAAATGGTGCGATTTACACAGTTGACATTGCTGTAATTCCTTAACATCATTTACAGGCAACCGACTGAAAAAGTAACCTGCCATAAAAAACCCCAACAAAACCAGCCAAACAAAAAAACCCAATAATTAATTCATTAAACTTTGCACCTGCACTTTTAAAACAATTATTCACCTCCTAAATCACCTTTAAAAGCTCAGCTTAGATGGTTTAATTTGGAACTAAGGCCAGTCTTTACCCTGTGTGCTTTAAAATCCAGTGTTTAAAGGAATATTTAACGCAGGTACCTGTGCTTGGGGTCTTTAGTGCTCCTGGATTGCTTTAGAGTTGGAATAATCTGGATTTGGATCGATTACAGCACCACGAGCCTTGGACAGCTCCTAAAGCACAGGAAGGAAAAGAATCACTTTGATCCTGGAATCTTTCACCAAAAGAAATTGATTTAAATGTTATTTTTAAATGCTTTTTTTGTGGCATTTTGCAAATCTTAAGGCAAATTAAACAGCAGCCACACATCTGGGAGGAGGAAGGGTATGAAGGAATTAAGGATCTGTGTGGAATAATGTTAAAAACCACAGAAATATTAAATTCTCACCCTGCTCTGAGTAGAAACAGAACAGAAATAACTTTCACATCACTTCTGAGCATTTTAATTCACATCTGTAATGTTTCTGCTCTGGTATTAGCAGATCTATATGAAGGACATGTTTTTTCAAAATGCTGGTTTTTATTAAATAATCCATCCTGTTCTCTTGCAGCTCTGCCTCGTTCAGGACCTGCAGAGATGCTCTGACCAGGGGGGTTTGTTCACACTTCTGGTGGAGGGGTTGCGGTGATGGAGGAAAGGTTGGTGCAGCTGTTCTGCTGAAGGGCAGGTGACAGCCACTGATCTCAGTGCCCAAAATGCAGAGTGTGCTGGAGTGGGAAAAGTGATGCCCACAGGCCACAGAACTGCTGCTGCCTGGCTTCTGTGAAGATGTGTGCTGGGTGTGGGAGTGCCTGGGCTGAAAACACTGACAGCTCTTTTACACACACTGCTCTGACATAACTCACCTCACTGCTGGCCCAGCAAATTCCAATTGTTACCACACTACAGAGCTTGCTGGGTTAAACTGAAATTTTAATAATCGAGAGGAATGATGCACACATTGACATGGCCTGGTGAAAGTCATAATAACTTTCCTTTCCTTTCCTTTCCTTTCCTTTCCTTTCCTTTCCTTTCCTTTCCTTTCCTTTCCTTTCCTTTCCTTTCCTTTCCTTTCCTTTCCTTTCCTTTCCTTTCCTCTTTCCTCTTTCCTCCTCCTCTCCTCTCCTCTCTCTCTCCTCTCCTCCTCTCCTCTCCTCTCCTCTCTCTCCTCTCCTCTCCTCTCTCTCTCCTCTCCTCTCCTCTCTCTCCCTCCCTCCCTCCCTCCCTCCTCCCTCCCTCTCCCTTCCCTTCCCTTCCCTTCCCTTCCCTTCCCTTCCCTTCCCTTCCCTTCCCTTCCTTCCCTTCCTTCCCTTCCCCTTCCCTTCCCTTCCCTTCCCTTCCCTTCCCTTCCCTTCCCTTCCCTTCCCTTCCCTTCCCTTCCCTTCCCTTCCCTTCCCTTCCCTTCCCTTCCCTTCCCTTCCCTTCCCTTTTCTTTTTTCCCCAAATGCATGGGCTGAAAAAGAGATTTTTATCTTTTTAAAGCCACAGATTCTCATTAAAGTCACCACAGGAACCTTGTGCCAAGATTTTCCTTTGTCCTGATGCTCACAAAAACTTTTTGTGCTTGTAGTTTATGTCAGTTAATGTGAAGTACAAACCAATACATTTTCAGTTATTTATTTTGCATAAATGAAGCCATCACACGCACAAATACTTATTATAAATATATATAATGCAAATTAAATAAAATATTCTGCTTCTAAAGAAGGGAAAGCAGAAAAACCACATGACAGGGAACATTTATTTGTGATTTTATATAGCTTTAGCACCAACTCTGCTTTTGCTTTGAAACAGGAGCTTCAAAAGAATCTCTCAAGTCAAGACAATTTTATTGCTAAAATTTATTTTAGTGTTTAATTGTTGGACTTTGCCCTGACCTTCCTCCCACAGCCTCCATTTGATTTCCTTCTCCACAGTGTTCCCACCACAATGTGTTTATTAATATTAAACACAGATTTTGGAGCACTCAGCCTCAGAAAAATGTCCTGATTATCACCACAGAGATTAAACTGTTGTTTATCCACCCTTCCCAGATTATTTGCTGCTTTTTAATATTAGGTTCGAGTTGTATCTTACATTTCCCTCTTCATTTCCCAAGCCTAAAGTTGTGTGAACACCAAAAAGTCAGAAAGCAGATATTTATGTTTGAAAGTAATTTTCCATCTTTTCCCCACACTCTCTCTCTATTTAAATTTTCATTGAGATCTTGTTCAATCCATAAAATACAAATTGCTTCTAAAAACACTTAAAATTGGTGGTAGCTGGTAGTAAATGTAGACACTTCTCACAAAATCACAAAACCTTGAACAATTTTCTCATTTTGTTTTTGCCAGACCAGAGTTAAACACATTTTCTACTGGAAGAAAACTTCAAATAGAGCACAAATGCTTTCTTTGGGGGGATTTGCTTATTTTTTTTTTCTAGAATACTTTGATTTAGAACTTATTTAGAGGCCAACAGCACCTTTAATTATGCAATTTTACCCCTAAAAACCAACTGGGGCAGATTCATGAACCAATTCCCTCCATTGCTCTGTGGCTCCTCTTAGATTAATAAATAATTTCATTTTTTATGAAATTACTTCTCTTAGTTTTAGTAAATAATTTCATTTTTTATCCACCCCTTGAGCCATAAGGAAGCAGATGGATTTGAGTTGGAAACCTGTGGTTAATTCACAGAGTTTTTTGCTTTTAGCCTCAATAAATTAATCAGGCAGGGTTAATTGCTGCTTGTGTAAACTCCCAGCACATCTTTCAGAGGAAATGGATATTTGGTCACTGCAAATTCCCAGTTCCAAGTTTCCAGGATGGGGATGAGCTGCTTCAAATTAAAGAAAGATTGGTAAAAATTGGCAGTCATCAGTATGTTAATTGATTCTTGGATTTAGAGTAATTTTTTTTCATATTTAATTGATTTTTATTAGAATTATTTTCTCAATTGGAGTTGTAGGCAGCAACAACAATGTGGGAAAAAGGAGTTTAGGTGTGGTTGTCATCTTTGAGTGTAATTTTTGAAAAGGTGGAAATCCTTTGTCAACCACAGGACAGAGGTGGTTCATGCCCAGAGAGGTGGTGCCAACTTCTGGCATCATTTTTACACAGAAAAGCTCAAATCTGAGATTGAGAGCTGGAATTTCTGTTCTTCCAGAGGGAATAAATCAGCATTTCTGCAGTGAAATTATTTCCAGAGCTTGTGCACAAACACAGAGAGCAACTTGCAAGTCCTGCACTGAGGGGGGAAAAGAAGGAAAATAAAGTTTGTAGCAGAAAGGGTTTTTAGTTAAATGAGCTTGAGCAGGGGGATTGGACGACAGGAAATCCAGAGGTGCCTTCCAACCTCACCCATCCCATGAAATCGTGGGTTAAGAACCATTCTGAGATTAATTTTTTTTCCTTAGAAATGAAAATAATCAGTGATTCCTATTCTTGGAGTTTGCACCAGTTCTACTCATGATGGAAAATGCTGGAAATGAAAACAGTGAAAAAGCCAAATCACTGTGATGTAAGTCTTGCAAGGTGAGATTTATTTAAGAGTGCTCACACCTGGTTTTTCTTGCTTTCCCTTTGACTGATAAGTGCATTTGAAATGAGTATAATCTGAATTTCCAGCAAAGAAGACTCCAAATGATGAAGAACACTGTTTGTATGCCCTCACCAACTGAATAATTTACAGTAACAAAGGGCTTTTGTGGCTCCTGGTAATGTTCCTACGTGAATAATTATCTATTGAATTTCAAGGGATAATGCAACAAGTTAGAACATCTGAAACTGAAGTCTGAATTTCTCAGAATTCATAGATTTTACCACGAATTCTACCTTTTGTAAACGCAACAAAATTAAGAAGTCAAATTTAAAAAAAATAAACACGAACAATTTTTTGAGATACAACTGGGAGAAAAGCACATCAATACACAATTATGAATTATAGACAATTCCAATCATTTTAGAATTGTTACTAGCAGAGAAGTTTTCTTTTCAGAACCCTGCTAGTTTAATTAAAATTATCTTTCAAAAAATTGTGGTTCAAAAATGCTTCAGTTCCAGAGTAGCTGTCAAGTATGAGCATGGTAGGACGTCCTTTGTTACACCCTGAATTCTCTTTAATTGCTTTTAGTCTGGAGGAAGCAGAAAGGAAAGGCAATAAAGGGAAAACCTTTTCCTGTAAGGCTGACACACGAAGATCTGCAGTCTCCATTCCCCACTGCACTCTGGAGTGCTCCAGCTTTGTTTGTTTGAATTTGGTAGCTATGATTAGAAATGATCTCCTCGTAACCAAAGTCATTTGCATAAGAAAATTATCTTCCATCGAGTTGGATCTTCCTGCTTGTGTTTTAATACTGTAACAGCCTGTTAGTGTGGAGATAATTAAAGGGATCCCATAAATTCCAATTTAATCTGAAAGTTATCCTAAAACAAAGACAAAAATGTGGTTTGGAATTTAGCACTCCCCAAAATCTGGGATTAACCAAATTCAGTGCCCTTTACACATCATTGCTTGTAGAGGTGCCTCAAGGTATTGTCCTGAATCAAATCCTAATCCCTACATTTTTTCCCACTGAATGCCCAGCTGAGAGTGGGAATTTCACTTTATGAAGCTGGAAAATCCTTATTTTTTAACTCAATATATATCTTTAAGCCTACACGAAAACCCTCTTGAGATAATACAGCTCAGTAACTGGGGGTAAAAAAAATATTTTATTGCTTTTTCTCCTCCTGTTTATTTTTGTCTTGCAGGAAGGAGGAATATCTTAATCTTATTGCTGGAAATAAATGAATCTTGGAGCTTTGCCCCTCCAAACCTCTCTTGAAAACAATCTTTAATCCTTACACGAGTCCCAGTGCCCTGGTGCTCATCAAAGTGGTTTCAGGGCAGGTCAGTCTGGCTCTCCCAGCATCAGTTATTGAAAGGAGATGTGGGAGTTTCCAAAAGTGCCTTCAGGAATGACAGCAATTCTTGTGAGTGCTGTGGGATGGTGGAAGTGAGTAAAGAAACTTAGAGCACCCTTTGAAAACTTCCTGAAGTGCAAATTTCCCTCTTCACAGCCAAATGTGTTTCCTACAGGTTTTGGTTTTTCTCCCTTGGGTACCTGGGAGCAGAATTGAGCCTGGGAAAGTTTCCACTGTGCTATTTGCAAGGGAATCTCCTCATGAGCTGGTGGAACCTCCAGAGCCCATCCCAACTTCAACCAGCCTGGGGTTCTGAGTGAGCAAATGTGGAATTCCAGGGGGTATCAGTGGGATTTTATCATTCAGTTGGGAATTCACTGCCATAAAATGCACCAGCAGCCACTCAGGGGCTCCCATTCCCTGGCACTGTAAAGGCTCCTCATTAAATGCAAAATTAATAAAAAGCCAAGCAGAAAAAGAAACTTCTCAGAGTCCTATGGAAATTCACTGTATTGATTTTTTTTTGTTTGTTTTTCGTGTGAACAATCAATCCCACTTATCTATCAGAATCTGCCTTCATTGGATAATGATCCTTCCCTGGTATTTTCTCTTTATCCCTCCATTCCAAAAGAGTTTTTTGGAACACTTCAGATTTTCTAGGGTTTGGAAGTTTTAATTTTCCCTTTCACTGACACTTTGTCTCTCCACAAAACCCGTAAAACTCATCACTTTCCAAGCTAAAAACACTGTTCCCAATAATTTCTCTCCTCCTCACTCTCTCATTCATCTCACACCAGAGGTCACTCCCTCGACCTTGCCATTATTTTATGATGGATGCATTTTCTGGGGCTCTTTGTGTCATTTGATCATTGATCACTTCTCCCCTCTCCTTACAATGGATGTGCCAATACCAATTAATCTTGAACCACTTGCTATTTTTGTGACCTTTAAAAAGGCCACGTCTCATGATTTATTTGCTGCTGCTGGGTGCATTCAGAGATTGTTTTGCTGTGGCAGAATCAGGGGCTCTCTGTGATTTTTTCACTCATTTCCTCTGCTCCAAATGAACCCCCACCAAGGCACATTGACATTCTCACTCTGCTGGAGACTGGGAAATGTTATCTGGAGAACTGTTCTGTTTGATTTCCTCATTTTAATTGCTCCAGGCGAGTCCTGCAGCACTTAAATTAATTACAGAGAAAGAGGCTCTGCAGCCAGAGCAGAGGGAAGGTGGTCCTGCTGTGGAGAGCAGCAGGATTTGGGATGGAGCTGGGGTGGGCTGGGGGGAGGCAGGATTGAGGTGCTGGGGATGGGGAGGTGCAAGAGAAAGGAGGAGCTTGTGGATATCTTCATGTGGAGAGGCAGAGCTCTGTTTTTCAAAGGTAAGAAGTTTTTTCCCTAGTTTTTTTCTCTCTAGTTTCAAAAAAATAATTTATTGTTTTTCCTTGTTGTTTTAAAAGTCACAATTTAACAGTTTTATAACTTTTTTTTTTTTTTAATAGATGAAGTAATTGTAATATTTCAAAATTAAGTTGCACTTTTTAGGTCATTTTTTAAGAAAAGGACTATTCTCTCCTCTTCTGGGTAAGTACAGCTATTCATGATTTTATGTTAATCTGTTTCTCCAGATTGTAATAATTATGTTCTTTTTCTGTAGAATTCAAATAGACTTCACTGGAGAGATCTTTGCCTGGAGGAGCTGGAGAGGGCAAATATTAATATAAATTTTACTATTGGCAACTATTGCTATTTGACCCTCTCATATGTTCTTGTCTGTCCCTTCTGTGGGATATGGAGTCCACATTTTTGACTGACTTGCAGAAAATTAAAGTTAAATGTCAGCCCTCCAGAGGATGGCTTTGAAAGTCAGAGTTTTCATTTCTTTCAGACCTCATATACTTACCTCATATATGGCATCTTGCTTTAAGGAACACCCTCACAATTTATTCATGTAAAATGCTGGAATCAAATCTCTTATTGCACAGTAGGAAAAGTACCATGGGCCATAGCTTGAAGTCCTTTCTCAAAAGAGAAATTATAAATGAAAATAAAATCACTTATCTGTGGATATAACATTGATCAAATCCATGCCAGGTGTGGATCTGTTGTATTCAATGGATGCCAAACCTCACATTGAATTTTTCAATCCCAAACCACAAGACTTTGCTGCTCACACAGAAGAAAACTCCTGTAAAAGCGGATTTACTTGCTGAGATTCAGCCCAGATCAAAGAACTCTGGGTCCAGGCAGTGCCTCAGTGACTGACAGCCAAGAGTCACCTGAGGAGAATGAAATGCAGCCAGGCTGGTGAAATCCTTGCTCCTGGTGATGCCCATGGAGAGCTCTGGGGGGTTACCAGCACCAAACCAGTCTGAACTAAAGAATCCCAGTAATCTCACAAATCCTTGCAGGCTTCTCCCAAAAAAAGGTGAAGATGAAAAATATTGGTTCCTGTTTTGTTCTCCTGGATGCAAAAGCTGAAAATCTTAAACGAAGATGAAAAAGCATGCACTAAACCCAGTTTATAAATAATCATCCTCTTCTCTCTTCTAACATCCAAATGGGAAACCTGCAGCTGCTTCTGCTGCCCAGCCAGGTGAGGATGGACTTCCCCCTCTGTTTGTCTTGTTAATTTTCTTGAGGATCAGGCAAAATTTGCTGAAGGGATGAATGAGCCATTGTGGAAAACCTTGACCTGAGTAGGGGCAGACAGATAAAACCCTGACTCTTCCTGGCATTGTGCAAAATTTGGTGGCATTGTTGTCACCAGGGGTTGATGGGCATCAACTTTGTGGCCTTAGAGCACAGCAGGTGAGTAAAGCTCAGCTCAAGTGAGCTAAACTCAGCTCAGGTGAGCTAAACTCAGCTCAGGTGTCCAACACAGCCTCTGCACTCACAGCTCCCCTGCATATTCCTGCTTCAGAAAAGGATGGGGTCGTGCAGCCCAACCTCAAGTCCTGGCTTTAAATTAAACCAAATTCCCTCATAGTCCTTGTGACCTGAGAGCACACGCACAGTAAAATGGCCAAATTGATCAGTGTCATTTAATGAGACAGTTAATTGGTCTGTGGGATGGGCTGTTACAGCTCCTTGTGATAAAGAGCAAAAGATGAAGAAGAGCATGTGAGGAATGTTTGCCATATCTAGGTTTCTTTATTCCCAGTTAAAATTCCTCTCCCTCTCGTTCATCTCTGACAAGTGCAATGTTGAGGAGTCAGGGACTGATGCAGCTCTGCATTTCTCGGATTTCTGGATCTGTGGTGTCCTCCCAGTGCACCACCCAATCCATCCTGCCCTGGGGGGCTCTCATGGATCAGGAGTGAGGGGCTGCAGCCCCAGCCCTTTGCTACCTGGGCTAATTCATCCTGCATTTTCAGCTCATTTCTTCTTTTGGTGTTTTACACTATTCATATCACTCCACAGCAAACCCTTGCTCTTTTGGCCATGTTCCCAAGCTCAAGGGAAAAAAAAATAAAAATAGGAAGAAGAAAAAAAATCTTAAATTTCCCAGCCCTTCAATACAAAAGTTAAAAAAACTTCCAAACTGTTGCTGTCATTTTTAAAAGGAGAAGAGTTTCCACCTTTCTAAAAACAGTGGTGCAGGAAAGACAGCTCTGCAGTCCTGTGGTGTTTGACATTTTCTGTGCAGCAGATATTGACTCCAACATTCCCTTGGCAGAGCACAAAAATTCATTTTGTGGATTGTATTGACAGCCTAAGTAGGCTCTTTCTTCTCCCCTGAATAAGCTTCTCTAACTTATTAACTCAGCCTTGAGGGGGTTGAACATTTACATCCAACACTGAGATCTGTTTACAGCCCAACATGTGTTTTGATATTCAGGAGACATGGGATGAAAGTTCCCATGAAATCAAACTGCTGTAAAACTTCCCAGAGCTCCCCAGTGATGAGGAGATGTCCTTGTGCAACAGGCCCTACATCATCATATGGAGAATCAGCTTCAGGCACACTCCAAAGGGACAATTCCCTCATTTGTGATGAATTTCTGTCCCCAGAACAAGCCTGCTTCGGGATATTCAGGTAGAAAAATGGGAATTTTAGAAATTTGCTTCAGATAATTTTATCTGATGGAAAAAGAACTTTGGTTTGATTAAAATAAACCCCCTGATTTTGTACCAGAAAACTCACCAGTACTGCAAACATCCTCTCCCCATCCGTACCTTTAACTCTGATGACAAACAGAGAAAAAACTCTCCAGGATTATTATTTAATGAACCACAATTTGATTAAAACCCCTTCTGCATCCTACCTCTAATAGCACACCTGGAATTTATCAGCTCTAGCAGGATGACAAATTTTCCAAAGAAAAACTCAGTTTTCATCACTGATGAGCCAGATTTCAAAGGACTCTTTCTCAGTTCATTTTGGTCTCATACCCTAAACAGACCAAGATAAGTTAGGGTTTCTTTTTTTGCTTATGGAGCCATTCATATGTGCCTGGATAAACGAAGATGAAAATTGGCTGCCTTTTCAAAGGCTAATTCAAGAAACTCCCAAAGTCTTCTGTTCTCTCTACTGATCCATCAACGTTTTCATAAACCAACTGTTTTCTTTACAGGCTATGGTAGGTTCAGTCAAATGGGATAAATCTGTTCAGATTCTTTTTAATTGGGAAAAAGTGAGGGAACAGCCACTCTTCCTTAAAATCCCCTTGGTGAAGTGCAGCTGTGGCAGCCAGGGGAGCTCATTAAACCCCACCCAGAGTTTTGCAGACTTAGACCCAAGTGTTTGTCTTTCAACCTGCTGCTTCCTGTGGAAATCCCTGCTTGTTCACTGAATTCTGCTCTGCAGGAGAAATGGAGATTTTGGTGTGTCCCTATTCCCTGAGCAGGTCTTTGAGTTCGTGCCGCAGGTCCCACGATGGGGTGGCCCTGGAGAGGTTTTCTGGGAAGAGCTCTGCTCTCCTTCAGTTTTCTTCTGTTTCAGGCTTAGTGCAGGAGGAACTTTGAGCTGCCTGAAGTGGAAATGTTGTGCTCCAGTACTGCAAAGAGCACTGAGCAGCAGATCCTCAGTAACTGCTGGCTGACTCCCCCCTGACTGAGCTCCCTGACCTTTTCCCGAGGGCACAGCCCCTTCTGCTCCACCTGGGCTCATCTGTCAGGAGCAGCTTGGCTCTTCCAGAGCTGGAGAATGAGAAACTGCTGAGCTGAAAGCTCCTGTGCTCCCTCCTCTCCCTCAAGGCAGGAACAGCAGGGAGTGAGTTTCCTGGCTGGCATCAAAAATTGCTGCTGGAAATTCCAAACTTCTCTCCTTGGTCACCTTGAATGGGCTGGGATCCTTGCTGCCATAATTCTGAGTAAAATCAGAGTTTGGGATGAAGTTCACACATTCCTGATGCTGCTGCCTTGTTCCTGAGTAAAATCAGAGTTTGGGATGAAGCTCACACGTTTCTGATGACCAGAAAAATAAAAGGATAAAAAGGTTTAAGGGTGTAGAGTGGCTGCTGTGAAATGGTCTGGTTCCTGCAGTGTCCTGTGAGGAAAGCAAGGCAAAATCCCAACCCAGCAGCTACAGCTAAGAGACACCTTCTATTCTAGAGAATATATGCTGTTAAATACATCTATGGATCGTGAACATGAAAAAATCCTGACTTATTTATTTATAACCAGCTCTGATGTAAACACCATCCCACAGACAGGCTCATCCAGACCCAGGATATTTGGAATTGTGGGGGAGTGCAGTGTTTGAGTGTTTGCTACACGAGTTCAAAGGGATCAAAACGAGCAGTTGAGCATCAGTGAGGAAATGAAACGTCCTGTGCCCAAGGCAGGCAGGGAGTGACCAGCTGTGGAGAGATCATGGGAAACACTGCAGAGACAATGAAATATGTGCGAGTGCAGGGCTGAAATCCTGCCACCATCACCCAGGAAAATCCAAGAATGGATCCAGATACTCCAGCCCAGTGTGGAGGATCATCCAGTGCTGGGAGTTCACAGACAAATCCTGTGTGGCTGTGGGAGTTCCATCCCAAATATCCATCATTCCCATCCAATGGGCTGCACAAAAATCTTCAAAATTACCCTGAAACAGGACAAGGAGGGGAAGATCGAGGTCAGAATTTGCTGCTTTGCCTGTGGAACATGGATAGGAAAACACTGGGAGAGCATTCCTGTGATCTCAGGAAGGTTTAATCTTTTCTTTGAAGCTTCCCAGTACCATGTTGCTCAGGAAACATTTGCAGTGTAACTAAGGAGGAATGAAATATCTTACAGAGTTACACAATATCCCGGTGTTAGTGAGGAACACAATTGCTTAAAAGCCATCATTAGTGTCAAGAACTGAAAATACTGCAATGTTCTCAATTCATTTTAAATTTTACTGACTTTCATCCAGAATTTAACTTTTTTCTTTGGAAAACCAGAGAGCCCTTGCCAGGAAAAGCCCAGTGACAACTGTATAATAACACTGGAAGATCAAAGACTCTGTTTTTAGTTTAAAAGGTGATCTATGTGGAAAGCAGACACAACTTTTACTCTGTAGCAACATTTATTATTTATTGGCGATGTTAACAGTAAATAGAAGTAGCAAATATTCATTTTCATGTTGTGAATCAAACTGAAGGAGAAATAATGCCCTAGAGGAAGCAAAATAAATATATTATTGATATTATATCCACTCAAATTAAAGAAAGTCAATTAACCCTTGGATCTCTAGGATTGAATACAAGCTAAAGACAAGACAAAGGTGGAGATTGATCAGCAATATGAGAGCAGTGGATTAGGAGGATAATTGGATTCTAAATGTCACTGGACTAACTCTGGGCTACTGAACTGAGCCTTCAGATAATCTGGATTATGATGAAAATGTATCTATTTTACAAAGATGTCTACATCCAGTTCTGAACCTGTCAAATGGATCCTCCCCAGTTGAAAAGATGAGAAATGCCATCATATTTAAATGATTTCACAGCACCAGAAATAACCACACAAAGAGCAACAAACCCACTTTGGTTAAAAAGAGCAGAAACTCAAAGAACAAAGTTTCCTGCCAGCCCTCCTCCTTCCTTTTCAACTTCATCTAGACAAAAACATTTGGTGCCATCAATTGCTCTCCAGGTTTCTGTTAGTTTTATTGTTTAAATAAAGCAAAGAGAAATTCTTTCCCTTTCATAAGGTATAAATCACATCATTTTCACCCTTTATCCCTAATCACTCAAAAGGAAAATTACAAATACAGAAAGTCACGCTTTTAGTCACTTTTCTTTCTTTGATTATTTACCAGGTTTGAGTTTCTCTTCTCCATCGTGCAATAATTTCCTTCTCTCATCTCTTTGTTCCAGTACTTGGAACAGCTTGAATTTGACAGATCAGATTTGGTGAGTGTGAACAAGCTAAAGTCAGCAAAGCATTTTTCCAAATACTTTCTTACGACTGTGGCACTGTTGGATGGGTTGGGATAGTTTTGGCAGCCACTGGAGAAATTAATTTGCAGCAATTTGCAATATTTAAAAAGTTCCTGATACGGGGTTTTGATGGAGTTTCCAATGCTGCAATTTATATGAGATAATCAGACCTTGTGGTTTTACTGTGCTGTGAGGATTCTTCTTCATAAAGGTCATTTCATTTTTCTTCTCTCCACAGTGAAAAACCATAAAAGAGGAGAATCCTCATCTCCTGCTGCCTTCACCTTCACCCTGGTGTGGACATTACATTTATTTGTGTGCTGGGTGGGCTGGGGCACACCAAAGGCACGAGGTCTGCAGTATTTTATCCCTAATGGTGGCCAATAATTGGTGCCAAGCACATAAATAAAGGAAAAAACCCAATAACAGGGTAAGCACTCATTATATTCTCTTAGCTCACAGCCATCTCCTGCCTTTCCACTTGTGCCTCTTTATTTCCTGTGTGTTTTGAAAAATTTACTTGATAATGCTTGGCCATGGCGAAAAATGTTATCTTTAAATAGAAACCTGGATTGGGTGCTGTGTGAATTCCCACCTGGATGCCAGAAAGTTCCACCTGACCATCACAAGTTCCTTTTACAGTGCTCACCTTGGCAGAATGTGATCTTATTAAAACAATGATAACACCATTCTATCATCACAGTAAAAAAGGAATATTTCTGACTTTTAAGGGCAAGGAGATAATAATAATAATAATAATAATAGTAAGTATTCACTTGTCATAAGTCAAATTAATGTGCCACGTCATGCGTAAATACATGTTTGATTAATCAAAGCCTTTGCCTTCTCCAAATCCCCAAAGTACAATGGGAGTGACCCACCTGGTTTGATGCACAAGAAAGTCTGTTCTGGTGAATAATTTGAGACACTGGAGAAGGTAAAGTATCGAAGTTTCCAAATCCTGAGTGCAAACAGGACGTTTGTGCTCTGTTATTCCTAATTTTGTCTTGCACATTCCTGAATCTGTTTCTTATAGAACCCAGGAGAAGCCTAAGATTGTCAATCAGCTGTTTAAATAAGATAGACAAAATGTGTTAAATTTGGAGTCACCACTCCTGTGTGCAAAGTGAATCTGTTTTAGAAGTCCAGGCAAGTCAGCTCACAAAATAATGCCCCCAGGTAATCTGTATCTGGTCATTGATGGCATCTTTTGGAAAGCAGATGTGCTGTGCCAGGATTATTTGGTATTGCAACAAGCTGAGAGCCAAACCTAAGGAATATTTTTTCCAGACTAGATAAAAGCAATTTTATTTATTTATCTATTAAAACAGTTCAGATTCAGTTAGGAATTTGGAATTGAATCCCCTGATGTTTCTGTCACTGAAGCAAACAGCAACAGACTTCGGAACTGATAATGAATGGCAGATAAAGCTCCTCCTGACAGAATTCCCTGCCCATCCCACTGGGAGGGAGTTTAACCACACAAATGCAAATGGAAAACGATTCAAATGCTGCATTCTCAGCCCTGAAGGTGATTTATTGCTCTTTTCCATGACAATGACACTTCCTCTGGTTAATTTGGGAGTTGGCGGTGAGAGTGTGAGCTCCTCATCCACGTGTCACTCAGGGAGGTTTCTATTGAGCCAAGCCAACAAGTCAGCATCAGCTTCCTCTATCTCAGCAGGGAAGTGTGGCCTGGAAACCTCTTAAAAATCAAACCCAGGGAATCCTCCTGAAGTCCAAACTTTGCAGGGCACCGAACAGTTTGGAGAATGAGCGAACTCCAAGTAGGGATTCAGGATCCCCTTTATCTTGGCAGTGATCTCCGTATGAAATGCTAATTCCCACCGGGGTGGAACAGGGAGTTAGACACAAAAAGGACGTGTTTTACACTGCACAGATCCAGAAAATCTCCCTCTGTCCTAATTACCCCTGTGATTTGTCTCGTGTGATTTCCCAGCTCTTTTAATTTGCTCCCGAAAAGTGCCTTGTATGTCAAATTTAACCTTTTCCAGCCAAAATGAAAGTTTCTTCAGCCAAAGGAAACATTTGGTGGGATGATTTATTTTATTTCCTTAAATTTCAGTAGATGACTTAAAATCTGAACAGCTTTTCCTTGGAGCTTTTTTTTTCCCCTTAGAAAAGTACTTTTCAAGGACTCTCAGCGAATTGAAAAATACACAAAATATCTCTAAACTCAATTCATTTCACATTTATATGATGGCATAAAGCATAGATTTGTCCAAAAACCTTACTGTGTACAGAAAAAGAACGTTGGGAAAACCCTGCTTGATATTAAAGTTGCTTTGCAATGACCTCATTTGTCAAGTTTTAAACAACTTCTGAGGCTTTTGAGATTAAAAGCTCAAATCTCACTCCCACTCTCCTGAACTTCCTCTTGAACACACTGGAAATAGATGGCACATGCAGCATTCTGGTAGCACCTGACTCAGGCATCGTAAACAGAGCTCAACAATGAGTTTTTAGAACAATCTGATGTTTTATCTTTGTTTTCCCCTTTCTGCCTCAAGCCATGCTTTTCTGTATTTTACTTAATACCCAAATTTTGAGCCCAAAGTTACTGATCTTCCAAATGCTGGTACAGAAATGGTTGGCCTTTTATGAAGGCACAAAATGCCTTTAACAAATTCACTAAAGCCACTGAAGAGATGCAGTGAACAAGAAATTCTGGAGTGATGTTTTTATTTGGAGAGAAGCACCCTTAACCCTACATATTTTGCTCTGATGATCAGTTTAGGACTGTGAGGGGCATTTCATCTGATCCTGTGAGAAATCAAAAAGACTTTCATTCCCTTAAGTGTGAGATTTCAGCTGTGCTACAGGAAAATAGCCCAGAGCAGCAGAATAAGGCAAATGCTGGGAAACATCAGAAAATGTTGGAGCTGCTGTACAGGGAAGAAACACATCCCTAAAATCTAGCAATTCTTAGAAAAGCAACAGGGCAAACAGAAAAAGAAGAAACTCAATGGATCTAGCAAAGAATCTCTTGGGAGGCGAGTGATAAAAATAGGACGCTACAGAGCAGTAGGAGGAGGCTGCTGTAATCATTCAATTGATGTTGAGAAGAAATTCCCAGGAATTGCCCAAACCAGAAATTCTACAAATTTAGAGCTGGGGCTCTGGTAGATTTGGCACTAAAGTAAATTGTTCTTATGATTTTGGAAAACAATCTAAGGGATTTGCTGTATTTGTAGAACACTCCTGGGATAAAAGTCAGGTTCCTTTACCAGCTCTATTCACCGTTTATTGTCATGACCAAGGCTGGAAAATCAAGGTCCCTTCCTTGAGCCCTCACGTTCCAGGACACGCCACCAACATCAGTGGCGAGTTAAACCTCATCCATTTCAACTCAGTGAGAACAGATTGCTCTGTGATTGAAAGGCCTAGAAATTCTCCAGCCTAATTTATGCACACAAAGCTTCCAAGGGAAGAGCCTCACAGCAGAGAACACCTCAAGCTTGTCCAAGGTTTCGCCCCTGAATTCCTGAGCTTAAAACCTGGCGAGTTTTGGTTGCAAAAGGTCAAATGTGTGGGTGGCAGAACACGGAGGGCTGATTCAATCAGGAGCTGAAATGTTGGTGCAGGTCCCAGCCAAGCACAAATCTGACTGGGGGCATCTCCTGCACCACTTGTTCACTCCAGGAGAGGAACTGGAGACAGCCCAGAGCACCAAAGAGGAGTGGTTTTCAATCAAGCTGGTTGGTGTTTTCTCCTTGGCTGAATCATGCTTTGGGTTGGGGAAGAGCCATTTCTGATTGGGCTGAGCAGATTTTGGAAATATTCCATGATTTCTCTTTATTTCTTTTTTGTTTTTCTAGCTCTTGAATGTGTTTCAGTCACCACGATTTCCTTTCTTAAGTCTCCTTGTACACCAACTCTTTCACAAAGCCCTCAGCCTTTCCCTTCCATCTGCTTTGTTTGAAAGTGAAGTTGGTCATTTCAGCAGGCACCTCTTGTCTGACAGAATTCAGATTAAAAATTGGATGCAAGTGAAAGGAAATCTCTCCTTATCCAACCTGATCTCCAAAATAAATGCTCCAGAATTCCTTTAACAATGGGATGTTTCCTGTGGAGATGCACCATGGGATCTGGTATTAAAAACTACTCCTCAGTATTTGAATTTTTTTTTAAAGAGAAGAGAAACTTCAATGCATTTGTTAAAGAAACTGCTAGCTAATAATAAAATTCTAACCATAATCAAATCTTTCTTGTTTATATTGTGTCCTAGCAGAGCACACCAGGTAAGAAATAATGGCTACACCCATCCCTTTCCATTTTTATTTAGGACACATCCTTTTTTTTTTTTCTATTCCTGGTACATAAATGAAGTCTTCAATTTGAACCTTAGAAAATATCAGTATTTTTTTTCTTCCAAAGGATTATTAAGCCACTTTTATCAGCTGCCTAATTGGAAAGCAATCCTAATTTTCATGCACTTCTGATACGTTGCTTTGCCTGTCTGGAGCATATCCCTATCTCTGTGTAAGGATAAAACATCCAACTGTTGGAAAATAATAACGTGCAGTGCAATTATTATAATTTCCAGCCAAACTGTGCAAGAGCAGGTAGTTCAAAGTGCATCTGTATTTAAATAAGACACTTTATCCTCTAACTGCAAGAATATGAAAATGATTCTGCTCTTTGCCATTGGATTGGGGAGTTAATTTCTGTGGAGCCAGGAATTAAGTGATTATTGCAGCAATTGCCTTGCATGAATGGCCATAAAGACTTACAAATGACAGTGTGGGAGAGTTTGAAACTTTAACATCTCACATTGCCTTCATCACATTCCAGAATATGTTTTATTCTTCCATGATGTTTCATCAGGGTGTGTGACTTCATTATCTCTGTGTTCCAGAGACACCTCATGAGGGGAATGTTTTAAATCATCCCAGTGATGAGTTTTTCTCATAGTTTTCCTTATTCCTTTCAACAGATTTCACAATTCCTGGAGGAAATCCTTGGAAAATAACCTGCCAAGGAAGAATATCCCAACTTTCTCTGGTGAAAATTGTGGGATGTTCATGTAAGGACATGGAGCTGAAGCAGGTAAGATGAAATATACTGCAAATATTGTCAGAATAATGCTAATATTCGTATTCTGGATGATAACAAAGGGATTTGGACTTGAATAACCCTTGTGGGTCCCATCCTACTCAGATATTCTATGATTTTATGGCACTAAAAATTCATTTACCAAAGTGAACAAAAGATTGAATAATTTCAGAACTGTGTAATCAAATGGGATTTTATTTTTTATCGTGACAAATCCTTTATTAGAATTCCTCTATTACTTTATAAACTTCTCAAATTCTCAACCACGTCTTTTCACTTTGTACACTTATGAAATTCCTTTTCATGTTGATATTAAAAAAAACCATTTAAAAGTCAAAAGAAGTTATAAAAAGGGTCAAATTATTGAGGACTCCTTAAAGATTACAAGGTTTGACTGGTAATTATCAGACATGCTGGTTAGACAAGAAACAGAGTTTGATGGGACAAAATTCAATCCCCAGAAGGCAGAGATGGGGTTGGAAGACAGAATTACCTTTAAGGAGTGTGTCAAACTCAAAACTACATAAAGGGATAGATTGGGGTCAAGAGAGGAGTGATGTGGCATGACTGGCAAGAGGAGCCCATTTAGTTGAGGTGACAGCTGTCCTCTAGTTGCTATTCCTTGAATAAATTATTTACTTTGATTAGTTTTTCTCAGGCTGCAGGATGAGACGAGGCTTTATATTAATTCTGAGAACTCTCATTTATTTGTACCCCGATGATGACGCCTCTGGCCCAGCTGCAAATGCTTCCAAGCCAACCTGAAGGTGTTTATTTACCTGCAAAATCTGCCTTTCTGCTGGGTTTTCAGCTCTCCAAACAAGTAATTATTGTTCTGGGTCATGCTGCTGTGGCCTGTCCAATATATTCATGTTTTTGGCTGGGTTCAGCTCTGGTTGTTCTTGGTGTTGGTGACAGGAATGGGCACTGCTTAAACTTCCAGGGTAATTTGGGATGCACTGATTTATTAAGTCAGGTTTAAACTGAGTGGGTATTTTTACTTCTTCCAGATATCCCTGAGCAAGGTGGGAATTTATCAGAGCAGATGAAAATGATTGTTTACCTGCTGGAGAGGTGAAAAGGACCTGAGCTGGTACTCAGGATTCTCACAAAAGTCAGTAGGGTTTGAATAAACACAGACAGCAGGGAAATGTCCTTGGAGGTTATTTCTGTTTCAGATGAATCCTCCTATTCTGCACTGCCACCTGTGCCATCCCTTGTCTGACAAATTAAAAAGGAGCACCACAGATATTTTAATAAAAGCCACAGAGCACTGCCAATATTTTAAAGGACAAGGAGGTGCCACAGGTTATTGAAATTCAGAATAATGAATAACAAGTATAAAATATTTCAGCCTCCCAGCCTTGTCGAACAGCACAATTCATCCCCTTAAAAACAAATCAATACATGCAAAATGAAGTAAAGGGATATTTAAAAAAAAAATCACCAAGCTGTAACATGTTTATTGGAGGAAGGACCAAAGAGCAAATACTATATTTGGGTATTTACTCGTTGTTATGCTACTGAGAAGCTGAGCAAGAACGGACAGAAAGAATCATGAACAAAACTTTGCTCAGTAGAAACTTTGCTATCAGCTTCCAAAAGACACCACTAATCCTGGCTCCTTTATATAATTCTGTTGACAGCTTTTATCATCTCCCCATGAAGCACTGAGTGATGTTGACTGAAAGGATTCAGGCATGTTTCCATTATTAATATTGAGCTGGATGTATGTGAGCTGTTTAATATCACAGCTTATAAAAACCCACATCTAGACACAGTTTGAAACTTGCTTCATTCCCCTGCACCATTGTTAGAATCTGTTTTATGTGTCTTTTATTTGGGGAGATAAAACATTTCATTTTCAATCAGTGGAATCCTCTTTAAATACACAATTGGCATCTGCTGTCAACTGTCATCTGCTTCATAATTAACAATCCAGATGTTAACGTGGCTTTATCTAAAGAAAATCAGTTTATTGTTTGATGTTCCAGATGAAAATTATGACTTCTTGACTTGCCTTTCTCATCTTCAGAAGGCAGAATGTTTTCTCCTGATGTGGATGGCTCTGCTGACGTGTGCTGGGTGTTCACTGATTTTTAACTTCCAAAGGTTTGCCCTTTCTTGTCGTGCTCCTTTTCCAGCTCTTGCTCTGCCTCCTTTTGCCCCAGGATTTTCTGCTTGGCTCCCCAGACACTTGCACTGATCTGGAGATCCCTCTCAGGAAACCTGAATTACCTGAAGTGAGTAATTACCCAGGAGTTAAATGAGATTCCTTTCCAAGGTTTGTGTCTCGTAGTGGACAACACTTTCTGTGTTGCTGAATTGTACTTGAAAATCAGAATTTGCACTAAACAGCAGGAAATAGAGTGAGGAAAGACCTTCAGATACACCTTGCCTGTTGTTTTACCTTTAAATATATTTATTTAGACATGTTTAAACAGAACCTCATCTGTTCTTCTCCGTGTCTTGTCTTTCCCTGTTCCAGGCATTGATTCCAGTATTTCTCTTTCTGGTTAAATCCTGTCTGGTGCTTTCCTGTTGACATTTGTTTTCTTGGAACAACCTGCTTTGATTTTGCTGTACTATTTCCTCTCAAACATCTGAGAATTGTCACATTTGCTGCTTTATGGTGACTTTAGCACAGGTTTTCAGCTTCCCCTCCTCCAGGGCAAGGCAGGAAGATTCAATCCCTGTGTCATTCCCTGCTGGACCCCAAAATCAATGTCAGTGACTGTGAACACAACTGAACTTTGGTTTTATTCCAGTAGGAAAACCCCAAAACCTGTCTGATCTTGAATAATCCAAAAGGACTTTCTAATTAATCATAATTTCATTTTCCTATCTGTTTCCTCTCAGTGAGTGGTAGACACTTGATTTAAATAAATCAAGAAAAAGAAAACCTGTGATTCTTATGGTCATGGTGCAGATCTCCATCTAAAAAAAGTGAATTAATTTTTCCTTGACTGTCAAACAACCACTGGCTGCTAATACAGTGTTGGAATTTCACTGCAGCAAATGGATATTGATAGAAAAGTTAAAGTGATCCCAAACTCTTCCTGGTGCTTGGTGTGAAATTTCCTGTGCCCTCATGTGGGTTGTGATGCAAATACCAGAAATCTCCTTGGATTATTGTCAAAATAGGAACTGGAAATATTTTCTGATTAAGAAATGTGCCACAGGTTGGAATTCTCTGATTAAAATCCCTCATTTGGCAACGAGCAAGGTGGTGGCTCCTGGCTGGCAGGGGAAATTCTGCTGCAAAAGGGAACTGTGGAGGTGGCAGGAGATGGTGATTGCTGGAGATGAATATTCAAACTGAGAGTTCAAACCCACAAGAAATCCTGAGCCTTGGGAGTTGTTCCTTTCTTGTTCCCTTTCCTCTTTTCTTTCAGGCAGAGAGAGTTTGGAGGCTTGGAATGGGTGATTGTAATCAGTGTATAAAATGTTCTGAGTAACATCTATTGTACAAAGGATATTTCTTGAGATGATAAACTGGTGAGCAAGCTGCAGTTTGATGGCAAGGATAATGAAATTTGCTGCAAATATTATGGGGTTTTACCATTTTTTTTTTGGTTTTGTTTTAGGGCTGTATTTTCTCCTTATTTCTGTAAAGGAAGCTCAATTCCCCACTTTATAAAACAGTGCTGAATAATTTATATAATGAAACAAAAACGGAATTTTTAACTCAGTGATGTTTCCCTGCTTTTTTCCGCAAGAGGAGGAGAAGAGTTCTGTGAAAAAATTAACTACAAGAAGGAGAACTAATGGGATTCAATGTAAAATGTGTTTCATGGGAAGTATGAATAGGAGCACAATTTGATTACACAGAAAATGCATTGCTGTTTAACACTTAGTGCACCTTTCCAGGTAAAACCTGATTTTAGCAGGTATTTGCTGAGGAATTTGGAATTCTCTGCTTCCTACAACAGACACGAAACCCCTTGCCTGCCTGGAAGGCTGATGTGGAGTCCTCAGTTCAAAAATCATCACCCCTAGTAAGTGTCTTGTAACTTTAGTGTAGGGCTGGGAGCTCTTTTTCCTTGCTAAATCTTGTCCCATGTGTGTTTATGTGTAAAAATTCATTTTCTACCCAAAAAATCTACTTTAAACACAACTGACTCTTAAAAAAAACAAAGAGTTCAGGTGATTTCACAGAGCCCCTTTACAGCATTCCTGAGCTGCCTGAGGCACCTGGTGAGATTTTCCCTGTCCTGAACCCTCCCAAACCAACACCTGACTCTCAATTTTGCCTCCCTGCCCACTGCACACCTCTGCTTGATCCTCTAATTTTTATCCCACATGTGCTAACGTGCAACATTTCATTTTCTACCCAAAAAAATCTACTTTAAACACAAGTGACTCTTAAAAAAATTGCAAGTTCAGGTGACTTTACAGAGCCCCAGCATCCCTGAGCTGCCTGATGCACCTGGTGAGATTTTCCCTGCCCTGAACCCTTCCAAACCAACACTTGACTCTCAGTTTTATCTCTCTGCCCACTGCACACCTCTGCTTGAGCCTTTAATTTTTATCCCACATGTGTTTATGTGCAACAATTCATTTTCTGCCCAAAAAAGTCTGCTTAAAACACAACTGACTCCTAAAAAAAACAAAGAGTTCAGGTGACTTTACAGAGCCCCTTTACAGCATCCCTGAGCTGCCTGATGCACCTGGTGAGATTTTCCCTGCCCTGAACCCTCCCAAACCAACACTTGACTCTCAGTTTTATCTCCCTGCCCACTGCACACCTCTGCTTGATCCTGTTTGCTGCACAGCATTCACTGCAGATAAACACAGTGCAAGCAAGCACTGAATTTCCTTCGGTTGTCACAGCTCAGGAGTGACCTTCAGTCCTTCTGTAATCTCATTGCAGGGAGATTTTTGGGCAGAAATTACAGAACTGGGTGAATTGCACTGAGCTGTGGAGGCCTGGAGATAACAACAAAGCAGAAGTGGGAGTTTATCCCCCTTCCTTGAAATTCATTTGCTCTTTCCAACACCAGCCCAGGGCATCAGAGGGGCACAAGAGGAGGTTTAAGGCAGCCTGGGGAGGCTTTGTCATCTTTACACCTAAAAATGTGTAATAATAACAAGGGAAACTTTGATTCCAGACCGGCTTCCTCGTGCCAAGCTGGGATCAGAGCACATTTAATGCTGAAAATGTGGTTCTGAGGGAGAAGCTTTGCAAAACTGGAAGGGGTTTTAATCCTGCAACCTGCTTAGGGCAGGGCTTTCTGCAGAGAAACGACAGCACGGGATAAAGCTCATCCCTGCTTTGCTCAAATAGATGGCTGAGCTCCTACTGCACTCCAAGTTCTGTTTTCAGGTGGAATTTCAGGTGAAATCTGAGGTGTGGGGTCAAATCAGGAAATCACTAAGGTGACAATGTCACTGAGAGTGTTTTTGAGTAGAGACTGCAGGGTTTGACCCCATTTGTAATCAGCCAGGAGAGATTTCTTGCAATTCTGTTCTCACAATGGTAATTTTTGTAATTAAATGTGGACAGAACTTTAGAATCCCACAAAAAAAAGAGAAAAAAAATCCATGCTGGAGAACACCTTCAGTGCAGATCCATTCAAGATCTGCCTTGTGGGAGTGTCTGCAGTGTCAGTATTAGAAATAACGACATGTAAAAATATCTGAAATATAATATGTGATGTATATGGGAACTTAAAAATCCTCTTGACATTGAATCCCACGTGATTTAAAGAAAAAGAGGAAATGCAGAGAAGAAAAAGCCAAAGAGCAGCAGAGGTTGGGACATGAAACAAGAAATTCCTCAGCCTCGACAGCAAAGCAGGGAGTGGGGCATGGTCAGACCTGGAGAGAGGGAATTCAGCTGAGGGAAACAAAGAGAAACTCCCAGAAATTAGGAAAAGTGGTTTATTCTGATTTTCATGGGGTAAGATAATCCATTAAAACCCAGCAGGTTGCTTGGTGTGCAACTGGAATTTTTGCCAAATGCCAGCAAGTTTTGCAAGAGAGTACTACCTGAAAAAAAACCCTTACAGTGCTGTTTGGGTCCTTCCAGCAGAAGTTTTCCTGGATTTAAATGTTCCTTCACACTGACTTCATCATTAGTTAAGTGGCAGAGAAACACAGATCTTTTCCATGAAAATAAGTTTGGAATTAATTGAATCATTTGCAACCCCTTCGTGTGTCAGAGTTAATCAGAGAGGTCCAATTTACTCCAGGCAGAGGAAAATTCCTGAAAGGCTTTCTACAAAACATTGTTTTTTCTGACAGTTTGTACCTCTGTGTGCTACAGTCCTCTGCTGATATTGCAAAAGTAATTATCTCCTTTAGGTTGCCTTTATATTAAATATTGAATTTGTTGGTTAATAAGAGGCATAATTCAGTTCTGTGGGATTGGTAAATCCATCCTGATGATGTGAGTTAAGCCAAATTTCTTGATTTTTTGTATTCTCCTCTGGAGGCAGAATGCAAAACAGAGAAAACATGCAGCTGGTTCATTTGAACTCCCCACTCCTCTGACATTAAATAGTGACATTATTCAAGAAGCTGTTCAGGAATCCATAAAATTACCATTATTGAGCACAAATAGGGTGTCTGATAAATCAGTGATTATTAACGAGCTCTTTGCTGATACAGAGAAGATGAGTTTCTCAGAGAAGCCCCTGATTGCAGCAGACAGGCAGAGCAATATTCTTAAAATCACAGTCTAATCATATAGATTTTCCCAGCTGGAATATTCAAAACCACCTGTGTTTGAAACTCCAGAAAGTTTAAAAACACCTGAATGTAACTTTTACCCCTCAGTGGCATCCTCACTGCTCCTCAGAGCCTGCAGCTCTGTGGGTTTTGCTCCACAAATCCTGCTGGCTTCCCCATGAGCAGAATTGTTCATGTGGGAAAAGCATAAATTCTTTTTATTTTTGGTCTGATTTTACCTGTCCTGAAGGTGTCTTCCTCCCACAGGTGGATTTTAGTGGATCATTTTCAGCTCTCCAGCTGAGGATTCCTCTCAGTGCTCTGAGTTATTCCTCTTAACATCTTAACACAGCCATTGTAAGAGAGACTATTTCAGAATTCCTAAATCAATACCTTATAATCAGACTTATAAAGTATTTATTAGGCTGTTTCTGATTTTCTTCAGTTCATTTCAGCTGGAAAAAAACGAGGGATAAAGACAGAGAGAAAGATTTACAACAGCAAAATTGTATGTTTGAATTTCCATCTGATGTCCATAACTCTCACAGATTTTGAGAGAATGAGGTCCTAAGACACACATGAAGTGCAGTAGTGACAATTTCACTGCTTTTCCCTCAGTTTATTAATGATAATTTTGGGATACTCCTGATGTAACCCAGTGCACCTCTATTATTTTAGCAGAGTTATAACGGCCACAGACCAGCTGAAAATCCCTCCAAGTCTTTTCAGGAATCCTAAATTGATGTTAAGAAAGCAATTTCTTTGTGCAGTTATGGAATGATTTCAGCTGTCATGCCATTTGGAAAAAAAAAAAAAAGAAAATAAACACTTGGGCAGAAGTTTTATTGTATAGGATTGTGCTGCAAGTGCAAGCACTCAATAAAAAGGCACTGGGTGTGTTGTAGCCCTTTGTCTCCCATTTCATCCTGTAGTGCTACAGGCTTTGTGCAAAATGCAGTTCTCAAGTTGTATCAGGACAGAAGAGCCCAAACCTCAGCACTGTTTTTTCTGCAGCATTTTCACAGCCTGTGAAATTAATTTCTGAGGGAATCTTGAAACCCAGATGTTCCTGTGAACAGTAATTTATTATTTTTTTTTTTAATGAAGGACAAACCACTCAGAATTTGAGTTCAGGCAGTTTGGGGTGTGGAGGATGTGCACAACCAGATCTCCTGCCCTGTCCTGTGACCTGCAGCTCCCCTCACTCCACCCCTGCACAAACCCATCCCAAAACATGCCAGATTGTGGCCTTTTTGAAGTGCATATTACATTTTTCTTAATTCTCTTTCCACAGCCTTTAGGGTGCCTGGGTTATGTTTTTTTAGCTTCACTCTCCAGCAAGTTGCTGCAACCATTAATAAAAATCTGTAAAAATAACACATGAATAACCTTTGAAGGAGTCTGCCCTGAATTAGATGCCAGATTCAAGATGGGGATGTTTAATACAAGAGCAGTGCTGCTTGGGATCTCTGAGTCCCATTTTAGCTCAAGGAATTTGGTTAAAAAAGCAGAATTCTGTTTATCTCCCAGTTAATCAGAGGAAGTGGTTCCCCTTCATTTTCTCCATTAATCAAACTCTGATTTCTTCACAGCCACCTTGCAGTGCAGAGGGTTTTACTGTTGGTAAACAAAGCAATGAATGAAACAAATAAAAGAAACCCTGGGCTGCTGAGCTGGGTGATTTCAATATCCCCTCGGAAAAGGCTCCTGATTCCTTACCAGAGCCTTTGTTGGGCTGCTGGACCTTTGAAATTCAGAGCAGAGTGCTCATCTCTGTTCACTTGGAAGGAATCCTGTTCGGTGTAGTTATTTCACATGGTAATGTGTGTCACTGGATAATTTTCCTGAGCTCTCACAGATTACACATTGCTTTGCATTTACATTTGATTCACTGGCACACATTGATGTTCAGGAGTTGGTGGATTAAATATAAATGCAGTGTGCCTGCTTGCCAGCCCAGTTCCAGGGAATTAATGGCTAAATGTGAACCACAGCACCCTGGGAAGGTCACAAAACCTGTGCAAGGCTGAGAAACACAAATGTGCCCTGCATGTGGTGTTCTCACAGCTTTCCCTGTAGCCACCAAGCTTTTCCAGGTGTGTTGGGACGAAGATCCAGCCCAAAAGCAGATTTGTGTGCCTGCACTGCAGCCCAGAAGCAGCTGGGTAAAATTCCAGCAGCCCTGAATAAAATGTGAGTGTGCAGTGCTACAACAGTGTCAGCACCAGCTTCATCTCTGACAGAAAACCCATCTAGGTGCCAAAAAACAAAAACAATCTGGCTAAATAGCCTAGAGGGAGAGCAGGGCCTTGTGCCTGCTCTGCTCTCAGGAGATGCTTTAGTTTAAAACTGGCTTCTGTCTGCAGGAACCTCCCAGGGGAAGCAGTCAGAGTGCATTAAACTCGTGCTTAGGTGTTTTTAGCCCCCAGGCAGGGATTCAGCAGGAATTAATTGGCTTTGGTGAGCTGCAGCCACGGAGGATCAAAGCTTGTTGATGGTGAAGTATTAATGCAGCACTTGTAGCTCCAGTTGTTCCCTGTTAGTGCAGCAGCAGTGAGGGTTTAGAAGGAGCTAATCCCTTGTAGGAAATAAATGTGATGCCTTCTTGCCAGCATTTGGAATGGTAGGGGATGGATGAATATTTGCTGGAGCAGGGAAACAGGTGCACTGCATGATATTTAGAGAATTTTCCCTCTGGGGGGAAAAAGGTAGAAAAAAAGAGTTCTACTGAATATTGGTGAGTGGGAAAAATAAAAGGAAAAAAGAAAAGAACATTCTGCAAGCATCCTGTGCATGGTGATCCAACATTTCCCACTTTCCCATGGAGTGCAGGACATATCCATGGGTGGGTTCACTGGGCTGCTCCTGCCCATGGGCTCCTTTAATGTGAGGGAAAATCCATGCTCCCCTCCTGCTGGATTCTGGAGTGCCAGAGACTCTGTTTAGCCTGCAGAGCACTTGAATTCCAGGATCTACTTCATGTTCTTAGAGCATTGTGGTTTTTTCTTCCCCAGAGCACTGTGGTTTGGGTTTTTTCCCCAAAAAATTGTTCCTGGGCTTATTGTGACATGAGTTACCATCAGAGCCCCCAAATTAGGGACAGCTGGCACCTCAGAGTCTTTTCCCCTTTTTTAGTTAATCCCTTCAGTGCTGGATAATTGGGTACCATCTCTGCTTCACAATTCATTCTCTTTCTTTCCTTTTATTTTTCTACTTTCATTTTCTTTTATTTATTTATTTTTATTTTTATTTCTTTTTATTTTTCATTCTATTTTTCCGTTTGCTTTCTAATTTCAGGTGAGGCAGTGCTGGCATTCCTGGCTGAAGTTTGTGATCCTTGGGTGTTTATGGCACATAAAGTTCCAAATTCCAAGTCCTGTAAATGATTGGTTCCCACCTCTGCAGAAGTTCACTGGAAATTGTTAAGGGCTGCTTTTTTACAGCTCGGGAAGGATTTTATCAGACACACAGCACATTAATGTGAACCTTCAAAAGGTTCTCTGAATGCACAGAGAGGAGAAACTTCAGCTCCACCCTTTTGCTTCAGTGAAATGCTAAGTGTTTGGCAAAAAATATCTGTTTTTCTGACTGGCTTTTTGCCTCCATTGCAAAATTGCTTCACTTAATCTGTTTTACTCACACTGAAATTTGCCATCTGAAATGTTGTTGGAAGAAAAGATGACCAACAGCAAATCTCTCCTCCTAAAATCAACTCCTGTCCACTTTGCCTGGCAGAAAGGTAACATTTTTAAATAGTTCAGCATTTTAGATGACTTTTTTCACAACCAGGATGGGATAAAAAGGAATGGAGTAGCTCAGACCTGGTCCATAACCATGAAAATCAATGAAAAGGCCCCGGGTATTATGGAAAAGTTTAGGTTCAGCTCACCAGTGAGCAATAAATTCATCCCAGCAATGTTTTGTTGGTCTTGAGTCACACTTTAGGACTGCAGGTGTGTGTGGCATCAAAGCAGCTAAAGGGAATATTTACCTTCAACTGGATATTTCCATCCTGCTTCCCTGAATGCTTGCAATTAACAGCATTTTTTCTTTCTTTTTATTAAAGTGATTTTCAAGTAGGGTCAAGCCAGCAGAATATGGATTCAAATGGGCTCTTTAATTGCAAACAACTCCTCAGCTTTTGCATAAAACTCCTTGGAGCTTTGACTGCTCTGAGACAAATGGCTGAGCACTCAACGTGTCCCTGCCAGAGCCACCAGTGACAAAGGCAGTGACTGGGGCATGAGCTGCCAGAGTGGGGGCACCCTCTGCCCCCAGGGCACTGAGGACACAGAAGCTTCCACTGGAGTAATTCCTGTCCTGTCCTGCCTGCTGAGCTCTGAATTCCAGAGATATCACAGGGAGATGTCCTCGTCTCCTGCCCGGGCATCTCCTGCCACCTTTGCTGTGTTTGCTGTTGGCAGATCAGCAGGAATTCAGGGCTTTTAAAGCTGAATTGGCTCTCCAGCAGGAGGATGATACCCAGAGAGCACAGGCAGAGGGTGCAGAGGTTTCCCAGCTCCTGCAACCCCCAGGAAGGTCAAAGAGCTTGGAATATTTGAGGAGGGGAGGAGGGCAGGGAGCAGCCTGCAGGAGATCCTCAGGGTGTGTATGTCATGCAGAGCACAGGCTCAGTGTCCCCATCCATGGCTCAGGTGCTAATGCACAGGGATTCTAGGAAAATCCATGGCTCTCTTTTCTTTAAAACACATTTTATAGAAAGCAGTTTTTTGGAAGATCTCAAGCGTAAATGCCGATGCTGGAGGTATGTGTTGAACTAGAACACAGAATGAAGTCTTTTCCTTTTCCTTTTCCTTTTCCTTTTCCTTTTCCTTTTCCTTTTCCTTTTCCTTTTCCTTTTCCTTTTCCTTTTCCTTTTCCTTTTCCTTTTCCTTTCCCTTTCCCTTTCCCTTTCCCTTTCCCTTCTCCTCTTTTTCCTCCTCTTCCTCCTTTTCTTCTTTTTCTTCCTTTTCTGTTTCCTTTTCCTCTTCTTTGATTTTTATTACTACCTCAGCTTGGTTTTTTGTATTTATCCTTTGTTGCTTTTTGCTACCCTTTCTTTCATTTTTCAAGGGCAGACTGTATTTCATTCTCATCCCTCTTATTTTCAGGTTACTGAAATGAAAAAATGTGCCAGGCTTCAACAATGGTTCTTGGAAATTTACTGAATATTTTCACTTTCAGAAGTTTTCTAGAAACACCCACTCACTGTTTGCCATCCTGTGCACTTGGTTGGGGTTCAAAGATGTCAAAATTGGGCTTTTTCTGAGGTGTTCAAAAATTGTCCTGGACTTGAAACTTGGTTCAGGCATTCCCTTTTTGCCAGGAATAATCAGGGGGGAAAAAAAGATGAAACAAACACGAGGTTACACAGGGCCAGCATTATAACCAAATAATTCATTCTTGCAGCTTTTTTAACAGTTGCCCTTGTGTTTATTTGTCACAGCATCACATCAATCCCCAAGGCTTCTGCCAAGAACCCAGCCTCTTATTTAAGTTTAATACATGTGATCATCTGAGGTTGGCTTAGAGTGATTCTTACATAATTATGAGCCAAATCACTTTTATTTCGACTTTTTTATCATTATTTAGAGATGCCCCAGGCCGTGTAGCACGTCTCTGTGAAGATGTGGCAGCCACCAAAGCCATGAGTAAAATGACTTTACTTTGCATAATGCCAGCAGTCAAAGCCCTTAAAAGCTCAATAACACAAACCATTAATGGCTGGACTTTTTCAGGCATTCCCAGCTCCTTGAGCAGCTGTAATATTATTCTCTTCTTCTGTTCACAGTAAATTAGATATGCAATAAGTAGGGGTAAGAGACAGATTTAGAGAATATGAAAAAGGCCCGGAAAAGATTATTCACAACAGCAATTAGGGATGGCTGAAACTCGGGGCATTTTTGTGCTTTGTAAACAGAGTATTTTGGATTTTTTTTCTAGAAGTTAACTCAGGCCAAGTGCTTTATTTTGAGTTGCTGCTGCTGTCCTGTGGGTGGAATCAGTGCCTGCCCCAGCTCACTGCTCACAGCCAGAGGAGTTTCCCTGATATTCCAGGCAGTGGGAATCTGTTTTATAAAGGACCATTAAATCACTCCCTGCCTGTTCTGTCCATGGTGGTTTGTGTTTTCCTGCCCTTGCTTTGGCAAAAACACGCCTTGGTTGCATCAGGCTCTATTTTGGTGCTGTTTTGGGGTTTCTAACTTGGCTCCAGTTGGTTCAGTTTGGGTTCTTGGGCTGCTGAGAGGGACATTTCGTCTGCAGGATTGTTAATGTGAGCATGGTGATGGTAACCCTTGTGAGCAGCCCTGCTTCAGTTACAGAACTTTGCAAATTTTCTCAGTCAAATCTCCAAAAATTCCTGAAATGGCTTCATGGGATCTTCTTTTACCATAAAGCAAAAAGCTGAGCTCCTTGCCAGCAAGTTTGCTTGAATCAGAACAGAATCTAATCTTTTCTCTTCCTCAGTCCTGAACTATGCTTAATAAATCTCTTCCTGAAATGTAACAGAAATTGAGAGCTGGGCTCTCACTTGACATAAAACCCAGCCATTCCACGGGCAATTAGGGAGGCTGAAGTCAGAGAGGCCACAGTGACTTGCAGGATCAGCTTCTGACTCCTTTCTTAAAATCCTCTGGTGCATTTTAAATGGATTGACTGGCTAAACTCAGGGCTACTTAATTCAAAAATGGGGAGTTGTCACCCTGAGCTTTCCTTTTTGCCTCCTTTTATTTTGAAGCCAATTGAAGGAGTGTATAATGGTGTGATAAATCACTCAATTTACATTTGGCAGAATAGCATTAACATTGCCATTACTTCATAACAGGGCATGGCTATGACTATGGAATTGATTTCAGAGTCAGGCTGATCCATTACAATTCTGTTAATATTGAATTTTAAATAGGATGATGAATTGCTAATCAATGCAGTTAAAGAAACAACTTAGGGGAAAAAACCCTTCTGTTTACTTTAGAAATTGGGTGTCATTTACTGTGTCACTTTTCTGGGCTCCCATATTAGGAGCTCCATATTTGTAATATTCCAGCTACACCACGGGCATTTGTGCAATTCAGGGAACAGCCTTTGCTGGACTAAATGAGAAATTTCTCACTCATTTACACTCACTACAAATTCCAACATTTTTGGTGCACTGGGGACTCGCTCTGAAAATATGGCCCAGTGCTGCTGTGCTCTTTCATACCCGAAATGAAGTGTTCTAAAAAACAAATGGAAGGAAACTCTGCTCAGTTCCTTCATTGTGCAAAATGACATTTGCTTCTCTTAGTTGTGGGTACTTCTTACTCTAACCTATAGTAGAGTTTAAATTTATGAGTTTATTCAAAGCCTGGGGTAAAATCAGGCAAAGATCCTTGTAAAGTTTATGAAGATCAGAGCTTCCATTTTTTTTTCTCATATAAATGTTGATAATATTTTTGGGGGGTAAAAAACCTGCAAATATCTGAAAATCACACAAATTTTGGGAGTTATACTTGATGGTGAGGGAATTAATTTTATCCCATGACGCTTTCCTTTTGCTGGACATATCTTTTGGGTGGGGATTTTTTCTCTGCAGTTGAACTGAGGCAGATACAAAGACAGGCAGATACACTGCAATATATTCCCCTTTTCCTGGTGCCTGACAAAGATCCATCCAGTGCCTTTAATGAGAGCTCAGAGCAGTAGATCACCTGCCCTTTAAACCCCAAAAGATGACCAGGCAACACCTTTAAATTATTTTTTTCTGTCAAGAAGGTGTGGAGCAGTGCTTGAGGAGCATAACTCATCCTTGGCACACAGAATGCCTGGATCAATAGACACAACATCTTCTGTGCCTGGAAACTGTACACAGAGAAATAAATACTTCTTGTGCAGTTGGAATTTATTCATCTGTCATTGTTTCCACTTTCCCTCCACCAGCTGTAGAAGTGCAAAACCTCAGTGTAACCAATTAAATCAGGGCTGTGCTAACAAATCTCTCCCTTTGGGTTGCTCTCCAAGTAGAAGTCGCTTCTTTATTAAAAAAGCCCCGCTAAATTACTGCAGGAAAGTCAAGCATAAATTTCAGCAAGATGAAAGCACGGGAATATCAGGAGAGATGTTGCTTTAGGATTTTATTTGGAGCTACAGAAATTCTGCTGTCCCATCCTGTCCAAGTCACGCCCGGTGCCACGCGTGTCACGTTCTGTGCTCCTCACTACAGGAAATCCTGACTGTCAGCATCACGGGGATTATTAGATTATTAAAAGAGTTCTTTAGCAGCAGATTCAGGACTTCAGCCTGGGATTTTGGGTCATTCTAAATCTGCAAAGATTCCCCAAAGAAACTCTTTGATGCGCCTTTGTCATCCAGGGTTTGTGCTGTTTTCTCTCGATGTTGTCTGTGCTCTCTGCTCAGGTTTTAATTAGAACATGATTAAAAGGGCAGGTAGGGATAGGGCAGGAAGGATGGCTTCAAACTCAAAGAGAAACACAGGAGTAGAAAATTTGTGGCTGCCCCATCCCTGGAAGTGCCCAAGGCCAGGCTGGACAGGGCTTGGAGCAACCTGGGGAAGTGTAAGGTATCCCTGCCTGGAACAGGGGAGGTGGAATTAAGTGCCCTTTGAAGTCCCTTCCAACCCAAAATGTTCTATGATTCTATAACTCTGTATTTGGGAAGAAAAGGATGAGCAGATTTGGACTTGGCATTCCCAGGAATTGGCAGTTTTGCCTTTCCCTGACTCTTTTTTCCAGCAGCTGCAATCTGCACACTGAGGACTCGCAGCTCTCTAACGTCGTGCCGTGGAGGAATTGGCTGAAAATACACCCAAAAAAGTGCACTTGAAGCTCCCATTTGTTGTGTAACACGAGTGGGAGATCTGAGGAAAGGGAATTTATTAACCTTTGCTCCTCGAGGTGCAGACCTGCAGGATGAGCCTGTTTTTAATTGATATTTAGGGACTTGCATTGTTGGTCCTGCACCTGAAGAGAAAATGGATTCAGAAGTGGAGATATGGGGAGGATAATAATTTCCACCCTTCTTCTGAGAAAGATATTTTAGGAATGTTTCCTTACAAAGCACAGATTGTGTATATAGAAAACAGACCATTCACTTTTGTTAAATATATCATCTGAAAAACCGGTGCCTACACGAAGGGAGCAGAAGCTTATGGATAGAGACACTTTTTATTCTGGTTTGAGGAAATAATTCTTTCGTTTGCTAAGTATTTTTTCCCGTAGTAAAGACGTCCAGCACTACTGAACTGCAGTGAGTTATACCTGGAATTTTATAAACTCTAGCTGTTGTCTAACGAGAAGCTGAGTTCGTGTTGTAGCACTCAGTATTTTCCCCACTGATTGCAGCAATATTTCAGATGGGTCCCCAGGGAAATAGAGCAGCATCCCTTTGTTCACAAAGCCATCAAAACCAGGCAGCTTATGATCTTTATCAGCAAAATTATTTGCATTTCTTTTGCTGCAGCCTCAGTGAGAGGAAAGGGGGGGACAGAGAATGAAGGAGAAGAAGAGTGGAGCTGTTTGGCTCCAGAGCAGAGCCTGAAGTGTATTTATGGTTATAATTTTGCACAGATCACTTGGTGCTCTAACACCGTGCCACCCATCACAACATAAATCACACTTTAATTTTAACCTTTGCAATTCATCAATAGTTTCAATATCAAATATAATTCAGCCCTGACACTATTGGTTTACAGGTAAGTGGAATAAGAATGGAGGAGACTTAGTAATGGATTAGTTGGCCTGTCAACAGAGGCAGAAAGATTCATGTTGTCTTCTCTATGTTTCTATCACATGCACAAAGCTATAAATAATGGCAACAGCTAATCAGACACAAGAAAGATATATGCTGTCATTGAAAATCAGTTATTTCTACCATCTGAGCTCTAAACATTTAACCACTGCAAAGGAATCCATTTCACAAAACAGCGTTTTGCTGCTTGTTCTGCAAGCCATATATATTTTAAAGGATTTTTCTTTTAAAGATCTAAAAGAATTATTTCCTTCAGTCGTGGTATAGTAGCTCTGCTTCTGAGTAAGTGCTTATACGACTCCAGGGAGTTAGCAATGTGTTTAGGAAAAAAATATTGGCCAAACAATTATTTTATTTTTCATTGAACATGTTAAGACTGAAATTTGGGAGGGTTTTTTTTGGTTAAATGTAAAAACCTGAGATTTGTCTTCTGTGAGGTTTCTTAGTCCAAACTGTTCACTCTGATACTTGAATTTGGAAAAATGTTTGACCTCTGAGAGTTCCAAGTTTGCAACATGTCCCTGAATACTTTCCTCCACTCTTAACTCAGGAATTCAATGGGAAGGACATGGCACTGAATCTGCTTGGTGGTTGTGGTGGTGGTGATGGAACATGGCCCTGCAGAGGCTGATGGAGCTCTGCCTTTGGAGATATCAAAAATTTAACCCCAAAGTCAGCCCTGGTCTAAGGGACAGGGTGGATCAGAGAACCAGCAAAGGTCCCTTCTGAAATTATTCTTTGTGGTGACCCATGGTGAAAAGTTTCCTATTATCTCCTACTTTTTCCTCTCCATTTATCCTAAACCTATGAGTTGTTAAATCACATCCAAAGGCAGCACAAATGGCCTTGAAAGCTGTGCTGGGGATGAAAAGTCCTAAATACTCTGAGTTTAATTCTTCCTCGTCCTCATTCATTCTGCTGAATGAATTATTCCCATCACACTAAATTTCCAGGTAGAACCACTCACTCAATGCTCATAATAATCTGAATTTTATCCCCAGGATATTGACACGTGCATTCTGTTGAGTTTCTGGTTTGTGGTGTAACGTCGATACTCTGCAAAGGGAAATGCTGTGAGAAATGGCTCTGCATTGATGTCTGTGAGGGGCCTCCTGCCCTCTCCTTCATCCTCCCAGGGCTTCCTGGGATGGGCTGAAACCCTTCAGCAGCACTGAAACATTTCATCCTCCAAGGAGTTTCAGGTATTTAAGAGAAATATTTGGAAATCTGCCAGTGCTGAGTGTGGCATCCCATCTGCACTGATGAGATTACAGAGCTTGAGCTGTGAGTTAGGACTTCCTTCTGATTAAAGGTGTGTAAACTCAAAATATTTCTGTTTTATGTGGTGACACCTCCAGGGAGCTGCTGAGAAAGCTTTTCCATTCTAGGAGTGTCCTAATCTTAGTGAGGAGTTTGGGTTTTTGGGTTTTTTACGTGGTGTCACCTCCAGGGAGCTGCTGAGACAACTTTTACTTTACAGGATGTCTTAATCTCAGGGAGAAGTTTGGGCTGTTGGGTTCCTCTGAGGAAGAAGTTGATGTGTTGGGTTTGGGGTTTTTGGATTATATTTCAATATATATTTAATTGATGGACTAGGACTGCTCTAAAAAATGTTGCCTTTTGAGAAAATCAGTCTCCTGAAAGTGTTTAGGTGTGTATGGGGTACATCATAACTCCAAGGGTGTCTATTGGCTGAAGAAAGGCAAGGGGATCCTTTATGGACCTCCTACACTTGTAGGAAAACACGCAATTTATCATCTATTGTGTATTTTCATTTAATCAAAATATCCTTCCTTCCTTCCTTCCTTCCTTCCTTCCTTCCTTCCTTCCTTCCTTCCTTCCTTCCTTCCTTCCTTCCTTCCTTCCTTCCTTCCTTCCTTCCCTTCCTCTTCCTCCCTTCCTCCCTCCTCCCTCCTCCCTCCTCCCTCCTCCCTTCCTCCCTCCCTTCCTCCCTTCCTTTCCTTCCTTTCCTTCCTTTCCTTCCTTCTTCTCCCTCCCTCCCTCCTCCCTCCCTCCTCCTCCTCCCTCCCTCCCTCCTTCCTTCCTTCTTCCTTCTTCCTTCCTTCCTTCCTTCCTTCCTTCTTCCTTCCCTCTCTCCTCCCTCCCTCCCTCCCTCCCTCCCCTTCCTTCCTTCCTTCCTTCCTTCCTTCCTTCCTTCTTCCTTCCTTCCTTCCTTCCTTCCTTCCTTCCTCCTCCTTCCTTCCTTCCTTCCTTCTCTTCCTTCCTTCCTTCCCTCCCTCCCTCCCTCCCTCCCTCCTGGAATAAATAAATCAAAATTAATCCAGTCCTAGATACCCATAAATATTTTTTTATTAACTGAAGTGGATTGAAAATCCAGGTCTCCTATATGAGGATTATACATAAATGTTGGGACTCTGAATCCAGAGCAATTAAAAAGAAGTGGTGTCAATGTGGCCTTTGCATTTTCCAGTGTTTTGTGTCATGTCATGGAATTAGCCCTGATGTTTCCTTTTTTTCCTCCTGAAAACTTATTCTGAGGAGTTCTGTGTGATACCTCTGCTCTAAAGTGAGCCATAATTCTGAAGGCAAAGTGTTGCAGGGTCATTGCCTGTGATTGTAACATCAGGACAGCAATGTGGAGCAAAAAGGAGCCTTAATTCAGACACAATTTCAGGTGCAATGATCTGCCATCAAATATTCCATCCTCATTCAGGGATTTGAGTGTAAAAATGTAAAATACACTTCAATGATGGGTAGGAGGTTTTTCAACCACAGTTTTTTTTCGCCCTACAGACCCTACTGGCATCAGGAGGGGAGGGGAAATCCCAGGCACAGCTCAGAGCCCTTGTGAGGGTGAGATGGTGTCAGGACTGAGGGCTGGGGCATGTGGAGCCTGCTGCCTCCTTGTCTTTGCAGCACGCAAACATGACTGAAATGGATTTTCAGAAAGGGCCTTAGATGTGATTTTTAACCTTCAGAGCTGTCTGGACAAATCACTGCTTATGACAGGCCTCATTACTGCTGCAAGCCTGGCCAGGAGCAGAAGGAGGGAAGGGAGAGGTGCTTTTTATCATGGCTCTGGAGGAACGCTGCGCGCTCACCACGCAGGGCAGTAATTGTACATCACTTTTCTCTGACACGTTATGGAGAAAAGAAAAGGCATTAGAGAGCCTGGTAAAGAGACTAATCTTGTTGAAACATTCCATTCAAGCTAACAGCTTGTGCTAGAGCAATGCCATGCTTTGTGCTCAGGGAAGCAGCTCAGTCCGTGACCGGTGTGCAAGAGTCAGAGCATGGAAATGTGAGTTCAGCATCTCCTCCAACGCTTTGTGTTGTGATTCCCACGCAAGGTAATCAAGGATAACCTCATCCATATTCCCTGGTTAGGTACCACAGGGCTCAGTGGGATAGATCTTGGGTAGGGCTTACTGGTGAAACACGAATGAAATTGCATTTCAGGACCTGAATTTCAATGTGAAGTATTCTCTTAGCTAAAAAGAGATCAAAATGATCCCCGGAACGTACTCTGAATATTCATGGGCTGGTGGAGGTGCTGCAGTGTGAGCAGGCTGCAGAGCTGGGACAGCTGTCAGTTGTATTTTGTTGTTCAAAAACCCTTCAGTGAAGGCAGGGAAATGCTGATTGTTCTGGAGTGACTCCAGTGCCAACCACTCCACATTGTTCAGCAGCGAGATCACCAACTCCTCCAGCTCTCCTTTGAAAAAGTCACTGAATTCATCTCTGCTTCAGAGGACCAGATCATAAATACCAGCACCTTGGATAAAGTCAGTGCATCATTTCCCTGCCATGTCCCACAGCACCCAAAGCCTGGAAATGGTTTCAATGGCAATTTCAGCCTCTCAGCTCCAGGGCAGAAATGTAGATCTTGTCAAGGCAATGAAAAGGAGTGAGGAGTTGCTGAATGTACGGGGAAAGGATGGTTTATGTGTTCTATTATCCCTCCTCGACTTGCAATTGTAGTTTTTTAATTGCTTCTCTTTGTTCTTTGGATCACCGTTGTTATCTGGAACTGAATTATTTTTGCTTTATCTCGAGATCAGCCCTCAAGAACACCTCAAGAATCCCTTTTTCCTTTCCAGCCATTCCCTGGTCCTGTCAGGGTGTGTCTCTTCCTTGGCCCCATGCTGTAAAAGCGTCCCCGCCCCTGAGCAGTTACAGCAGATATTAACTCTAATGAGGAAAATCCTGAGAGCTCTCAGCATTCTTTAGTTCATTTTTGCTCCTGATGGTTCTGGAAGGAGCAGTGTGCTAAATTCAAATGGAAAAGGCTGCTGCCATGTTCCCCAGCTCCTTATCAGCAATCACTACCCGGGCTTGTACAACATTAAATCACTTGTGAAGGGTGGGAGATTAATAAGAGGTGTTTTAATCTTCTCTTCACTCACTGCAGCACAAACAACACGATGTTCAAAGGTGAAGGAAGGGAGGAAACCAAAGCACTTTCTCCCCTCTGAGCTGCTTGGGAAATCCATCACTCCCTGAAAAGAAACTTCAGCAGTGCCACTGGTAGTTCAGAAGGCCCTGACAGATTCAAATTATCCATGTGCAGGTTCCTGCTGCAATCCAGCTTCCAGGTCAATGACGAGTTTTAATGGGCTGCCAAGAACCCCAAAATTCAGTCCCTGCAGTGTCCAGGGGGTCCAGAGCAGGACATGATGTGTGCTGGGGCAAATTCAGAGCTGCCACAACAGGGTTAACACAGGATTTCACCTCCTGCTCCACAGGAAATGTGTTTGGACCTTGAATCAGCACAACCACAGCTCTGCTGTCTCTGCAGATCAACACAAAGCTCTGCAAATCAACACATTCAAAGCTCTGCTTGGGCTGTGGGAGAGTGGGGTTTCATCATTCCAAGTAGATAATTTGCAATATTCTATTTAAAAGGCTTCTGGCTGTTCAAAAATCTGTTTGGGACAGTCCAGCCAGTGGTTCCAGTGTCTGGTGAATTTTTAATTTGACTTAGTGAAGGAGAGCTTTGCTCAGACTTGCTTGGAGGTGAAGGGAATTTTCACATAGGTCAATATTCATCCCAGAGCTGGTAAATCAATGCTGAGCACTGCCTGAAGCTGAGCTGAAGCCCTCTGGCCCCTCAGTTTGCTGGAGGCTTCACTAAAATTGCCATTTTTGCCCTTTTTCAGTCTCATAATTGCAGTAGTACCGTGGGTGTCCCAGGACTGACGCTTCCACAGAGCTCTGCAGGAGCTGCCAGCGGAGCAGGGAGCCTTCCCCAGGCCTTTAAAAGGGGTAAAACTGCTCTGTGTGCCTCCCTCCATCCCCACCCTTGGTTTTCTGCCTTCCCAGAGCAGACAATCTCTGCCACCAAGACAAAGCACTGGCTTTCCCCAGATGGTAGAGCTTGTACAGAGAGAAAAAAGGGAGGAAAGGAAAAAAAGAATGGAATATTTCTCTGCAAAGGGCACCTGTCTTTTACTGAGGATAAAGGGTTGCCAGATGAACTTAACAACATTATTAATCTATCTGTGGAGACATCTTTCTTATTTATTTTTTTTTTCCTTTGTAAGAATAAAATCTTTAGAAGAAAACAAGCCAGGCATAGGGAGAGATATAAAACTCTGCAGAAGGAGATGAGGGGGTGACTTCTCTCCTTGGTCAGTCAGCCCTCTCTCCAGCAGAAATTTAGGGAATATTTTAGGAATTATATAAGGAAATTATATTTAGTAAATTATATTTCCTAAAATATTAGGAAATATTTTAGGGAAAATATTCTTTCTGTTTGATTTTATACCAAGATAGAAGTTTGGAGTGTTTGTAGGGGTTTTTTTTTTTTTTGTTTAACAAAAGTTGTTTATTTTTTTGAGGGGCTCAAATCACCATTTGAATAATTTATTATCGTTATTATTATTATTATTATTATTAAATTGTCTGTTTGGCTCTGTCAGGACCCTGGACTGAAAAGCATCACCTTTATTGCAGGTGATGCCCACACATGGCAGAATTTTCCATGCAAAGGACTCAGGGAAGTGTCTGTGCTAAGAATTTATTCTTTGCAGAGGTTTTCACTCAGCCACTGGGAATTGTCCAGAAGTGCCTATCAGTAAATCAAAGCATCCCACAAACTCTGAAAAGGCTTTAGTGATGCTTATTTTAGGCTGCCAGCAGAGCTGAGTGATTCACCCAGGTTCCCCTGACAAAGAGTGCCCTTCCTGCAGCATCACCAGGCTCCTTCACACTCGTCCTCACCTGGCTGGAAAGTTCTGCAGCTTGGGCTGAAAATTCTCTCATCAATGAGGGGTTTTGCACTTTCTTTGTGCTGCTTAAGGAAAATTCCCACTGCTGGCAGGGGATGAGGATGGATGGAAGGATGGATGGGTGGATGGATGGATGGATGGATGGATGGATGGATGGATGATGGATGGATGAAAGGATGGATGGGTGGATGGATGGATGATGGAGGGATGGATGGAGGGACGGATGGATGGATGGATGGATGATGGATGGATGAAAGGATGGATGGGTGGATGGATGGATGATGGAGGGATGGATGGATGGATGGATGGATGGAAGGATGGATGGAAGGATGGATGGATGGAAGGATGGATGGAAGGATGGATGGAAGGATGGATGGATGGATGGATGGATGGATGGATGGATGGATGGATGGATGGATGGAGGCAGGAGGCCGTGGCAGAACCCACCCTTGATGGAGACAGATGGAGGGTTTGAAATACCTGGAAAAACACCATGAAAAGTCAGAGTAGAAACTAAAAACAACATCAGTGTTTTCTTTAGAAATGAGGGAAAAACCCCTCATTTTGAAACTAAACCAAGAAGACAGTGTCAAAGACTCAAGTAGTTCCAGAGACTCGAAGACTTTTCCATAAGAGGTGGCTCTCCCACAGTCTTATTTTCTGTATTTCCAAACTAGGAAATTCATCTCTGGAAGAATGAAAATTCCACTTAATTAAGAAGAAAATAAGTAAATAAAATAAATCGTTACTGCCCAGACAGCAAGAATAAAGCATGTAAAGTGCATTAAAACTATTGAGTGAGGTTGTGAAGGAATATTTGTGCATTGCCAAAAGTGTTCATTTCTGCTTGATCTGCTATTGAAATGTCCCAGAGATGTGGTAAAAAAATCAAATTTTGTGGGTTTTTGATTTCCACATTGCTTATAAATTTTACCAAAATCCCCATGGAATTTTTATTCACTGTTTGTTGTTTTGTTTGACTGTGACCCATTGGAAAGGGAGTTAATAACTAAATAGAAAGAGTCTTGTTGAGATTATCATTGAGAGGATGAGTATGAAAATGAGGGTAATAAAGTGAGTACCTTTCTTCTCTGCTTATCAGTATTAGAAGCTCTTTCAGAGTGCTCCTAAAACTCTGTTTCCATCCAATCCCTAGATGGGCAATGAAGTTCATTTTCCAACTGTTTAAGAGGGAAGATGGAGAAAATGATATGGACAGAATTTCCGTAGAAACCTATTTTTATATTTTGATTTTTCCTCTCCCTTCATGAGCTGCTAGAGAATGAAAATGATCTGGGAAATATCTGTGTTTTTTCTGGCACTTCTGCCATCAGAAACCTTTCACCAATTCCTACCTCTCATCCTGTTTGCCACTTCCCTTGGTGACCAGAGAGCAAAGCTTCTTGGAAAAAAAAGCAAAATCAATAGGAAGTTTATCTGATTCTCACTCAGATTCATTGCCTGCCCATCCTTCCTTCCCATCAGTGAAATTAATGGTCGGGGACCTGAACTAAAGGAAAACCAAACAAGTTTTGTCCTGGAAAAGCTACGAGGCAAATTGCTGGCAAAGGGCAGGAGAAGGGAGGGTGCACAGAAAAATCTGTGGAGTTCAGAACATTGGAATAAATCCAGGGCTTTGTGTCTGAGAGAGGATAAATGCAAGGCATTTCTCTCAAGGGGCAGGAAAAAAAGGAATAACAAGCAGAAATAAAACACAGGAGAGCAGGGCAGCAATGCAGAAAAGATGCCGAGAGAGACAGCAGGTAACAAATTAAATACCAGTGAATGTGAGGGGGAAATGCCACGGCTGCTTTGGAGTGCATCCCTCACGAGGAGAAAAAAGATAATTCCCATTCCCAAAGCCTGGCTGGGATCAGAACCAGGCTCTTGTGCTCAGTGGGGGAGAACCAGCAGGAATTCATGGGGCTGAGAAACTGGAGGTGGCCAGGCAGGAGGCACCTGCACACTCCCAGTGTGGGAACTCACCGGGGTTTTCCAGTGATCTGAGGTGGCCAGAAGGGAATTCAAAGGATGCTGTGACACCAGGGAGAGTTTTGAGAGGGAAGATTCATTTAGCACCTGGACAGGACTATGATAAAAGCCTTTCCTTTGGTGTTCTGGCAGTAATTGACTTCTAAATTGGAACAATGCTCTCCTTGCTGAAGAAGAGTTATGGGCTGAGAAGAATCCCCAGAAAGCCAAGAAGGAGCTGAAGATCAGTTCCAACAGGGGAGATTTTCTGCACTGCCCCAAGTTTTCTCTCCTCCTCCACAATTCACACCAGTTCCCAGCACCATACCCGGGGAAGGTCTGGAATCAACCTTGTGTCAATCAGGAACCCAAAAGGCAGCTTTCATTTTCGGTGTGAATTCTGGCCTGTTCTGGGAGATTTCAAGTGAAGATAATTTTAGGGCTTTTGATAAGTCCTTGGTGTGCATCAGAGATGATTCAGCCTGTCAGACAGCTCCAAAAAACCTGCACTATTTCTGGCATTTCCGATTATTTTCTATTAATATTTTCACCTCAAATACTTCAACAATATTTCATAACAAGTTAATGGATGTCAGCAATGAGTATTAATTGATGCAGAGACCAATTAGTGCAGGTTAACAAGTAAAGTCCCTGGCTTAAAATAAACCATTCTTTAAAAAGTTGACTTATTTGCTGTTGTTTTCTGCAACAAATGTGTGGAAAACTTTCTTGTGTGCTCAGGCACTTAGAAAAAGGAATCTCAAATCCTCTAAAACATCTCAAAATCAAACTGATGTCCAAACTCTTCTTACATTTTCTGCGTTACCTTTCCATGGTTTTTTGAGATTGGCCTCTTTTCCCTTTATTTCTCCTCTCATCGCCCTCATTCCAAATATTCAAGGTGCAAGAGTTGGAGGAAAAAATCTGAGGAAAAAAATCTTTCTGTCAGTGAAATGTGAAGGATTCTCGACCTTCCAGTCATATTGGAAGTCTCCTTATAGGCAAGCTACAATAATTAGGTTAATTAAGACTTGTAATTTTTAAAGACATCCCACTGATGGTGTCAGGTAGTGACTCCGCTTGGCTCAGATATCTCAATGTATTCCTGCTTTTGGGTTTATAATTATGCTGGAAAATGCAATAACATTCTGGTGCATGATAGATTGTGCTGTTCTGTGTTAGAAATTCAATATTCCTCAATAGCACTCATTTTTTACAGCCCTTTGCAAAGGAAGAGGGTGATGAAACCAACAATCCCCTGCTTTTTTCAGCCTTCTTAATTCTTAATGCTCGAGGCAAAATAGTTTTAAAATTACCTTGTAGATGCTTTCTAAAATCCTCTCTCACATTTGTTTTCTGCTCGAATCACACTTTTATTACTGTGAAATAAATAAATACATTCACATTATGCACATAACTCCCCAATTTCCTTTGAAGTATTTCTTACAGGCAAAAAGGCTTTGATAGGGGATGTCTAAATGTTTACAGATTTTCACCAGAGCTGCTCGGGGATGTTGTCACATCATTGTCTCATACTGGTGGGTTTGTTCGGGGTTTTTTGGGTTGGTTTGTTTAAGAAATATTAATTCATAGGATCACAGAAGAGTTTGGGTTGGAAGAGGCTTCAAAGCCCAACTCATTCCATGAGGGACACCTTGCCCTGGACCAGGTTGCTCCAAGCCCCATCCAATTCTTGGTGGTTTATTTTGGGATGTGAAACAGCACTTTTTAGCAGAGCAGTTAATTGGTTTATTGTTCAGTGATGCAATAAATCATTAAAACAGAATTAGTGCATCTGTGGCTTGGTGCACGTGGGAGAGGGAAGAAAACTCTCAAAAATCCTTGGTGTTCTTGTGGCCAGTGCCAATCTCAGCGTTCATGCCCTTGCCCTTGGAGACCCAGCCCATAAATTCCCTGAATTATTCAGTGTCCAAGGCCAGCCTGGGATAGGGAAGGTGTCCCCACGGCAGAGGTGGAACTGGATGAGCTTTCAGGTCCCTTCCAACCCAAACCATTCTGGGATTCTCTGGATTATTTTCCAGCAGCTGTTCCTCCTCTGGAATTCCTGCCCTCTCCCAGTGTGAAATGTGGGGGTTTAACCGCCCAGGAATGCACAACAGAGAGAACAGGACAAGGCCAGGAAAAGCCAGGCAGGGGAGTTTGGATCTCCAAAATCTCCTGCAAATGTTGAAGAGCTCTGCCTGGACCAAACTCCAGCTTTCTGCCACCACCACCTGGGCAGCTTCAGGCAGGCTTGGTTATCTCTCCACTGCACTGTGGGAGCCTTTGCACTGTGTTTTGTTATCTTTTCCTCCAGGACTGGGTTTGATGGGAATTAAATCAGGTTCTTGTTGTTCCCCTTTGTGTGCTGACTCCTCAGAGAGGTTGAGTCAGGATCAGGCTGGGCTTGGTTACACCCCACATCCTTCACTTCATTTCTTCTTAACAGTCCTTTCAGACACTCAACTTTAAATCAAAATAAATAATAACCCCTCAGCCGTCCCTTTTGGAAAAAAAAATCTCATTAATATTTGTTCTCATGCAGGAGATGTTTGCTCCACAAAGACAGCTGACATTTAAAATTCAATCAATTTTAATCTCACTTCAGATTTCGTGCTACCAGAACCGAGCAGGAGCAGAGTGGAATGGTTAAATTATAAAACAATTAGGAATAATAGCTGCTTTAGGTCATAATATTGTTAAATAAAATTGAGCTTTGATTTAATGGTTTCAGATGCTTCGAACTGACAACTGTTTCCAGTCAGATCTCAACAGGTTTTCAGCTCAAGTTTTGCAAGTTAGGAGTAGGTTGTTCCACATAAGAACAGGTGGTTTTATCTGTGTATTTTATCCATGAGATTCACGGGATTCTTTTCCACCTTTTTAAGAAAAAAATATACTGACTGAATATTTTCCTAAGTAAGAATATGAGTAAGAAGTAAGACTGAATATAAGTAAGAAAGACCCAGCAGAATGTGAAATACATGGAAGTAGGCAAAATGAAGGGAGAATCAGGTAAATTAAAAAATAAACCAAATTAATTATCATGTAATTACTTCAGAAAATTAATTTAGAAACAAACCTTCAATGCCTGATTGTTGAATTTTGAAAATGGACCTGCACTGGTGAACAGCAGGGAGCTGCTCCGGATTATTTTGTGTAGCTGAGCCAGGATCCCCTGTGACAGAAGCTCCGAGAAAAAACTGGGATTTCTTTCCCTTTTTATCCAGGACACACAAAGCACCCAGGGTGTTTTATTAAATGCTGCATCTTTAAAAAATAGTGCTTGTGCAGTGAAACCACCCTGACTGTTTTCCCAGCCATCTACTGGGAGCAGAGAAATAAGAGCAGGAGATAGGAACATTAAATTGAGTGAGCCCTGTAGTTAAAGGTTTGTAAACTCCATTCCTTTACAGGTTGTTACGAGCTCCAGAGTGTGTTCCCACCTGGGTCATGGCAAGACAGCTTTTACTGGAAATCATTTGGTTTTCTTCCCACAAAAATGTTTATTCCTTCCACAGAAATGTTCTCATTTTTGCCCCAAATATCAATAAACTTTTCAACTTGGTGATTTATTTTTTAAATTATTTTTAGAATTATCAATTAAACACAATTTTTTTTGCTTTTCCTCTTCTCCCTGGCAAATCTCACTTTTATCAGTTTGCCAGAAGAGGGTATTTTTTTATCCTCTTTTTTAGTACTTTATCTTCTATGCTTCTTTTAGAGCTGATAAGCGTAAACTGGGGTAGAATAACTGAGCTCAGCCACAATTTGAACTCAGGATATTTATAATGATTAACCAAAATAATAATAATAGTAATAATAGTAATAATAATAGTAATAATTGTAATAATAGTAAAATAATAATAGTATAATAATAATTATAGTAATAATATATTGGCAGCCCCTTTGCCTTACACTGTAGGGACATTTCCATTTCTTGTCAATTTGAAATAGGAAATTTCTTGAAAATTTCTTGGAAAAATGAGCATTGAATGTAATCCCAAGGAAGCCCTGCTGGAGCTCTTGGAATGTGGCACAATAACACTGGGCAAATGTCAATGTCTTGAGAGTGTTTTACAACCATTCCTTTATAATTTTCACAGCACTGCCTGTCCCTCTCGCAGTCAATGAGATGTGACCCTCTGAACTCATCCTCCCCTCCAGAGCCCTCACATTTTGATATAATGAAGTGCCAGTCTCAGCAATTTAAAATCTTCTGCATCCACATTTCTGGGAGATGCTTTTAAAGCCTCTCCCTGTGACCTTGGATGAGCAATCCTGAGCTTCTGCATCCCCAGAACTCCTGAGGATGCTCGGACACTTTCCAGAGGGCAGTTCTGGCTGCTGCCATAAATGACCCCTGCCCCAGGGCTGGCAGAGGTGTGTGATCTGCTCAGGTTGTGCTCAGCAGGTGGCACCTGCAGGAAAGCTCTTCCCAGGGAAAATTGCATAATGAGGGGAAGGGGAGAGAGGAGAGTTTGCATAATGACACCGAGGGAGGACGATCAGCTCATCGGGGGGAGAGGCAGGGTTTGGGTTGGAGCCAGGCTGCAGCCCCTGGTGCACTGGGAGGTTCTGTCTCCTCTCAGGAAGGTTATCCCTTTTTTTTTAAATGTTTTTTTGCAGCCCTGCCCGTGGAGAATGGGCAGCCTCTTCCAGCTGCAGCAACTGGAAACGCTGTCCTGGTTCTGGTTCAATCCTCGTGTGTAACTCATGGAGGAATCTCTGGGAGCAACGCTGTGGCTGAGCTGGAAAGGCTGAAGTTGAAGGATTCTTTTACAAGGGAAAGGGGTATTAAAAATAAAATGTAAAATGTCCATAAAATTACCATTCCCCAGCTTTTTCTCTTTCCTCCTGAAAGAACTCAACTGGCTGATTTTCCTGGTTTTCCAAGAACTTTCTTGCCTGTTTTCTCCACAGATCTGAGGCTCCTGTTAATAAATACAAATTTCCATCTGCCTCTGAATAGAGCATTTCCTCTCAGACTCTCACTAAGAGATTCTCACCCTTTTTAGGTTGAGGGAAAGGCTTGTCTTCCCTGAAATAAATCAAATGCAGGCTCCAGGCAGACACTAAAATATGTGCAAAGCATTGGACATGTCTTGTCCAATTTGTGCTAAAATTTAGAGACAAAAGCTACCTGGGCAGAGCCTGCACTGGGCCAGGCTTTAGATGGCTTTTGAAAGCCTTGCTGGAAGCAGGATTTAACAGAGCACAGATTTCACATAAAGTATTGATCTCACATCTTTGTAACTTGGATTTTCACTACCTTTAATCAACCTAAAGCCCGTGTAGTTATTTTTCTTCTCTGATTTGACAAGCAGGCCAACATTAAGGTAGAAGTGTTATTAATACTGCGAGATGAGTTAAATCTACTGCGAGCCATAGGAGGGAAAGGGGGCAAAAAATAATATATGAAAAGGTGAAATTATGGGAGCTGCAAGCGCAGTTTATTGTGATGGCTGCAGCAAAGAAAATCCAGGGAGCAGCTGGAATTGTTCACGGTGTGCATTACCCAGAAACAAATCTCAGGCACTCAGCTGTTGCCACTTGCACGAAATAGGTGATAAAGTGAAATATGAAGAGCCACAGAGCCATCAGCCTCCTGTCCAGAGCCCAGAACGTGCCTTTCACCAGAGCAAATGGCCCAATATATTAATGGGGTTTAGTCAAGCAAAGGAACCAGTGGACTCTCAGTCAGCTTCTCCAGTCACTTTTATGTGAGGAGTGAAATAGTGTTTTCAGAAGTTTGAAAGAGACGTATCTCGGCAATCCCTGGGAATGGCTTCTCTGCTAAGCTGGGCTGTGATTTATATGAATTAGTATCAGTCTGGCTTGGCTGTGAAATTAAATACTTCAAGTCCCAAGATGTTCAGGTAACTTTTATTCTTAATTTTCTTTTGATAGGTGTAGTGAGTACATTTAAAAGTGGAACAGTCATTCGAATTTTTCACAGAAAATACAGCTATGGATTTTTCTCTCCTTTAGTCCTTGGTGCTTTTTTTTTTTCCCCTTTTCATGTAATAAAACCTGACTTCTTCCTCTCTCCATCAAACCTGCTGTATTTCTGCCTTCCTGAGGAACTGGGCCAGTCCTGCTTTTCCACTCGTGAGTATTCCAAGATCCTTATAGAAGGAAAAATATAAACTGATATATATTTAATAGCAACTTCTAGTCAGTTTATCATGTCTGGATGTACGTGGGTTGGGGGGTTTTTGTTGTTCTTTTTTGGTTTGTTTTTTTTTTGTTATTGTGGTTGGTTTGAAGGGGGATTTAGGAGGGAATTCAGTGAGGAAACAACTGACACTATTGAGAAATAATGAATTCTCTAGAAGGGTAAAATGCTGCATTTTTTAATAGTGTAATCATGTACAAATCCTGTAGGTTTCCCAGAGCAAGGAAATAGAACTGAAATTGTGTCTCTGTAGCACATTGCAGACACCCAGTGCTGTGGTGAGGGGTTCTGCTCAACAGAGGATTTGATTTAGGAGCTGGGATGTTTTAGAAGTGAGAAGGATGAATTCTGTGTTGCTGGGGGACATCTCAGGGTGTTTTATCATTAGCTCTGACTCTCATTGGCATATCCATAACTTTTGTGCCTATGTGAGACAGCAGCAGTAAAACCACACGGGTTTGGCACTGAGAGAATCTGAGACAGAACAATTAGAGAGCAGCACCCCTCCAATATTTCACAGAGATCTTGTTTTAATATCAATATTTTCAAAAAATGTCCTTTTAACGTCACATCACTCCAAGGGATGGACTCTGACATTTTGAGATATTTCAGTTTTCCCAACCTGGAGTGGGTAGAAACTCCTTCCCAAGTCCTTGAAGGAATGATCCCCTTTTGTGGAAGAGCAGCCACCAAGTTCAGGTTGTATCTTTCATTTATGTTTTATTTAAATAGTGGATGCAGTGCACGGGTTTTCCATGTAGGTTTTTGTGTAATGTTCTCAAAGCCAGACATCATTCTAGATAGTCTGGGGTTTGTTACCTTTTAAATTAAACTCTGTGCATGAATCAGGACAGCTGGGCAAGAATCACCTGTAGCTAAATCTGACCAAGAGCTACACCTTAATTCTTTTGCTAATTGGGATGATAAAATGCAGGGCACGAAGGAAGTGCAAGAAGTCAGGGATTTGTCCTCTTGGTCCAAGGCAGGATCAGCTTTCCTGAGATATTTCTGAGGAATTTTTATTGAATCTCAGTCCCTGAATGCTTTCACTGGGATCTCTGGGTTACAGAGCAATGAGTGACTCCTCCAGCACCTCCCTTTTAGAGCCACACAGAGCTGCTGAGATGAGCACTGCAATCGTTTCCTGGCCTCACAAATCTCTTTTAAAAATTGAATTCAAGGTGAATTCATGGCTCAGATTCAAGCAAGAACTAGTTTTGTGTTAGTCAGCAAATGGTCACAGGATCCCAGAATGGTTTGGGGTGGAAGGGACCTTAAAGTCCATCTCATTCCAACCCTGCCATGGGCAGGGACACCTTCCCCTCGCCCAGGTTGCTCCAAGCCCAAATTTGTGGTCACCAGCAGTGTTTGCACTCATTTTTTTGTAGTCCTGTGAGATGTGTGCAATACATCCCTGAAAAATGACTGCTGGCTGTATTTTTCACCCATCTGAAATGCAACAGGAGCTTTCCCCATGGCTGGAGCCCCTGATGCCCACCAGGGCCGTGGGCGCAGGGCTGCATTGGAGGTCACCCCATGAATCACTGCTGGTCCTTCCTCCAAGGCTTTGTCAGCCTTGGAAAGGTTTCCTTGCACAAATTGTGCTTTTTTTTGTGAGATCTCAGTGCTGGGGAACATAAATAATCATATGTCAGGCTCCCACCTCTCCCCCTCGCGAGCCGTGGCTGTTTGGACACTGTGGAAGTGCCCAATTTATAACAATCCACGGGCTCTGCTTGGGCAAACCAGAGTGTATTAAACTCCCATTCTCTGCTTGCTCAATTTGCTGGGCTTCGGGCTGGAGTGAGGAACCTGTTAGGGAGCACCTGGAAGAGCTGTCTGGTAAATAGGATAATTTGTTACACGGCACAGAGAGGGGAAAGGGAGCTTTATGGTGCAGAGTTCTATCAATAAGTGCTTCGGTTTCAATCACAAGCGCGTCGCTTTTTTATTCCTCCACATAAAGTGATAATGAAGAATGATGACCTCATGTCTAGACCTAAGCTTTTAACTTTGTTGCAGCTCTGGGGACTTTAATGTTTTTCAAAAAGCAATCAATCAAGTGCCAAAACCTGTCTGGCTAATTACCTCTGAGACTTTCGAACACTCTCCACTCTTTTCTCCGAGAAATGTAGTATTTATAAATTGCTTTGTGCAAGCACAAACCAGGTTATGGCCTCTTCTCCTCTCCACCTCCTTTTGCTTCTGCTCTGTGCTTAATGGAAGTGCAAATGTTGTGAATCTCAGCTCCTGACAGGGTTTCTGTCTGAGATTACCAACCCTGGAAAAAAAACGTATTTATCTCATGAGATAAGAGTATCTCAGTTGTATTTGGGGGAAGGAACCTAAGAAATGCAAAAAATGAACACTCAGTCACCCAAAGATTTGGTGTCACCCAGACCCACTGAAATGAATAGCAAAAATGGTTATCTGACTAAATTTGAAATTTCTTTTCATTCTTTATTAACCTAGAGGTATTTCAGATAGGATAATATGTGATCAAGGATAAACAAAGGATAGGAAAAAGGGGAAAAAGCAGAAATGGACTTCTGGAACTCTGGAAATTCAGTTTTTGGCTCCAAGCAGGGCAAACCTCAGTCCTACATCAGGGACATCAAGATTTTCTTTGGGCAACCCATTCCAATTGTTGCTCACTTACCCAGTGAAGAGATTTTCCCTTCTGCCTCTCTCTGCCTCTCAATATCTCTGCAGTTGTGCAGCACAGACCAGCAGTGCAAAGATCTCACTAAGAGGCCAAATACTCAGAGCAGAGCTCTAAAAGTGAGCTAAATAAGATGCTGGGTTTGGTCCAGGTACTCAAATTGTTCTATTTTTCTTCTTTTTCTAATACTTTTGGGCACTTTTTCATCAGAGAGAGAATATTTGCAGATGTCTCAACCTCAAATGGCAAGTAGGTTGGAAATAAATAACCTTCAAATTCCCTTCCAACCCAAACCACTTTATGAAATGTTCCTATTTTGACCTAAATTAAAATATATAATTAAAAAAAGAGAAATTTTTCTGTAAACATCATCTTTACTGGAACAGATTGAATGTCAAAACCAAAATTTCAGTCTTGAATTGGTGCTCACACTTGTGAAAACCCAGCCTGTAGCACCAGTTATAAGAAACTCAGAGAAATGATCTACAAAGGCAGAAACAAAGCCGAGATCTCTGAGTTCTCTGCCAAACAGAAAAATTAATTTGAAATTTCAGGATATTCACAGAAGTAAGCAACCCATCCATTTTTATAGAGCAGCAGTTTGTCCTGTTTGGCTTTTAAAAATTCAGCTGTGACCTCCTGGGCTCTACAACTGCATCACCTTGTTTTTAAGCACAGGGATATTTTACTGCACTGAGACCTTCGAGCTGGATTTTTGTCCAATCCTTCAGAGACTGAATATTAAATCATAGAATAATTCAGATTCAGAGGGACCCAAGGAGGATATTTAGTCCAAATTCTTGCTTAGAATAATTAGGGCCCACATTTTCTTGACAGTCTGCATAGAAGTGTGAAAATTTGAATATTTTCGCTTTCTATTTTTCCCAAACTCAACCTTGTGCTGCCCAAACACTTGTGAAATAATGGGTGTTAAAAAAACCCTGAGCTTTTTAATTAATACATTTAATATGTGTGATACTTCTTGTGTCAACGAGGCTTCAAGTGATGAAGAGCTTGAAGTTTATCATTAATTTAAACACAATGAAGTAAAAGCGCAGTTTGTAATCACATGAACTAATTTTTCCTCCCAATAAACTGAAGTATAACTCCAATATTCTCCGAGCATCAACAAAATCAGGCAATGATTGCAACTGGCATTTATAACAAGCACTAGTTATGGTTGATGTATGAGATAATTATAATGCTTTGCAGGAAAATCTAATAAATCCCAGAACAGTTACTCTGTAAAACCTATTTTTATGGAAATCAGGGTGTGAATATCGCATCTATTCCAGCAAGAGGCTGCACAGGCAATCCTGACAGCCTCAATCTGGAGCAGCGTCCACTCCCGAAAGGAAATTGGTTCTGAAGTTCTGCACGGAGGAAATAACCGTGATCCATTTCCCCAAATGAAGGGCTCGATATTAAAATCTGGAAATCTCCCTAATTTGCACAGCTTGATGAACTTCTGAGGAGGCGCAGCTGCTCTGACACAGGGGTTGGGAGCCTGAGCAAATAGCGGGGGATGTGGTTCAACATTTTGGCAATAAATAATGCACCAAGAGCTGGAGTTCAGCTCCTGATGCGTGGAGCATCCCTGGAGTAACCGAGGTTTGTGGGGATATTTGTATAAGATATGAGTTCTACTGAACAACAAGCTTTTATATTTTATTCTGGAGTTCAATTGAAAATTCCCCCCGTTTGGTTTGTGGGTTGTTTGGGTTGGGTTTTCTGGTTTTGTTTTAATTTTTTTTGCTTTTTGTGGGTTTTTTGTTGGGTTTTTGGTTTTGTTTGTTTGTTTTGGGCTTTTTGGGGGTTTGGGAGGGATTTTTAGTTTGTTTTTGCTTTTTTGTTAGTTTGGGGTTTTTTGTTTCTGGGGTTTTTTGGGGTTTTTTGGGGGACGTTGGTTTTTTTTGGTTTTTTTCGTTTTTTTGGGGGTTTCTTTGGGTTTTTGTTTGGTTGTTTTTTGGGATTTCTTTGGGATTTTTTTTGGTGTTTTTCTGGGTTTTTTTTGCTTTTTTGGGGGTTTCTTTGGGTTTTTGGCTGGTCGTTTTGGGGGATTTTTTTGGGATTTGGTTTTTTGGGGTTTTTTGTTTTGTTTTGTTTTTTTTAATTTTTGTTATTTTGTTTTAAGAGGTTCATAAACTGGAGTTACGCCAGATTCGACCCAGCCCAAGGACGGAAACCTTGTTCTCAGCCTTCCATTTGCAGCCCTTTAGCTTTTATGGCCACAAAAAGCAGAAGACAGAACCTCCCCCAGAGAGCTGACAGACGACTGTGAGGATAACCTGTCATTCCTAATCTTGCTTTTTAAGTGTTTCTTGAATGCTTCGGGTCCTTTTTTTTTTGCTCTTCAAGTTTTCATCTCTGCAAGATGATAGAAAGTTATTAATACGACTTTATGCTTGTCTGAGCTCCCCAAGGACGAGCTTTCAGGATTAGATATCCAAGATAGGCATCCATAATCCATTTTGCATCAGCTGGGGCTGCATTTGCACATTTACAAGAATTATAACCAGGAGGTAACTCGATGCAGATTCCTAATTCCAAATACTGTAGCAAATGGCTCTGGAAAACAGCCCAGCTCTCAAAAAGTCACATCAACACGAGTTTAACCTTGTAACAAAGGTTTTTGAAAGCCACAGGATCAGGGAATTGCCCAGGATCTGTCTGGAGTGGGAGTTGATTTGGAAACTTAGAAGCAGAGGATGTGAATTAGGTAAATCTCAGTCTTGAGGATGGTCAGTGAGCTGCTCTTTTAGCTATAAATTATACTTTTATCACCAATATGTTTGGAGTTCTAAAAGCTGAGTAGAAAATACCCTGCCAAGAGGAGCCCTGGCAGACGAAACAACTCCTTTCAGTAGAAAACAAGCTTCACCTCCACTTTCCACTAGTATTTCAGTTTGATCCCAGTTGCTCAAGTTGTTTTCTTCTTTAAAAAATCTTTAATTCAGTCATCTCATAACATTTCTTACACTGTTGGCTGAGATGACAAGCAGCAACACTTTAGTCCCAACAAAGAAATAGAATAATTTAAAATAATGTGGAATTTTAATAAACCTGCCCATGCCGTCCTCAGTTTCTGATTTGGTGAAGATGACACGAAACTCCCCTCAGGTCTGGAAGGTTTTAATTCCCTTTGAGTCATTCTCTAAGCCTTTTGTTAGAGCTCCTCTTCTGTACCTGCTTCTTTGAGAAAAGCCATTTCCCTGGAGAATAAAGAAGCTCCAAACGAGAAGAGATATGAATCTGTGAGGAGCCAAGTGACTACCACATGAAAAGGAGATAATGGGATATATTTTATCTGGATTGAGAAGCATCTGCCAAGTGCATCTCAGAGGAGCTGTCTGTTAAGAAGAGTTTAGAATAGATTGTTTACCCCATTAAATATCAGCAGAAACTCTGCTTTTGCATTGATTTCCTCTATCTTTGCTCTCAGCTGGGAAAGCACAAAAAGGTTTGAGAGAGAAACAAGAAAATATTACAGAGCCATGGAGCAACTGGAGGAAAAATTAGATTTGGATTTTATTGCATCAAATTCTTTGCTATCCCGTGTTGGTATCTCCTGGTACTTTTCCTACACAGTGTCTATAATTAAAGGGAAGGATTAGGGTGTGCACACAAACCCTGCTGTTACTGCTGGGAGCTCTGTTCTCAATAAGGCTGAAATCCAGCCCATGAATGTGGCTTTATCCAAGAAGAGAAATACAGACTCAGACTTCATTCTGGGTTTGGGTGGGATTTTCGTTTCTTTGGTTTGGGTTTGTTGTGGGGTTTTTGGGTAATGGCACAGAACCCCAGTCTCTCAAAAATGTGAACATCTGTTATGGGGTCAGATAAATCAGTTTAGTCACCTTGATAAACTGAGGTCTTAGATGATAGCAGGAACTCCTGAGAGCATGTGAGAAGAAATTAAAGCACTCCAAAGAGCAATATCCTGGTGTTAGCCCAACATCTGCATGAAAAATACTGATGAGAGCCTGGCAGAAGAAACTCTGTTTCTTCCAGTTTAATTTCTTCATTAGAGTTTTAATTCATTGCAATTCAAAGGGTTTAACTGTTTTATTTTTTTGAAGAAGCTTTTTAAAAGTTCACAGAAGCACTACAGAATGAAGGCAGGTTGGTGGATGCTGGGGCATACATTATCTCAAAGATATTATTTTAGCATGGAGAGCTTTTAAAACTTAATCAGCTCACCAGCACGCATTCCTAATTGATCTCTTTCTCTAGGACTGCTACATTTTCTTGACCTTTTAATAACTGATGGCTTCAGAGAAAAGACTGTTCACAGAGCTTCTTAAAAGTCAAAAGGAGATCTGAGGGATATTTGCAAGATGCACCTAAAGCAAGTCTTGGCCTCGTGAAGTTCTGATTTCCTTGTCCTTCCCACGTGCTGCAGTAACTCCTGCCAGAGCAGAAGGTGGAGATTGGGATCAGCTGGATTCTTCTGTGGTTCAGGAACCTCTCTTGGGAGATGTCAGTCACCTACTGATCCCTCCACATGTGAGTCTGGGTTTTTTACTTTAAATACATTTAAAGAGAATATAAATTCTGTGTCTATTCTCAGTTCAGGTATCTGTGGCTGCTAAACAGGAACAAATAAATGGTGAAGTGTTTTTCCTGGCCAGTAACATCTCAGGATGCCCAGAGAAGCTGTGGCTGCCCCAGGAAGTGTCCAAGGCCAGGCTGGACAGGGTTTGGAGCACCCTGGGGTAGTGGAAGGTGTCCCTGCCCATGGCAGGGGTGGAATGAGATGATCTTTAAGGTTCTTCCATCCCAAACCATTCCATGGATCTATAATTCCACATCCCACCTAACCAGGAAAATCTTCCGATCCTCTCAAAGCTTCTCCCCTATATTTCCTGTGAGGATTTCAGGTTGCTGTGACATTAACCACACACAATGAATTTATTCTGCTGTTGAAATACACTCCCAACGCTGGAGTCATTTATTTTGACAACACAGCCATCAGAAAGCAACAGGGCGTGTAAATTCCCTGCTCCAAGGGCAACTGGGATTGAGTGTTTGACTTCCCCTCTGGAAATGGAGCTGAATAAAACACCCAGAATGTGACAGTTTTATCAGCTTAAGTGAAAAAGTGGTTCCAGGAGTACTGAGAACTCAGTGAGAAGTTTTAGGATGGGCCCTTTAGAAACTGCTGAACAAATTAAGTCAATAAACAACGTTCATTATTAAATTGTTTGGTTCACCCCCCCAAACACTCTACATATGTAGGCTTTGTGTACTTGAAGCCCAACAAGAAAAACTATTCCATTTCTGTCCCCAGTTTCCAGTTCCTTGGTGTACACAATCCTCTGGGATGGGTTTGGAGTGAGAGATTCAAATTCACACCCATGGTGCAGAGTAAAACTCTGATTTCTTAGTGATGCACAGAACTTTATGGGAATTTGCAGTAGTAAGGAAAAAATAAGACCTTCATCCAAAAAATGTGGCTGCTTAGATCCCAGTGGCTTGTCCATGAAACTCCCACAGAAATTCTTCTTTTTCCTGACGGGTTTCAGACCCGTTCGCTGTACAAAGCCTCTCCCTGTTGGTATCTTGAGACAAAGTCAGATTCATCAATTACTTTGCTTGAAAAAAAACCCTGTTAACTTGTTGAGGAGCCTTCAAAAGTGAAGTTCAAAAGTTTAAAAGCCAAATTTTTCCAAACCCCAGTGCGCGAAAGGCCTAAGGCATTAGAGACATGGCAGTGGTTCCACCAAAGCCGAGCTGTGTTTTCTCCTACATCAAATAGCATCGCTAATTATTTCATTTGCAAAGGCCTCCCTTTTGAGGAGATTTCCTCAGAACAAAAGTTTCCTAAAAGTATCATCATTTCTATACATAATACATCTTAGGAGGAATGTCAGCTCACAGAGTGATGGAGGCAACTCCAGCCTCATCCTCTCATTATGCAGGAGCAGAGAGTGGGAGAGGCTGAGATTTGAAACAGAATTGGAAATCACTCCCCAGCTCTGGCCTAGATTTGGTGCTTCACAACACAAAATCCCTTCCTGGTGCATTGTGTGGTGTCCACTTTGATGCTCTTCCCTCTTTAAAGGCACAAAATCTCCTCTTCCTTCCATTGAAGTCTTGGGCAAAACCTCTGCTCGTTCAGTTGGAGAACAAAGCCCACGATTCCCTCTCCCCCACGGAAAACACACTGGGATTATTTGCCATATTGGCAGTTCAAAAGCATTGTTCAGAAGACAGACTATTGAGATTTTTTTGAAGTGAAAAGTTTTCAAGAGAGTTCAGTCATGAATTATATAACTGGGGAAATTGTCTATGGAAAGCTAATTTTGAATCACTAAAGAATTTTAATTCCTTTTTTTCTTTTTTTTTTTTTTGGAAGTGTCCAAATATTCATGGGTTTGTATGGATTTATTTGTTTATTTATTTATTTATTTACTTATTTATTTTTAGCTCTGCTTTCCCTTCTGACCTGTCTGACCACTGGTCTGGTAAAGATTTGCAGCATTATTCATGTCACAAAAAAGAAAAGACTATGTCCTCTCAAATTTACTTGGAAATTCAAGTAAATTTTCGGTTCAAATCTTTCGGTTTTGTCATGAAGTTTTTGTGGGAAATTCTGTGGAAATCTGTGCTTTCAAAACCAGGCTGCCTTCATTTAACTATTTCATTTCAAATGCCTCTGTGTATAAACTCTTTCCTTTTAAATCTCTGTACACCACAGTCAGAGTCAGCTTGTGATAACAACAATAATTTGTTCATTTTTTCTGATTCAGGTACAAGAGCACTAAAAAAAGGAAAAAAATGGAATTTCACCCATGTTATCTCATTGATGTATCTATCACTCTTATTCACTTCAGGTTTTTTATTCAGAAGTTTCCCATTTGTTTAATATTTATACTTGATCAGTCTCTAGCATCATAGGCTGTAACTTGAAGTGCAGACATGAATTGTCTCTCTCCCCTCAAACTCCCTGTCTCTAATCTTTTATTACTCAGGCCCATAAAAAAGAAATGTTGGGATTGCAGAGTAAATAATTTGTGACTATAAAAATAAATAAATAACTGCTTTCAGCAATCTTGCCTCTAATCAAAAAATCCATTTTAGTCGAAGTAGGGTTGATTAAATTCATTTAACGCAAAAGGGCAGATGCTCGGAGGATTTAATGCTGCTCACACAGAAACAACTTGAATATTGCAAGGAATAATTGGATGAAGAAACTTCAGATGTTCTACACTTCTGAAAGGTCATCAAGAGAGGAGTAACCCAGGGGCAGTGGGCAGGAACAGCTGCAGGTCACATCCTGAGCCTGGGGGGAATCGGGCTCAGAAACAACTCCTGGTTTTGTTTGTGTGACCAGGGGCAGAAGTCCACAAAATGAGCAGAACAAATTCCCCTCTCTGTGTTACCCACATACAGCAAGGTAAAGAGTAGAAAAAAGTTGTATTTTCACTTGGGTTTGGTTTGAAAGTAAAGGGATTTTTTCTTCCTTTTTAATTCAGCTCTGTTGTTTTATCCCAATTTAATTTTTCCCTGCTAAGATTGATCTCATTGAAGAAATTACAAGTCCACCTTTCTTTTGATTATGATAAAGAAACAGAATATCTGAACAGTCAGACTCTGGAAAAAACCCATTTGCTGGTGTAAACTTGTATGACTCAGGGCAAGTATTACTTTTTTTTCTTAAATTGACTTCCTTTCTGACAACTTTGTAGTCAGAAAATAACCTAAATTTTATTTGTAAACATCAATCTAAATTTTAAACATTCATTTTGAATTAAAATACAAATACAGAAATTTCAGGATGAATCTTCTGAAAGAGTCCCACTAAATGCATAAAAGGATTAATAGGAAGCTGATAATTTTTAAATGATCTTTGCAGGATAAGACTGTAGCCAGAAAATAGATATAATTATAATAGTGATTATTGCCTGAACTTCTGCAAACCTTGGTGCTCAATTACTTCCTGGTGAGTTTTTTCTAAGAACTTCTTGGGTTCATAAATGGCCTGAATTATTTTTCCCTGCTAGCCTTATATGTTTTATCTATATGCTATATTTAATATCTTTATATTGAATCTGATATGTCAAATTACTGTAAATGAAGAAAAATTAGGAGCTGGTTAAGCTCAGCACATTAAAGGGCACATAGTTTAAAGGGCTCAACCAGATGAAGGAAGAATGAATATTAAGTAGGCAGATATTTTCTTGTTTATTAATAAAATACCTTATTTTTCTAATTGAGCATCTGGCTTCTCCAGAGAAAAATGTCAGAGGAGGGAGGGGTTGGGTGTGATCTTTGTCTCTGAACCACACAGAGCAGGTGCTCAGGCTCTGAGCTGATAATTTTGATTTTAACACCCACCAGCAGATCTTGCCAGGTGGTTTGTTGGGCGTATTTGGGGTATTTCCCTTCGTTTTTCACCTTCTCCTCATGGTGTTTCTGGAAGGAGCAGCTTGTAAGAAAAAAAGAGCAGCCTGAGAGATGTTTAAAAAGGCACTTTGTGACAGATGTCAAACACACCAACGGTGGCTAAAGATCAAACCTGTGCTCTGGTAACAGCAACGAGCCAAGGCTCTGCAGATCACCTGCAACAGCTTCATTTCTCCCATCTTATGGCAGTTTGATTTTCACGACGTGGGGATGGGTGTAACTCTGAAGGAGAGGGAAAAAAGCCCCAACCAAGTCCCCCTGTGCTGCTGGAAGCTCATCAAGAGGCAGCAGCAGCAGCAGCAGTTGTTAGTGTGACTCATGTGTCCGTGTGACACCGGGTTCAATTTATTGTAATGGAGGCAGAAATATCTTACTGAACAGAATTTTAAAAATGTAATTGCGTGACAGAAAGCAAATTTAATCATGAGCAGCAGCAGCAGCTCAAGAACCCTTTGCAGTTTCAAACAGAGCAGTGAGACAGGAAAGGCTGTCAGTTTGATCTTTATTACGATGGGAATTTGTAATGGAACTCGCACTCCCGAGTGTTTCCTTGAATTAGCAGCTTTTCCAAAGCATCCAATACCCGGCTGAAAGAAAAGTAGATTCTGCAACTAAAGTGTTGAAATGTCTTTTCAACAACAAAAGAGAAGTTTTAATGCACTGTTCCCCTTGTAGCCCCAACACGTGCGGTGCCTGTGCTTGGGAGACAGAGGAGAAGATTCAGCAATTCCTGGATTTCCACAGAATTCCAGCTTTGCTCTTTCCAGCACAACTCTGTTTGCATTCCAGTGGGATGCACATGAGACATCTCTAGGACATGAGGGAGATGATGAAACTCATTGTGGGTGTGTCACCTCTCAGATTTTGGGATGTGCTGCTGACCTGAGCAGGCCAAAGAGCATCTCATTATTTTCCATTAATTGCTCAGTTAAGTCTGTGGTTGTTTTGTACAACCAGAGTGGCAGAAAGAAGCCAGAATATAAAGACAGCTCATTCCCTGAAGTGTCCAGAGCCAGGCTGGGCAGGGCTTGGAGCAGCCTGGGATAGTGGAAGGTGTCCCTGCCCATGGCAGGGATGGGATGGGGTTTAAGGTCCTTCCACCCCAAACCATCCCACGATCCTGGGTTTCTGTGATCTTGGCATTATAAAAACGCCTGGTGCCTTTTCTTATCCTGCTCTGCTGAAGTCCTGTTTGCACAACTCAGCTCACTCTTTAGGTACATTTGAAAGCAGCCAAAGCAAAGTGTTTTTTCAGCTCCCTTCTTCCCAAGCACTTTAATCTCGTTTACATGAGAACCATTTGAATTCACAGACAAATAAACCTTGAAATAAGACTCGTAAGACTCTGTGTGTCTTTCAAGTTCCATTGATGCCAAACTTCAATAGTGAAATTGGGAATAACATTGAGTGTAAAATGAATGCTGGTATTCTGATGCAAATTTGAAGCTGATTGCATTAGTGGTTTTAATAATATTAATGGCAACAATGTTGTATAAAGTGGTGCTGTTATCTGTGTTCTGTGCAGAAGTTCCTCTTTGGTTTTGACTGTCATTTTCTGTAAATTCAAAATGTTATCAGATCCCCCCACAGCAGACATCAGGCAGATCATCTCCTTATTCCTGCAATGTTTTCCAGGACCATTTCTGAGAGAACCAACCTGAAAAAGTGCCTACCTGGACCAGACTGCGGATAAAAGCTGTATAAATTCAGGGTGAACATTTTATAATTCATTTCATTCTTGAGTTGTCTTTAACTTTTGGTTTGATGTAAACGTTTCAAAGCACTAAGGAGCAAGATGCATGATTTATCTTGTGTTTCTGGGAGATTCAGTATAAAATTTTAAGAGACAACATTTGTTACCAGTGAAGTACAGCTTGGAAACATCTGCTTTTTATCATTTTTATCCCCTTTTATCACCTTGATCAATTTTCTCATCAGGCAACAAACATAAGAATGAACTTGATTTCAAGTTCTGACATAAAAATGGTCGATGACTGACAGCCTCAATGCCTCCACTGTAAAATAAACATTGTGGGTTATTTATCATTTTATTGCATATAGGAAGAAGTTAATCTGGTTTGAGGCAACAGAAAAAGTCTGAGTTTCACCCATGAGCTCTGAGTAACAAATTATTTTAACCAGAATAATAATAATTATGAGTCATGGCATAAACCTGAGAGTTTCATGTCATTTTTTAATCACATGTGGGTTGTACCCACTGAGCCTCGTTGTGACTCAGTTTAGCACTGTTCATTATTTACCCTGCAAGGCTAAAATAATGGGAAAAATAATGATAGACACCAAACAGACAGAGCAGGGAAAGGAGAGAATTTCACCTCCTTTCTATTATTTTTTTTCTTCCAGCCAACATTTAAATTGCCCTTTTAAATAGCAAAAATCTTCTGCTTTCTTCAAAGACACAACTTGTCCACGATTCCAAAAACAATAATAGATATCAGCCTAAATGGGTAAAAAGACAATTAAATATTTAATGTAAATATTTTGGGAGAGAGTCTGAAAAACGGTAGAGGCAATAATTAGATTTATGTTTGATACTGATAAAAATGGCAAAAATTAAGGATCAGCTCATATGCAAAGCAAATATTAACAGCTGTAAAACAATGAGGCAGCCAGGTGAATGAGAGGTGATGGGTAGGGGAGTAATTAATAGAGACAAAACTTTATTAATTCAGGTTTCTAGGTATTTAAATTGCTTTGTTAAGTAGAATGGAAAATTAATTAAAACCTGCACGCAGTCATGACATGTAACTCCATTCAAACTGAAAATGGGGTGAGTGAATCAGACGTTCTGGGGAAAAAAAGAAAAGGAAAAAGTTCAATTCTAAACAGGCAAAAATAAAGTAGAAAATTAATATTTTTCAGCCTCATGAGTATTTCCATCAGAGATCTCTTTTGTAACTTCTCTCAGTCTCTATCTAATGGCTTCATCACAGAAAAATTATCTTTCTCTTTTCTTAGTTTTCTGCTTCATTTACTGATCATCTCCAACAAAGCAAGGCTGTGAAAAAACTGAACATGGAACTATAAATCTGAACATTCTGGGGAAAATTCTCGGAGCAGGAGTGGCACATTTGTTCTTGAAATTAAAATTCTTCCTTGAGCATAGCCCCATAGGCACTTCTGTCTGTGATTTAGCAGAGTTTTTAACAGGGGCTTCTCTTTCATCTGCTGTCTCAAAATGTTTCATGTATTTAACGTAGACTTTCTAAATACAGAGTTTGTTACATTAAAAGGCTCCAGAGATCCTGAGGAATGTTTGTATGGCAGTTATTTCACATATAACCAGAATTTTATGGAATGCATATATGTAAATAGATGCATAATGTATTATATTTTAAAATAGATGCTTGTTATAAATTATTTATGTTATTGTATGTCCAATATTCTATTATATTTATTGTAGTGTGACATGGGGAAATAGAAATATATATTTATGTATTTATATATTTTAATGCATTTATATATTTTAATGTATTTATATATGTAGATATTTATATATGTAGATATTTATATATACATATATTTATATATTGATATATAAACCCCATAGCATGTAATATTAAACACATTAAGAAAATAGACTATTGACATGAATAGTTCCCCTGCCCACGGAACATGTTCAATATATTCCACATTTTGGAAAGGTTTGAGAAGTCTTTTATACAGCAGGCAATATTGAAGCTGAAGGAATATCTATTTCCATTTATCTCCTGGTACTCACATGGACAATTAGCTGAAAAATACAGTTTCCAATACATTTTTTTCTTCTTAGGGTTGATCTTTAAACTCTATTTCTAGGAATGTATTGGTCCACTTTAAAAACACAAGGATAGAGTCTATTTTTAATTTTTTTTTTTAAATAAGCCTATTTTCTTTGGTGGTGTAGTTGGGTTTCCTAAAAAGATATTAATTCCTCTTCGGTTTGATATTGATAAGTTGTTTTATAGGACAGAATTCAATATCAGGATGGCTGCTCAGAGTTTGGGAGGAAGCAGAAGGTAACATAGTCCATCCTTCTGGGCAGGGGGAAACCTTCAGGGAGAGCCTGGGAAATGAAACCCATTGATCCCATTTCCCTGTGCTGAATGGGCCAGTGAGGAGCTGCTGGTCTGGGCTCAGTTTCTGACCACTGGGGCAATATTTTCCCTTGAAGATGAACATTCAGCCCAAGGCTGCAGTCTCCCAGTGCATTTCCTGATGTTTGTAGACAAACACTTTATTTTTAGGCCAAAGATCAATTGCTCTTTAATGACAGCAGTGGCTGATTCTGCTCTCATTTCTGCAATTGCATTTGCATTTGGATTTTGCATTTGCAGGGAGATGCAATTGCATTTCTTTCAGTGGCCTGCCAGGAAAAATCTCTGCCTGCAATGTGAGAGTGTGGCACTGGCAAACAACCCACTGTGAATTACTCACTCAGTGAGCCCAGAGGCTGCTCCTCACCATGGAACCATCACAAGCAGTTTATAATTCCCCTGAATTTACTCACGATTGGGCGGAACCTTGGTGAGCTGTTTTCCTTTGTGGATTGACTGTCAGTGTTAGAGTGAGAAAACACATAATCATGGAATGGTTCTATGGGTGCTTTAATAAAAGGGCCCTGGGAGCCAGGGGTTGTCGGACCCAAATCAAGCTCTGCTATGGGTTCGAGAAATGGTTACATTGATACCATAACGAGCTTGTAATCATCAGTTAATCATTAATTCAACACCACTCTATTGGATGCATTGTTTTCACTCAAGCATAAGTTTCAGCCCCCCTTTCTGACTACCCCCTTACATTTCTCAGGATTGTTGCAAGTGAATTGTTATTCTTACTCATATTTCCTACTCAATCGTTTCATTAATCTTGTCGTAAGCAATCCTCACGGAGAGACACACAGGTGCTGTTCTCATTCTCGTGACTACCCTTCTAACAAAACAACACCTAAGGCCTACAAGGCTTATCGATCCCACAACCTAAAACCACCACCAACCCCAAAATCACTTTAACCCCTACGCTATCATCAGCAGTTCACTGCATGCCTGATTCTGGAGATTCAGCATTTGAGGGGTGTTAATTTGTGGTGAAAGGCTTTTATTGAGAGCTTCTTTCTGTGCAGGTCTCCGAAGGGATGGGCTGAAAGACACTCTGGAGAGGAGAAAAGTTTATTAAAGAAATCCAGGACTTTGTGACTTAGGAAGATGGGGTGTTTTTTTTTTTTTTTTTCATCTGCTATTTCCAAATATTCTTTTAGAACAGCAAAAATAAAGTGCTGCTGTGACAGTATCTACTTCGTAGTAGTGTGGTTATGTAGAAATCACACTCCTCCCTTGGCACCTCCTTCTGTGGTCAAGCTTTGCTCTCTCCTAACAGAAAAAGTTATTAGCGTCATTATGTTCTATTTTATTATCCAGTGCTAACATTTAAAATCGTGTGCCAAAAAAAAATTGGTTTAATCTTTCACTTGGGATTTGGCTGAATTCTGGTCAACCTGTGTCCAGCTGAATTCTCTCCTGATGGCACAGCTTGGGTTTATCAGATACTGGGAAATAAATGGTGCCTTTTCAAAGGTTTGATGCTGTTGTCTGCATCTTTTCTATTCCCTGAAGATTGCATGTATGTATTTTCCTTCTTGTCTGTCCTTTCTCTGCTTCTGCTCTGTTATTGCTTTCCTTGTGCATAAAAATTTGGTGAAATTGCTGAGAATTTTCTAGAAAGAGAAACGCTGGGGAACAAAAGAGTCAGAGTGGCTGAAGTGAGGGCTGTGCTGCAGAACAGTCGAGATCTCTGTCGTGACCTCTGTCGTGACCTCTGTCGTGACCTCTGTTGTGATCTCTGTCGTGATCTGCTCCATCCTTTCCCTGTGTGGGTGGTGGGAGTTTGGTTTTTCCCTTTGTGTTTCCTGACATACAGAGCAATTGATGAATTGATGAAGTGTGGGGAGAGATGAGGAGCACAGACCAACCATTAAAGCTGTGATGAAATCCAAGTTCTCCCCAAAGAAATACATCCTGAGCCAAGCAGGATGGGCAGGAGCAGCCATACAAAATATTCCGCACACAAACAGAAGCTTGGGAAATGCTTCCTGTGGTCTGTGAGTTGGGGGCTGTGCTGAGAAACCAAAATGAGAGCACTGTCTTTAATTCCTCTGGATAGATCAACCCTTTTTTAGCTCTTTTCTAGCCCATTTAACCAATTTATATTCTGGTTTATCCCAGTCCAATAGCAAGGTGACAATGGGATTGGATTTCTCTGCATGAAGAATCTCCAAACTCCTAGGAAATACTATTTTAATATAAGAATAATATATAAGCTAATCTAATAATATATAAATATAGACAATGCTGTGTAAAAACCATGTAAGTTTTGTGTTTTGCTAAATCTTCTATTTTAAAGTTATAACTCTGTAATATTATTGCATATATATATCTACAGATAGGACAACAATGCAGAGGAATTTCTTCTAAACTAAAAACCCAAAAGAAAATGTCTGTGAGGGTAAAGCTCCACTATCCTGGCTCCAGAAAAAAAGATAGGCTGGAATATTTATAAATTCTTCACGGACACTACATAACAGATTTATTCTGCAGAGACCAAGGGCTAAATGGGGAAAGGTGAAATGAGATGGAAGACACTTTAATTGAATGTAGGTCTGTCAAAATTCTTCCTCAAATGCTGGATGAAAAATGACTGCCTAAACCTCTTAATTAATCAGTTCTGGAACAAAAAAATAGCGTGTCAGGCACAATTTCAGTTTTTGTAGTGCTTGATGGGCTCGAGTTAATTGTAAATTTATTGCCCAAATAAACCTGAAAGGGAGATGAACTGGAAATAATCCATGTGTGGGAAACAAGAGGTGACAATTAAAGGCCTCCTAATGTAGGTCTGTGTTTCCTGGGAATGCACAACACCCACGATTCGTGAAAAGCTGAAAAATATGTGTGGGCTTTTCAAATTTTATTTTTAAATTAAAACACTTTAATACGCAGAAAACCATAGATTTGGACACGTGAGTTTTTCTTTTGTGGTTTTGGAGGATCAATCTGTCATGTTTGGTTCATTTTTCTTTTGTATTTGTTTTGCTTTGTTTTGCAGCACCAATCACAGAGATAAAATATAATCCACAAAACACCTTCAGATTGCAGTGGATCAAAGGTTTTCTGGGAGTAAATTCCATGCTTTTGGTGAAGTTCCACCCCGGACAGGTTGAGCTCAGTGTGTTTCATTTCCATGGCAAGAATCGAGCTGGGGAAGGGTGTTTAAGCTCATAATTGGCACACCAATGTATGGCAGAGGAGTAAACATGATATTAATTAGGAGCTAAATATTGACACACAGCGAGATTAAATTATATCAAAACATTCAGTGTAACTTGCCTAATGCACTATTAAGTATCCAAATATTGTGTGTATGGAATTGTAATGATATGCTTGGCTTCTGTACTGATTGTGTGGCAAGAGAAAATAAGATTTTTCCAAATACTTGAGGCTGACCTGGCTTTACCCTGGTGGGAGTCAGTGACAAAACAGAGCTGGGCAGGATTTTGTTCTGTCCTGGTTAATGTGGCTCATAACAGGAATTTTTACAGCACATGCAGATGGTCCTGAAAATGTAACCCCACCAGAAGAAACCTCTGAGGAAAGTGGAAAAGCAGGTTGTAATTTTTCACACAAGATCCAGGCCTTCTCAACAAGTGACATGAGACCTTGCAGCACCCTGAGGGCTTTAGGAATGCTCAAAAGCTGAGAAAACAGGAGGGAATATGAATTATTAGTGCCTGTCGTTGGTTATCCTGATTCACATCAAGCTTCCAGAATTATCCCAACTCCAGAGCCATCAGCACCAACAGAATGTAATGATTTCAATCCCTATCTCAGTCTGAGATTCATGAAAATATGTGTGATTTTTAAAATTTTATTTTTATATTAAAGTGCTTTATTATGCAGTAAAACAACCATAGATTTTGACATATGGGTTTTTCTTCTGTGGTTTTGGAGGATTGTTCCGTTGTGTTTGCTTTTTCTTTTGTATTTGTTTTGCTTATTTGTTTTTCATGGCTTGGTTTTGGGGTTTTTTTGTGTGTAGGGGGGGGGGGTTTGTTGCTTTCCTTTGGTTTTGTTTATTTGTTTGTTTTTCCTGGGAAACGCTAATGAGATATTCTAAAGCATTTTTTTTTCAGGGATCTCAGACTCTGCCTCTTGTTCTGGATATATTCTGCTCCCAGCAGCTGAAGAGTTGTGCCATTAGGCCATAAATATGTATAGGTTGTTAGTATAATCACATTAGTGGCTCAAGTTCTGCCCGTGGAGCTGCAAACACAAAAAAACCTTGTAATTTAAACACATTTTTATAGTGATAACGTTATCGTGGGTACCAAAGCAGCACCGTGTTCAAATCTCTCTGTGTGCCATTATCACAGCCACAGGTCTGTGCAAATATGGGCCTTGAAATACCTTTTAATAACTCCTTTAAAATACTTCCACTTACAGATGATGATTATGCACGTAAAATAAATAATTGGCCGTGCACGCATGGGGAGATGGAAATAATTGGGATAAATAAAATAACTTACACAACAAGGGTAGACATAAGATTATGGCTGGTCCATTAAAGCCTGTGAATATCTGCCCATTGACTTCAATTAGCTCTGAATTAGGCACTTAAACAGCAGGAAGCAAATGGAATATTCTATTTGATTATCCTGGTCAATGAGCAATGAATGCATAAAAATAACTGGCCGCGGATCCCGGCGGAATCGGCCTCTCCAAACTAAGCCAAAGAGCTGCAACTTTTCACAATGTTATTCTTACTTATTTTTTTCCTGCCCAAAGCATTGTGGGTGTTTCAGAGGCAAAAAAGAGCTAACTTCTATGTTTGTGATGAATTTAGTGCAGTTTGGAGGTTGCAGAAGAACAGGGGGCCACAAGAGCACGATATTACAGAAAATTCATTTTGAGGAGATATTTTTTGATGGTTTCGAGTAATTTTTCCCCACAAGGGCCAGAAGATGTGCTGAATGCTCAGGAACACAGCCAGCTCCTGGTTCAGATGGAAGGAGAAATGAGGGGGCTGAAGGCCAACCCTGCAGGGAGTCACCAGCAGCTCGTGGGGGTGGCAGCTGAGTGACCCCAGTGCTGCCTGTGAGGGGAAACCCAACAGAACCCAGCACAAACAATGTGTGATGGGCATTGTTCTGGGGTAATAAATGCATCAATTCCCCAAATTTCCTAAAACTGGGGCCGTGGTTAATGGAGGGTTCCCAAAATCTTCCAAGCTGGGTCATGGATCCCCTCCAGTGGCAGCCATGGACGAGGTGGTGATGCCGTTTGGTTTCTGCCTTTTTTCTTTTCTGTGTTCTCTGTACTCTCTGCACATATATTTGTAGCTCTGGAGCCTACTGTATTAATAGCTAGCTTTTCCAGTACCTTTCCATAGCCTTTCCCTAAGCAGAAAGACAAAACAAATCCCAGAGCTCCAAGCCCCAGGGGGGTGCCAGGCCCTGTCCTATCTTGGTTCTTGCTGGGAACCAAGGCCCAGAACAACTCTGAGGTGCATTTTCATAAACAAAGCAGAGTCAGTGCTGAGAGGGCGGCTCTAGAGAAGGGGCTGGACCAGGGGGGGAATTGAATCACCACTTGTTCTCCTTATTGGTGCTTTTAATCAATTCTGCTAATTTCCTAAAAGCTATAAATATGTCCTCACCCCTGGAGGGGCTGGGCTTTTATGGACACCTTTCCATAACTGCTCCTGAAGACCTTCCAAATAAAGATCCCCTTTTATATTACCTCCTTGCTAAAATGGTCTCAAGTTTCTTTTCCAGGCTGGGGGAAAAGGCAACAGTGGCCTCCTGTGCCCATCCCTGAGTGGCCTCGTGGCTGTGCCCAGGGCCAGAGGTGGGTACCAAGGCATTCCTTAACCCAGATTTCTCGCTGCTGCTGCCCCAGGACAGCCCCCACAATAAAACAGGAACCTCCAGGCTGATGGACAGGCTCTTCCTCTGTCCTTTGGGCTTCTTGCTCTGCATTTCTTCTCAGACTAACTCTTTGCTCATTTCTCTGCCTTTCACCCTCTTCTGAAGTGGTTTTGGTATTTATCCCTTACTTTACCAAGCAGTTTGGGCACCTCTGGGGCTGGAAAATATGACCAATTTCTTTGCGCCAGTTGCTGCAGACCTCTAGCAGGAGGGAAAATATTAATTGCTGCAAGCAAACTGTATTTTTTTGGCCTTTCTTAATCCAGAGTTGATCCAGACTATAAATATTTAGTCATAGTTTAGAGAAATATGTTTTTGAGGCCAGCTGGAAGGAGCAATGTTGGAGAACTTCTCTGTTTTCCACTTCTGAATGTATCAGAGGGTATCAGAAAGGGCTCCCAAGGAAGGTTTACAACTAAATAAAAAAGAAAAGAATCTCAGTTATCATTCATTCACCAAATCAGTGTTAAATCTAATTTCACCAGAGGAACATGTACAACATGGTAATTAAATTGCAAGAGAAACGTGCTCACGAAAATTGAAGATACTGCACAGCTTTTTGACAGAATTGCAAGAACAAATGAGCCATCATTTGCTGCATCTCAAATATTAAGTACAAAACACTGAGAAGTGGACAGTTTTAACTTAGGTTATGCCTTAAAGACTGCAGTATGGGAAATTACAAGAGAATAAGTTTGGGGGGGTTATTAATTTTTGTTATTATTGCTAAGGTAACGAGTAAATTGAAAGTTAGAGGTCAATGCAAGGTGAGGTGGCTGCTGGGAGGGATGAGATGGAAGACTTTGCAAAAGCTCTGAGGCGGAACTGCCTCTGGGTGACAAAAAGGAAATAAATGTGATTGGACACTTTTGACCATCAAAACCCCTCCTCAAACCCACGACCAAGGAGGGCTGAGCCTGGGGAGGGGTTTTGCCTCTTTCAGCTGTGTTGGCCTGGGCAAGTACGTTAAGAGATTCTCAGAGTGCAGAATGAGTAGATAAAGAGCTGTCAGCTCCAAAACCTGGGGTGAGGAGCAGCAACCACAGCCCGACCTGAGGCAGCAGCTGCCGGCTCTGAGGAGTGGTGGGGCAGCTGCAGCAAACTATCATGGATGGCTTCTACAATAACAATTTACATGTTGATTAAAACCCATAATTTAAATTGCCTCAGGTTCTCTCGGAGCTGTTAGACTGATACCTGGCAGCCTCTTAACTGGAGATGGGGGAAAATTACTTGTACTGTCAATAGCTGTTTACCTATATTAAAATAATTAGCAATCAGAGTGTACTCCACTGCCTTGCACACAGGGAGTCTAATTAACTTTCTCCTTCGGATTTATACATCCACTAACAAATAAATGGAAAGCCATCCCATGTCCTCCGTCATGGGAATGTGTCTGCCTTTATTTTGGAAAGGCAAATGCTGGTTCAAACAAGGACAGGCTTTGTGTCAGGGATTTGTCATTGTGTCTGCTCAGAGCTTCGCCTCCTTCCCCAGCACAGAGCGTTTCTCCCCACGTTGCTCTGAGTGATGCTCTGCAGTGACAAAGTGTTAATCTCCATTAAAAATTTAAAAGACACACAGCTATTTTCACCTGGGGAAGCTGGTGCTGCTGCTGCTGCTGCTGATTCATCTGCAGCCCTGCCCAGCTTAGGCAGCCCTGTCTCCCAAGCCATTACAAATTACCAGGGAGCCATCCTTCAGCCCAAATCCCAGCAGCAGGAGCTGCAGGTTGCTTCACAAAAGGATGAAGCCCAGTGCTCGTCTTTTGCTACTTAATAAATCTCCAAAATGAAATAGTACAACTCTGCTGTTCTGATTGTCAGAGGTTCAAGTGCTCTGGCCACTGTAAAATCTCAGACATTATTTTGTTCTGAAAATGCATCAGTGAGGTTGTGTCCTCCTGTGGTGGGAGGCTTCCAAGCAGTGCTGCAGCAGTTTGAAGGTTTGAGGGAATCAGTGTCCTCCTGCAGGGAGCAGAGCTGGGGTTACACGTGGGACAGGAATGAGAGCAAGAAAATGCCATCTGTGAAATGGTCACAGAATTGTCACAGAATGTTGGAATGGTTTGGGTTGGGAGGGACATTGAGGATCACCCAGTTCCATCCCTGCCATGGGCAGGGACACCTCCACTGGGCCAGGCTGCTCCACGCCCCATCCAACCTGGCCTGGACCATTATTGCAGAGCCATCTGCACTGGACATTCCTCTTTGCCGCATGAAGAGGTGCTCATAGTAAGATAATTTAAACCCAGCTTTATTTTGGATAGATCAGGCTTTATTTTGGAGATCAGGCTTTTCCTCTCAATGATGTCACACGGTGCTGTAAAGGCAACTAATCCCAAAGAAAACCTTGGTTTCCTCTGTCCCCCAACACGTGGATTACATTTCCTGGCACCTTTTCCCTCATGGAGATACCAAAATTTTTCTGATGGCAGTGAATTAATACTCAATAGATTAAATGATGGTTCTTTTCACTGAAAAATTTTGTATCTCTTTACATATTAATCTTAATAATGACCACAGGAACAGAGGGAAGGGAGGGAAGAGGATGTTGAGAGGAAGCTCAAGGTGGTGCAGGAGCTCCGGATTGGACTGATAGAGCAGCATTTACATCTTTTATTTCTTCTTTTTTGAGTAAATGCAAGTTAACTCTATAAATCTGGACTCTTCTCATGTCTTACCTTCTATTGGGTAAGGCAATAAAGGCAGCAGCTAAATTCCATGGAAACAGGTAGCCTGAAGGGACCTGGTCCATGAGGAATTTTGGATTCCCTGCCACAATAAAAAACCAAGATCATGAACAAATATGGAAAAAATGAAGGGTAAAAATCAAGTGTGGAAAGAAAGAAATCGATACAAAATAAAAATGGAAGAGCTTTTATTGTATTAATTGGAAAAACGTATGATAAATGGTGATAAATATAATACTCATCATGATTACCATGAGTAATGTCTGAAAACCATATAAATTACTAAAAACATCTGACAGGTGACATCAAATCCATTGAAGAGACACCATTCTCTTAATCAAAACCAGGAGAAACAAAGCAAAACAGTGAATTTATGCTGCAGGCCTGAGCCCTGAGACATTCTCATGCAGTTATAAATAGTCTGCTTAAATAGGGGGGTTTGTGGGACTGGGAATTCCAGCTGCCACGAGGGATTGGGGAAGAGCAGGAGAAGCTGTCTGTGTGCTCCTTGTTGGAGTAACAGCCTGTGACTGCTCTCAGGGAGAATCCTCCCAAAGACAGACCCCGTGTCTCTGAGTCACTGAGAACACTCAGTGGATTTTTGGCACTTTGGGCAGAGCCATCCCTGCTTCCCAAAAGTGGGGAGTGAATGTTAATCCTCTGCCACAACAAATTGCAGTGGAAAAGGCCCCAGAGTGAGGATGAAACAACACCTAATGCTGGCAAGGCGTGGTGATTTTTAAAAGTGTTCAAATATAAATAAAAACACCCTAAAAGATCATTCAAACTTGTTTTATAAAGCTTAAGAACAGTAGAACTCAGGTGTTATAACTTGCTCTTGAAGGAGGAGAAAGAATTTATTATGGGCTGTGCCAACTGAACTGAGCAAGCCCTCCACGACTCCATTAGCACAAGGACCCAAATGAATAATTAGCTTTGGGTAACAGCAGATGGTTACCCACCTTTGGGTTGTGTGGATGCACGGGCCAAGCCCTGTGGGAACACACCCTACACCCAAACACAGCAGAGAGACATTCCCAGAGACGTGGAGCACTTTGTGCCATTATTTAATGATCAGTGATGCTGTAACGTCCTTCAGCATCTGCAATTTATGTTTGTAGGTGGATGTGTTCCTTACACTGATTTATAGGAATAAAACACCTGTCACTGTGGATTTATAGACCTCTTTCCTGATTTTTGTCTGTGTTTACACGTTCCCCAGCCATGCAGCTCACAGGGGCTGCTGTAGCCCACAAATTGAATAAATAGGAGAATAATGGTATTAAGGATAATGGACTTTTACTTTTGATTCACTTCATATTTTAATTGCAGTTGTTTTCCTATGGAAATGCTGCTGCTGGGAAGAGAGTAATGGGAAAGGAAAAATCCATACTATTAATTTTAACTCTGTACACATTCTTAGCCATGAAAGTATTAAGCAAATATATCTTATTAATAAACTAACAATTGCACGTGTAGTTGTACATATTTTATTTTAAAAAACTTGCAGAAAAATGCAAAAATTACTATTATTTAAAAACATGGAAAGGAAAATGCAGGAGTTTTGCCTGAAGAGGCCAGGAAAGCTGAGGAATTGATGCCCTGGCACTTGGTATGTGCTTTCAGGGATCAGCTGTGGGATCAGCTGTGGGATCAGGCCCTGGGGAGGCTTTAAAAGTGGGAAGACAGATACTGGTTAGGAGATATTGTGGAGCTGATTGAGCAGAAGAAAAGCCAGAGGGAAAGAAAATGCTGCTGAGGAGAGGAGCTGGAGGAGCAGAGGATGGATGGATGGATGGATGGATGGATGGATGGATGGATGGATGGATGGATGATGGATGGATGGATGGATGGATGGATGGATGGATGGATGGATGGATGGAGCATCCTCTGCTCCGGGGGCTCTAACAGAGGGTTAATGGAAATAAAATTTACACTGAAATACAGAGCTGTGAGGGAAGGCATGGATTATCCTCATGGCTCTGAAAAGCCCCTGGAGAATGAAAACACAGCTCCACCTATTCCTTCAACATTTATGTTTTGTATCTTTTCATATTTCTTACAAACCCTCCTTCAAATCTCTGTTTTCTTTCTCTATCACTTGTAGACATGGCCAAGCTGCTCCTTCTGATTCACTTTCCACTCATTTTCAGGCAGTTGAGAACCAAAAAGTGATAAATAAGTTCTCCACAATGATCAGCTTGACCATCTGAGCAGTTTTTAAGATAAATTCAGTGGTGTTATTTGGCTGAGCTGTGAGTGGGCAGAGTTACAGGTGGGTGTAACTAATCAAAGTTTAACAAGCACTTGATGCATGCCATGGGAATTTGTTGGAACATCCAACCCAAATTAGCACAGGGCTAACCTGGCTCCTGAAAACAGCCTAAATTGGGCACTGGAGCCTGCTGTGCTGGGAGATGCCTCAGGAGATTGGAGTTAAACTTGGGAATTTCATGACTTGTCTAGGCTGTGGGAGTAAATGTCAGCTTGTTGAATTTCTGAGCTGATATTAAAATAGAGAACTCCTGCCCCTGAAACAGGGAATTAATGTGAGAGAGCCAGGGAGATCAGACCCAGGGGAAGAAAATAAAATGATCCTTTTCTGGTATAAACAATTCACAGCACACTCAAAAGGGGTGGTAGGAATCTGAGCAGTGCCATGAGTGGGGCTCAGAGAAACCAAATCCACTCTGCAAAGGGGTTTGGAGAAATAATTCCAATATTCCCCCAAAGTCCTTGTTTACCACGGACATGAGAGCAGTGGGAAAAACCTTTTCTCTCCAGAGCATCAGCCTCAGCTGCATCCTGGTGTGATGGTGATTTCCTAGTTATAACAAAATAAAGAATGAAAGGTTTTGGGGGTATCTGGAGAAGGCAGAGCTCAGGAAAAAGAGGATATGAAAAACCTGGAAAAACAAAAAGAGGAAAGTTTCTTCCTCTCCTTTTTGTATAAAAGCCCATGAATGAGGTTGAAATTTGGATTTCAGGTGCTGACCATGCACAGCCATTGCTCAGGTATGCACCACATCCCCTGGCCATTGAAGAGAAGAAATAACTCACATTTTTGCCTCCCTTCAACTACATTAATTGCCAAGAACTCTTGGTCATGTATAGAAATCATTAGAGGGAGTAGAGAAACAGATTATGCAGGTCTTTCTCAACCAGACACTTTTTCAACTGCTGAAATCAACTTTTATTTTCCTTATCAACAAAGATCCTCATGACTATAACGACAGCAAGAGAAATAGAAGAAATGGAAAAATATTAGAAATAGGGAAAGATTAGAAACGGGAAAATCTTATGAAAACACTTGGAGAGTTGGTCGCTGATTCATGTGCCAACAATTGGTGTCTGAAATGGAGCTAATTAACATTCTCATTATGATAATCACCTTCAACACTTCCCTTTTATTTTCCCAGGCTCTTCCCTTAACTGTCTGTCTGTGAGATAAGAAAATTATTATCAGTGTATCAGCCCAGATACATTTCAGGGGATGAATGGCAAGAATTAATTCGGGTCTATCTGAGAGGAGTACAATTAGGAAGCCTTCATGATGAGACTAAATCTCCAGATTATTGGATCAGATATCCTCATTTCAGACTGCTCTGAAAGCCTCATTCACTTTCCAAAATGCACTTAGAAATAATCACTGTGAGGGAGGAAGGGGAGGAAATCCACCTGTAAATGGTCTGAGACAGAGCAGTCACTTTGTAATCATGTTTTTTGCGAAGTTAAAATACGTTTTTTACCCTTTGGTAATTGTTTCTTTTATTGGTTCCGTGCAGTAATTTTTATATTTTATTTTAATATTGGTATCTCTTGGCAGTTCTTTTTCACCCCTCATTTTTTACCCTTATTTCCTCTTCTGTTTGGGCACATCGATCAACACCCTGATAGCTCAGAAAAAATGATTGGAATGGATGGCACTGCCTGATTTTGTTGTACTGGAAACCCATTTGGGTAACATTATTGAAGATTTGACATGGTGATGGCAAAAAGTTCAGGGGGGGATGAAAAAAAGGCAATTTCAGATTTGATGAATGTTTCCAGAAATAGGAAAATTGTCTTTAGTCTCCAGACTGGGGTGAGTTGTGCTCTCTGAGCTCTGGGGTCAGGGGCTGTAACTGGGAATGTTGGATATTGAAATATTTCACTATCTAAAAACTGAGGAGAGGAGGGAAAACAAACAAAACTGTCCCAGAGAGACTTTTCACCAATGTCAAAGAAAGGGAGTGCAACTGAAAAGGAGACACTCAGTGTCATTTCCTTTCCTAATCAATTCTTCCCTTACCTTCGGAAAAACGATCTCCAAGCAATTCCATCCCTGGTTCTTGAAGTGTTCTCCAGGATCTCTCATGCACAAAGTGACAAATTTGCTGGAGATTTCTCTGTGCAGTCAAGTCACAGCCTTCAACTGTGAACATGACTTTCCTTCTTTGTGTTTACTGAGAATGCATCCTGGTCTGAGTTATTTATATCCTTAACAAAAGGAATTCTTTTCCTCTCTTTTCATTCTATGGATTATTTACTGCTGTCTAATAATTCATCAAAGCTGAAAACTACCAAGGCTGATGGGAAGTAGTCTGGCTTTTAAGACTTCTTGTTGTGATGTCTATTTTATTTAAACGTTCTCAAAGAAATTTTAAATCCAATTCTGGGGTTATATCAGGGAAAACACCCTGTTTGTCTTCATCCTCTCTGTCACACCCTCTACGCTTCCCTTTTCCTTCCTTCCATGTACAGATCTTAACTTTGAGGGAAACCTGAGTGTGGTTTTATCTGTTTTTATCAGACTGAGCCATAGCTGAACACAACGACTAAAATATTTAGTTCTTGATAAAATTGTCTTTGAGTTCTTGGAGCAGCAATTTTTCTGGTATTACTGACAGTAATTGGTAATAGTCTTGAGCAGTAACTGGTGAATATTCCAAGAGATGTGGTGACTATTAGGAAAAATTTAGATTTATTCCTTAAATAATTTTTAATGTCATAGGAACTGAAAAAAATATGTGTTAATACTCTCTGCATAATTCACCCCAGCAAAGGAGCAGATCCTGAGATCCCTGGCCATGGAATGAGCACAAATGGAAAATATCTGCTCACTTCTTCATATCTCAGCCCATGCACACGTATGACCAAGGGAAAAAGAAAATGAAATTCAAATTCTCTGAGCAGCCAATAAATTTTACATCAGCCTGGTGGGAGCTGTGGCTTGGAGGCCTCAGTGAGCCAGGAATAAAAAGCTTCAGTGTTTTCTATCATTTCCCAACCCACTTATCCTCCAACCCTCCCTGAGTGTTCCAAAGCCCTGGAGACAACACCGAGAACTTCTGGTTTGGAGAATCAGAATTAATCAGGTCCAGGAGAGAATTAATCTGATCAAACGATAGGAGTGAAATGGGATTATCCACAGCTGGAGGATTCCAGGCACATCCACCGAGGTGATCCATAATCAAAATACTTTGGAAAGAGCAAATATTGCACCAGTCCAAAGAACAGATTTAAAGGACTTGAGATCTGCCCATGAATATTTAATGAACTGAAGATGAAACTAACTTTGACAAATGATTATTTTTCCATTTCTGATAATTGTCATTTTCATTTTAAGTTTCATGAGGTTTTTAATCCCTGTACTCTAATAAAATATTTCTCCATTAAGAATTTCTGGGGGAATTAATTAATTAATTTATAAAACTTACTTGCCTTAGAGTTTGAAAAATAATTTCTGATTTATATTTTTGTAGATAATTCCCTACAATCACCTCTCCATATCACTGTATCCCTGTGTGATAAATTTGATTATAAATAAAATGTAATAATTACATTGCTGTTAATACACAATTATGGTGTTAGTGAAAAGGAACGCCCTAGACTTGAGCTTTTAAAAATTCCTTTAAACTGGATCTGATTTCAGTGTTGTTTTCTTGGAGTTCATAGAACAGGGATAAGATCTCTCTCAATTCCTACTCGACTTGATAAATTAAACTGTCCTTTCTGGCCTGCAAAATTTACCAATATTTGAATTTTGGTAGAATTAATCTCTGCTGAAAATGTTTCCTTAGGAATTGGTGGCATGGTAATGATGCAACAATTCTTCTAAACACAAGAAATGTTTGATTTTTTAATGTTATATGAACTGAAAATCATTACAATTTCTGAGATAAGGCAGCAGACAATTTCCAGTCTTCTGAAATTGCTGTTTCCTGAGGTTAATGGGAGCCAGAACATTCCAGAACTGGCAAACCAGGGGTGGTGGTGCTCTGTAAACAAGGCTGCACCATCATTGTTCTATTTTCCATAATTTTCTTTTAATGCCCTAAACCCTGAGCGGGGGAAAACCTTTCCATGTGTCCTTTTTCCTTGGTGTTCTCCCCAAGTCAAGGCTCTCCTGGTGCTGTCCATGGTAACAAACATTTCTCTTGAGTTTTGATCAATTCCTGCCCCTCTTTTCTGGTGCAAACTCTACAGGATTCATATTTTGATTTTCAAACCCCCAGATGTATTTTTTCAACTGTTTTTATTGGGGTTCAATCTGCTTTTTTGCTCTCCCTTCCCCAAAAAATTAAAAATAAATGCAAAAGGGAATGATAGCTCCACCTGGCTGCCTGGAAATTGAGAGGAAATCAGATAAAGCTGCTCTGAGAGGTGTTTGCTCCACCAGAGGAGCTGCTCCTGCTGTCCCAGGGAAGATTCCAGAGCAGTGATTTGTGCAGAGGAAGAAATCCCTTCCACAGTGCTGCTTGGGAGTGTCTTAAAACAAAAGCCACCCACTCGAGGGCAATGAACGGTTGTTTTCATCTCAATTTTGTTTTATGCTCTCCTTTGATCCAACATGAAAATCATTACAATTTATGAGATAAGGCAGCAGACAAGACCCCGAGGAGTTCTCTGTTATGCAACGCTCCATCCAATTCATTATTTGGTGCCTCTCTCCCTCAAACAGCTTTCGGAAAGATCAAGTTAGTCAAAGCTGCCGTGGGTTTTGAGCTTTGCTAAAATCCACCGTATTACACGCTCAGTGAATTTCCACAGCTTTTGTTCGAGTCACTGACAGCACCTGTCATTTGCCTTTTTATGTCTTAAAAGCTGCTGGTGGCAGCATAATCAAAGATGTTGAGTAAAAAATATATATCCTGGAGCAGTGGCCTGAAAAAAGGAGGCTGCTTGTGTTTTAGCAGAACTCTGTGTGTCCTAACCTGGAGTTTTAAGTTCGGTTCTTTTGGGGTTTCATTTTTTTTCTTGTGTGTGTCAATACTTTATGGCACAATCTGGTATCTGGGTGAGTTAGTAAGAGGAGTGCTGTTAAGGTAGAAAATGGAAATATAAGTTTATCATTTGGGTTTTTATTTCAATAGAAATGAGGGGAAATAATTGCTTTACCAATTGAGTATTATAGGCAGAACAAGAGGCAGCCATCTCTTTCAAGTCTTTGGCAAAATTCTGGTGTACAAGGGCTTTTCACTTGGATCTAAATTCACAATGAAAGTTATAAAAGTGCCATGGTTAAACTCTCAATGCTTCCTGTAAAGCAGGAAATCACAGCTCCCGTGTCCTTGCATTTTAATCTGGGAAAACAACTTTTTCACCTCTTTGAGCTTCTATCCTGTGAAGAAAAATAAGGAATTATTTTTGATTTTTTGTGAAGGAAAAAGCTTGACATTTCATTCCTAAATTTTTTACTTTATTCCTAAACTAAACTTTATGTCTCTCTTTGTATAAATAGGGACACCTTGAATTTCTGGGGGAAGACTGGCAAACTTTAGCCTGGAGTTTGGCCCTTACTGAAAGGGAAAGCTTGTCTTTGGAGGGGGAATATCCAGTGCAGGAACAGAGGCTGGAGTTAATGACTTGTCACATTCTGAGTGCTCCCGAGCAGGAAACGCTGGATTTGTTAGAGCCCAAAAAACCCTGTTCTTTTCTGTAGTAACACCATTAAGTCACCTGTCAGACACGGATTGTACCACAGGCAACTTTAGGCTTCTTTTAGCTGGAATTGATGCACTTTTAAGAAATAAATCTTGGATAATATAATAGTTTCATGTACTGCAGCCAAGGCCGTGCAGTTTGCTGTACATCTTCCGTGAGCAGCAGCCTCTGGTAATTAAATGTCAGCTACTCTGAAGCTAAAAATGCTTTTCCCCCCTCATTTGTCACTGGATCTTTGGACAGGAACGGTCTTTGTGTTTTTATAGGCAAAGTAGATTTTATGATGGGATTTTGCTGGGAGATTTATTGCTTTCATTCAAAGGATTGCTTTTATTCTTCTGAGTGGCCAGGTGCAATTACAAGATGCCAAAATTAAAGCTCTGCAGGATTCAGAGCTCTGGTTTCCTCTTCTGGGGCTTTCTTATCTGCCCACATCAAATTCTGTAATAGGGATAGAATTTTGTCATGTTCTTCTTCAAGAGTTCAAAGGCAATAATGGGTATTTTTCAATCCATGGAATCATGGAATGGTTTGGGTTGGAAGGGACCTTAAAGCTCATCTCATTCCACCCCTGCCATGGGTAGGGACACCTTCCACTGTCCCAGCCTGGCCTTGGACACTTCCAGGGATGGGGCAGCCACAATTTCTCTTCTGTTTTACAAGCTTTTTTTTTTAAATTCAGCTGTGTAGGGAGGTGTGAATGGAGCAGAACTTTGGTTCTCAGCACATCAGAAGCAGCTGCCCCCTCCCAGGGCAGTCAATAAACTCTGGGTGTTCCAAAACCAGTCTGGATCTCCACCCACTGAATGTTTTATTTATGGCCTTATTTACTTGGCTGGAGACAGGAGAAATCTAAAAACCCAAACCCCAGCATTATCCAAGGAATTCCTCCACTCAGCCATTTGGGAAACACAGAACTTCAGGGATGCAGAGCACAGTAAACTTAATGGGGAATAAAACAGGGTTTTTCAGTCTATCCCAACGTGTTTTGATCCACAGGAGAACAGGTAACTTTGCAGCAAATTCATCACTGGTATTATGTTTTTTTCCTGCAGGTTTGGAGAGGTTTAAAAATTCCTTTTTAAGCCAGTCTCATCAAAGCTGAGCCTACTGGGGCCGGGGGGAGACGTCTGCCCATCTCAATGACATTCTTGGAGATGTTAATTTTTGCCACTTTATGCAGCACTCAGAATTTGCAAATCCTTTGCAACATTCATAAGGGACTATAGAACATTTCTAGGAAAAAAAAAAATATATAAGAAGGAAAAGTAGGTTAGACTTGAAAGTTGTACAATATTCACAAAGGCTGGGAAAGATGCAAGCACCTGCACATTTCTAAACTGGCAGGAGATATGAGGGTTTTGTCCTGTTTAACAGAGTTAGTTTGAAAATAACTTGGGTTCCATTAAATGTGAGTAAAAAATACGGGCAGGAATAAAAATGCTTTCGGTATCTCATTAAAAACAAAGCCAGCAATGGCTTTTATTCATCATCTCCTTAGACCTTTATTTTTTTTGTAGCTGGTGTTGGTTTTTAATGATTTTCTGTAAAAGACGCATGTAGAAATCTCAGTAGGATAAGTTGTGCTTGTAAGGACCATTTCCAGGAGTTTGCTGTTTCCAGGTTTGTTTTCCTTAGGATGGAGAGAGAAGCAGAGAAATAGCAAAAAAATTCAAAATTTATTTTAAACTAAGAAGCATAGTTTTACTCTTCTGAGCCTTATTCTTCTTATTAATGGTGAATATTTTCAAAGATAAACATTATTCAGGACTATGAGAACAGCTTAAATTTAACCTAATTCCTTTGACACAGTGAAAGGTTTATCAGTGATGATATTACGATAAAATTTTGTAGGAGAGTTGAGAAATTTTGGAAAATCTTACTCATAGCATGTTGAAAAATGTATTATTTCCTATGCCAAATTTATATAATCCAATTTCATTCCATAAAGGAATATTTAATTTAAAAGCAACACCATATGAAAACCTTTTAAATGTCTTTCTTTGAGCAACTGCGACCAAGCTGATATTGGGAGTGAAAACCAAAGAGATGGAAATGGAAAGTGTTCATTAAAAAAAAATCATTTCTAGACCTGCATTTCTTCTCCTTAATTTCGAAGGTAGGAACCCTCTGAGGAGATCGATTAAATATGAATAAGAATAAAGAAAGGTAAAGTTAATACGAAATAATTCTGAGGGTTCTACTTGAAAAATGTCAGTGTCTTTGCACATCCCTATTCATGAGCCTGGGATGCTGCTGGACTGGAGATCCTCGTTCCCATGTGCCAGGAGGGTTTGCTGCAGGTGGATTTTCCCTTCCCTTGGAAGTGAGGAGCTCCCACCTGCTCCTGGCTGAGGGTTCACAAGTTTCCCGACTCCTGCTTCTGAGGAGTGAGGAGAAACACCAATTTGCCCTTGGATAAGTTCTCACATCTTCTGAGCAGTGAATAATTGATGAAAGCCTCACTCTCAACTCGCAGCGGGAGCGCAGTTGTGGGAAGGCAAGGGAAGGAACTCCTGGGTTTAACGCTCCGGTCACAGAATGCAGAAAGAGAAATAACTTAATGTAGATTGTGGGAGTCCCCCTGTGCAGGCTGGGGTGTCCCTCAGGGAAAGGAGCTCCAGGCCAGGCTGAAGGACACCAGCCAGAGGTGAAGATCCAGCTGAAGGATGATGAAGTGCTGCAGAGGTGTCTTTGGCACAAGGGAGAATTCTCCAGTCATCCTTCGCAACTCAGCTGTGAGCAGTCCTTTGAATGTCTGAGCTCTCCCTATATCACAGATTCCTCATGAAAACAGGGAATATTCAACTCAGAAAAAACCCTAGGATACACCTTGGGACCCTCTCATTGTCCTCTTGCTGCTGTTTGACTCAGAAATATCAACACTCCATTCCAGATTCATCTTACTCCTTTATTCACTGGAGATAACTCAGTCCCACTCAAGCACATGTGGTTTAGCTACAAAAAGTTGTAAACCCAGCCTGAGAGTGGGAAAATAAAATTTCATCCCTCCAAGTGCCAGCACGAGGACCGTGGCTCAAGGGAATGCAACTTTGGCAATGAGACTCTGCAGGTATTTCCAATGTTTAGTGGAAGTTTCTCCCTGGTGACCAATAATTCCAAGCAGGGAAATTCTCCCGTTAACAGAGTGATCCTTCCCTGGCATCAGCCAGACCATTTGAAATGTGTTGCCTTCCACCATATGCTCCCTCAGCAGAAAAATAAAGGGAAATATTTGAAGCACAATGCTTAAAACCCGAGATCTTGCCTCGTTAATTTGGCAGTTTGCAAAACACGGCATGTGGGAGAATCTTTGTGGGAGCATCTCCATCAACACAAGAGTGGCAAACAAACTCCCCAGCAGCAGCAGGCACAGCTGTGGGTACCCACTCCCTCCCTCTCCTTCCTACCAGGGAGTGCTTTTTTTAGCCTGTTGGTGTGATTAGAGGGGGGGAAATGTGAGATCAGACACGTATTATAAAAAAAGAAAAGACCTTTAAACGCGGTTCACGCTTCGTGCAAAATAATTCTTCACAAACTTGGCAGTTGCTCTTAAAAAAAAAAAAAAGAAGTTAAGAATCAGCCATCTGGAAATAACTTACAATAATGGGGGGTGTGAGTGACAAAGGAATGGAATGTATTAAAAACAAGAATTGTTTCTGCATGAGAAATTATTCTTTGGCCACTTCCACCTCCCCAGGGGGACTGCTCAGAGCCTGGACCCTGCAGAGGGAGTTTAGTGCCACTTAATTCTGATTTTGGGTGTTCACCTGAGCTTCCCAGCCCATCTCTCCAGTGCTGCAGCTCTTCAAGGGAATCTAAATTAAAAGCAGCACAACTGAAACAAGCTTAGGTTGCTTCTGGCTGCACAAGCACTTCCTGTGCATCGGGCTGCTAATTATGAGGTTTCTTTTAAGGCTGTTTATTTGCATATCTTTGGGTGTATTAGACGGCTTTGCAAATCCTTAGCAGGCATTTGGAAACTATTACCCATTATTACTTCCTTAAAATCACAGCGCTCCAATCAGGTCACCCAGCTGTTCAGCATCTGATAACAAGATTAGAGCGATTGATTGTGCTCTCCGTGAAACTGCAAATACCCATTAATCTCAGAGCCTCTGGAAGTTCATCAAAATGATATTTTTCTTCTGAGAACGTTATAAACAGTTGAAAATACATTCATGATTTGCAATGGGTATTTCAGGCTCGAAGGTGCATTATTCTTTTTGAATACTAATCTTTTTAGCCCTCGCTGTAATTATTAGAACTTCACACAGCAGACAGTTCACACTCCAAGTTTCTGCTGTTTAGTATGGTGGAGCTGTCCTCGTTTTCATTAATTCCATCAATCAAACTTAACTCTCCTCCACCTCTAAGAAGTAATTATAATTATTTTTATGACCATATATATGCTAATGAAAGAACTATTTCATGACATTTTAATTAATTCTCAAAATGCTCGTGGACTCCACGCTGGCATTGTCTTGGAATGAGTGGTGCAGAGAAAAAACTCAAATTACGAAGTTATGGCTAATCAGAATAAAGCAGGAATTACTGGCAAACACAATCAAATTGCCATCTTGGTAATTAATTTACTTTCTATTTCCATTTTGTGTAATTATAATTTTAAATGTTTTGCTTTCAAGGTGGTGTAAATCTACATTTTTGAAAACTTTGACAAGTGGATTTTAAAATTTTTTTTTGCTTTTTCACATCTTTCCTCTCCTTGATCTTTTTTCTTTGTTTGTTTTTTAAACTTGTTGTTACAATCTGGCTCCCAGCCCCTGACTTTGCTGTAAGCAAAAAAGTGAGGAAACTCTAAAAATGACAAAATCCTTTCATATAAATGGAAACTAAAATAGTAAATATACAGTAAATAGAAACAACTGTGACTTTCAAAGGTGTTTTAAGCCACATCAATGCTCAGAGCAGAATTGCTGAAGTCAATAAAATGTGTTTGGAAATCAATAATCAATATCTTGTTTAGATAACAAAAGGAGTGGGAGGAAAGTTCCCAAATTTTTGATTTGGCTTTGAATTTCTTTGCTCCACCTCTGAATCTCAGCTGTAAAGCAAACAAAAAAATAAATGTAGTTTGATATTTTAGGATCATAAGTGGCCCTCTGGTGACACAGCAGTCATTTGTGATGGTGTTGCACAGGTGGTCTATTGGGAAACTGGGATTTTGGGGAGCTGCAGAGAGGTGGGAGGGGAAGGCACAAGGTGATGGTTGATGATCAGCCAGATTGAAATGCCCAAACAGAAACAGAATTATCCCTGCCTGTGGAGGGGATGCTGGAATTGGTGATCTCTGAGTCCATTCAACCCAAACCAGTCTGAGATTTATAAAATTAAACAAAAATCTGCACTTTCAAACCCTTTCTGACTGACCTCCCAAGGGAACTGAGCCTGTCCCAGCCTGGCAAGTGCCTCCAAACCTCCCTGTCCCCCTTCAGTCCCCCCAGGTGATGCCCAAGGTCCTGCTGATTGAGCCAGTCCTTGCCTCAGGTTGGATTTAAACCCTTCAGATCCTTCTCTTTTTCCTTCTGGGCCTGACCTCCCATTTTCTGCTCTGAACTCCTGCAGCCTCCTCTGACACATCGGAGAAATCTCTGCCCTGAGCCCTGGGAAACTTCAGAGTGGGGGATTTGACAAATATTTGCTTTATAACAGCAAACAAGGGTGAACATGAAAGCCGTGAAATGCGCGCCAGCATCAGCACGGGCGCCTTCCCGGCGAGGAATCCTGCAGAGCCAACAGTGTCATTTCTCCTTCCCCTCATCATTAGCAATCCCTTTGTCAGCACACGTTGTGTTCCTCAGCCCTTTGCTGTCACAATGTCGGCGTTGAGGGCAAATTCTCTGAGTTCAGCCATTTCTGGGGCACTGCACTTCTTGCTCTTACGCGTGAAAAACCTAAAAATAGCGTAAATTGTTGGAGTTTGGAAAAAGGCAAGGAAAATCCAGATGTTTATTCCTGCAGGGTGGCTAATAGGGGATGGATTGTGGCCTGGCAGTGGTGCCACATCTGGTGGAACCCAAATTTTGTGTCTGTGCTGGGGTTGGGTCTCAAATGTGTTAAATCTCCTCCCTCCCTGTGCAAGTCCAAGCAGCTTTTCCTCACCCACCCGCTCAGCACTGATGGCCCTTCCTGCAGAAATCAAATTTTACTGTTCCAGCCCCTCAGATCCTGCCAGGCCAAAGGAGATTCAGCAGCTGCTGCACAGATAAAACATCTTTATAACCTCCAGGAGGGCCAGATGGGATGGGCGGGTTTGCTTTGCTCAGCTGTGGGAAATGAGGTTTCCATGGGCTGATTTTGTTGTCCATGAACTGTTTTTGGTTTCCATCAGCTGATTTTGTTGTCCATGAGCTGTTTTTGGTTTCCATGAGCTGATTTTGGTTTCCATGAATTGTTTTTGGTGTCTATGAGCTGATTTTGGTTTCCATGAATTGTTTTTGGTTTCCATGAGTTGATTTTGCTTTCCATGAACTGTTTTTGGTTTCTATGAGCCGGTTTTGGTGTCCGTGAGTTGTTTTTGCTTTTCATGAGCTGATTTTGGTTTCCATAAACTGTTTTTGGTGTCCATGAGCTGTTTTTGCTTTCCATGAGCTGTTTTTGGTGCCCAAGTGGAAATGCTGCAGGTTGGAGCTCATCTTGGTTCTCTATTTCCCTTCTATTCTGCTTAAATTTGTTCCTAATTTCTCCTCCTTCACACAATTCTGATCTGAAAGCAGCCCTTGACCTTTTCCCATGGGTGATTTCCTGGGTCAGTGAAAGATGAGCAGCTCTTGGAAATTCTGCACTCTTGCCTGGAGATTGAAATGAGCTCCCCAGTTCTGGGTCTTGATCTTAAGGGTGTTTTTTTGTCAATAATTATTTCTAACTTAATGAAATTCCTGTAGTGAGAGTTAATTTAGAAAGTCTAAAGTGAGTGCCCAGAGACAGACTGTTATATCACATTCCAGATCTTTCTCTGAGGTATTCAGGAAATGTTGTTTCAGCCAAATTCTGGAAAAAAACAATAAAATAAAATGAATGAAAATGAATGGATGGAAGTTTATGGATTCCATAAAATGAATGAAAATGAATTGATGGAAGTTTATGGATTCCATGAACCAGAATTTACATTTTTGAGATTTTTTTATTTGCCTTTTTTATGAGTACGTGTGTGCTTTTTTTTGGTTGACTGTGTTGTGGTTTTTTGAAGGTTTTTGGTTTATTTGTTTTGGGTTATTCATGTTGGCTTGTTTGTTTTCTTTCAATTTGATTTCATTGAAGTATTGGGCCAACACTGAGTTATATTTCATTTCTGTGCTTTTCACATACATCCCCAATTTTCTCCAACTCTCTATAAAAGCAGTCGGGAAACTCAGTTGGGAATCCATGGGGTTTGAAGCAGATCTGTTAAAGCAATAGAAGAGATTATTTTATTTTTCTTTTCAAGTTTGGAGCTTTGGGAATAATTGGGAATTTTATGGAAGAGTCTCTGGTGGAGTTGGGTTTGAACTTCCCCAGGGGACCTGGATTAAAGAGCTCCAATGGCCCTGCAGAACAAATTTCCAGGAATCCTGGATCATCCAGGAATGGTGACATCAAAAAGAGGAGAAGTGTCAGCCATGCTGCCTCTAAAATCAAATTGCAATGTTGTAGTAATAATAATAATAATAATAATAATAATAATAACAATAATAATAATAATAATAATAATAATAACAATAATAACAATAAACTAATATAATGATAATAATTATTATTATTTCATCCTGGTTAGTACAGTGGGTGTTTTTCACTTTCTGTACTAAAACCTTTTCATTTCCTAAGGACAATTAATTCTGTGAAGTTGAATATTTTTCTTTTTGAATCACAGCAGGGATAAACACTTGTGTTCCTCTGGTTCTCAAGAGCTGCTGATTTTATTAAAAGAACCACAAAAAAATCTTTCTGCTTTTATTGACTGGTATTTGGTGGCTTTTTTTAGGAAGGCAGTAGAGAAAAAAATCAAGTGGAGTTTTTCAGGTGAACATTTTGTGTGGGGTTGCTTTTCATGGCATGGCTGGTGTTTGAGCAGAGGACAAATTTCCAGTGTTTGATCCAGAGTTGTGTCAAACCAAACCAGAGTCCTGTGTTTCTTGCAATGCAGACCCTGAAAAGTCACATTACAATATCTTTGTATAAAAAACCTCACCAAAAAACCCAAAAATACATGCTCCTTTTTAATCAACACTGATCTAAAACATGCTATATCTTAAATGCATTAATTTCTGCAAAATCTGTGGAATTAAAAATGTAAATGAAAGTTTTATGTCGAAGGAAATAAATTACAGGAGCTTGTGCTACCTGAAAGTCAAATTTCATATAGATGTGATGGAGACTTTGGAAAATAAGAATCATGAGCAGGTAGATGATATTTAATGGTTTGTGGAAATTCAGTTTACACCTTGGAGAATAATGTAAATGTCTGTCTGAATCTAAACACACAGCACACAAAGGACACCAAGCAGTGCCTGGGACACCACTCTAAAAACCTGGTAGGAAATACAAAGGTTAAACAGCTCCAATAAATAACATCAAAGTGATAGAGGAGGAATTGGTGCCAAAACTGCAGGGATGTGTGCATGGGATTATAATGAAATTCCTGAGAGCCTCAGTGCAGGTGGCAAAGGCTCAGACTCAGAAAACAATTAGAGAAACCTAAAATTGTGTGTTTGAATCAGTTCACATGTCGATAAATTGGTATTTTTCTGTCATATTTTGGTTCCTCAGGCTGTCAAACGTTGATACTTTTGCTCTAGAAGTGACTCAGAGCTTGATTTCTTTGATTTCACAGCCCTTGGACTGTGTTTTGTTGGAGTTGGGGTATTAAATTTGGGATCAGAGTTCTGGTGGAAGAACTTTTATGTGTCTGGATCTTTCCATCCCTTCCCCTTCTCCACCCACCCCATCCCAAGGCTTTACAACACCAATCCCACGCCAAGGGAGGTCAATTTTAGGAACAAATTTATCTTTAATTTCATCCCTGTGACCTGATCCTGCATTCCCAATGCATGAAGCAAATTTATGCTTGAATTCGTGCCAGACCTCATTGCTAAAATGTTTTTCTTTCTTTTTGCCTTCCCCAGTTCTCTGTAATATTGTGGGGGGGAAAAAACCCTTATTTTTCTTTGTGATATTTCCTAAATAATATTTCCTAGATTAATATTTTCTGTTTTCTCTTGTGTCGTTGCCTTCTTTTTAATAAAGCAGAAACTGTCACTGAAACTATTTCCAGAGGAAGGGAACTGTTGATATTCAGAAGAAAAGCTTTTTAAAAATAGCTTTTCTTGGCCGCTTATAAATCTTTATCATCACTAAACTCCAGTAATCAAATAAGAACTGTTAAAACAGTTCAAGAAAAAAATAAAAAATTGGCTCTCCAGCAACCTCAGCAGCTTTAATGATCTGGTAAAAGACCAAACAAACAGACATAATTATCATAAAAAAGCTATTACATAGCTCGTCTCATTGGAATTGTTTATGGGGTAAAAATTGAATTATTAAAGGCAGCAGAGGTTTCCTTTGCTCTCAGACTCTGCCCCTTCCCACTGAGCTCAGGGAAGGCATTGAGGCTTTTTCTCTGAGACGGCCTTGGATAATGAAATCTATCCTGTTCTCCAAAAAAAAATCTCAATTTAGTGATTTCTTGTCTCTGTTTCTTGTGCCACTGACAACACCCGAGTGCTCGTGGCCATTTGCATCCCCGGATATTCCTCACTGGCACCCAAATCTCCTAAAGCCTCGATAGCAACGTAGCTTAAAATTTATATGGGATAATATAATCTCAATTCCCTGTTTACAATGAAATAAAATAATCCTGGGTGAAAAATTATGAATTAATATAAATTATATAATATAATAATTATAATATAATTAATATAAATTATGAATTAATTTTATTTGATTTAGGACTCTCTGTCTTGGGGAAGGCTTTGCTGTTGGAGCCTGTGCTGCCTCTTGAAGAGTAGTTAAATTTTTTTCCCCTAAATTTGCCCTCTAAATATCTCTGTTCTACCCATAAGGAGCAAAATACCTCTTAAAATATCTATTTTTACTTAATACATACAAAGATAAACTAATTTCTCTTTTTCCAATACTTACATGCAACAATCTGTGTTCACAGGGCAGAGAGAACTTTTAATGGGCAGATATTTAGGGGGATTTTAATGATTTTGCCAAACGTTTCAAGGTTTGCTCCTCTTGTTTGTGTTTTGAGTGGGTTTTGATTTTTTTGGTTTTGATTTTTTTGGGGGGTGGGGTTGTTTTTGGGTTTTTTTTTTGGTTTTGTTTTGGGTTTTTTTTGTTTGGTTTGGGTTTTTTGGGGTTTTTTTGTTGTTGTTGTTTTTTGGTTTTTTGTTTGTTTTTGTTTTTTTAATTTAAACCTTTAAAGCCAAGAACTCTGTGCTCAATCTTTATTCCTGCTGCACTTTGCTGCCCCAGACAAACACTTTAAGGACAGGTTTCTTTCTGCCCACGATGGATTTGCCCCCAAAATCACCTAAAACTCACAAGGAACAAGTGATAGGTCAGGAAGAAACGAACTGATGGAGAGAATTTGTTTTCTTGCTTGGATTTCTCCCTCTCTAATTCCCCTTTTAACCATTTTTATTCCTCCCTCTAAAGGCTGAGCTTCATTTTAACCTCTAAATGAGCTTGGATTGGGGATGAACAAACCTAAAGAATAAATGTGGAACAAAATCCAGGTAATCCTGGTGCTTTTATTGCCTCTGGGTGGAACCCTGGGATAAATAAAAATATCCTGGTTGCAGCTTTTAATGCAGAATTTATTGTGAAGAAAACCCCAGGTGGATGCACTAATGAAGTAACATTTGCTGCTACTAAATTTGGGGGGGGAGGAAAAAAAATCAATAATTACTGCATTGCATCAGTGAATTAAAGGGTATTCAAGGAAAAATATGAAGTGTTTCTGGAAGTGTCAATATATGGCATTATATTGGCTTAATACATAGAGATAAGATATAATAAATATAATAATAAATATGTAATAATATAAGATAATAAATATAATAAAATATGTAATAATATAAGATATAATAAATATAATACAAAATTTTTTAACACAAGTAGGTGGGGCTCAGTAAAAGAAAAAAACTGCCAAAGGATGTTGACATCTGCCTGTTCAATGATTTTGTAGATACAAATATTTAAACTACAATTGTGAGGAACCTGTAAATTCCTTCCCAATTTTGTAGGAAACACAGATTTTTGGAGAGTTGATAGATATAAATATTAATTTAGAAGGTGGTATCAACCAATGGTTATAAAACACGGGGGAAATTGTTGTCCCCCAGAAGAAAATGGAAATAGGTTTTGATATTCTGGTGAGAAGCCACATTTTCACCTTGGTGGGGTTAAATATTCCTGTTTCTTAACGAAGTATTTGTTTTAAATGGCTTTGAAATTCGCTGTATTTTGGTAGGCTGAAGCTGGGTATCTAAAATGCTGTAAAACCAAGGGTTGGGCTGGAGAGATGCATTTCCAGATTGCCATTTCCACACCCAGATTTCTGCTGCTGCTGCTGCTGGCTCAGGGTTGGTGGGGTCTTTCTATCTGTCCATCCCGGGAACCATCGCATCCTTTACTCCTCATTAATTCCCCAAAGAGCAGCAGGATGAGGGAGGTGTCAGCTCTGGAGGAAGGAGCTGCTGGATTATGATCAGCCAGAGACCTGCAGGGAGAGCTCCTGTTGGAGGGTGAGCAGTGTGACTTTATCAACAGACATTGCAGGAAAAAAAATCAGCTGAAAGTTGAGAAAAACAAGCCTAAAAAATTCCTTGACATCTTTCAAGGATGTCACCAACTCTCAGTGACACACAGGTGGATTTTCCTTTTCCCATTCTCGCCAGGAGGCCCCTGGGGAAGAGGTTTCCATTTGTACTGGGGTGGATGATTTGGATGATTTCCCTGGTGGGGAATCTGCAGTACAAACAGATGAGATAACGGCTGATGGCTTCCAGATCTCAGGTGGCAGCAGAGATTCCTGCCGTGGGCTGAGGGCTTGCAGCTTGTCAGGTTCTTCAGGGGAATGAGCAGGGTTTGGCTGGAGAGAAGGAAAAAAAGGTGAGAAAGGGCTTGGGGAGAGTGGCAGGGGAGAGAAGAGGGAGACAAGGCGTTGGATGAGGCGAGGATGTTCTTTCTCACCTTGGATTGGGCGGCTTTGAAAATGAATGTGAGCAGAAATGAGAGATTTCCATGGAATCTTTTCCCATCCCAGTGAGGCAAACTGGGCTGGCAGCAGCAGCCATGGCAGCCTGGAAGGAGAGGAGGCAGATTTTGGTGAAATGTCGGGAAAGAAGGAGAGCACGAAACAGCAACATCGGAAAAATCAACATTTTGCTCTCTTTGATCTTTGTGAACCTCCCCACAGCCACACATTTATCATCACACCTTTGTCTCCCCTTCTAATTTCACTACCTTTATAAACAAAATATAAAATTTTTTCTTTATTTGTTTTGAAGAGTTTTAGCTGTAGTTCCAAAGGCTACTTTGGTTGAAACTCAAGGTGTCTGTGATGGTTTTGGATCTCAGGGTAGGGAGCTGGAAGCTGCCGAGAGGACAAAAGGCTGCAGGTTGAGATGGGAAGCGCCTGCCATGGCAGCTTCACAGACTCTCCCCGTTGACCATGGCTCTGCTGCTTGATTAAGTGCAGGAAGGAGATTTGAACTTCAATTTTTCTGTGATTCACTTGAAGCACACGCTGTGCTCACATATCCTGTAAACACATGGCACAGGCACTACTGAACAGGGAACAGTGGAAAAGGAAAACTGGAGAAACAGACACAGGAAAGGAGGAATTTGGATCATGTTTGGTTCTAGGAGGAGTTGCATGGCACAGCCATCAAGTACAAGGCCAGTGAAGATCTCTTTGAAATGCAGGCATCTCAGACAAATCTAACAATAGATTTAATTTTGTTTTCTTCCTCCGTATTTAAATGAAAAAAAACCAAAAACCTCATTTTGATAAAAATGCTTCACCCTGTGGTCTGAAATAATTCACTCTTTTAGTTCTAAGGGCTCTTCACAGTGTACAATAATATTTTGGGACTCCAGCTGAAATTTGTAGTGGAGTTGTTCTGCCTGAAATGAGAATTTTGGGCTAGGTGAAATTTGCATGCATTTGTCTTTATCTTTGAGTTTGTTTTTAACTTGTGTCAGATAGACCTGAAGTACCAGGTCAGCAAATTTCTAATTGCCTCACAGGAGCAAAGAATTGGATTATAACAAACATCATCCTTTGCATAGCAATGAAGAAATAAGAAAAAAAAAAAAGAAAATGGATTGAGAGGTTTGAGCTGATCTAAATATCAAATCAAATTCCTTTAACATGTGAACTGTGCTCCTTGATTCTGAGGAAACATCCCGGAATCTAAAAGTACCAAAATTGGCTCTTAGTTGAGTTATCCTCATGTGCTCAGCTGAGCATCTGCGTGATAACTTTTCTTAACAGTGAAAACATCATTTTGTTGAAAGTTAAGGGAGATTTGCAGTCATTTCCCAGGGATTGGGATTCCATCTTTTCACCCAGAGATGTTCCTGGTTTGCACAAAATCTGACAACAACTTTCTCCTCTTCGGGATGTGGTGAGAAGGGAGTTGGTGATTGTGGAAGATAAATATGGGCAGCACAGATCAGTGAAAATGATTGATTAACAGGGTGGGCAGTGGGAACAAATGTGAGACACAAAACAAATGTTCAGATTCAGAGTTCTGTCCTCAGAAAATCCCTGCCTGCCAAACAGGCGGAAATAAATGACGGGAATGTTGGCATTTGGTGTTTCCAGTGAGGGAGGTGACATTCATGAGGTGTGTGTTGGAAAGCCCCTGCCCACCGTGGGTTTGTCCAGCGTGTGCAGCTCTCCAGGAATGGGAACTGATCTCAGATGGGTTTTGGAGGCTGGAGAACAGGAATTTTCTGCTCCCTGGGGGAGGCTGAAGCCTTGACTGGTCACAGCCTGGGGCACAGGGTCCTGGTTTGTCACACTCATGGCCCGAGTGATGCTGGTGTCACTTGGGAACAGCCACACAAAGCAGTTCCAGGGAGTTGAACACTGATCTCAGATCTTTGATGGTTTAAAGTCAACAGCTGACCTGGACCTGCTTCTCTTGACATCAGAGACAAAATTCCCATGGATTCTCATGGAGCTGTGTTTCATCCTCACTCTCCTGGTACCTTTTCCTTGTGGGCTTGAGCTGAGTCTTAGAAAATGATTGAACGTTTATCTCAGAATTTTAATGGCTTAAAGTCAACAATTGACCTGGATCTGCCTCTCCTGACATCAGTGATAAAATTCCCATAGATTGTCACTGAAATGCATTTCATCCACACACTCCTGGTACCCTTTCCTTCTGGGTTTGAGCTGAGTTTTAGAAAATGAATTGAACGTTTATCTCAGATCTTTAATGGTTTGAAATCAATCATTTCCCTGAATCTGCCGCTCTTGACATCAGTGACCAAATTACCATGGATTCTCACAGAGCTATGTTTCATTCTCACACTCCTGGTACCTTTTCCTTCTGGGCCTGAGCTGAGTTTTAGAAAATTAATAAATATTTCATTTTTCTCCTTAAAGCTTTTCTTTCCTTAGTTATCATATCACCAATGAGAAGAGAAGCTGGTGCCTGGTGGCCTCACCCCCATCTCATCAGATTAATCATTTTAATTACTAATTTAGTATAATTTTTATTCTACACCTGTCTGTCATTTTTGCATGTACAGACTAAAAACTTTGTTTATTTGAGTCAGAGAGTCCCAAAGGCTGGAGAGGACACCTGAGATCAACAAGACCACCCATTAACCCAGCACTGCAGGTCCTCCACTAAACCCTGCTCCTAAGCACCACATCTCCATGGGGTTTTTTCATTAAGGCCTTTGAATTTGGAAATAACTAACGAGCCAAAATAATGTAATCCCTTATTATAGGTGTTCTTTTTCTCTCATTATTTTATGGAAGGAAAATAACTAAAAGGTCAGAAAAGTTTCACATGTCCTAAGCTGATGTCAGATGGCTTATTTTTTATTTTTTTTTGAGTTGCAATATTTAAATGTCAAGCATCCAGTGGAGAAATAAATTATTCATTATAATTAGAAAAACATAATTTTTGAAAAATCATTTATTGGTGACTAAGCAGGGCATTCAGCGAGGATGTTTCTTCTTTTGTACAATAGCTGTGTACTTTGAGATAATGTTCTAATTAACCTAATTGCAGCTATTGTATTGAACTGTAGGTTGAGATCTGAAGTGTCATGGCAACATGGAGAAAAGCTCTGCAAGCCTCTGCTTTCTCACCAGAGTCTCAAAAATAGCTCTTTATTCTAGGAAATAAGGAGGTAAATCTTCTTAACAAGATAAAGCTTGAACCAAGAAAGAATTTTCCCCTTTGCACTTGATGGTAAAGCATAAATTAAGGATTTCTGCTTCAATTTAATTAGCATAAGCCATCATAATAATGTACCCCGTAAGTGTTTGCTTTTCCTGTCTCGAGCAAACCTCCTGTGCTCAAGAGATTTACTGTAAATCATTGAATATTAATTTCTTGGGTTTTAGTGAAGAACGTTTTACACAGTCGGCTTAGGAGGGAGAACAATCATTTTCTCTCCTTTGCAGGCAAGATCTCCTTTAATGCAGTGAATTGAACTAAAAGGGACTCCAGGAAATGCTGCTCCAGTTTTATGATCTTGCTAAACTCCAGAGACTTCTGGGAGTGGGAATTTCAGAAAATAGGAAGAGGATGTTGGAGCTGTGTCTGACTCAAATGCCTGATGACGTTCAGTCTCTCTGTTCCCCAAACTCATGTGATCTCTCACTTCATTAACACTTGTAATGCTAATTAGCAAACGTCTTCTCAGTTTAATTCATAGAAATATAAGGTTCCATACAGGCTGAGTAATGATTGCACAAGTGCCGTAAATTCAGAAGAGAGCTTGGCATGAATAAAGATCACAGTTCGGGGCTAATAAATTTGATAAGTTTAAAACATAATGGATTAGAGTCTATTTGCACTCTGCTGCTCTGGTAATATCATCAAAGCAAAGGTTTTCACTGCTTGTGCTATTTCCCATCAATTCAAAACCTTGCCTAATATCTACAGCTCATCTTCCACATCTGGGGTTTTGTTTGGGTTTTTGGGAGGCTATTTTTCTGTTTGTTTGGGTTATAACTTGTTCATTTGTTTGTTTGTTGGGTTGTTTTCTCCCTGAGGAGCAAAGTTCATCTGCACTGACCCCCATTTCCTCTGGCTCCTCGTGTCTGTGCTTTCTGCAGAGCTCAGAACAACGTTCCCATCAAATGAAAATTTCATGAGCTTCTCTGTAGCCTGTCATTAACTGATTTTGGAAACAAATATTTACGAGGTCCATTTGGTTCCCATATGTTTGCCTGGGAAATTGGGCAGCTGGGAGAGACCTTTTGCCAGGAGCACTTGTGCTGTCCAGAGCCCTGGTGGGACACTGGGGCTTGACCCGAACTGATTATTGGAATTTTCTGCTTCCAAACATCCCTTTCCCACGTATTCCTCTTCCCAAACACTGTTCTTTCCACAGAGAAAAACCTCCAGAGAAAAACTCCTTAACTCAGGAGTTTGTGTTGGGTAGCTGGAAAATACAGATCAGAAGAAAAAATGTGAAAATCTGGATTTGTTTTCTTTCCCTCCTCTAAAATCCAGCCCAAATAATAATTTATGAGGATATATTACACATATTGGCTTCTTAGGAAACACAAAATGATAAAAATACGGGGGATTTTCCCCTGGAATTCTGGAAATATCCTTATTTCCATGAGCAGGAGAAGGTGACGCCTCTTATTGTGGTAGATTTCAGTAAGATAAAGGCCAAATATTTATCTTGGTGTCACAACAAAATATTTGCCAAGCTTTTGGTGACGGCATTTCACACCCAGCTGTTTGATTTGTGGAAACAAGGAGCTGCAGACTTGAATTTCCATCTCTGCCGTCGGTGAGCACAAATGTAACTTTCCCAAGGAATCTGAAAGCCATAAACTTTTCAATTTGCCAAGGAAAGTTGGTCAGGAGGCAAATGCAGCTGAAAAACGAGAGCAGAAGTGGTGACCAAAGCAGCACTGCCTGCTCCACTGCACTTAATTTCCTTTGTGAGACTTTGGGCACTTCAAGTAAATCCCAAACCGAAAAGTAGCTGTTGGAAAAGCTGGAACGCTGGTTCTGGCTTTTATGAGCTCCCATATAAATCTCAACGAGTCCTGCATGAATAAAATGAATTGCAGTCTCCAAAGTCCTCTCTTTTTTTGCTTTAAATTGAAGAGGTACTTATTTCGAAACTTTTTTTTCCCTCCTGTGCCTAAGTGAAAATGTTTTCTCTAAATAGTTTTAAGTGCTTAAAAGAATATGTAATTTTATACTTCCTAAGCCCCTTTCTGTCGGAACGTAAGAGGCCCACAGAGATTAAGGATTCAATTTAAAAGTAATCAAATACTCATTTTTTCCCATGAATATTTAGACCAGTGGCTCGCCAGAATTCACACCTGAATCTGTCAAATTCTGGGAGTTTTTTCCCTATCATTTTCCTTCCATTTCTGCACATTCAAAGGATGTTTTTGTCAAGCTCTGACTGCCCAGTGTAATTCAGAAAAAACACGAGCAGAACCAAAGATCTCCAAGAGCAGCAGGAAAACTGCTCCCAACCCTGAACTTCTCCATCCCTGTACAGCCCCCACAGGCAAACCGGAATTCTGAGAGCCAGGAGCAGCATTTTCTGTCTGGAAAAGGCTCTGGAGGCTCCAAACTGAGTTGTACTGCAGAGCTGATGCTGCAATTTGTCACTCAGGACACCCCCAAGCCACGTTCAGCTTGTTCTGGCTCACAGCTGGAGGCTCTCCCTTGTTTCTCCCTAGGACATATTTTGTGAGTAACAAGAAACAGCAAAACATAACCGGGAAAAATTTGAAATTTATTTCTTTCATACAATGAAAACTTCTCTTTTTCTTTTAAACCCTCACCTTTTATTTTTTGCCAGTGGGGGTTACCAAATCCTCAGCTCCTCTGCACTGCTGGGAGCTCTTTTCTTCCTAATAAACATCAAGAGCTGTTTTGTTAATTCTTGTCCTGCATGTCAGCCCTCCTCATTTATTGTCCCAATGACACTTCCCCCCAGCTGTCACCTTATTTATTTCTCCCCTCTCTTGCCTTGAGGAACATGCTAAACATGAAGACAGTGCAGAAGGTTTCTCACTTTAGTTTCAATATCCTTGACCTGCTTGGTAGAGTAGTCTCAAGTTCTGTCTGGCCAAAGCAGATATCAATCTCTCTATTATTATTTTTTAAAATAAAACTATTTTTAAATATTAATGTAACATTATAACAGTTTAATACAATTATTTTATTTTATTTTATTTTATTTTATTTTATTTCATTTCATTTTATTTTATTTTATTCTATTTTATTCTATTTTATTCTATTTTATTCTAATATATTCTATTCTATTCTTTATTTTATTTTACTTTATTTTTAAATTTTTAAAATTATTTTATTTTATTTTATTTTATTTTTAAAATCATATTATATTATTTTATTTTATTTTTAAATTTTTAGAATTATTTTATTTTATTTTATTCTATTTTATTCTATCTTCTATTGTATTCTTTTTATTTTTATTTTATTTTATTTTTATTTTAAATTTCAAAATTATTTTATTTTTAAATTTTTAAAAATTTATTTTGTTTTATTTTATTTTATTTTTAAAATTATATTATATTATTTTATTTTATTTTTAAATTTTAAAAATAATTTTATTTTATTTATTTTATTTTATTTTTAAAATTATATTATATTATTTTATTTTATTTTTAAATTTTTCGAATTATTTTGTTTTATTTTATTTTATTTTCCAGGGTTCTTTCAGGCTGTCCAGTCTTAGCTCAGTGCTGCAGAACTACACCTGATTTTTCATGAAAATGCCTGGTGTTAACTTAGAGAATTCAAGGAATTAAATACCTTTAAGACTTCCAAACAAATTAACAACCAACAATTGCTGCTGCTGAGACTGCAAACCTTTAAATTCCCCTCCCCCCAGAACATTTTCAGCTTCTTGTAGAGTTTTGCAGAGATTTTCCCACCAAATTTAAATAAAGGTGAACAATTCTTCTCTTTCTAGAATTCATCCTGTAATAATTCCTGCTGCTGGTTTTTATCTTTTCTGTTGCTCAGTTCTCTCTCAGAGGGAACTTTCTCTGCCCTGTTGCTCTCTTGCTCACTCACCTTTCTTTAAACAAACATTTGCTTTGCACTCCTTGCTGCGTTGGTGGCTGTGGTTATTGTAAGAGCAATACCCTCAAAGCAAGAAAATCAAAATTAATTCATGCTCAAGTTTCTTCAAAGGTCAGGAAGGATCCAAGGAAAGCTGACGGCAGCCAGGGGTGTAATTTACCTGTCCTGAAAATCCTGGCCACAGGCAATATTTTTATTATTATCTATTAAGGAACAGGAACATGAGTCAGATCCTTTCCACCACACAGGAAGATTTCTTTTTCCAACCCAAAAACCACAATAAAAAAAGCAACCAGTAAAAGAAAAAATCCCCAGAAGTATCTCAAACCTTTTCTTGGCATACATGAGTCAGAGACAACAAAAACTCTGAAAATAGAACAATTTGTAGCAGATGAGAAATAATTCAGGTTAATGGAACATCAAAAAAAAAAAGGAAGGAGATATGGACTCTATAATGTTGGAATTGATGATACTTCGAAAAGAAATCAAATTTATCTAGTGCAAGGAAAAGTTATGAGTACAATTAGGAGGAGATGGCAGCTGGGAGAGCAGAGAGAGTGGATAAAGGGAAATATGAGAAAGCATGAAAATAAATATCCAGCTGTATTCTACACAGGTGTGCCAAGATTTATGGCGTGCCCTGACCTACTCCATCAGTAGCAGAAACACTGCCAGATCTTCAGAAATATAATTCAATATTCACTTAAAATGTTAACTATTAAAAAGATGTTGGTTTGCACAAACATTGAAATCAGTTTGCAGTATTTTTGCAGACAGGTATTTTGCTGTGAGTTTTTAATATTTAATTATTTTTTTCAGGAGGTGCTCGCTGCTGTTTCACTCAGGCAAAGATCAGGCCAGGCAATGAAACATTTCCTTAAATCCTTGAAATGAGGAAATGGCCTCAACTTGTACCTGGGGAGGTTTAGATTAAATATTGGGGAAAATTTCTTACTGGAATGGGTTGTAAAGCATGGGAACAGGGTGTCCAGGGAAGCTCTGGAGTCCCAGCCCTGGAGGGGCTTGAAAATGTGTGGATTGGGAACTTGGTTTAGTAGAGAACATGGTGATGGGTGATGGTTGGAATTGATCTTAAAGATCTTTTCCAGCCCTAACGATTCCATGGTGGGGTTTGAGGGTGCTGGTGAGGACAGGGCAGCAGTGCCAGGGATTTTCTCTGTGTTTCTGTGAATTTTTTGTGGATCCATCAGGTGAATGAGGGATTTCATCCACTTGGTCTCAGCTTTGCTGCACCTCTGAACTCCCATCTCAGCCTGCAGAACTCCCAGGATACCCTGGAGCTGCCCATTATCCAAACTCACCCAGTGCTTCCCCTGCAGCATTAATTCAGCTTTCTCACCAAGGTGCTGAGCAGGTGCTTTCTTTATCCTCCCATAAAATAAATAGTGTGTCATGAAAATGTACTTTCACAGCGCATGGAAAATCAGCCTGACGCTGTAAAGTGCTGCTGTGAGGGCTGGGAAGGCTCTGCAAACTCTCTGTCCCTGGTGAAAGCGTGAGGAAAATCAAAGTGCTGAGCATTACAGATCAGCTTTAGAGAGGGAATTCATGCTCCTGCTTACAGATGAAGTTGTCCTAAAGAGAGATCTAAGATTCCAAGCCTATTCCCCAGGGAGACATCCTTCTGTCTTCAGGATTAAATGGAGTTCTGGCTTAGGGGGAAAAAAAAAAACAATTAGAATTTTTCCATTTGCTTGAAAAACTTCCCCGTGGTGGCTGTGGAAGAATATACATTTATAATTACAATATTGTTGATGATCACATTGCTAACATACAGCTGGGTTTGTATTTCTTATTCAAGGAAGCACAACCTGTTTCAGTCCTAAGCAAGAGTCTTGCTGATTGCATTTATCCAGCAAAAATTTCAAAGGGAAAATCAGCATTTTCATCCTTCTCCCCAAAATGGTACCTGAGTCTGCCTGCCCAGCCTAGAAAAAAGGTTTCAAAGTAAAAGACCTTCAAGGACATCCAGAAATGGACTTTGAGTCATTAAAGTGTTTGTGGGGTTTTCCAGCTGGTTCACAGTCACTGTAATTCAAAGGCAGTCGTTCCATGAAGGTTCAGCAGGAAAAGATTTCCTCCTCCAGAAATCTGCAATGATTTGTTCTGGTGCATTCCAAAAAAGACTCTGTGGAAATCTGAATTTTTACTTTAACAAAGAAAAACAAATCCATCTGCAAGACCAAACATAGACACGAAAAACCAAACACATTTTCAGCAAAAAAAGGGGGAAATTAAGGAAAAAATAATAATTTCCTTTGTATTTCTATATTGTAAAATGTCAGCTGCCTCTGTTCAACAAGGTAATTCAATCAGATTTTGGATTTTGTATGTATTTTACTTATCTATCCATTTATCAATATTTGGAAATTGCTATCTATGTCAGGGGAACAAGAGCCTCAAAACTGGGATGATCTTTAAGTACTTCAACAGAGTGGTCAAGGGCATTATTAGAACAGTTTGAAATGTGGTATTTTCCATTGTAACTTGCCCAAAACAGCATTCTGGGGGGAGATTTCAAGAAACTTCTGCAGTTTTCCAGCAGTGGGTGAATTTGCCCTTCCCTCAGACTCACCAGGAAGGTTTGCCCTGTGTCAGCCTGCAGGTTTTGAGTGCAGCTCTGTCACACCTGCAAAATAAACTCAACACAACCTTCAACACATTTGGAGGGAAGGAGAGAGATTTTCCTGCCTTTTAAAGAGCTGGGCAAGGTGAGAACCAGCCTGTCCACGGGAATATGGAGTGCTGAAATCCACAATTAGGAGAAGTGTCTCAGATTTTAATTGAACAATGCCACGCTGTCACCAGCAGCTTCAATGCAGTCCTGTGATGGCATTTGCTATAAACCATCTTAAAATGAAAAATAGGTGTGAACTGACGTGTGGAGAGCCTGAGATCTCAGTGCTGCTGATGGATGTTCCTTCAGAAGGAAAGCAGAGAGGAACACAGACCACAGAGGTGATCACCCAGTAATTAAATGGAAGTAATAAAGGATCAGGGTAGCAAAACGTGGGGCAGGACCTGTGGAAATAGAACAAGTGTTGGCTCAGTGACTCTGATGAAGGAGTTTGGGTTTAATAATTGTAGTGGCTGCTTGTTTCTGGTGCCACATTCGTGTTTTCTGGCAGGCAAATGAATTTTTCCCTGTGAGGGTGGGGAGGCCCTGGAATACAATTCCCAGAGAAGCTGTGGCTACCCTGGATCCCTGGCAGTGCCCAAGGCCAGGCTGGATGGGGCTTGGAGCAGCCTGGGACAGTGGGAGGTGTCCCTGCCATGGCAGGGGTGGCCCTGGATGGGCTTTAAGGTCCCTTCCAACCCAAACCATCCTGGAATTCAATAATTCTATGAACTATTATATAATTCTATGAATTCTATGAATTCCTGTTTCCCCCATATTTTTCCCCTCACTGTCAGGTCACACACGGGTTTAGAGCTCTTTGGGAATCGGGAGGGACCTTGGCAGTGCTTCCCCTAAAAATCCCCTCTCCATCCCCACAGCAGCTTCACCTCCAGCAGGATTTGTCTAGGAGCAGAAAGCTCTTCTCTCCCAGCTGTCAGACTCCAGCTCAGTGGACCCCACATTATTTTAGGAGAGCTCTCTCTGGTTTATTTTAGTGCAGCCAAACAAGTGCTGACGTCCCTGTTCAGGATCCCAGGATCAAAAGTATTTCTTGTCTCCCCCACCCTTCATCCTGCATGAGTTTAATTTCAAACAAATCTGAACAGAGGTACAAAAAAAATTAATGATGAAACCCAAAATACCATCCATCTGCTTGAAATCCTTCAAGGTTTGAACATGAGGTGTTGAACATTTCCTCCTGTTCAGTAAGAGATAATAGCAAATGGAATTTGCTAAATAACTTCAAATAACATTCTTAGTTAAAGAAAATTAGCATTTCTTTCATCAAGCACATTTTCTATTATTTACCAACTCGTAGAGTTAATTTTAATAAGCTGAAAGCAAGTAATACTAATAGTAAATAGTTCCCCCTAAATTCTGGATTGAATGCAGCAGACCTTCACTAATTCACATTTTGCTAATCCTCACTCTTCCGAACACACAAGAGCCTTTCCCTTCACCTCCTGCCTCTTTGCAAAGATTTAATATCATAATGTTTCACTGACTTCTCAGACCGTTGGAATCTCATTATTTATACAGCATAAATAATTAAACGAGGACCTCTTTTTAAAATTAAATGAGCCATGGTTTCTGAGCTGGGTACCTTTGTTAGAAATTGTGCCAGGAGCTGATCGCCTCTCACAGGAAATTCAGTGTTCACAGACCTCTGCCTCTGAGGTCTCACAATTAGCAAGGTCAGCACACAGAATATGGACAGAAGGATTCTTATGATTTATTTTCTCCCTTCTACTTTTTCTTGGAAGCCAAAAGTCCCCATTCTTGGGTGAATTTGTGTCCAGGTGGTTCTGCTGCTCATTGCCATGTCACACACTGGGGCTGTTCTCCCCCAGTGCTCCTTTGGAAATCTCCATTTATCAGTACCAGATTGATAAATATCAATTTATCACTTTTCCCCTTGCTCTTCCCATTCCCATGTCACACACTGGGGCTGTTCTCACCCAGCGCTCCTTGTGGAAACCTGACATTTATCAGTATCAGATTTACAAATATTAATTTATCACTTTTCCCCTTGCTCTTCCTTCCCATTGCCAGTCCATCACTCAGCAGAGCCCACAGCCAAGGCTGACATGAGGAATATTTCCAATAATGATTTTAGATAATTTGCTAAAATTTTATTTTTTATTTTGTCACAAATGCCATTTCCATGCATATTTAAGATTATTACAAAACAAGTTTGCACTCTAGGCAAGTCCTTTGGCTGTGGCAGCACAGGGGCAGGGAGGGTGTTCAGTTCTGCAGGGCAAGGTGGAAAATTGAAATGCACGGCTTGTTTTAAACCTCGCAGAGTCATATTTGTTTCGAGTTACCTGAATAAATCTCTGCTTAATCCCCTGGTGATGACAGTCAGAATTTCTCAGCTCTGTGTTAACACACAGAAATCCTGATTAGCCACACACACACTCAGAGGGGCACATCCAAACAACAGGCCAGGCTGGGAAAGCTGTTTGTAGGGAAGTAAATAAATAAATAAACCACGCTGCCTGCAGCCCTGCCTGCAGCCACTTGGGCTGGGGGTTTAGGGCTGGAAAACACCCCCAAAATAAAAATATCTGTCCTAAAGGTGATTAAAGTCTCCCTGCCAACACTCAGCAGTGCCCAGGGCTGGGCATTATTGAATATTGGAGGTGTGAATGCGCTTCAGCCGTGCAGACAAAACTCCAAATTAATTCAGTTTGGATTACACACGTGTAATTACAATGGCTTGGCCTCTCTGTGCATGTGTTAGCTGCAAACAAATGAGATCTGTTTGATGTTTCACATTGCACCACGGATAAAAGATCTGTAGCAAACAGCAAACCTATTTCTTTGATCCTGCATTGAAACACAGGAATGTAGATTAAAGTCTAAATCCAATTCTCAGGCTCAAGGAAACTTTTCTGATCACAGCACTGGCTGAAGGAAGGGTTTATATCTTGGGGTTTTTAATTAATTACAAAAGAAAAAAAAATGAGTGAGAATAATCTATTTTTTTCTTAAGTAATTACTTTCTTGCATTGTGGTCAGCAGAGCAGATCCAGAGATAAAAACAACCTCACAAAACTCAGACATGGGGGCTGCTACATTTAGAGAAAAAAAAAAAATCACCTTTTTTCTGTTTTCTATTACAGAGGGTGGATTGCATTTAATCAGCCAAACACTGACACATTTCAAATTCAACAGAACAAAAATCCAGGCTGAGGCTTTATTAACCATTTGGATGGAATTTTTGATCTTTGCAGCAACACCTCAGAGAGCTGAGAGTGTGAGGAAAATCAGTTTATTAAAGGTGGAGAAACTGTAGCAAATTGGAAGAGCACTGATAGAAAAAAAACCCCAAACCCAACCCCCAAATCCTATTACTTCTCCTTTTTGCAATGAAAATTAGATTAAGCTTGAGAGGGCATAAATTTACACTTGTTGAGGAGTGGGTGAACTTGAGGAAGAGCAAAGAGGTGTCAGAACAAGATTGCCAGACCACTTTAGAGTTTCAGGAATAATATCTATGTATAAATGTATAAAACAATTAGAGAATGAATGTTTCTGTTACTTTTAATACACTTCAGTACAAGTTACTAAAATACATCCAAAATGGAATAATATAATCACTCTGGGAGATCAATGAAGATTTTTTCCATTTGAGAGCTTCTGGATGGTCAAATTAAACACGAGAAATAGATCAGGATTTGAAGATCCCCGGGGAACGGGAGGAAGTGTTAAAGAAATTAACAGCAGATTTTGTATCAATATTTTAATTCAAAGGAGACCAAAGGCTGGGAAGGTGGCTCAGGTGGAGGTGTCATCACATTTTCCCAAGGTTTCAATTTATCCTATTTTAGCTTCTCTTTTTCCCTCTCCATTCCTGAGAAATTACACTTCATCCTTCATATTACCTGAAGAAGCAGGAAGTATCAATATAGTGAAATAATAATGATTTTTCTTGGCTGGGCTCTTTACCTACGTGAAAATCTGACATTTTAGCTATTAAGATGAATTATCATCATCATGAGAGTATCATACACATGAAAATTACAGTTATTCAACAGTTTATGCCAAGACTAATGGCAGAAGAAAGTGTTTATGTGTGAGCTTCACACAAAGCTGAACCAAAGGCTGAATTCTCTTCACTTCACTCAAGGTTTGGGGAGCTCTTCATAAAATCAGAGTGGTTTGGGTTGGAAGGGACATTAAAGCTCATCCAATTCCACCCCTGCCATGGCAGGGACACCTTCCACTGTCCCAGGCTGCTCCAAGTCCCAGTGTCCAACCTGGCCTTGGACACTGCCAGGGATCCAGGGGCAGCCACAGCAAATCTGGGAATCCCATCCCAGCCCCTCCCCACCCTCAGAGGGAACAATTTCTCCTTAATCTCTAATTTTCCATCTTTCCTTCTCCCTTTGTTCTCTTGTGCACCTTCAGCTTTCTGGAAAATTCTTCATCTTCTTCTTCGCTCCCTCATCAAAAGGAAACAAAAAGAGTGGGGGAATGTTGGGCTCAAATTGCCTTTTAAAAAATTATAATTATTTTAATGTCTGTGTTGTCTTCAGAGTCTCACATCCAGCTGTCCCACAAGATGGAGAATTAAATTCCCATAAGCAAAAGCTTCCTGATCTGTAGGAATGAGACCCAATGCAGAGTTTTGGAGAACATAAACAATATAGAAAATAAATATGTGTTCTATGAGGGCATTGGAACATTTTAGGATCTTTGTGACACCACGTTTTCATTTCCTGGAGAACTCCTGTGTCCCAACAGGTCCATCCTCCAAAGGAAAGGACCAAGTGGGAATAAGCGCAACACCAATTATTCTAAAATGAAATCCAACATCCACCTTATGCAAAGACCACTTTGGGACTGAGTTCCTAAAGAGCAGAAATATTTGTTCAGTTTTATCCAGGAATATTTTATAACAGCAAAGGATCTACTTTTTTTTTACCAATTTCTCAGCTGTTCCCTCACTCATTTACAGCCATGTTTTTTTTCAATCATTTGGTCACCTAAGCCACAGAAATGTTTTCTCTTTGCAGGGCCATGTCAGCCCTTGTTTATCCCTCCTGATACTTTATTTTGAAGTAAACCTGCAAACCTCTAATTAAAAACGCCAAAACGCGTGATTAATTACCAACCAAGAGCGTTTTGAAAGCAGGAAAGAAAATAAACAACTCTGGAAAGTGAACAGATGGGATTACAAACTGAATTTAGCCATCATTAGCATTGTGAGGCTGATAATTAGTTATTAGAATAACAATACATGTCTAATATTAATGTGAGATAACACAAATGTTGTTATAGGGACAGAAGGATGAAGTAAACTTGGAAGGGTCTGGTAAGGACAACTGGAGCTGGAATTTCTGCAAATATTTAGATTTGACTTGTGAGATCAATCAGTTCTTGTGAGAGTTGTTCTTGTGGAGATAAATTCTGATTTTGGGGAAAGAATCCTGATTTCCCAGGTTTTAAAGCAGAAAATGCCCTACAAATGATTTATTGCAGACTGATCCAGCTGACCCCGTACAACTTCAGAGATCTAAAGTTTTCTGTCTAACAACACATGAATTTCTGGTTTGTTTGATGAGTCCAAACCTGGCTTTGTGGGGGGATTTGGGGGCTAAGAACTACAGCAGATAAAAAGCAGGAGATGTTTAGGAATGTGTGTATATTGAAGAGTGGCACAACTGGCTCTGAAAAAGACTGTGAGCAAGTAGAATGGCATTGAAATGTGAAAATGGCATTGATCTCCTCAATTCCCAATAAGTACAGCGCAGATGAGGGTGTTTAAATGACAAATAGATCTGTATGTGGGGTAAATAAGTGTTTTCCCACAGTTCTAATAAATGATAATTTATACGAGTTGATGATGATGGGTTGTCAGGTTAAACAAAGTTAAAACTAAGCCTTCACCATGGATTTTGATACATTTAATAGAAACCTGGAGTCAATGTTGTTTTATTCTGTTAACTCCGAGCAGTTTTCCTTGGCTTGGAGAACGAGGAAACCTTAATGAAACAATTGTACAGTTCCTTCCATTTAATGGCTGTTTTACAGTCAAATATACATTAAGAAGAAAAATGTTAATTGCTGATGTGCTGAATACACTGTACAGGCAGCATTTAATTACAAAAAGATATCATTTTGAATGACTGCTATTTCCCTCTCTTCCCCAAATGAACCCAGTGCCAGAATAATCCAGAGTGTAAGCAGAACTGAAGTTCAAAGATCTAATTTCTAATTCAGGGAAGCATTAAACATATGCTTAACTTTGACCAAATGTGTAAAGCCATTAACTCCAGGCCCATAAAGAAGTGCTTAAAGTTAAATGGGTACTTAGGTTATTATTCACACAGGGTTGCCTTCTTGAATTTTACTCCCCTACCAGTATTAACACTCTCCTTAGCAGCTGGTCCCATTAATTACTCGAAAAAAAAATCCCAAAAACCTGTTACTGACCATTAAAATGCAGCACAACCCGATTTGCATACCTCTATATACATTTTATATTATATTCTATTTATACCCTTTGTTTTGCCTGTATTAAGCATGAGCAGAGGAAAGCAGGGGTGAGTTTTTCTCTTTGTTAAAGGCAGGCAGGCAGCTGAATATTTGTGTCTGTACCTAATTGTGAATGCAAATGAGAAGCTGCCTTTAAAAATCATGACTTGTGTTTTTTGGAGTCCCCAAAAAGAAAGTTTGGGCAGGAATCTGAAATAACCTAATCCAGAGTAAAATTTCTTCATTTTTTTCCCCATAGAGAAAAATTAAGGCAAATCCAGACTTAAATGAACAATTTTCAACCCTAAAAGCTTCTCTACTAACCTGGATTGGGGACAACACTGGTAAATCTAAATTTCATACAGAAAAGAGACAGAACAACTCTCATGGTTGTTACTAAATGAACTTCTAACCTAAACCAGCCCTGAAAGAGCAGAGCAGAAAACATTCTTGATATTTTCCCTCCTTCTTTACTAATTGCAGGAGATGATGGTTTATTTGAGTTAATTATTTTCTCCCTAAACATCTCAAAATCAGCCCTCGAATCTTGTGTTATTCCACATTTTGGTTTCTCCTACACCACAGACCAAAATCTTCCCCCTGACTTTGCCTTGCTCACATAAACCCAGAATCAATTCCAGCTTATCAGCAGCAGACAAACCAGGTCTTGTCGGAGGAACCGAAAAATCAAGATAAAGTGTAACAATTTCAGCAAGTTTTGAGACGTGGAGCTATTTCAGTCGAGTCCACTCCACTTGCATTAAATTATTCTTCAGCACTGAGGAATTTTTGGTAAAAATTCCCAACTGGGATATCAGTTATGGGCTGCCCTCTTGGGTTTTAAATTCAAATAATTCTACAGCCACAGAATTTCCTGACACCAAAGGATAGATGTGCCCTCTGTCTTTGAGAAAACAAGGATATTGTCTGGATTCCAAGGATTTCATGTTCTCTGTAATGGTTACAGTTATTGCTTCAGTCTGTTCTAGGAGAATAAGTAAGCAAAAGATGGGAAAGAATGAGTTGAAATGTAAAATTTTATGTTGGGTTTCGCATTCTAAACACTCCCCTCCTGGGATTTATCACTAATTACTCAACTATAGAACCACAAATCCTCCAAACCCACATTAAACAGCAGTGGGGATGAGAGTGCCCTCATTTTTCCCTTGCTCAGCTTTAGTTTCCAGCAGGCCAGGGCTCCCTCCCTCCTGTTTTGTGTGTAGGGTGAGCAAATGTCCAGCAAGGACTGAGTCCCCTCATCCTTGGTCACACCCTGTGCACTGATCTAATCTGAGGGTTATCAAAACCAATTCTGGTTTCTATAGGATGAAATTCCTTTCAAACAAGGTTTTTTCAAGGACAAAGTGCCCCCACCTCTCCACAAACCTTCAATAAATTGGGCAACTTCTCAAATCAAACTCGAATCAAAGTATCAGGTGATGGCACAGAAACAAATCTCTGTCCTTTGCCTTTCTAAACTCCTATGAAATCTGTAGTCAAGGCTGAAAACTGATTAAATATGCAACTATTTTTTTGCACATGAATAAATATTTGCTTGAAGTCCAGGAAAATCTGCATTTCAAGCCCGGGATAATCCTCGTGGATGCCTGGCAAACCCGCTGGAATTCAAGTCTCTTGCCCATTTTGAAAGGGACTTCTGGAAAGGTTAGAAAAAACCCCACATTTTGCCTCAAACAAATCTTGGTATGGATTGTCTCGTTATCTGGAAATATACCTGGCACTAGAACCCTCCTGTGAAGTGTTTGGTGCTATTTATTCTCGCTGAAGTCTTTATTAGAGCCAACATTTAAGGTTTTAACAGAATTGACTTTAACTGGAATTTATTGGCCATTCTCCCCCCGCACAAACACTTTTTAATTTAAAAGAACATGCTCCTTACAGCGGGGTTTCAGCCCAAGTGCTTTTTTCACTTCATGGGAAACCCTTTGAAACGCTGTTGTACTTCTTATTGAAGAAGTTATTCATGTGAGCAATGGCAGCAGGTCTAAGTCCATAATCCTAAATAAAAGGTTAACTTTTGCAACAAATTATAAAGTGGTTCTTGGTCTGCTTTTACTTTCCCAAAGCAATACCCAGAAATGTATTTACTTTGAACGTTTCACTCCCCAAGAGACGACTTCTCCTTCGTTGGAAGTTTTATTTAAATGAGAGCGAGTCGTGAATATTTGGGAGCCTTCACATCTTTCTGAGACATTTCTCCTGCAGGTTGCAGAGGATTCACAGCAAAGAAATCTTCTCTGATGTCTTGCCAGGATACAAAATGCCAGGTCCTTGCCAATGAAAGGAGCTCCACTTCCTTCAGCTCACGTTTGGAGCAGCAGTTGGGCTGGAATTTGCTTTTGTAGATATCGCTCAGCCAACTGTCCTTGTTTGGAGGAGTCTCTGCTCAAAGAACACCAACAGCAGCTGAAAGAGCTGACCCTGGGCAGGGAAAACTCTGAAATTGCAGAAATGTGTGTAGGAAAAGAGGCTGATGATGTCTGAGCTCAGTGAATGAGGGAAGGATTTATACAAATAGACCATAATGTGAATATTTTAGACAGTCTTAGATCACAAACTGCTTTTCTTCAGTGAAGCTTGGTTTAAATGCTGTTTTTGGGAGATGGAATATTTTCCTGGTGTGCATTGTAACGCTTTTGTAACACAGATTTTATGTGATCCAGGTGCTAAAATCATGATTTAAGTATTATTACATTTATTATTAATGCACACTGTCATTTACTGCCTGACAACATAATGTTAACTCATGAATAAAGTATTCTGCCAAGATACCACCAAAATGAAAAATAATTGCTGGGTGATAAGAGCTGAACAATTAGTACCAAATAATAACATCATTAAGCATGGATTCTGCTCCTTACAGGCAGCATTAAATTAAATATTTCCCAGCTAAAGCATAAGGCACAAAATTATTCCAATTACAGATGAAAGGGAAGCCTTGAATCTCTACAGTAAAGGGTTCCCAACGCTTTTAATAAACAAATGGTTTTTACCTGGAGGAACTGAAGATTAAATCTGATCTAGAACTGTGAAATAAATAACACAAGAACCCCATGGCTGCTCACAGGATAAGGACTTGGAGGTTGTCTGGGAAGGATTAAGAGCAGGGAGTTATCTTGAGGACGAGAATTGAAGAGTATCTATTCAAACTGGAAAAGTGTAATTTAACATTCTCCTTTTTTTTTCCCCAATGACAAAACTTTTTGTGGCCACTACGATGGGATGCATCTGCATTTTCTCCTTTAATCTGAAAGGAGGATGTGTTCAGATATATCTGGGTGTGGATGTATCTCCCACCCATCCCTTTAATGTCTTCAGCAGGAAGAAGGGTGTGGCATATTCAGCTTTAACAGCCTGGATTTCTTCACAAATGATCCTGTTCCTCCAGCTCAGTGTTTATCTACATATTTTCCTAATTTTCTTTCTCCTCTGTGGCTTTTGGCTAAAAGGAATTGCTGGATTTTCTCCTCAGGAATGTGTGTGTCCCTCTAAAAGGAAACCAGTGCCTCTCTGCAGGACACCAGGTTTATCTGCAGCCTGGTGATGCCTTTTTCTGCTCTTAGGAAATAAAGGCTCAGACAGGGTTAGTGGGTTGGGGGTCGTTTCCCTCGGTATTTTAATAGGATCCCATTCCATGGCTTCTGCCGTCCAGGTAGAACACGCCGCAAAAGCCCCGTCCCCCCAGTCGAGTGTACAATGAAAGACTCTACACATTAGCAGATCTACCAGGAGGGCCCAACAAGGGGCCAGGGTGGGCTCACTTCTAGTTTACAAAATCTGTCCTACTAGGAGACCTTGAGGGCTCACGAAAACAGGGTGTTTGGTCTCTAACTCTCCGTGGTTTCAGGGGTGTTTGGTCTCCCGGCCCTATAAACACCATGAAACCAGGCTGAGCTATCACCTAAAGCATCACAAGTGTGCATGCTGATACTTGTGAATATAGGGAACAGAGTAAGAAATATTCAGGAGAAAAGCAGAAAAAATCCTTCAGGCATCACTGGGATGCTTCGATTTCCTTCTTTGCCACTGGATATCTTCCTTTGCAGCCTGAAATTTTTCCTTTCAAATCAATTCTCAGATACGCAAGACAAAATGCTCTTGTAGTACACGGCAAGGAACACCTTGAATTTTTCCACTGTGACAACAAATAATCAAATCAGAGTGTTCCTAGGACGTTAATTCAAGCTGGGAAGTGTGACATGTTCATCCCAGCGCTGCCAAAAGGCAGATTTATTTAAGTTGCTTTGCTTGTGTACAGACTTGCAGGTTAATGTTCAGAGATTACAACAATGCTCATTTCAGAGAGTAGGACAATGCTCATTTCAAAGAATAGAACAATGCTCATTTCTACAGTTTCCCCTTTCAAAATTGCCCCTTTGCTGTGAGTGATGTGCAGTGAGAGCTCGATCCTCAGGAATGCACCAGAGAATAACTTTTAATCATTCACAGCTATTTTTATACCTCTTGATTTCTTTAAATAAAGGATAAAAATTGGCTTTCATGCATTCATGTTTCTATATTTAGTGCTGGAAAGGGTAAAAGGGAGAGGAAATAAAATATCCTGGTAGTGAGTTGTGGGCAGTTTCTCTCCCAATTAAATGGATGTTGTCGTGGAGGGATTAATTTAGGAGATATTCCATAATTTTTGCCAAGTTCTTGCCATTGGCTTGTCTGAAGCTCAGGATTTCACCTTCCAAGTTCTTCAGAGAGACTCAAAGAACCTGAACTGTTTAGAGCAAAAACCAACATCTTTTGAGCTGTTTTCCCTGCCTAAATCCTAATACCAGAATTAGCTCATGCTAGGCTTTAATCATTTATGCTTACAGGCATCTAAAATTAGGTAATGTGTACCTGGAGATAAATTTGGCTGTGAGCTGCACGGTGCTGCAAGAACTGCAAAATGAGGAATAATTGAGAATAAAATCCTCAGCAGAGAAACACCTGATGGGTCTGTGGGTGTAATAAAGATGAATTTACAGTGAGGGAAGTCAGAGGCTGAGTGAATTTTGGCTGTGTAGTAAATAGGTGGATGGGGAAGCGCTGGGTGTGGTTTATGAACATGCAAATGAACATTAGCATTCGGAATGCAGGCAGGGCTGATTCAGGGCCAGGGCTATGAATATGCAGCTGCTGAACTTTAGTCCTGCACTGGAGTTTGTGGCTCAGCTTTTTAATTTTAATTTTAATTTTAATTTTAATTTTTATTTTTATTTTTATTTTTACTTTTTTTAAATTTTTATTTTTTATTATATTTATTTCTTATTATTTTTATTTTTATTTTATATTTTTTGTTTTTCAATTTTTAATTTATTTTATTATTTATTTTAATTTTAATTTTATTTTCATTTTTATTTTAATTTTTAAAATTTTTATTTTTATTATTTTATTTTGATTTTAATTTTATTTTATTTTTAATTTTAATTTTAATTTAATTTAATTTAATTTTTTTATTTATTTTATTTTATTTTTTTTTATTTTTATTTTTATTTTTATTTTTATTTTTAATTTTTTCAATTTTTTTAATTTTTATTTTTAATCTTTATTTTTCATTTTTATTTTATTTTAAATTTAAATTTAAAGTTTAATTTTTAAAATTTTATTTTTATTTTTCAATTTTTATTTTTCTTTTTTACTTTTAATTTTATTTTTATTCTGAATTTTAATTTTTTTAATGTTAATTTTATTTATTATTGCTAATGTTAATTTTTATTTTTTATGTTAGTTTTAATTTTTAGTTTTGTTTTTATTTTTATTTTTTATTTTTTATTTTTATTTTTCATTTTTATTTTTACATTTTCCGCAGTGGAAAAGCAGCTGCCCCCAGCACGGGCAGTCGCCCCCAGAGCCTCCTGCCCTGCATTGCCCAGCAGGGCACAGATGGATCCTTCTCCCTGCTGATGGCCCCAGTGAGGGAGTGCTGGTGCCTCCCCTGAGTGACCACGCTGAGCTCCGAGTGCCCGCAGCTCCTCCCGGGCCAGAATTTACTGCTTTGTTATAAATGCATATGATAGTGTTGGCTTTTCACAAATAATGAATGCTGTGGGTATGATGCTGCTCCTTGTGGAAGTGCCTTTTGTCATAGAAATAGAATCACTTTGAAATGCTTTAATGCCTTTTTGTTCTAGCTTAGATGTAGTGGCTAATGTAGCTGTGCTAAAATGTACCTAGTGATGCCTGAAGGATTTTTCTGCTTTTCTCCTGAATATTTCTTACACTGTTCCCTACATTCACAAGTATCAGCATGCACACTTGTGATGCTTTAGGTGATAGTTTAGCCTGGTTTCATGGTGTTTATGGGGCCAGTAGACTAAATACCCCTGAAACTACGTAGAGTTAGAGACCAAACACTCTGTTTTCATGAGCCCTCAAGGTCTCCTAGTAGGACAGATTTTATAAACTAGAAGTGAGCCCACCCAGGCCCCTTCTTGGGCCCTCCTGGTAGATCTGCTAATGTGTAGAGTCTTTAATTGTACACTCGACTGGGGGGACGGGGCTTTTGCGGCGTGTTCTACCTGGACGGCAGAAGCCATGGAATGGGATCCTATTAAAATCCCAAGGGAAACGACCCCCAACCCTCTGACCCTGTCTGAGCCTTTATGTCCTAAGACCAGAAAAAGGCATCACCAGCTTAAAATAATTAAACCACCTGCTTAGTTGGATAAGCATGGGTGTAACAGGCTCCTGCCCCAGGATATCTCTATCGACAGTAGCCATTCCCTGTGCACCTCTATCGACAATAACCATCTGACTGGACACCTCTATTGACAACAACCATCTGCTGGACACCGGTGGACAAAAGAAGATCTTGGAGTCTCCAAAGGAACTAGGCATGCTCTAAAAAGGCGGACCCAAGGAGGAGCCATGCTAACGAGTACTTGGAAATGTAAAATAGTTTGGAGAAAAGTTTGAATATGTATACTTGTCTATGAATATGGAACAGGCTGATGTAATAAGAAAAGTATAGAAAGAGAGTCTCTCACCATGGCAGATGTGCTCTTGGCTCCATGCCAAGGGTTCCCAGCGTCACCTGGACGTTGTAACCTTTTACCCTGTACCTTGTCCCTTATTGTCTTTTTATTAAACCTTTAAATTTTAGCAGGAGACTGGACCTTGTTTTTAACATGCCTGGAAAGCATTTTATTTATTTTATTCCTTCTGCTCTCCCTCACCTCCCCTGCACACCACAGCACCTGATACACCTGATGCACCCAACAAGGTCATGGAACCCAGAGAATTGGACAAGACTCTTCATTTATACCTTTAAACTTAAGTGTGTGAGTTTTATTTAATCATTTAAGCAAAATCTTCCCATTTCTGAGCCTGTTCCAAGGGAAATGAAACATTCAGTGTTCCGATTTTGCCAACTCAGAGACAGATACGGATTATTTAATATCCTTATATTGTAAAAACCTTCCATTTCAATATAAACCTGGCTCAAACTTCATTTTAGGCATTAATTCAGTCAGCATGAATATCAAATTGAGTAATTAAATTATTATCTTTAGGGAATAACAGCTGCTATAAAAATAAGATACAAAATAAGTAATTAATGTGTCATTACATCTTAAATTTACCTAAAATAATCAGGATTTAGGAGATATTGATATTGTTTTTATTTAGCTTTGGTATTTGCTTCTTTTTTACAATATTTCCTTATTTGAACAGGAAAAAAGTCTGCTGGTCATCAAACAGAAAAAAAAAAATTACTAGAAACTTTGATTTCCTGGAAAAAAATACAGTTATGCGTGACATTTACATATTTTTATTATTGAAATTACCTCCAAAAATACCTACTGCAAATCCCAACAATTCGAGAGAGTGATTGTGCAGTTTAAATTTCAGCATCTCTTTCTCTCTTTATCTCTCTTTTCTCTTTTTGCTCAGTGAATTCTCATTCCCTAGATAAGTAACCCATGACTGTTGCTGGGTTTGTTTTTTTTTTTTTCTGTGAGGTATTACAGGTGATGAGGCAGAATTATCTGCTAAAATTAATTCTATTAGGAACACATTGGTTGCTTTGTTCTAAAGCAGCAATTTATCACATTTGAGTATAATACACTGATAAATCTCCCAGCACTGACAGAACATCTTTCAGGGATTTATCCCTCCCTGTTCCAACAGACCAATTTCTATTTCCTCCACATTCTGGGGTTCAGAGAAATGTGCTGGGGCTGATGTGGGATGGCAGACACGGAAATCTGAGGGAGCTTGGAGCATAATTAAGAGATAATAGTGCTATCTGCCTGTTTTATGAGGCACTAACACAGCCCTGAGTGGATAAACCTCGGAATAAACTCACTCCAGGCAGAGAACTGGAGCCCTGCCAGGAGCCTGGCTACAGCAGCACCATTACATCAGGCTGAGAGCAGTGTTTAATTAAAGAAAATTGGGTGTACATTGCTGGAAATGGTTTGGAAAATGATGGCAGGGTTTGAGGATGAGCAGAGCTTGGTGGGGTCACCCCATCCGAGGCCCTCGCTGGGGAATGAGCTCCTGCTCCACACATCCCCAGGGATCTGAGGGGATTTTGGAGGTGCAAAAGACACCAGGATGAGCAAATTCACAGATAGTGTCAGAGCAGGGGGATGCTGACGTTATCCTCAGTGCTTTTATCGTTCCTCAGTCTTAGAACCAGGGGATTAAAGCCAAAACTAAATGCATTGTAAAGCAAGAAGCTGCTACCGTGGTACCTGGTCCAGTGTGAGGGCTGGGATCATCATCACGCTTTTCTCCAGAAAGGACAGATGGAAATTTCTCAGAAATATGAGAAGATGTGCTGCCCACATCCTGGAAATAGTTGGGAAGTTATCCATGAAGGCAAGACCTGGGTGAGAGGTCCTGACTCATTTCCTGAGGCAGATCTCTGTGACATTCAGCCCTGACAGCTCTGCCCAGATTTCCAGATAAAGGTGCTAATTTAACCTAAATATTTGGGTGCAGGTGCCTCCTTCCACCAGCAACTGGATGGAGACCACTAATTTCGTTTGTTTAAGTGACCAAGCAGGTGTCAAATTGTCACAGTTTTGGTCCAAATCCAGGTTTTGAACGATGATCCAAAGAGGGAAGTCTGGGGGGTTTGGTGATTGATCCCCTGCCGTGCCTCACCTCTGTGGAAGGTGCTCAGGGAAGCAGAATGGAGCAGAGTGAACCCATTTTTATAGGAGATTAAAGGAAATCATAAAAATTCTACTCCTGCCACAGCCACCAGCTCAGATTTCCAGTTTCAGAGCGAGTGGCAGCAAAAACTTGCAAGGCAGAAGTGTGAAAAACCTTTGCATCAACCAAGAATGCTGCAGAAATTAAGATTATGGCATCCAACAAAACCAATAACATGCAATAAAACAATGAGGGGAAATGAAATTCAAATAAAATAAGAATGAAACAAGGAACAAGGATAAACTTGCATTTCTTTATTCCTGTAACTACTTCAGAAGCCTAGGCTGCACGTTCTGCTTTGAAGCTCCAAAGCTGTGAAAAACACAGAATTAGCAATCAACACAACTGATTAACACAATCAGACGAAGCATTTGAGTATCAAACCCAGCATTTTTTAACTGGAAACTTAATGTGAGACTACTCTTTGGAGATGTTGATGAAAAATTGAACATTTTCCTAACTACTCCTATTAAATACTTTTCTCACTGGACTCCAGCAAACTTTATAGAGAAATCATCATCACAATTATTTGAATTTATGTGTGCAGTAGACACTTTTCAGTAAACCTGGCCTGATTTTGGTACTCAGGAAGACCTAATTTTATTCAACAGTATAAAATTAATATCAAGAGTATAAAATTAACATAAAGGTTTGTTCAAGGTAGAGGAAAATAATGGCAGGCTTCTCCACAAAGAACATTTTGCTCAATGAGTGAAGGAGGTGGATTGTGCTGTTCTGGCAGTCTCTGATCTGCTCATAGCTCTGATTTTTATGCCTGGATTTTATTCATGGCCCACATTGTGACACAACAACACCCTGTGGCTGAGCACTATCCAGAATTCCCAAAAACTCCACACCAAATCACGTGGCAAAAAGCAGCTGCAAAGAGGGATCTCCATTATCAATGCCTGCCTTCTTTAACTCCTCCTGTTTATTTTCAAGCAGAATATTTGCATTAAATTGAATTTCCATAGCAGATAATAGGAATGTGATATTAATGGATAAGGAACTTATTGAAACATCAAACCACAATAGCTAATTCTTGACAAAATGTGCTTTTTTTAAGGTGTGCTGCAGATGGATTGAGAAATCCAGCTGGGAATTCCCTCGTTTTTGTAGGACAGAATTCCCTGGTGGCTGATGCCACACTGCTCCAGCAATGGACTCAAAGGAGTTTGTAACACAGAGCAATTTCCTAATTCTCACTTTTCAACTTGTGGCTCCATCACCCTCTTGGCACAGGGAATAAACTGATCTAATGAAAGGACAGAAGAACAGTTGCTCTGTTTTATAAAACGATTATATGGTTTCTCAACAGGGAAAATGAGAGATCAAAGGCCACAATTATTTTATTTTTAAGTTTTTTGCTTTTTCTTCCCCCAAATCATTGACCAATAAAATAAAACTTCTTGCTGGCAATTTTTCCTATGCTTTGCCCTCAAAATGTTTTAAGACAGAACTGTGCAAACCAAAGTAAATTCAACCACCCTCTTCTTTCAGTCCATAGTTCTTGTCATTTCCAAATTTAGGTTCAACTTTCTCTCCTGCCCTTGAGGAGCTGGGCTGTTTCATCCTGGCCTTTTGAGTTCAGCTAATCAGTACTTTTTGTCAATTTTTTTTTTTTTTGCCCAATTTTCTGCATTTTCTCTTCTCTGCATAATTGGAACCAAAATAGTTTGGGCTGCTGAAGTGAATGGGAGTAATTTTTGTCCATTCAGCACAATCCTGCTGCCATCCTTCCACACTAAATGAGAGATGTTAGAGTTCAACCCTCCAGTTTTTTCTCTCTCTCAGCCAAGAAAATCTTTCTCATTTTGTAGCTTCCCCAAAAGATTTTTTGCTTAGCTGCTGTTTGGAGGTGATATTTGCACTCCAGGAGCTGATGGAACAAGCAGAGATGTAAATATTGTGCTGCTGCTGAGCGCTGATTCATTGAAATGGAAATGATTTGTGCAAGAGCATCGTGTCTCAGCCATTATTTGTGTCAGAAACGAGGAGCAAAAGTAATTTAAAAACAGGTGCTCTGCACTGCTTTGTTTTACAATGTCTTTTTCTCATTAAACTTATTTATATTCTGTGTAACCTTTGCGATGAACAGAATGTAAGAGTGCAGTACAAGAGGTAACACACACACAACTTTCACCTCATCAGCTTCACAGAACCAAAACAGCTCCCTCCATGGAAGGGGATGGGCTGAGGGTTGAGATTTCCTCTTCTCAGCCTTTCTGGAAAAAAAAAACAAAATTTAAATAATTTTGGTATCTCGGGTCTGAAACTTAAAATGCTTAAAAAGCTCTAAAATAATTCCCCAAAACTGTGTTCCTGACAGGCTGAGCTTTCATACCTGAGCAGGCACAGGATGTGAATAATTCCTCAGTGTCTTGTATCACTGAATCAATTCTGAATTGATTATTTCCCAATTATTTGTATCCTTGAATTAGTTTTGACTGCATCATCCCTCAATGATTTGTGCCATTGAATCAATTCTGAATTGATCAACCCTCAATTGTGTCATTGAATCAATTCTGAATTGATTATTTCTCAATTATTTTTATCCTTGAATTAGCTTTGACTGCATCATCCCTCAATGATTTGTGTCATCGAATCAGTTCTGAATTGATCATCTCTCAATGATTTTTGCCATTGAATTGATTTTGCATTGATTATTTCTCAATGATTTATATCATTGAATCAGTTTTGAATTGATCAACTCTCAGTGATTTGTGTCATTGAATCAATTCTGAATTGAGCATCCCTCAATGATTTGTGTCATTGAATTGATTTTGAATTGTTTATTCCTCAATGATTTGTGTCATTGAATCAATTCTGTATCAATCAGATCAATAACTGGATTTTTCAAAGGGAGCTGCAGGATGCAGCTGCTGCATCCCAGCTGCCCCAGGGCTCCTGTGCATCCTCACCCCCTCAGGGGGTGTCTCCTTAAGGCCTGAACATTTTGGAATTTCCCAACTCCTTTGTGTGTCCCTGGCATTTCCGTCTGAGCAAACCTGACTGAACCCGTACAAAAACCAGCGCAGAATGGAGAAACAAGAATCATTTTGCCTGTATTTGATTTGGTAACAAAAACACACCACACAGCACTGTGCTGGAATGAAGACAACGAGCAGAAACCAGGAGAGCGTGTGAAAAAATTCAACTTTGAGCTCTAAAGACACAGCACAGAAATTGCAAGAGGTGGCTGAGGAAGAGCCCTTGGAGTGGTGCTGCAGAGCTGGTGCTGAGCTGTGGCAACGAGGAGAGCTCTGTGCTCTCTGTTCCTTCTGCCCAAGAGTTGTCCCACAGAGCTGCTGCTTTGGCTTTGCTGAAAGCCTCTGCTTGTCCTGCAGGGCTGGAGCTCCATCCTGGGCAGGACAAACTCCTGAGGAATCCTCCCAGAGCCTTTCCCAGCCCGGCAGAGTGAGCTGGGCAAGGCAGCTCATGGCTGTGAGCAACAGCTCCACTCCAGGGGGATGCTCAGCCAAGCTCTGCTGGATTAGCAGATTTCTGTTGGTGTCAAGTGGAATTTGGACCAAAATTAGAATATCTGAAGAGATGGAGGTAGAAGACTGGGAGAAGGACTTCGAGCTGCTGTCACAGGACTGTCATTTGTAATTTATGGCAGCCTCCCAGGACACAAAGAGGCTCCTGGGGAGCTGGGGAGGGACTTTGGACAAGGGCTGGAGGGACAGGACATAGGGAATAGCTTCCGAGTGCCAGAGGGCAGGAATGGATGGGATATTGGGAAGGAACTCTTGGCTGTGAGGGTGGGCAGGCCCTGGCACAGGGTGCCCAGAGTTGCTGTGGCTGCCCCTGGACCCCTGGCAGTGCCCAAGGTCAGGCTGGATGGGGCTTGGAGCAGCCTGGGACAGTGGGAGGTGTCCCTGCCCATGGCAGGGGTGGCACTGGGTGGATTTTAAGGTCCCTCCAACCCAAACCATTCCATGATTTCTGTGAATTGCTGAAGAAATTCAGCCTGGAATGAGCATTTTCAGCTCAATTGAGTCAAATATTAACTCAGCTGCATTTTGGTGACTCGACCACAATTTTGCACACTGCTAAAATTGTTTCAATGTATTACAAAAAATTAAAGTGATTTTCACAATTTCAGAGTTTCAGTACCTTTATCTGCAGGTGTCAAAACCAATTGTGCAACTCCTTTTATTTCAGAGCAAACACACTTTCAAATGTAATTATTCATCAAGACTCTTGACTTTGAATAAGAAAAAAAAAAAAAATATATATATATATATATATATACCCTTAAAATGCAGCGATAAAATAAATTGAAGGTGCTTCTTGTCTGGCAGATTTCAAGGTGAAGTCGTGAAGTAATAGGAGTTGTGCTCTTTTCCAAAAATATTCATGGAAGCTGCATTTTTAATTCCCAGAGCATCTCTCTGGTGCTGCTGCAGCTCTGTAGATGCAGGGATGGGAATATCTAAGCAGGAGAGGTGTGTGAGGAGGATTGAGGGGGGGAATTAAAGCCTGGATGTCTCTGGCATTGCCACAGGAGCTGCTCACGGTGACGTGCAGGGCAGGTGGCAGCTCCCAAAGTGACAGATGGCACTTCTGGTGTGTCAGCATCGTTAGTGAGCACAGGAGCTTCAAAAGTGAAAGTGTGGGGAGGGGAATCACACTGCACAACCAGCTCTGCTTCAAAATCCTCTTCTGAGAGCATCTTCTGTGTCTGAGGAACCCACAGGGCAGAAAAGAGGGGAAATTTGGTCTTTTCTACAGCTGGTGCTGGGCACGAGGCCTCTGTGAGCCCCTCTGAGCGTCAAAAGTTAAAATGTGGGGAGGGGAATCACACTGCAAAACCAGCTCTGCTTCAAAATCCTCTCCTGAGAACACATTCAGTGCCTAAGGAATCTCCAAGATAGAAAAGAGGGAAAATCTGGGTTCTTGTGCAGCTGCTGTTGGGCACGAGGCCTCTCTGTGCTTCAAAAGTGAAAATTTGGGGAGTGGAATCACAGTGCACAACCAGCTCTGCTTCAAAATCCTCTTCTGAGAACACCTTCTGTGTCTGAGGAACCCACAGGGCAGAAAAGAGGGGAAATTTGGGTTCTTGTGCAGTTGCTGCTGGGCACAAGGCCTCTCTGTGCTTCAAAAGTGAAAATTTTGGGGAGCGGAATCACAGTGCACAACCAGCTCTGCTTCAAAATCCTGTTCTGGGAACATCTTCTGTGTCTGAGGAACCCACAGGGCAGAAAAGAGGGGAAATCTGGTCTTTTCTGCAGCTGGTGCTGGGCATGAGGACTCTCTGAGCCCCTCTCAGGTCACCCTGGCCTGGGTTTTGGCTGAATTGGGTGAACTGGGATGGAGCTGGCAGCACCACACCCTCCCCAGAGCCCTGCCAGAGCATCTCTGAGAGCATCTCTGAGAGCTCTGCCCCCTCTCTCCTCCCCAGGGAGCAAACAGCCAGATTTGTTCAACCACTTCCCTGGAACTGAGTTAAAAACAGGCTGAAAATGAGAGTTATTAATGATCAGTGCTGCAGCAGAAGCACAAACTCCAGCAGATTCAGAGAAAGCTGTGAAGAGCAGCAGGGCTAATCTTATTTCCTATTCCTTTTCTGAAAAGCTCTGCTCCAGGTGCTGATTGGGGCTGAGTCTCTCAGGTCTCTTTGTTGTAAATGTGATCTCTTTAGAGCATGGAGGATGAGATTCAGCAGGAGATGAAAACACATGTTCCAGCTTCAGCCTTTGGCCATCCTGCTCCTCTGCCCTTCACCCCACACAACAAAGCCCAGGAAGATCTTAAAAACTGGGCAAGAAAATAGGAAAAAAATAAAAAAGCTGGTTTTGTTTATATTAAAATTCATGAGCACATGGTTTGGCCTTTAATCTCCAAAAGTCACAGTGTTTGCTCGAAAGGAGGACAGCTCCTCACACACAGACCAGGCCAGCTTAAAAAATTCAGCAGCTACAGAGACAAGAATGACCTTTTTCTGGAGCAAGGAAGAGGCACAGGGGAGGTCTGTTTGTCCAGCTCTTCCCTTCTTTTCTCCTCATCTCCTCAGCCTCTTTTTTTCTCTCTCTCCAACACAATAAATCAGTTTTTCTGAAAAAAAAAAAAAAACAGTCAAGAAGGTGTGTAGCAATAATTCTGATGACATTTTCATGTTCATCTTTGTGCATTGCTGCCATCACACAGAATATTCTCAGCTTTGTCTGAAGGCTCATTTATTTCCTAATTTGTCTTCTAGAATGCAAAACCTACAAATATTAAAGCTAAAATTAAAAAAAAAAAAAAATAGAAAACTGGGCTTAAAGATGTTCTGTTTTTCTTGAGGGTGCTGGGAGATAGGCAGGATGAAATGTCAGGTGAATAATTCTGTATTTCAAAGGAGAGCAAATTGTTTGCAAGGGGTTAGGAAGCGATGCCAGGTTCTTTCTTATACTTTGTGGGGAAAATATCAGATTTATTGGGAGCATGGGCAGCATTTCCCATGTTTGGGGGACAAGGACACCAGCACAGGGGGAAGATGGGATGTTATTTCCCATGGATCCAGGACATGCTGTGGAAATTTTAAAGGGAGATTTTCATCTCCATAATTTCATATTCTCACATTTGTGGTGTTATGAAAGGAAGGGCTCTGCTGCATCCAGGAGCAGGTGGTGAGCACCTCCCAAAACAGCAGCACCCCGAGCTGGATTTCACATCCCAAATACCTGTGGCTGCTGGGAAATGGATGAACTGATGTGATCGCAGCCCTGCATCCTCAGGACTCTTCAGTGCAGGGTCAAGGCCTTTTATTTCCGTGGTGGCACCCTGGCATTTTGGCTGCCAGGCCTAACGGGGAGTGCCTGGCAGCCTTAATGATCAAACAATATTCCAGGCTGAGCCCGTGCCTTGCAATAACTGAGCACCACTCCTGGGACAGCTCTGGGGATCTTCAGTGTGAACAGAAAGAGTCCTGCAGTTTTCTCATTTAATTAAATTGAAATCTGTGGGGACTGGCAGTGCGTGGCTCAGGCTTAGGATTTTTTTTTTTTTTTTTTTTGAGTCGTTCTTTGCAGTTTAATGTCATTGTGAAGTAGTTTTTAATCAACAGACAGTCTCAACTGGAAGTGAAGCTGACACCTCGTTACCTTTAGAGGAGGATTTTTATTAATTGCAGCACTAAGTACAGGGGAAATATCGGGGATGACATGTAGTAAAAAACACCAGACAGCAGCACAGGGTTCAAAACCATTTCAGCATTTCCCCTTATGGGCTGCACTTGTGGTTGTCTGGGATTTTTTATGGGAAGGGCTCACTTTCATCCGCTTTTATTGTTGCAACCCAAATCATTGAGGGGTATATTCTCCGTGAGGCTGAAACTTGGGAGTATTTTAGAAACATCTGCTTTCTGAAATACCTCAGACGTTTGTGAGTTGAGGGGAAACTGCTTTCAGTGCTGTTTTTATGGAGAAACATCAGTTCTGTGTGTTGGAACGAGCTGTAAATATCGATAAAGATACAGATAAAAATATAGAGATAAAATAAAAATACCTGCACAGCGTGAGTCAGTATTTCTTAAAACAAATTTCTGCTGAACTGTTCCTGAACTGTTGTGTGAACTGTCCCTGACCAGGAGCCAGTGCAGCACCACAGCACAGGGAGTGGAATTATTCATGTGCCATTAACAGCACATTAGTCAGGAATGGTGCTAATTGCTACATCCAGGACCTTTTAAGTTTAGCCTTCAGCATAACATGGGATCCTTTAATGTAATACAGCTCTTTTTAATGTAGGGAAACCCTCACAAAATTGCTCCCAAATCCAAATTTTGCTCTGTGACAAGATTTTCAAGCCCCAGCGTGTACAGAGATGCTTGTTAGCAATGCAGACAAGGTGACAACACATCTGACAGCTCATTGTCACTTCTGTGCTGTCTCCTCTCTGTGCTGTCCCCTCTCTCATGTCTTATTTACTAATTACTCACAGTCACCGAGCCACAGAATGATTTGGGATGGAAGGGATGTTAAATCCCATCCAATGCCACTCCTGCCATGGGCAGGGACACCTTCCATTGTCCCAGCCTGCTCCAATCCCTGTCCAGCCTGGCCTTGGGCACTGCCAGGGATCCAGGGGCAGCCACAGCTTCTCTGGGCACCCTGTGCCAGGCCCTCCCCACCCTCCCAGGGAACAATTCCTTCCCAATATCCCATCCATCCCTGCCCTCCATCAGTTTGAATCCATCCCCCCTTGGCCTGGCACTCCAGACTCTTGTCCACAGTCCCTAAATAGATTTTGCCAACCAAACCCACTGGGGTAAGAGGAAAAAGCAAAGCAAGGGGCTCTTCCTGGCCCTTCTGCTCCTCTGAAAAGCATGGGAGGGTTCTGGTGGCAACAAAAGGGAGATGCAGGAATGGTGAACCTGGGAGGCTTCAAGAGCCACAGCAGTGATCAGGAACAAAGGGTGACAACGAGAAGAGCAGGAGGAAATGGAGAGGAGAAGCGAAAATTTGTGGCTGCTGAAAGGAGGGGTGCTGGAGGTCCAGTCAGAAAGGAGAGGCAGAAGGGAAGGAGCCACACTCTGCTCTGCTCCAAAGAAAAAAACCATGATAAAAAAAAACATAATAAAAATATATCAGGTAAAACAAACCTTCCCAAAACTACAGAAAAGGCTAATCGGAGGCAACTGGAGAAATAACAAGACTTTTACCCCCTGCAACACCCGCAAGGACCAGGCAACTCCTTCCTGAGTTTTAGTTTTGTTTATTTAGCAAACAGCTGTGATCTGACTGCCAATCCACATCACCCCTCAGGGCAGGCAGAGAGGTAACAACCTCCCACCTAGGCTTCCTAAAGTTAAATTTTCAGTAAAGCAACATCCTTGCCTCTTCCCAGCCTCCTGCCAGGGCACACTTGGCTTTGTTCTTCCCCGTTCCTCCTGCAAAGCTGGAGCACTAAATGGGGAAGCAGGGATTCGGTTAGAAACAAGATAAAGGAAGGGATTTAACTTTTTTTCCGCCATATCCTGGCACTTGTTTAACTTGTAAAGGAGAGATTGGACTCCCTCATTCCGTGCCCATGTTGTGCTCAGAACCTTTTCCAGTGGAGGCCTTGTGGCTGCCCATCAGGAGGTTTTGCTGGGAGACACAAACATCCAATTTGTTGCTCCTTGTGTGTCCATCCACCCCGAGCTGGAAGTGTTTGGGCAGCTTTGCTAAAGAGCCCCAGGTTAGGAAATTGTTCTCTGTGTGTGGGAAAAAGGACATGGATTTTATGTTGATAAAAAACCTCTCAAACTTGTTTCTTTTTTGCTTTGGGAGGGACAATCCCAAACTTGTGTTTAACCAGATGTGCCACAGCCAGGGCACCCCAAGGGCAGCACCCAGAATGAATTAGCTCAGGTCATAAAAGGGAATTTTTCCCCATCTGCTTAGGAGTAACCACCTGGTTTTAAAAAAATCTGCAATCAGTGGCAATTAATACACTAAAAATCGAGGATTAGGGTCAATATTTAATGGCTGTGTTACAGAATAACGAGAACTGCATCAATTGAAGGTGGCAGGATACAGTGGAAAAAACAGAATCTTCTCTTGTAATGAAAGGTGATGTCTGAGAGCAAAAACCCCTGGGATGAGATTTAAAATCCTGTGAGTGGCTTTCCAGGCTAAGGAATGCCTGAACTGAGTGGTTTTGTGTGGGATGCTGCTGCTCTTTCCACACACATTTTCTATTTCTGGCATAATACATAAATCAATGTCACAACAGAAAGGGAAAACGATGCACACTTAAAGCAAAACATAAAATCACCTCTTCATGGGCTATCTGCTCCTTAGATATTGTTTAGAAAGCACAAAATAAAATAGCAGAGATGTTTTAGAGCACAGGAAGGGAGGAGAGAGATTTCACAGAGATGAAATCTCTGCACTCACACGTCTGAGCATCACCTTTGTGCCTTGTGCTGTCAGGGAAATGCAGAATTCCTCTGCTTTGGACAACAGAGGACAAATCTACTTCAGGATTTGGTTCCCACTCTGCAGAGAGAGCAGAAAATGCTTTAGCTCCAGCTGAAGTCTGGAGAGAGGGAAAACTGATTGTGCTGTGGTTTCCTGGGACGCCTGACAAGGAAGAACTTGGAAATCAGCATTTGATAACTTGAATATGAGCTTTAATAAATTGTCTGAATCTCTGGGAATTCTTATTGTGATAGAGACAAATAGATAAGAGCCATTCTTGTATGAATAGAAATTCCTGCATTTGTAATATTCACCTAATCTCCTGTGGATTTTTTACCTGAATAAAAGTATAAATGAATAAAACTTCTTGTTCACAAGAAGCTTTCCAAAAAACGCCTGTCTTGTGCTCAGTGTGGGCTGATAGAACATTCCCTGGCCAGGTTTTTTTACTGCAAGTGGAACCTTCTTTGCTCTCTGTCCGTTTTATGAGATAAGAGCACAGATTTGATACCTGATCATCACAGAGATGTGAGGACATTTATCTGGGAAAGCCCCATCAAAGATAAAGGACTGCTCTGATATTGTCTAACCTGTTGTTATCTCATGGATGAGTGGGAAATGCAGTTTGTTCTGTTTGAACACTTTTTTCTACAATGCATCCAATATCAAAGGGGAAAGCATTCCCCAACACCAAAAAACCAGCACCAAAATCTGCTGCAGAACACCTTTTATGGAATATTTTGGACCAAATTTTCTTAGCTTGAGGTACCAATGTTTGCAGTTCTACCCCGACTCTTTTGGGAAAGAATAAACTGAGCATGCTGCCCATAATTCACTTTTTTTTGGGATGGTATTAGAAATAAATGGGCTCTGTAAATAGTTTTAGGACTTGGTAAAATATAGCATTGTCAGCCTCATGGAAAAAACATAACAAGATATTTAAATCTAGACAAAAATCACTTGATGGGATTGGTTTCTTTCTTTGCTGTAAGAAAAACAACATTTTTAAAGGTGGTGTATTCAGAGCCTGATTTGTGGTGATGCCTGAAGGATTTTTCTGCTTTTCTCCTGAATATTTCTCACACTGTTCCCTACATTCACAAGTATCAGCATGCACACTTGTGATGCTTTAGGTGATAGTTTAGCCCGGTTTCATGGTGTTTATAGGGCTGGGAGACCAAACACCCCTGAAACCACGGAGAGTTAGAGACCAAACACCCTGTTTTTCGTGGGCCCTCAAGGTCTCCCAGTAGGACAGATTCTGTAAACTAGAAGTGAGCCCACCCAGGCCCCTTATTGGGCCCTCCTGGTAGATCTGCTAATGTGTAGAGTCTTTAATTGTACACTCGACTGGGGGGACGGGGCTTTTGCGGCGCGTTCTACCTGGACGGCAGAAGCCATGGAATGGGATCCTATTAAAATACCAAGGGAAACGACCCCAACCCTCTAACCCTGTCTGAGCCTTTATTTCCTAAGAGCAGAAAAAGGCATCAGTGGGTATCTCACCTCCTCACCCTCTCTCCCCTGCGTGCCCTTATCTTTTGTGAGGGTGATAAAAGCTTCACCTGCCACTGCTCCATCCCCTTTAAGCCCAGCCTTGAGGTTTAATCCATTGTAGGCCTAGCTCATAAAAAGGGTTTTACCTCTCTCTTTCCTAAAAGAGAGCCCAAGAGATAATCCAATTATCAACAGTGTATGGCTGTTACTTCTATCTGAAGGCTTCCAGTTTTGTTGGAAATAATTTCTGAATGGTGTTAATAACAGGGACAAGCAAGTTTCCTATGAAGGAAAATGGGATTTAAGAAAATGGGATTTAAAAGTTGTCAATAAAAAAAAAAAAAAGGAGATATTGCTGTCTCTTCTGATGTGTATAGGTTGATAGAAATGTCTTTCAGCTTTATTTCTTCAAGCAGAAAACAGCAATAAGGAAAACTGTTGCTCTTCCTATTATAAGAAATTCAAGGTTTCACGAATCAGTTTGAAATGAATAAATAAAAAAATCTCGCACTAAGGTACTAAACCCAAATAAGAACATGCTATGGTATTTTCAAACTGTTCTCGTTATAATCCAATGCCAATTAAACCTCACTGTATGTGTTAATTTCAGAAACAAGGAAAAGTTATTTCCCATTGCTCATTGGTGCTTGTGCACATTCCTTCTGTTGGAAGTTAATTTGCAGTTATTGTGAGTTTTGGAGCAGTCTGGGGGGGAGGTGCAGAGGCAGCTCTGAACATCTCTGTAAATTCCTTTTTTTCAGGTGCAGCATCTGTTGCTAAGCTCTAAATACACAACAAAAATTCTCAGGTAACGTTTTCTCATCCATGGCCAGGCTTAATTTGTTTTTCACGTTCCAGAATCTCTGCCATTATTTAAAATACAGGGGATTTCATTGCTAACCTTGCAGTTGACAATTGGCCCTTCCTCCCCTCTGGGAATGCAAAATTCTGCTTGCAAGCAGCCCTAATCCCACCCAAACTCCTCAAAGATGGGAGTTGTGCTGCTCCTTCTGCTCTTAAATAAATAAATAAATAAATAAATAAATAAAAATAAACGAAGAAAACCTTAAAATAAGGAAATAAATAAAGCAGTAGGGCCTTAAAATAAATAAACAAATAAACTTTAAAATAAGTAAAATAAGGATAAAGCAATAGGACCTTAAAATAAATAAATAAAACTTTAAAATCAGTAAATGGATAAAGAAAGAAGACCCTAAAATAAATAAAGCAATAGGGTCTTAAAATAAATAAATAAATAAATAAGGCAGTAGGACCTTAAAATAAATAAATAAATAAATAAATAAATAATTAAACGAAGTAAACCTTAAAATAAGAAAATAAATAAAGCAGTAGGGCCTTAAAATAAATAAATAGATAAATAGATACTTAAAATAAGGAAATAAATAAAGCAATAGGACCTTAAAATAAATAAATAAAACTTTAAAATCAGTAAATGGATAGATAAAGAAGTAAGACTTTAAAATAAATAAAGAGATCGGTCCTTAAAATAAATAAATAAATAAATAGAGCAATAGGACCTTAAAATAAGTAAATAAATAAAACAAAAGGACCTTAAAATAAGTACATAAATAAAGCAATAGGTCCTTACAATCCGATCATTAGCACTTAAGAGCCTTAAAATGCGTTTTTCCTTCCCATGGAAAAATCTCTCCTGTGATGAATAACAAGGGAAGTGTACTGGAAGGAGTTTCCACATCCAAGTTGGTACCTGCAGCAGAGATCTCGATTGCTAATTGGGTGGCTAATTGCTGATTCGGTGGCTAATTGCTCTGCATCACGTTCTGCCACACGTGGCAGTCACTTCAGAGGGGGCTCCTTTAATGTCCCAGCTCCTTCCTCTCATCCCTGCCATCATTCCAGGTGCCAGCTGGAATATGGAGAGACGGGAGCAGCCTCCCTCCACCTGCAGAGCTTCCCCAGCAGCCCTAGGACCCCAAACCACATGGCCAATTCTTCACCTGCTGTCACCTGCTGTCACCTGCCCAAGGAGGAGGAGGAGGAGGAGGCAGAGCCACCTTCAGTCCCTCCTGGGTGGCACCTGGAGGGAGCAGCACCCGGTGCCACCAGCCCTGACCCGCTGCTGCCCTGCCATGAAAGTTTAATCAATGCCATTTTCTGCCCATTATCTCTATGGAACATTGTGAGCTCATAAAGAACTGCAGGGCCACACTGGGTTCAGCCTGGGCAGCCAATTTACTTTATTAATTACTGACGTTAAAGCTCTGCAAAACTTCAGGATGGCTCTGAGAGTTTTGGGGCTGCTTCAAGGAGAATTCCCTACAACATTTTCAAGCTCTGTGCTCTGCCTCCCAAACGTTAAAGAACATTTGAAAGGAGCACAAGATGCTCCTTTCAAAGCAAGGCAAAAAAACCCCCTTCCCAACTCGCTGAGCATCAGCGTGTTCAGATAAATCTGGGAGTCTCTGTATGGCAATTTATGCTCCAGCAGCCACTGCATGGAAACAGCTTTTGTATCCAATTTAAAAACATGAATGTTCCCTCCTTACCCTAGAGCTTAAAGACAATTTACAGAAGTAGGGCACTATGAAGTATTGCCACAATAAACTGTTGTTTTACTTCCCTTTTACAGCAAAAATTAGGGGAACACTGCAACTGTTGTCAGGCCTTAAAATATGTTTGCAATAAAATAGAAGCCATTGGCTTTCTTTAATTTCAATGGGTTTCTTCATTATTCAGAAGCCTCTTTAAATCTTTCATAGATTCAAATCTGGTTTTTTAAGAAGAAATACATAATCCTTCAGTAATTAATCTAAGTGTCTGGCTGCTGAAAAATTGGGCATTGATGTTCTTTCTCTATTTTTCTCATGGAGGTAGAAAGCATTTTAATTCTTCAAGACTTGCTTATTGTTTCCTTTCTGTTGGCAGGAGTTTGAATATATTATAAAATGCTTTTCTGGTAATACCCTTCTAGAATTAATGAAGGAACACCTTCTAACTGGTTACAATGAATTCATTAGAAATTCATCCTGGTGGCTGGAGATTTGCTTGGATATGAAAGAGTTCATAGAAAGTTGCTGTTTATTTAATCACATGAAAGTTCCTTTGTGGAGAGTGAGGAAACAGTGAGTTAATAAAGACAAGACCAGTTATTTTTACATTTTTGTGGTTTCAGTGAATGAAAGGAATTAACTAAATGTTAAATACTAGCTAAATACAACACAGAGTAGCTCTAAAATAACCAGGCTGGACTATTTTAATTAACAATAAGCAGCACTTCACTTCATGATCAGTCCCTTTAAAACAATAGAAATAGAGGGTTAATGTCCAACAAAATTCAAATCCTTGGATTCTTATCCATTGTCACTGTTCCATTCCTGAAAACACAAACCATTCTTCATCTTTTGAGTTGCTCTGGTTTGTGCTGGTTTTGTGTTTGCAGTAAAATAATTTGATTCCCTTGATGAATCTATTTTGGCCGTGTTTGATCCATGTTTTCTATCAATCCTTTTTAACTTCACTCTCCTTATTGACTTTTCAAACTTTCTAGGATGAGCATAATCTGTGTATTCAATTAAGATCCTTTAATCTTCTTCTTTGAGGAAGAGCCCCCTGGATTTCAGGAGCCTGGGTTTGGTGGTTTGGGCACACCACGAACACCAGCGGATGGCTGGAGGTGGAGAGAGATTTCTTTTTATTTGGCATAAAAACCAGTGAGTGGAATTACAGCTTCATCTGCTGCTTTTTGTATGATGAGGGATGGACAGAAGTTGTTTTCCAGCTGGGTAAAGTAAAATAATAGAGAGAATTGTGAATCTGAGAGTGGATTTAAGCAGAAAGCCTGGTTCACCAGTCACTGCAGGGTGAAGGAGAGTGAAGTCTCTCCATGTTCTACAAACCCTGAGCTGGGTGGGTTTGGGCAAACAGGAACTTCCAGTCTCCCTTTGACAAGCACTTTAAAAAGTGATCCAGACATGGAAGAGTTGCTGATGCCTTTGTGTGAAGAATTAGCTTTAAACAGAGAGAGAGGGGAAAGAAAGGAAAATAAGATAAAACCAGAAGAAATCTCAGTATGGGAGTTGACAGATATTCGGATTTTAGTAAAGCATTTGACACTGTCTCATGAAACGTTAATTGAAAAATTAATTCAAGTCAGCTTGGCTGCAGACAATGGTGTGGGTTGGATATTGGCTACAGCACAAATGAAAAAACTGCTGATAAACAGCTGGTAACAAGATGGGTGGAAATGTCCAGTGGGGTAACACACACTGTTAGTGTGAGTTTACTTTGTATCTTCATTAACTGCTTTAAAAAAGGCATAATCAAGATATTAATTGAATATACAGATTATGGTCATCCTAGAAGGTTTGAAATGTCAATGTGGAGAGTGAAATAAAAAAGGATTGATGAGAAACATGGATAAAACACAGCCAAAATAGATTCATCAAGGGAATCAAATTATTTTGCTGCAAACACAAAAGCAGCACAAACCAGAGCAACTCCAAAGATGAAGAATGGTTTATCTTTTAGGGAATGGAACAGTGGCAGTGGATAAGAGAGCTGGAGGATGCTGCAGGAATTATGGAAAGTAAAATGCAAGTTCATGATCCAGTGCCCTTTGCATCCAGTGGAAGTTCAGCCATGGACTTCAAAGGATTTGGGACATGGCTGGCAGTCCCAAAGCAGGGATTATCTGCAACCTTGTTCTGGCCACTGCGTGAGATGCTCTCCCAGAAAGATGAGAAATTGGCAGCGAATCAGAGAGCAGCCAGAATAAAAAATGGAGAGGTTTTGTGAGGACTGAAGTGGGAAGAAAAACGAAGAGAATTAAGCAGTTATAATTTGGCCAAATAAGGAATAAGCAGGAACACAATAACAGCTTTCAAATGTCTGAGGACATAAGCCTGGATAAAGGATAATAATTATTCACTCTGCTGTGTGGCAGAAGGATTTTAGCAGGTGAAGGGAATATATTATGAGGGAAGAAAGACATTTGATGTAAATATCAGGAAATGCTGCATATTAAACTGTTGAATAATAGAGGAGATGGAAGTCCTGTGGTCTGGGATTTCTGAAGCTCAGACTGAATGCCAGCTATTGAAATGCAGAGAGGAATCTTTTCAAATCCCCAGGACACCAGCAGATGCATCTGCCTGGAAAAGATTGGGATCTTCTCCTTTGCCTCTTCCTGTGCAAGCTCCACGTGCTTTAAAGCCCACACCAGGAGATGCAGAAATATCAGAGGATAAATTGTTCCTAATAAGGAATAAACACTCCTCACACCTTCTGATTGTGCCAGCTCCTCTCAGCTCCCAGCCCTGGCTGGCTGAGATCACAGCCTGTTCTCAAACGGGGCACTCAAGGCAACATCTTCAAACTGCTTTGGTCTACTCAGGCAACAAAAGAAGCTTTACTGGGGTGGGAAATGGAGATGTTTGTAGCAGAAACCCAAAGATTTATTAGCAGAAGACATTTTTTACCTTGACTTGTCTCAGATTACTCTTTTTTCCCTGCTAGAAATAGTCTAGAGGTGGTGCAAGCCTTTTTTTTCTGGAGTTTTTCTTCTCTGTCCTCATTTTTTTAGGTCTTTAGATCCTAAAATTACTGACAACACTAAAGACCATTAGTAAATTTGTTTATTTGCATGTGCCCACTCATTCACATAGCAAAGAGTTTGACTAAAAACATTACTCAAAGAGAAAAATATAAAAAAATCTGACTTTTATTCCATCACAGAGCCCATGACAGGGGAGGGAGCTATTTCTATCCAGCAATTCCTGCCTTTTTCCACCCCCTGCATTTTGGTTCCCAGCTCTGCACCGAATGTAGGAAGCAAAGATAAATCTCAGATGATAAATAAGGAAGGCTGAGGTGTTTTTCTTTTTTTTTGCCTTTCACTGTGAAAAAGGCAATTTTAAATGCAGCTAAATATTTGTAAACATGGGAAATGCCAGCTCTTGCTTGATGTAAATGATCCCAAGTTTATTCATTTTGATTTGAGCCTGACTTGTGCACTGGGGGAGGATCCACACCCTGGGATATTTGAGTGTGTTAAATAACAGGACTTGATTCACTTTAGTACCAGTTTTAGTGACCAATAATGAGCTTAGGCAACAGGAAATCAGTTTTTAGACTTTAGACAATGCTACAGTTTATGGTGGAACACATTGAAAAATACTTTTTGGCCATTTCTGTCTTGACTGGAAACTAATGCACAATGAAATGTGGGTTAAAGAAATACTAGGGAAGGTTTCCCATGTCTGAGTGTAAATCAATGTATTTTACTACAGCAAAACACTTTTTGTACATCTGCAATGCCATAAATTTATGCCTGGAAAATCAACACGTCCTGCAGTGCAGAAATCAGAGATGAGAAGCTGAATATTCTGTGTCAGTGCAATGCTGCAGGAAAGGCAAGGACACAACTCCTGAAGGCAAGAGCAGGGCAGGAAGGGGCAAAAGCAGGGAAGAGGTGGCATCTGTCCCCAGAGCAGTGCTGAGACCTTTGATGGAGCAATCTGTTTAATTCTGCAGCCTCATTTCCAGGCTGAAATAATGAAAATGGGAAATATTCCAAAAATTAAGGTGGGATGCCTGGAAAAGATATTTGATGGAAAGTTACAAAGCTGAATGTGTTTGGTTTTTATGAGTGTGGTTTAGGAGATGATTTTCTTGAAGTCAAGGAAGCACTGATGGGAGAAATCTTGTAATACTAAGTTATTAAAAGCAGGAACTCTTCTGATCCTCACACAAACCCTGAGAGTAGCTCTGGCATTGATGGAACCCCACAATTCTGGGAGTCAAAGCTCATGGTGGGGGTTCTGTGCTGGTTTATCCTCAGAAAATTCAATCCCTGCTCTGATTTGCACTTGCCTGAAAAGAAATTCAGGATCAGTCCCAATTCAGTCTCCAGTTAAATTCAGTCTTGGATAAATGCACAAATGAGAAATACCTGGAAAGAAACAGATTAAGGATTAAGGCTGGTTAAGTAAAGAATTAGCTCAAAATTGAAGGGGAAACAATACATAAACCATGGACTGTAAAATGCTCTGGCATTTTTGAAAACCAAGATTCCCTATTTCTACATACTTGTATTATGAACCTTAAAAGCATGAATGTGTTTTATTCCTTGCCAGGTTTGTTCCTCTACTTGGAAAACATTTATTCTGCTTCTTGTTTACACACTGAATTTAGAATTAATGTGGCTGTTCTGGTTGAGCAAAAACAACCTTGACTTGTATTAGGCATCGTTTTATCATGCCAAGATACCTCGTGTAAAAAGAGAGCACGAGCAGAGTCCTCAGAATGAAGCTGGTTAATAATTACTACATAAACAGGGCAAGGATCAAGAGAGACAGTAAATTCTTGTGAAGTGTGTGTAGATTATATTTCCAAATTACAATATTGGGCTGTCTTAATGTGCACAGAAAAAGTCAGATATGCAAAGGTGAAATACCATGGTCCCAGGGAACATTTTTCACACATTAACAACCAAAATAAAAATGCCAGTAGTTCCTTGCATAAAATAATGCACTGTTGGCATTAGTGAAGTATTTGTTAGGTGCAATAATATTGACTGAAAAATTACATAATCCAAGCCCTATTTTCTTATATACTGTAGAAATAAACAGAGACTCCAACTGAGAGGCTCCAGTCTGGTTTCCTGATGAGTTTTTCAATCTAAACCCCATTTCCCTGGTCCAGCTTTCCTCCAGAGCCTGCTCATACCCTGCTCTCATCCCCTTCCCCCAGGATTTCCACAGGGGAGGCTCCTTTGGGCTCCCTTTAGCTCTTTTATCTCCTCTAGCCTGGCTTTGAACATTTCCTGAGTGTCACCTCTCTCTTCAACTTTGGCCATGGTCACCTTTGAACCTTTTAAGATGTTTAATTTACATTTCATGGGATCAAGAGTATAATAACAGCACACTGCTGAGGCTGGGAATGCTCCTGTAAGGAGAGGGAACCAGCCAAGGATTGTCTCCTGCTGAACCTCCTTGGGTTGTTCTGGGTGGCCAAAATTCAGGACTAAATAAAAGGCTCAGACTCAAGGTTCTGCAATGCAGGTGGTAAATACACACAGGATGAGAATGCAAACAGGTGGCAAGGTGAGAGGGACAGCACTGCAGATCTGCTGAGAACTGAACAGTGCAGTTCCTTCAGCTGGAATTATTCTACAGACATTTTCTTTCTGAAGGTTTTGTATTCAATTAAGTTGTGTGCAGAAAATAGTATTTAAAAAACCCCAAAACTACTATTTTGGGAAGTGAAAAAGGAGGTATTTCAATGCTGCAGCAGCTCCCTGAGCACAGCCAGCCCTTTCTCCCTGAGCTGATGTCCCACACTTGGACAGCCAAGCAATACCAGACATGAAAACTGAATAACTGAGTTACTCTAGATGTTATTGCTTCTTTATCTCTAATAAAAGCAGTGTGGAATCTAAATTCGACAAGTCAACCCCGTGAATTAAAACTCCAAACAGTTTTCTAAAATAATGAAACCAACATGTATGTGCTTTTTGGGGGGACCTTGAAAGGATTTCAAAACAAATACAAAACTCTAGCCCTATCAGTAACTATAAAAAATATGCAGTAACAGGGAAAGGTCTCAGCAAAGTGGGAAAAGCACAGATGTGTAAACAGAGCTGAGCACAAACGCGTGTGTGGTTCATTCACTTGTTTGCCAAAGTGCCATTACTTCAGTACGTTATTTACAGACAGAAAATAGCACATCCTCACAGTCATGTGGTGTGGCTGGCTCCTCAGCCTCCTGCTTATCTGACAGCTTAACCAGCAGTTCTGGCCATAAATAATTTGGCTGCTTTGGTGGTCAGCTCCTGGCCCAGGAAAAGTCTTTGGTTCAAAGAAAGGAGCAGCCAGACGGGAAAATCAGCGCTCAAGGTTGGTGTTTTTCTGCTTCCTTTTGAGATCCACGAGTGCTCAGAGTGGGAAAGGTGGAAGTGCTGATGTGATCAGACAGGCAGGTTACAGTGAATCAGCAAAGCCCTGCTGTGCTCCCCGAAATTTCTGGGTTAATTTGATGCCACCACCACGGCTCTGACATCTCAGCGGGCACAGGGTGAGAGCAGCACGGCTGGAGGGGCCCCCGTGGTGTCCTTTGGTCCTGGACTCTGGACTGTCCCCTCGTTGGTGCCACAGGGATTGTGGCTGGCACCAGCCCAGAGCTGCACTCAGCCATGGGAATCCAGGAAAAACACGGAATTGCACCCAGAGCCTAGAGCAGCTGCTGGGCAGGGCTGGGTTTGTGCTGCTCACAGGGCAGGGATGAAAGGGGTTCAGCAGGAAACTGGGGAGTTCCTCCTCTGTGGGAACCCCAAAGGACAATTCACTGATTGCTGATGGGGAAAAAAAGTCTCTGTGTTGGTCCTTTCTAAAAGCAAAATAAAGAATCCTAGGAAGTTTTGGGTTGGAAGGGACCTTGAAGATCATCTCTGCCCTGGGCAGGGGTGACAGCCCCTGGATCAGCTTGCTCAGGGAGAGTGCATAAGAACTTAAATGTATTGCATGTATTGCATTACTGTCATGCTTTAATATTGAGAAATCTCAGATCACAAAGAAGGACAGGCAAAGAGTTCTGTGGTGTTTTAGGGGATGCTGGAGACCCTAAAATGTTCAGGCACTGGGAAAGGCCAGGGGATGGTTTGCACCCAGCTTATGTGGGGTCACCCTTATGCAGAGGGAAGCAGGGTGGGAACAAGCAGGGAGAAAGAGACATCATCTAAATCTATTGTGGTCCAAAAAAAAAAAATCAATGTCAGCCTTAAAATTGCACAGGAATGTTGGAGGGACAATTAGCATTGGGTGGTGCAAACTCACCAGATAATGAAACTGCTCATGTTCTTTTCTCTTGAAAGAGTCAGCAGGACACCGAGGTGGGATTGAAATACTTTATGTGCCTGTTGCTTGATCCCACTGGGAGTCTCCCAATCACCAAAACCCAGCCAGAATCAATGCACTCATGGCTGTGCTGGGGTTTGCAGCCCCTTCTCTCTGCTGATCCCTCTCTCAGGTGTCTTTTACAAACCCTAGAAGTGCAGCACTCCCTCTTGAGCTCAGCCCCTGCTCCTCCAGGGCACAGCAGAGGGCTGACACTTCCAGAGTGCTTTCCTCTGTGCTGCAGCCCTGCTGTGAGAGCAGCAAAGCTCAGACACTGAGATTTGCCATCACTTTGCTTTCCCGACGTTCTCGTTGCTCCTGCTGGGGAGGCTCTGAGGTTTCAGGGTGGGGAAGATCCTCAGAGGCTCTTGGCAGATAATCCTTGGTCACAGCTCAGCAAGGCCCTGCTGATACCCCAGAGCTTTCCCAGTTCAAAATTCCCATTATTAATGTAACCTACCTGACAGCACTGAGGACTGGCTCCTTCTCCAGCTTCCTCAGGGCACATAAATTGTGCCCAGCTTTTCTCCCTTTTCTCTCCCAGTGACCCCGAGGGCACCTGCAGCAGCCAGGGCTGGCACAATTAAGTTAATCATTACCTGCTGTGGGTAACCCATCTGATTAACACCTGTGATGCTGCAGTGCTGCTTGGTTAAATCTTTGCATTCTTCCTCCTGGGATTAATCCCATTTTGGGGATTTGTGCTCGGGTCTCTGGATCCTGGAGAAGCCAGGCTGCTCCAGAGCTCCTCATCTCCTCAATCTCTGCACTTTTCCATAAGCAGCTCTCTCATTTCACAGAGCAATAGCAGCAAATCACTGCATTTCTAAGAATTCTGAAAAACAAAATTCCCAGGCTTTCCCAGCTGTGAAACCCTCCGAAAAGCTTCTCTTCCCTTTTCTGCACTTGAGTTTCTCTGGCAGAAGTGTGGCTGTTACACAGCAATTTTCTTTCCATGTTTTTAAAGTGGCTGATTTTAATTTGGATGTATTTCCCCCCTGCAAATCCTTTCAGTCAATATGGAATTACATAAAGCAGCTTTTGGAAGAGAAATTGTATCTGGAGAAGTTTCCACTGAGTGTGTGTATATTTTACACAGATTATTTATTTTTTTATGTCTCGGTGGCACTGTCATTTCTGAAGACCTGTGTTTTACCAGCCTGACCTCAAAGAGATAAAATGAGAATAACGATGTTATATTTTTGATCCTTCCACATCAAGACTGATGCTTTCAAATAAGGACAGGGTGCACAAAGTTTACTTAGATGATGGGGGGAAAGTAAATTTTTTCTTATCCCCAAAAAGCTGAAAATAGTTTGGAGTGGCTTAGAAATGTGTTTCCTTCATATAGGTTTAGGGAAGAAATTGTAAAATTTATAATAAAAAGATATTTGTGTAGATTTATCTGGAAAGGGGCGTAAAGTTTCCGGTCATGAGTGGCTGTCAAATGCTCTTCCACAAGGGAACATCAAAACTTCCCAACTGCCAATCTTGAATAGAAGGAAAATTCTCTGCATGTGCTACACAAAACCTGACATAAAATACAATTATTGACTTCAGTTCTCCATTATTCTCAAAAAGGTAAAACTCCTGTGTAAGTTGGGAATGCTCCCAAACACATTTTTAGAAAAATGAGGTGTTTTAGGGTGTCCTCCACCAGGCAGCACAATTTATAATGCAAATGGAAATATTCCAGTCCCACGTATCAGCACAGGCTGGCTCAAGGCAGCTGATTCTCTGAGATCATGACTGCCTCAGCTGACAGTGGAAATTTAATGTTCAGCTCTGGTTTCTGCCAGTTCTGCTGCCGTGGTGCCTGTGAAATAACACCTCCAAGAGAACTTTCTGGCTGGACTGGTCATTAATCAATTTATGTTCTGAACTGTGAGCATCCATCATATTTAAGGTTTTTATCTCGCTTTCTGTGCCCAGGATGTTTGAGTCAGGTTTCTCTGGGCACTGTGCCCCTGGCAGCCTTTGGGACACTGCACAGCTGGAATGGTCAAAAAGGAGCAGAACCTTGTGTAAAACCACTCTTACACCTTCCAGAGCTCTTGCTGCACTGAAGACATTCCTGTCTGCTCCTTGTTTTCCACATTTTCTGTCTCGTGACTGTAACACTTCAAAATCAGGAGGATGTGCAAAAACACCAAACATTTATTTGGGCTTTATCTTTTTTTTGCCATGAAACACATTAACCATTTTGGGGTGGTTTTGAAGAATAAGCAGACACTTTTACTGCCTTGTTTAATTTTTTTAACATCCACCTCTGAATCCATTACTATCACTATTGGTAGACTCATAAATCTTCATCTGGATGAAAGTTCCTCCACTGTTTTTTTCCAGTTGGCTCCATTTGCTGGCCTATTTCCATGCTGAACATCTGCACACATGTGTGGTATCACTTAAGCCTCCAAGACAAAGTTTACTTTGGATTTAAAGAATCTTTTTGATGCTGATGCCATTCATTCACACATAACACCAACATTTTCCACAGCACCAGCATGGTTCCAAATTTTTATATATATATATAAATATACAAGGGAAAAATATGTTTTATCTACCTTGCAGAGCTTCAGACTCGCAGGATGTTTAAAAGAAAAAAATGTCTTGGTTCTGATTTATGAGAAATCACAAGTAATACAGATTCCCCCCCTTGGGATATTTCTAATGAAGTGGAACCACATGGAGATTGAGCTCCCTCCCTGTGTGCCCTGAGTGTCTTGTGGGTGCTTTTACAATTTGAGGCACAGCAGCTCAGGAGCCTGAGCTAAAGCAAGCACGAGGATTTATTGCAGGAGGGAAGTGCAGAATAAGTGCTGAGTAAGCCAGGAGTTCTTGCATTCTGCCAGGGATTTAAAGGGAAAAAAAAAATCCATCCCAGCAGCAAATCTCAGGGCACTGCACATTAACCTCTCTGGATGGCAGGAATTTCATCTGTTTTCTTCTCCTTTGTTTTCCCTATCTCACAAATGTGTTTTAATCCAAGGCAGAAATTTCCCTTTCACCCCACAGTTTTCAAACTTCTCTAACAGGGATGGATTGGGTCAAAAGCCTTCTAAAACCACTGCTGGATGATCTCAATTTTACTTTTATTCTGTGGCCTTTCCTGATAGCACTCAGCACATCTGGGGGGCAAGATTTTGAACCATTCCAAAGGGAGGGTGAGGATTTCCCCCTTCTTTCCCCACTTTGCAGATACTCTGGAGTTTATTATTCATATTTGTCAGCCCATCTGAGACTCTGAACTCAACACAGCTTGTCAATAATTTAACCAGGAGGAAATCTGGGTATGTCCAACATACAATTACCCTCTTTGTGCAAGGACAGATTCACATCTCAGTGAGATAGATGGACAGGAGCAGGCTCTGAAGTGCTGCTGTGATTTTCAGCAGCTAAAAGTCTGGTTGTGTCCTTTGGGAGACTATTTTAGGAGAGAAAACCAGTGTGCAGCACATAATCTGGCACTGAGATGTGCTCCACAAGCCAGGACTGCCCTGGCTCCCACCTGGGAGCTGAATAACCTGAGTTGTGTTCCTCGTGTTGTAACAACTCCTGATCTGCTGTATTCCCACTGAGGAGCATGAAAGAGGAGGATTCTTCTCCTTTCTTCTTTTCAAGCTGAGCTAAAAGCTTTTCTCCCTGGAGTGCTTTGAGGGAAGGCAGGGATTGTGGATGTTGCATCAGTGGAGGAGGAGAGCACACAATGGGGAAAAGCTACCCAACACCAGGGAAAAAGTTCAAGGGTAGTTGGGGAAGAATCCCCAAACCTTTGGGAATATTAAGAGGAGAATAAACAACCAAATACTTAGTGATACAAACTCAACTTAATCATATCCAAACGTGACTCTGAGTGATTTGATCTAAATGTAAAGATTTGGGGTCCCTGTTTGGGTTTGTGGGGAGGGATGGTCTCGTCTCTTGTGCCACAAACTCGTAGAACTGCTTTTATCCAATCACCTGCTTTTCTGAGGGAAAAGGATCAGGATCCAGCCTTGAATCTTTGCCAGGTTTGCCTTTTCCTTGATCCCACGGGAGGCTGGCAGGTGGTGGGTTCACAAGCAAACAGAAAGGAGCAGTTTTCCACAGCTCATGGAATTCTTCACTAACGCAATGGATCTGGCGCCAGATGCTCCGGACGCCGAGTGTTCACAAGGTTGCAAAAAGTGCTGGGATGAATTGAAGGAAGAAAAACCTCTGGGTGGCAATAGGAGACAAAAACATCACCTCTTACTGAGCTGCAGGGTTTCTGTTGGCTGGAAAGTTTTACTTGTATAATTCTGTGCTTGACCTGATCTTCTACTTTACTTCTGCAAAGTTCCCCAACATTTGGAGAGAGCCCAGAGGAGGCATCGGGATGATCAGAGGGATGGGGCAGCTCTGCTGGGAGGAAAGGCTGGCACAGCTGGGATTGCTTAGCCTGGAGAAAAGAAGGTTCTGGGGGGACTTTATGTGGCCTTTCAGTGTCTGAAGGGGGGCCTAAAATAAGGGTGGAGAGGGAATTTTTGTAAGGACATGGAGTGACAGGAAAAGGGGGAATGGCTTTAAACCAAGAGAGGAGAGGTTTAGATGGGATATTGGGTGGGAGGGACTGGGATGGAATTCCCAGAGAAGCTGTGGCTGCCCCTGGATCCCTGGCAGTGCCCAAGGCCAGGTTGGAGAGGGTTTGGAGCAGCCTGGGACAGTGAAAGGTGTCCCTGCCATGGCACTGGATGGGCTTTAAGGTCCCTTCCAACCCAAACCATCCTGGGATTTTATGATTTGTTGATTTATCTTTGGTCAGGCTCTGCATGGCCATCCTTGAACATTCTTTATTTAATGAAAACCATTATTCCTCCTCTGCAATTAACACATTCCTTCACCAGATGCAGTGGGAAAGTAATTTTGGGTCACTCCACTGTCTGAGGTGCCCATCCCTGTAAAAACGAATCAATTCAGCTTAGCCGTGATTTCCTTAAAAAACATGCAACAAGAAACCTGAAAAAAATTGAAGTTGTGTGGAAGTCTGCAAGGAAAATAAATAGGTTGGGGATTAACTACCAAAAAGTCCACCGGTTTTTGGATGAGCTGTGCAGTTTTGCATCCTAAATAATTTATTTTTAATTATTTTATTTTTATTATTTTCTTGTCTTTTTTTAAATACTTTTAATTTTCCTGTTTATTCTTTTTCCTACCCAAATTTCATGGCCAGCAAACACTGCTGGCAGCTTTCAAAGTGAGCCAAAATCTGGGAAAAAATACTGAGAAAATGAGTCGGAGGGAAGTGCTTTTCCAGGATTTCAGGGTCTTCCCAGCCAAAGTGCAGCCGGGAGCTGAGCACAGCTCTGTGCTGATGTGCATTGCTTAAGGGCAACAGCACAACCTGGTGGTTTCTGCTTATTCCAAAGCATCGGGATCTGCACAGGAATTTCCCTTCCCCACAACCCAGCTCGTTGCCTGCGCAGAACTGAAGCCTTACAATTCATTAATTCATTTGTAAGATTCCATTTTACCCGAGGTTTTCAGAATAAATAGAAAAGAACAGACTGCAAGGGCATATGAAAAAAAAAAAAAAAAGATAAAGTAATATGTCCTTCCCAACATCCTGATTCTCAAACCTCAGGGTGCTGGATGTGTCTGAATTTTGCTTTCAAGATAACAACTAGAGGGATATAAGTGAGAAAAAAAATCTTGCAATATGTACTATGCAAAATTTGGAGGGAAAAAAAAGAGGACAAAAGGAAAGTGTGAGCAGAAAGAAAATGGAAGTTTGCCTTGTTTTTCCTGTTGTGGCAAAGCCAAGCAAAGTATAGAATGCATTTACATAGACTGAATATTCAGACACCAATAATGATATTTATTCTCTTCCTTGTGTGTCTTCAGGGTAAGTGATGCTGGTCAGAGTGCAGCTTCTGAGGTGGCAGTGAAATGAAACGGGTGGCAAATGTGCTCAGAGAGAATTTCCAAATCAAATTAATGACATATTCTGTATTGCTTGGTTGTGAAGCACAGGCTGTGATTGCCAGCAATGCAGATGTGGCTGCTGAACAAGATCTCTAGCAAACTCCATATTGAGTTCATTTTCTGATCACATAGGATGGGACAAGAGCCACTGGCTGTGACTGGAGAGGGGTTTCCAGTCCAGCTCCTGACACTGGGCAAGGCTTTTTTGTGGAATAATAAAATTATGCAATGGTTTGGGTTTGAATGCACCTCCAATTTCATCCAGTGCCACCCCTGCCATGGGCAGGGACACCTCCCACCATCCCAGGTGGCTCCAAACCCCATCCAGCCTGGCCTTGGACGCTGCCAGGGATTGGGAGTCCACAGCCTCTCTGGGTTATCCATCCAAACCAGAGACTGCTCAGTCCTGCTTAACTTGGTACAAAGAACCTTTGATTTCACCTGTGTGCCTTTGGAGCTGAGAGCAGAGGGACTTTCAAAGGCTCTGGAGGACTGAAGTGCTTTGGGGCAAAAGGCTCCTTGCTTTTATGCAGTGAATATTCCCATGGAATTGTCTCCACATGGGAATGCTGAGGGGGCTCTTTGTCCTTCAGCCCAATTCCTGGCTGAGGAATGACTCACAATCACTCTCAGGAAAGCACTGGAGTCCAGTGGAGATGTGACTCACGCATTTAAACCAATTCTGAAGCTTTCTCTTAAGTTTCACTTATTGTGATCCAATGTATATGAATTCTGTTGGAATTTGTGAAAATACTTATTATTCTGCTTTGGTTTGTTATAGAGGAAACACATTGTTACATAAATGGGACAAAACACCCTGAAGATCGGTGAGGATATTTCTGAAAAATCGTACAAAGAGCGTTGGGAAAGTGTAGAATGGGGGGAAAAAAGAAAAGAAAGAATTGTCTTCTTTACCTTGAGAGCTGAATTAGAGGACAAAATGATCAAAGACCAAATGCTGCTGCTCACAACCTTTCCCTGTATCCCACTCAGGCACAGGGAGGTGATGCAGCTCCTGAATCCCTCTGGAGCAGCCATGGGAAGGATGAGCTGTGCCACAGCCAACCATAACCATGGATAGAACCCAAACCCCTGAAAGAAAGCTGTGCCAGCTTCCCACACATCCTGCCTCAGACTGGAGCAACCAGAGTATTTTCCAGCTCTCTAACAATCCTTGGTGAGCACAGGGATGTCAGGTGTCCCTGCCTGACGTGCTTTGATCACTCTGTAATTACCCCCCATCAGCTCAGACACTGATTTGTGCTGTCAGGAGCAGCAGACAGTGAGGGTGCCTGGATGGAGAAGCTCAGATCAGCTGGGCTGAGCTGACATCTCCTCCTGCCGTGGGTGCTGGGTGGTGTCCGCGGCAGCACTGACAGGGTTAATTCTCTATCCTCCTTCCCCTGCTGTTTGCCAAAGTTATTCCGTATTTCCACGTTGGCAGAAAGGATTTGTCAGCAATAATTTAATGTACAACTGGGGACATCTTCCTACCATGGAATCCCCCCAAGATCCTGGAGTCCAACCATTCCCCCGGCACTGCCAAGGCCACCACCAAACCATGTCCCCAAGTGCCACACCCACACATTTTTAGAACATTTCCAGGGATGGTTCCATTGCCTTTTACCCTCTCAGTGAGGAAATCTTCCCTGTTATCCAATCAAACCTCCCCTGGGGTCACTTGAGGTCATTTCCTCTGCTCCTGTCACTTCTCACCTGGAAGAGAAACACACCTGGGTGTGAGCCCCTTTCAGGGGCTTGTAGAGAGCAAAATCTTGACAAATGAGTGTCAAACACCCGCTCAGAGAATAAGCCAAATTTTCCTGCTGGGATAAAAGAAAATTCTCCTTTTTTCCATGCAAAATTGAAGAATCATGGAGAGGGTCTGGGCTGTGTTTGCCCCCAAAGTGAAAGCTGCAGCAGCACTTGCAGTACACACAGATGGTGAATCATTTCCCCCAGAGGAGTACAAATTCTGTAGTACAAATTCACTGTGTTCCCATATTTGTCCACCAAATTGTGTTCTCGCTGCTGTAAATTTTGTATTAAATTATTTAGGTCAGCTTAAATTTGGAAAGCAACAAAACAAGCGCCATTTTTTGCCTCATTTGCATGTCTGTGGTTGTTGTAACACGGTTTGCTTCCTAAATTAAAGCGATGCGAGCAGCCTGCCAGGGAAAGGAGCGGCAATATTTTTTGGTTATATTTTTGAGAAGCTGGCTGTAACTCTCAGTCATCGACCCAAGAACGGGTGGACACGTGGAGAATAAAAATCCAGATTTTTTCCAGCTTGCACTGGACCTGTGGACACTCTGGTTTGAAGTTTCATCATTTTCCTGTGAATTAGAAAGCATTTTGAGTCTTTGCTTAAGGGTTTAAGCATCTCAATATCCGTGAGCCTGTGATTAAGGCCTGCCTAATGGCAGGTATTGTCAGGATGCAGGGGATCACATTAAAGGCCATTAATAGCTCCCTCCTGTGCTCTGACATGATGCCATCCAGCAGCTGCCCCGTGCAGAAGATCTCCAGGCATGGTGTCAAAGGGACACAATGCTGATAACCGGGTTAGGATGGGCTTATTTCACCCTGGTGGTGCCAGAGCCCTTCCTGTGCCTTCGTCCTCAAGGCCTGCCCTCATCCCACCTCTTGTTTTTACTGCTGCTGAGATTCCAGCTCCTGCCAAAAACTCCAGCCCCCATTTCTGGCTGGCTCTGTGCCAGGCAAACCCCTCTCAAACCCCTCTCTGCTCCTCAGCGCTGCCCACAAACATTCCCACACAGCTCTGTCAGCTCCTGCTGCCTGAATTCCCGTGGGGATACCCTGAATGTGCTAGCAAATGCTGCTTTGTGGCTTTCCCTGGGTGGGTTCCATCTTTCTGCTCCCACCAGATGCCGCTTATCAGAAATGGAAAGGTTTTTTTTCACTGAGGCTGCTCATAGTTGATCTCCTTTGCACGAATCCAGCCATGGAGTGACCCAGCACAGCTTTCCAAGGAAAAGGTTATAGTGGTGTAAGCACTGCAGGCCTTCTGCTGCCTTTTTACTTATTTACATTTTTTAATTTGTATTTTTTCTCTCACCCTGGAGAACCTCTGATCCCAAAGGCTGAATTCCCATTTCCCATGCATAGCACAAATTAAATTCCCCCTGCCCAGGCACTCATGCTGTAACACCTGTCTCAGCATTAGCTGAAAACCATTGGCAGGGTGACACTCTGGGATCACCTGAGCCCAGAGGGACGATGATTTGGGAAGCACAGAAAGAGCTGGATCCATTCACTTACATCCCCTTTGGTCAAACATCTTGTTTCCTGTCTGTTCTGGTTTAATTATCCCAGCAACATCTGATAAATTTTACTCCATGCCCATCTTCTCTGGAATAGCTTCCAGGTTTCTCTGTAAAACACTCAGATTCAAGGCCCCTTTCCTATTTCATGCACCAATACTTAATTTTTGTACAGAATTTTATTGATTGCTTTTCTCAGTGTTATTTCATTTTGCTGTTTTATGGCTGCTGTTAACATTTACTAGAGGAATTATTTTACACTCAGCGTGTAAGGACATCACTGTTGATTTTTTTGGCAACATGAAGCGACTGAAATTTGGGGAGGGGGGTGTGGAATAAAAGGAGGAGGAGGAGGAGAGGAAAGGCAGAATAGGAGGGTGAGAAAATTGCTTTCCCCTTTTCAATGGTTAAATCCTAACCACTGGTAAATGTCCTTTCAGTGGGGAGGGCAGCTCATTTGTGACACAGGTACAAATGGGCTCAATCAGGAAGGCAGCCCCACAGGCACTTCCATTTCTCCGTGTGACATTCAAAACCTCAGACGTTTTCAGCAGCTGGTGATGGGATTTACTCTTTTTTTCATTATTTTTCTTTTATGTGCGCACGAAAATTAAAATCACTCGAATGCTCTCACTGAGCAGGTCCTCACCGTTGCACTTTGTTCCTCCAGGGGTGCTGGGAAATTGACTGAGAGTCCTTGCCAGCCTTAATGATGCTGTGATTCTGTTTTATGGAAGTTATGGATGTTCCCTCGGGAGAAGGGAGGGAAGGCAATCCATGTGAAACCCAGCAGCACCCACCCGTGGGCTTCCTCCAGTGTGAGTGAGCACTGCTTTGGCAAAAGTGAAGGCACAGGGGTTTGTGCCACGAGGTTCCATCTGTGCCTCCCCAATCCAATTCCAGGCAGGATCCTCACTGCAGCCTTCACTGGGGCTGGTTATTGTGCACACAGGATTCACAGCTGTGCTGGTGGCTCCAACAAGCAGCACTGGCAGTTCCTGGGCTGATCCCAAGTGGTTTTCCTTCCCCAGGGTTTGGCTGCCAGCTCAGGAGCACAGGAATATTCTGTAGAACATCTGCCTGTGGTGACTCCTAGAAAATGCAACCTCTGAATACCAAGGACTGACTTCTGTTTACTGTGGAAAAAGGATGGAAATGCTACTTTTATTCAAGATAGCCATCAAAAAGTCCTAAATTTTGGTGATATATTGAGGGAAAAATCTGGAAAAGGGCAGCTATAAAAGTGGGGTATTTAAAACAAACCAAAGAGGATGGTGGTGCCCTGAAGTTCTGGGTGTCTGAGTGCAGGCCAGTTTTTCCTTATGATCTTGGGCACATTTTCAATTTCCCAGGCTCCTTGGTCTGACAACTTATACAGAAAGTCTTTCAGGCCCTGGACTCTCTTCCTGCATTTTGTGCTGACCTTGACTCCAGGCAAAAGGGAGAAAATGAGCAGACAATCAGAACATTCCTGCAGCCACTAAAACTCCTCTCTCCAACCCAGGTCCACGAGCTCTGCCAGGTGCTCCAGCACTGCCCTGAAGTTTTCCTTTCCTGTTTTGACCTCTTGCAACTCCTGCCAAGGGAAAATACACTTAAGGATCATTTCTGGAGTTAAAATGCTCTGACATGATAAAGGCAAGGGGTTGGAAAAAGTGGTGCTTTGGGGTTGGAAAAGTTGGTGGTTTGGGATTGTACGGTTTCCGTCATGCGGACGAAAGCGGGAGGAAGGAAAAAGAAGTTTATGGGGTGTATGAACCATCAGTGATCTGCATAGGGCAGGATGATCATGAGCAGAATGTTACCAAAAAATGAAAGATAATTTTAACTCCTCTTTTATAAAATATTTCCTGATAGTTCTACACAGATAAGATTTAGAATCAAAGCGGCCTCAATATTTTGACTCGTACCCTCAACATCCATATCGAGCATCACATTTTTGCACATCATCTCACCTTTCACTTAACGTTATGTACTTAATATATAAACATATAGCAAGACCTGGGGGAGTCTCCTGTATTTTAGCAGGAAGCCACCTGTTCTGACAGGGCTGGTTGTTCAAGCAGATGGCCCCGTGATGGATTATCCGCTCCTCGCCCGTCGCGGCGTCTTCCCGAAGAGTTTGCACAGATGTTTATAATGAGATTTTCCTGCTTACACAACACTTGCACATCCACAGGATCGAGGGGCCTTCTGTTGAAAAGTCACTCAGCCTGAGGAGTTTGTTTCTCTGCTGGGAAAGAGTTTTCCTGAGCCCATTTCCCAACGGGATCTGGGCGTGACCCTTTGGAAGAGGTCCGTGTGAGGTGCCCCAGTGGTAACAAAATAAGCACAGCCTCTTCCAGGGTCATCTATTACACCCAAAGTTGTATTTCTTTCATTAAACACAAAAGCCAAAGAGATCGAATCTGCTGGGAATTATAGAAAATAAAGGAAAAATGGCTCTGGAATATTTTTTGTAATGATGAGGAAAAATAAAGGATGTGCTGATGTTGACCCACACATCACAGAATCATTTAGGTTGAAAAAGCTCTTCGAGACCATTGAGTCCAACCACAAACCCAACATTGCCAAGCCCACCATTAACCACCCCCAAGTGCCACATCCACACATTTTTTAAATCCCTCCATCCACACTGTTTTCCTCCTGCTGGAGCACAGCTCCTGGGAAGGTGCATGGGGGCTGCAGTGACCTCTCAAACCTCCTGTCCACAAACTTCAGACCTACAACAGGGCACCAGTGGCCCTGAGGCCTTATCTCATGGCAAACACCCAATTACTCCCACTAAAATCCATGGCTGTGATTTATTCAGGAGTTGTGATTCTTTTATGGGATCGTGGACTGGGACAGACTGAACTTGCTCCCTCTGTAACTTCCCACCTACAGGTCCCAGCAAGTCCTGATGTCAGGATCAATTTTTTCGTTTCTTTTTTCACCATGCTGGATGAAATTGGAATCTGAAAACTGCAGTGTTTTAGGCTGAACCTTTGAACATCCTTATGGCATTTCCATCAGAGATGTCGTCTCTCTTGTGGGGGCAGAAACTCAAAGACACAGGATCATGTTAGACAAAGCCTAAAATAGTGAGAATTGGGAGGACTGGGAAGAATTCCCACTCTTCAGATACAAATTCTACTGAAGAGATTCAGGTGAGCTCATTGTTCCACCAAACTCCTTAGTTAAACACGGAGTTTGGGTATGGGAGGACTTAAAATGGTGAATTTCAAGCTGCTGTTCTTAGGTGACCATGGGAATTCAAATGTCTTTATTTTAAACAGTTAGAGCTCTACTACCCATAGGAAAAAAAGGAAAAGAAAGGGAAAAAGTTATACAGTCAGTTAATTAATTGTCTGCAGAAATCTGTTAAACCCAACTTATAATTTAATTAGTTTTGGGTTTTTTTGCAAGCTAAACACCAGGCTGCAATAATGGCATTCAAGTCATATTGAGTACAAATTAATCAGTTTTATTTTCTTTATTGAACTTGATCCCTATATGAGACAAAATACAGAATTATGTAATACCACAAGCAATTAAGAATATGTGAACATTCAAAAGAAATTAATAATAATAATAACAATAATAACAATAATAATACCTTTGTCTTTTCACTGGCTGTATTTTCTCAGTGGCTCTGATTTCTCCAAGACATTTATACAAGTACAGACCATAATTGTGCTAATACAGAGGAAATTATGCCGATCTATAATTAGAGTAATAAGGAGAAAGGTACAGCAGATCATAATTGAACCAATAAGGGGAAAATGTAATCATGTTTAATGGCTTACATGAGTGTTAGTGTCTTCTGTATACTTAATAAATTGGTACCCATTTCCACGGAGTGTATCTGAGACACCTTTCCTGATATTATCAAATTACCCCTCACATCCATTGCTGGGAACTTCTGCTGGTCCTGGAAGCTCCTCTGGGATGAGGCCTTTCGGAATAAGAAGAATAAGAGCAGAATTTTGGGTTGGTTTAACCATCACCTTCAGCTCTGTCCAGGTTTATTTAGGGTGCCCCTGATTTAAATCCATGGATGAACAGGTGGGCAGTCTCCTAGCAAGGGTGAGATTTGGGAAAAGAAATGATTGAGAGCTGCAACCCTTCGAGGTCACTGGGCATCAAAAGATGCTCTGCAAGCAGGACATGCTCGAAGGACAAGGCAGTGATTTATTTCCTCATATTCACAGAAGAATAATGTGGCTGCAAGCCCCAGAGCTGAGCATCACTAATTCCTTGTAGCTGCTGAGCTCCTACCTTCTGTGGGTTGTTTTTTTCATCTGAAAACTTCCCAGCTTGCAGCTGTGATGTGTTTCCCTGCGAGTCCTTGACCTGCTAAGTGTCCCCTTCCCAGCAATCTTCCCCCTGTCTGCAGTTTGACCTTTTGGAGCTCGCACAGCTCCAGTTTCCTTGTTTCCCTCACCGCTTTTTCTCACGGCAGCGTGGTTTGCTCAGAGCTTCCAGCCAGGGTCACGCAGATGCTCGGCATGGAAACCCAGCCAGGGATCACAGACAGAGCTCAGCCCTCCCAGGGGAGTTTGCCAAGGCTGAAGTTTAAAACAGCCTCCCCACATCTTCACAGAAACGGCATCAAATACAGTTTGGCTGTAATTTGCCTTTTGATTTCCCTCTCAGCCCTTAAAAAATAAGGATGTTTCCTGCTTTTACGTATCATGAGCATGTAAATATTCCCTCAGACACGCCCATGCTTGGTGAGTGACATCCTTTACTTTGAGGTGACACCTGCAAAGATTTTCAGCCCAGTTATCCAGGCAGGAGCCCAGGTGCTCTTTCTGAGCTGTGGATGGCCTGGAAGGGAAGGACGAAATCTGGTGAATGGGATTCTTCATGTGCAAGGTCAGAGAACACCTTGCAAGAGAGGCTCATGTTTCCCACTAGAAACATCTGAGATATGTATTTTTCCAAACAGGTTTGTCTCTCAAAGGTTTCTCAGCTCTAGTGAGTCCTAAAGATAAACGGAAAGAAAATTTACAAGAAAATGGAGTGACAGGACAAGGGGGATGGCATCAAACTGAGACAGAGGAGGTTTAGATGGGGTATTGGGAAGGAATTGTTCCCTGGGAGGGTGGGGAGGGGCTGGGATGGAATTCCCAGAGGAGCTGTGGCTGCCTCTGGATCCCTGGAAGTGCCCAAGGCCAGGTTGGAGTGGACAGTGGAAGGTGTCCCTGCCATGGCAGGGGTGGCACTGGATGGGATTTAAGGTCCTTTCCAACCCAAATCATGCTGGGATTCCATGATTCTGTGATAACATGGAAGATATGTGACTTAGGATATTAATAATACCTTAATTAGGTAACATCCTGAAGGGCAGTTAATAATGAACTGAATCCTAACAAAACATTATATTTTTATAGTACATATTTTTATATATTTCCCTATATACTTCCATATGATACCTATTGTTCTCTAAGCTTCTTAGAATACCAAATATCAATTTTCCCTAGAGCTGAACTTTGCTCTCATTTCTTCAGACACTTGGACATTTCTTGTATCAAAACCCCTACGTTAATGTGACAATGACTTCACATGTGCACATGAAATAACAAAAAGACACTTTTATATTTTGTGGAGATTTTTAAGAACCTTGCCCTAAATAAAAAAATGGCATAACCTCATAAAACCTCATTAGACAAATGGATAGAGTTGTTTTTTAGAAAGTAATTTAAAAAGTAAAAATAACAGCATAAATACATAAATGTATGTAGGTGTACAGCACTTATATGTATATATAGAAAATATTTCACCACTGGTTTGCACCTCCTTTTCTTCCACTCTCCCATAGGATCACTGAGAAAATGATGCCTCTCCACACAATTACTGAGGGCATTAAATGTATTTAATCTCTAATTTTCGCCCAGGTATTTTTAGCAAGCTAAGTAATAACTAAAAGAAGTGTTTCCTCTCGCAGCGCACAGTTGTGAAACTTTAATTTATATGTTAATTTTTTTAATTAAAGGGGAAAAATTATAGAAATGGGCTTAGTTTTCTTTAAAAGTACAGCATAATGGTCTAATATTAGGCTGAAGGATAATAGTGGAGAGGTCTCACAGTTACCTGATGACATCCAGGTGACCCCAAGGCTGAACTTGGGGTTTCCTGGTGCCTTGGAAACAGCCTGAGACATTGGATTCCCTTATCCCAGGGCCATCTTGTCAGAAAATTCCACATTTTGCTTTTAATAAAGCAGTGCCTCAGAGCAGGAGACTGCTCTGGGTTCCTTGTGAAGGGGAGCAGGGAGGGGAAGGCACAGCCCTGACAGCAAATGGTGGAAAAAAACAGAAAATGTTTGAAAATAGATGAAGCCAGAAAGGGCATTTTTAGTGTTTGAGTCTCCTGCTGCTTCTCTACTGCTCAAGGCAAGGAGGTTGAGAGCACAAGCATGGTCATCAGCATCTGCAATTTGCTTTAAAGTGGCCTCTAACAAGATTTGGGGGTTCTGATTCATCCCTCTGATGTCACAGGAATGAAGGAGTGTGTGTCACCCGGCCACGTCCCCACATGGGCTGAGGAGGCAGCAGAGAAAGGCAGCAAATGCTGAGACATTGAGAGCTGCCTCACTTTGAGTAGCACCATTCAGTGTTTCCTGCACTTGAAAGGCTTTGATCAGCCAAGAGTTGTCACCAGAAATAGTTCTGAATGAATCCTATTTTATTATATTTATTCTATATTTATTTCTATTATGCTGCTGAGTTAACAGTCTTGGTTAAGAATTCTGCAATCCCGCGGTTCTGTCCTGAACATTTAGGGATTTTTCATAGAATTATGGAATCCTCAAAAAGCCTGGGTTGAAGGAATCTCAAAAATCAGCCAGTTCCAACCCCTGCCATGGTGGTTTAGGTTTAGAGTGGGACATACTCCCTCCAGTGAGCATCCATGCAAAATACCTGTGGAAGGTCTGATCCTAAAGCACGCTGTAAAATTACCAGGAGAAATGAAATAATCCTGCTTTCTTGAACTTTCCTCTGTTGAAACACTAATTCCCATGCTGGCTTTAAAACCCCCACTTGTAATCTCCATATTAAGGTCTATAAACTCCATCCTTTAACTTTTTATTTCTGCTTTATCCCTGTTCTGCGCCTTGCCAAATATTGCTTTTGTGTAATTGAAACAGAGCTGTAGTTTGATTATTAAACAGGGAAGGTAATTGTGTTCGGCTCTAAAGGGGGAAGCAAATGTGGACAGCAGAAAAAGAAGCTTAAATTGTGCAAAAATTGCTTTTTTTTCCAGAGCAGAGCTAGAGAGCAGGTGCTGCTGGGGGACAGCACTCCCAGCTCCAAGGGGCAGCCTTCTGGTTCCATGGGGTGGCTCAGGGAAGGGGCTTTGATAAGAAAGTTTGTAAAGGTGGTGTATGGAATTTTTAAAATTTTCTCCACCCCTCTGCCTTCATCTGCACCTTGCAGATTGTTTGCATTTTAACGCTGTGCTGTAGGACACGTCCCCCAGCTGTGGCTCAAGGCTGGCTTTGCACCCGCAGCGTGGAATTCTGGTGGGAGCAATGCTCAGGAAGCTCAGGAAACAGGAGGATATCAGGTGCACTCAGCTCCATGGGTGATTCCCTGCTTGAAGCCTAAAAAAAGAGAGCAAGCAGCAGGTGACAGCACACGGGTCCCGTTTTTAACCCTAAAATCACAAGGGGACAATGCAGGTCTGTGCCATGGCCTGGGTGGGCAGGAGCCAAGGGATGCAGCTGGTGCTTTGCCAGTTGCTGACATGTCCAGGCAGGGCACATTCCTGTTTTATCTGCCACAGCTGCTAAAACCAAAAATAAATACTTATTTACGGTGAAAATCTGAGATTTGAGCGCGGCAAAAAAAAAAAAAAAAAATTACAGGTGAGAGAGTTCTTTAAGCAAGATGAGAGATTTTTACATTTCTAATTATTCTTATAAAATAGATGCCCCGTGCATGGAATAAATCCCTGTGTTTGCCCAGCCCTGTGGCTGGTTTTGCCCAGCCTGGGGCTGTCCCTGGAGCATTTCCACGGCTCTGGGAGCAGATGTGGGATGGGAGGCAGAGGCTGCCTGCAGCTCGAGTGGCTGCTGCCAACTCTCGCGAGCTCCATGTCAGAAAGAGTTGATTATAATGTCAGCACTGGCCAATTTACGGGCTTAAAGCAGCAGCTGCATTTCCCCCGAGGTATCCCAACATCCTGACTCTTTAAAAACTTTGTGGTTCTTGCAATAGGAGTGGGGTAAGTGATTGTCTCTCCGCGCGTCTTTCCCTGCCGGGATAATTCACGGTCCAGCCTGATTTGCACGGGGATTGGGATCCCTGGAAAAGCTCTGCTCTGCCCATTTGTTGCTCTCGGGGGAAGCTGCCTCTGCTCTGCAAAGGGAACGAGACCTTGGCATTATTCAAGGGATCCTGGGCTAAGTAAATTAAGCTGGGCTAGAAATCACTGATTAATTCCACCGTCTTTCCTATTTAATCAGCGATTATACAGTCCGGGGTATGGATTTTTTGGCTGGGTAAAGATCTGCAAGGGGGAGGGAGCAGGCATTGAAATAAATTGTGTTCCCTCGCTGAATAAGAATGCAAAAGTGGAGTCTGTTTAACTTTTGCTGGGGGAAACTACTGCAGCAGCAGCTTTTTAAAATGTGCAAATACAGAGCACGATAGAACTGGGCTGGTGTTGATGAGCTCAAGCAATCTCCTGACCCTTTTACTCTCATTGTAATAATCGAGTAATGTTTGTTTTGCTCGGTGTGCTTTACGTTGCGGAGCTTGGTTTGAAGCAGCATTAAAATCCTTATTAAATGCAATATTTGCCAGGCATTCGAGGTGCAATAATAATCCTCTGTCACTTGCTACTTTTGTTAATATGAGTAGAGTGACCTGAGAGTAGATGAGTGCTCTCATTCAGGAGCACAAAACTTCTGTGTTTTTCAGACTTGATCCAACTTTTTTCTCTGAAATGCCAGAGCTAATTCAAAAGGTACAGAACTGGATTTTTTGTCATTTTTTTTCCTCACTAATATTATTGTCTTAAACTTCCACCTCTATGTTTTGCAATGTTACATTGTTTTCCTCCCATTCCTTTTTAATTAACAGGAAAGTGCAGGGGGAGAATTAATTTTAATTACTCTTTAGATGGATTAATCTTGGAGAACTTTAAAGTCTCTTGCTTTTCTTAGAATAATTTTCTCTTCATAATGACAACATTTGAAGTATCTTATTATTTCCAACTTGTTGTGGTTTGGTCATGATCTTTCTTCACAAATTCACTGAAGTAACAGTGTCACAACAACAGATTTAGAGAAATAACTTCTCCCATCTCACAGCGGCACTGGGTACTCCAGAACCCAACAGAATCCCTCTTCCATCCCTTCTCCATCATTACCCCTCTCCCAGCTCTGGTGGCTTTTCAGGATTTTGGGTTTGGTTTTGCAGAGGCGCTGAGAGAAGCCCTGGGATGCTCAAAACTGCTGAATTTTTAAGCGCAGATTTACAGAGCAAACTAAATTACTCTTCTCACCTCTCTTCCCATGGTCCCTCTGAAATCTTCTTGGGAAAGTTTTAAAATGAAACATTCTGAGTTAAAAATTAATCCCGAGTGAGAATGGTTTCTGTGCTGGTTTAACAGGTTGGAAATATTCAGCAAACTGGGTAAATTATGCCAAATTCTCTCAAAGACAGCGGGATTTAGGCTTGAGTGTTTTAGCAAACTGGGGTAAATATAGGCTCTTGTTTTGGATTTGGGGTGGGTGTCAGGGTAAGGTTCTTCCCCCAGAGGGTGCTGGGCACTGCCCAGGGAATGGGCACAACCTCGAGGCTGCCAGAACTCCAGGAGTGTTTGGACACCACTCTCAGGGATGCCCATGATGGGATTGTTGGGGTGTCTGTGCAGGGCCAGGAGCTGCACTGGATGATCCCTGTGGGTTCTTTCAAACTCAGAATATTCTCTGGGAGCCAGAAGCCACTGAAAGTGTGAATGAAGCTCCCTGCCTGTGCCAGAGCAAATAATGCTGCCCCAAACTCCTTGGGAGCTGCTGGACCCTGTGAGCTGACAAATCACATCTCTAATATTTAACAAAAGAAGGGGGCACTTGCAGGTTTCTGCCAGTCAAGCTGAAGTCTGGGTGGAGTGTGAGACCAACTCTGCGTCTATCGCCCCCATTCACCATCTCATCAATTTTATTTTAACAAAACAACCAGAGCATAAATGTTTGTGTTCTCTAAAATTTATCTAGTTTCTGCCTGTTTAGATGAATGCTAAAAATATTGTCCCTGAAGATTCCTCCTGCTCCTTTGATGCTGTCTCAGAGTTAGGAACCCCTTTGCACAAAATCTTCCCTTCCTCCCCTTGGCTGCATTTTCTTTCCAAGAACAGGCAAACAAGCAGGAGCAGCTCAAATTAGGCCACAGCTGTATTTTCCAGAGAAATTATCCTCATTCCTTTTAAGGACACGAGGGCTCCTCATTAACAAAGAATGGCCTGTTTAAAGGGACAGGGCAGAGCACGCCATGTGTGACAGGGAAATGAGCAAAAAAAAAAAAAAAATAGAAGGGAGCTTTGTTGAACATTTTCAGATTTGTAAACCACAGAAATGGATTTGAGCAATGGGCTTGTTGTGAATTTTCAGTTTCAAGGGGATGGTGCTGAGGTTTTATTTGAAAACATTGGGGCAAATAAGATTATAAATGTGTTTAAATGTGATACATAATCAACATTTATATCCTTAGCTTTAAGATAATACTGATTATCACTCAGAAAAGTTCTCAGGAAGGAAAGAACAGACCATAGCCAAATTATTAGGCACCATCTTCATGTATTCAAAAATCCTTGACGTTTCAGTATTTTAATATTCATTCTAAATTTGAATTCATACTTCATATGACTCTGCTGGTTGTAAACTTGGTTAAGGTGCCCTAGAAAGACAAGACCCAGAAAGAAATTCTTCATTTAGGTTTTGGTTGTTGGGTAAATCATCTGTGGTGGTCAGAGCCTGATTGTGTGGCTTCATCTCTCCTGCTTTGTCTTCCTCAATTCTACAGTTTTTAGCAAGAAAATTTTTCTGAAGTACTGACCAAATGTTAAATAAAAAGAGACAGTCTTTGCAGCACAAATAACCAACAAGAACTTACAGTCAAAAACTTCTGTGCTTTGTGCAGCAGCACCTTCTTATTTTCAGTGCCCCTAAGATGACCCAAACCCTTCTTTAACAAAAAATTTTGGTACTAATATATTGCCACATTAATTCTGAATTTAATTTTCATCCTGTGTTCCAGGCACCATGATTTGGACAAATGGTTTAAGCCTCTCTGCCAGGTTTCTGGCGGGGTTTCTTCTCCTGTCCGTGTTCACCAGGAGGGTGGTGCCTGAAGAGAACATCATTGCAACCAAGAAGGGCAAAGTCAGAGGGAGCAGCGTGCAGGTGCTGGGGGGCACAGTCACAGCCTTCCTTGGGATCCCTTATGGGCAGCCCCCAGTCGGGAGGCTGCGGTTCCAAAAGCCAGAACCTCGGGAGAAGTGGGCAGATGTTTGGGATGCCACCAAGCACGCCAACTCCTGTTACCAGCCCATAGACACAACCTACCCAGGCTTTGCTGGCTCAGAGATGTGGAACCCAAAAACCAACCTGAGTGAGGACTGCTTGTACCTGAATGTGTGGGTTCCCTCTCCCAGGCCCAAGAACGCCACTGTCATGGTGTGGATTTATGGCGGTGGCTTCGAGTCTGGGTCCACAGCCCTGCCTGTCTACGACGGGAAGTTCCTGGCCAGGGTGGAAAGAGTGGTGGTTGTTTCCATGAACTACAGGATTGGTGCGCTGGGATTTCTGTCCTTGCCAGGAAACCAGAAAGCTCCTGGAAATGCAGGTTTGTTTGATCAAAGGTTGGCTCTTCAGTGGGTCCAGGACAACATCGCAGCCTTTGGAGGCAATCCCAAAAGTGTGACTCTGTTTGGAGAGAGCGCTGGCTCGGCCTCTGTCACCTATCACCTCCTTTCTCCCAAAAGCCACCCTTTGTTCACCAGGGCCATCCTGCAGAGTGGCTCTGCCAATGCCCCCTGGGCTGCAATCACAGCTCCCGAGGCCAGGAACAGAGCGGTGGCTTTGGCCAAACAGCTCCAGTGTCCCACCAGCAATGAGTCAGAGCTCATCCTCTGCCTCCAAGACAAGGACCCGAAGGAAATAGTGGAAAATGAGATTTTTGTGGTTCCACATGGCTCTCTTTTACAAGTATACTTCTGTCCAAGCGTGGACGGCGATTTTCTGACAGACATGCCCGAAGTATTGATCGAGAACGGGCTTTTCAAACAGACCCAGATCTTGGCGGGTGTCAATAAAGATGAGGGGTCGTCATTCCTGGCATATGGCGTCCCTGGCCTCGACAAGGACAGCGATGGCTTGATCAACAAAACCCAGTTTGAAGCAGCTTTGACTCTGGCCTTCCCAGGAGTGAGCAAACTCGCAATAGAATCCATCGTTTTTCAGTACACGGACTGGGAAAATGTGGAAAAGCCGGAGCACTACCGGGACGCCATCGATGACGTGATCGGGGACTACAACATCATCTGCCCCGTGCTGGAGTTCACCACCAGCTTTGCCCGGCTGGGCCACCACGTGTTCTTTTACTTCTTTGAGCACCGCTCCTCCAAGCTGCCCTGGCCCGAGTGGATGGGGGTCATGCACGGCTACGAGATCGAGTTTGTGTTCGGGCTGCCCCTGGAGAGGAGGGTGAATTACACCAAGGCTGAGGAGCTCCTGAGCCGCTCCATGATGAGATACTGGGCGACCTTTGCCAAAACTGGGTAAGTTTGCTCTTGGCTGCGTGGATGTTGTTTCACCAGACATAAAATCGTGACTGTTTCAGTGCTGCTTTGGAGCCTGACTGGAACGATTGGGACAGATTAATTGCTCTGTTATCCAGAATTCCTATTTCAGTTCTGACAAAAGCACTGCTTTCATAAAGTAAGCTGTTGATGTGTTGCTGCCTGTATTGGACAAGCTTAAGGGAACAATGTTTATCCACCCATAAAAGCAAATACAAAACATTTCTTTGCCGTGGCAGCGGTTGTTCCAAAGGCAGGTAATGGCTTCAAGTGTTAGAAACTAAATATTTCAAACGCTAGAAAAGACTTCCAGCAGTAGAAGTAGGAGGAAAAAGCCCAATTTCCTTGAGGATGTAATTTGCTCAGAACTTTCAGGTGTATAATAGGGAGGTGTGTTGTGTTCACATGATGAAGAGGTTGGGATTTCAGGAGGTGCTTTCCAGAAACCCTCTCCTCCCTGTGTGCTGGGAGTGCAAGCCCATGACAAATCACTCTCCAATTCCAGTCCACTCATCTTGAAGTGAAATATGGTCCAGCCTGCACCAGGACCAAACAAGAATATTTCATGTGGGTGTTTGGAGTGGATTAAATCCAGCCCCTCTCCATCGAGAGTCAGGAGAAGTGAGGCAGCCTCAGCAGGGCTGGGGGCTCTCAGTGCAATGCTCAGTTTGAAATGAAAACATTTCAGAGCAGTAGCAAAAACAGCCCCCAGCACAACAATCATGTAGGATTAGTCCCCAGCCTGGTGGGAAGGGGAGGTGTCTTTTCCAGAAGTTTGGTGTGTGCTCTCTCCTGAGAAAATGATATATACAAAAATCTGTGCCTTGGAGAACACACAGCCAAACAGTTAATTCACACTCTAAAAACATTAATGTAAATGTTAAAATCTTGCATTCATTCTGTTTCTAAGGTGGACCTTTTGTTTGATTTGTCGAGGGTGTATAGATTTGTAAAGGCTGAAATCAACATTGGAACAGGATCTAATTAATTTTTTTAATAGATTAGATACCAGAGGGGACCACTGTGCTCATTTAGTCCACCCAACCTCGTACATAACACAAAACACAGATAGGACTGAAATGTTTCACTGATTAAAAATGTTTCCACTGATTAAAAACCCAGAACAAACATTGTTAGGTTATTTAAAGCTTAATTCCACTTAAAATGTTACATTATGAAAGTAAGTGGCTCTAGACAGAGTTTGCCTATTCTGCCTCTGCAGTTTCAAGGTTTTATTTTTTGCTTGAAAATTTAGATATATTTTATGATTTTTGTTCCATATAGAGGTTGATTATTAAGGATCTATTGAAATAATCCTTAATCCTTTCTTTTTTTGCGTTTTAATTGTTTGTTAAACGAACCAGATCATACCCTTGAGACTTTCACTAATGTGCCTTTTCTCAAGTAATAACTTTCCACCTTCAAACCTGGGATTCGCCCACACCTTGTTGGAGCTTTCCCTGCCAGGATGAAACGCTGTCATCCCCACAGAGTTGTAATTCCAGGTGTCACCTCTCCCTTCCAGTTCAACCTGATATTCCATTTATTAATTCAAGGAAAGTGCTGTTTGTGCTTTGTGGTGTTATCTTTGGGCTGCTGTGTGCCAAGGGCTCCACCATCCATCCCAAATCCATGTTTTCTCCCCCTGCTTGGGCGCTCCCCAGCTCCAGGACACCCCAAACTTGGTGGCTGCCAACCCCCAGCCCTGTGTTGCCCCTTCACCTCACCCTCCACGGTGAACTCACAGCTTATTTTTATGTACATCCCTTTTTTTAACAGATTTACTTATCAATAGGTTTGAATGATTGATTGATTGATTGATTGATTGCCTTGATTTGTAGGAGGTTTAATTACCTTAACAACTCCCATCCCCTTTATATGCTGGAGCTTGGAATATTTCTTTTGCCAGAAGAGATGAGCATATTAAAACTAAGAAAATAACTACATTAATAGCTGTACTTATCACTGCATAATGCTTTCATGCAGGTTTAACTATTGCAGAATTTAATCCAAAATTGAATCCACGAGCTCTTCCTGCCCCCCTCTCTGCTCAGAGCCCGAACACCCCTCTCTGGGTGAGTTTGGTGGGCAAGGCTGTGGTGCAGAGCAAATCTTTCAGCAGGGTGCACACTCCGGGATTGAGCTGTGGGGTTGATTTATCAACCCCAAAAAGCATCTGAAGGATTCGCAAGATGTAGTCTGAGGTTGGGAAAGGCTTGAGAACACTTCCTGCACCATGAGGCTGTGCTTTGACACCATTCCTTTGGGGCTGGTGGCATTAGATCCTTGGTGGAGAGCAAACTGAGGGGAAGTTCCGCCCTGCAAACTGAGGGAAAATTCCATATTCCACCCTCCAAACTGAGGGGAAGTTCCATATTCCACCCTCCGAACTGAGAGAAAATTCCATATTCCACCCTCCAAATTGAGTGGAAATTCCATATTCCACCCTCCAAACTGAGTGAGAATTCCATATTCCACCCTGCAAACTGAATGGAAGTTCCTTATTCCACCCTGCAGTTCCCCATCCTGCCCTACAGGACCTTGCAGCCAGGATCTTCCACCAGAGACAGCACACCCAGCCACTAAACACAACTATTTATTGGTGGAAAAAGAGAAATTCAAGTCTCTATTTGACTTTTGCACAGCGATATTTACATTTCTTTGAACTGTTGGTTTCCACTGGATTATGTATATGTTTAATTTTCATGTATATAACTTTTGTGTGTACATATATTTATAAATCTCACTGCTCCTGTCACTGGAGCTCCCAAAATTATTCAACATAAGGTACATCCAGGTTTAAGTTTGTAGAAGACAGTCCTGTCACCTACTCTGATCATCATTCACACTATAATTAGATTACCCCACAGATTGAATTTCAAGTGGTTTCCACAGCAAACAGCAAATAATCCCTCCCTCTGCTCCCACCACGGGGATCCAAACCAGCACTATTGGGAAAAACAATACAATCTGTGATTTCTGTATTAATAGAAGATCAGACCAGGATTAACCCTTTGTGTGACCCTTTACTCATCATCCAGAGCAGAGACACCTAAAGCTCTGCATCCCATTATTCAGAGTGTGCAAGTAATAAAAATTCCTAATAACTCCAAGATTAATGAGTGATCCTTTTTGTTTTTTCCTGGCTCATTTGAGCACAGCAAACATTTCTGAGGAGCTGGGGAAGCCCTGTTTTGACATAATGTTTGTAGGAAACTCTGCCATGATCAAAGGGCAAACCTCTGAGGGGAAAATTACCATTGATGTCTCCAGCAGATGAAGAGAAAAATCAAGCAGAAAAAATGAGAAATATTGTACAGCACATTTTTTAGTGAGGGTGTTTGACCTAATATTCTAATGTGCTGAAGTACAAAAGCACCAGGGAGGGGAGAGCAGCCTGCAGAGGAAAGGAGATGAAGGAGAGTCAACAAAACTGGAAGAAATCGTGGTTTTCCTGGTGTTTTCTGGCTGGGAGGGACTGAGGTGCCAGAGCTGCTTCTCATGAGGGGCCTTCCAACCCAAACTTTGACCTTGGTGATCTCTGGTCTTCGTTATCATGTGAGGAATAAAAATGGTGATAGGAAAAGTTAAAAATATGCACTGAGGAGCATTCTCTATTTCCATCATGGTTTAACCCCAGCCAGCAGCTAAACCCCACAAAACTGCTGCCCTTTCCCCCCACAGAGGAATAAAAGAATTGGAGGGATAAAAGCAAGAAAACTTGTGAGAAATCCCTGATGTCATGTAAGGAAAAAAGAAAATATGCTAGGGACAGAAAGGGACTCCTTCAAAGTCTCCCAAGAGTGTGAAATCCTCGATTTCTGCATTTCTCAGTGACTAAAAGGACACTGGCAGCCAGCCCAGGGCTTTCCCAGTCCTCCACCACCCCCAGCAGAACTGGATGCAATTTTTCCAAATTTCTGGGCACTTCCCATTTCACATCCTGGCTAAAAATCAACACCAGTGATTGCTGACCATTTTCCCTGGGAAATTACAGGCGTAAAGAATTTCTATTTTTGGATATAAACAGGGAATGGAGATGGGGAGGATTCAGTAGGAGGCAGGAACAGACATTTCTCAGCTCTTGTGAGCCTTGGAGTTGGGTGCTGCTGTTAAATTCCAATATCTCTCCTCTGGATCCCAGGGAATAATGTCCTTTTTAGGAATCTGCCATATGTTTACACAGTCTGTGAAGATTCTGCTCAAAAAGGTTTTTTCATGACTGAATTTGGGCATCAAGTAAGTTTGTCCAAGTATCCCATCCATTCCATAAAAATACTTTTATTTTCATACATTCGAGCCTTGAAAGAGGAACATTTTCACCATACCCTGAAAAATCCCAGTTCTACCAGCAAGGGAAGAAAGAGACATTTTACTCCTGCTGTCTGAATAAATCAATGATGAAATATCTGGCTGGTAAGAAAGAACAGATTCCAAAATCAAAGTTCTTGATTTACACTTTGAGGTTAAATTCCTCCCTCTACCTTGACCTGGGGTCTCCTCAGCTTATTCTTGCATTTAAGAGTATTGGCAGTTAAATATCAATTCATAGCCTCAAAATCATTTGATAAAACACCAGATATCATCCCAGTTAGACAAAGAGAGATGGGCAGATTGGATCCAGCAGGAAAGCAGAGTGTGGTGTCATGTGAAAAGTGCAGGATCAGGCCTGGTATGATTCTGTTTGTGTGGAAATAACATTTATTTTAACTATTTGTTAATTTTCAGCAGCCTTCTCCTGAATTCTTTCCAGCACACTTGATTTTAAGCTACACCCACAGTGAAAGAATTTAAATTTCTCTTTTAAAATCTTTTTGGAGTTTATTTCTCTGCTGCACCTTTGTTATTCTTCAGAAAGCTTTTGGAAGCAGGCAGGTGACACTGACAGGACCTAAAACCCCAAGCCCCAGGATGCTCTGCCAGCCCTGGGAAATTTTATTTATCCTGAAAATCTAGATGGGATCCCAAATCCATAGGTGCCTCTTCTGTTCCTTTATCCATTAAATTTGGCAACTGTGTTCTTTAGCCATGGGAGATTCAAAGTGACAAGAGCCAGACAAATCAGACGAGCTGAAAGTAACGGAAGGAATATAACGGAGCACACAAAGATAATATTTTTTAAGGCTTGGTGAAAAATGTTTTGGATAAAAGGAAACGGGCAAAACTTGTCTCCCCGCCAGTTTTACAACTGCTGAAACAAATCTTTGCAGCTTTTTCTATAAAGTGAAGCCTTTGAAATATTCGCTCCTATGTTTTAGGGGAATTTGTGAGGCTTTGATTGTCCCACTAAAGCTGTGGAGTGCTTTGTCTGGTTATTATTGCCTTTCCCTGATGTTCCTCTGGCAGACACATCATAAATTTCAGTGCTTTTGTTACCAACTTCTCACAACCTGTTTATAGGGAGCAGTTTTAGAGCAGTGAGAACAAAGCCAACAGCCTCATATAGAGTGCAGGCAGCACTTGAACTGGGGACCTATATACTCTGAGTATGGGAAGGACTGGATAAACCAGGAAAAAATAAAAATAAAAAACTCCAACCACTTTTAATTTCCTTATACTTCAGGAAGTTGGAAATTTTATGTCCTACTGAGCCATTTCAAGGGAAGAAATTTACTGTGGGCTGTATTTCTGCCAGAAACTCGCTCGTGTTCACAGGGATAGAGAGAAGTTTTTGGGTTGGAGGCACTCTGATCTTCTCAGGGTCTTCAAACACTGCAGAGCCAGAGCTCAAGGGGAACAAGAGGAGCCTTTCCCTGAAGCTGCTCCTCCTGACATCTCACACTCATCCAGAAAGATTAATTTTGCATCTTAACAAGTGATTTTTCCTGATCAGGTCAAGAATTCAGAAGAAAAGATTTCTGGATTGAAAACAAGGCATATGAACAAAGCATGAGAGAGATCCCAAAAATCCAAAAATGCAGGGAAAATCAAAGCTTTCATATTGACCCAAAAGGATACATTTATTCTCACCTTCACTCTCTTTCTTGTGAATAATTTCTGAGCCATGAAAAAAACTGCAGAAATTGTAATCTTGAACAAACAGGAGAAGAACAAGTTTAATTTTAAACAAAACTTACTCCTATTTTTCCACCTTCAGTTTTGAGTTCTTGAAAGTGACTCATCATCTTCACCAGAGTTTACATCCATTGTTATATTCAGAAACAGCAATGGAAACACCTTTTTAGCAAACTATTTGGAAACAGTGGATCATGGAAAATATCAGTCAGCAGAGCCTCACCTTGGCAGGCATCTCTCTCTCTCTCTCTCTCTCTCTCTCTCTTGTGAGCTGACAAGCTGCCATTGAATTTCAAAACTGAAAACAGGAGTATTTGATTCAGATGTCCTTTGAAAATAAGTCTGGGACACAAATTGTTGGGATTGGTTTAATTTTATTACAAACACTGTAAATTACAAGGAGATGTCTCACTGCATCAAACACGCAGCAAACGCAATTCTGTCCACGCGGATTTTACTCCCTGCAGAAGATGAGTCAAACCATTATTTTCAAACAGGGGATGGGAACATCTATTAAGGAAATGTCCAAATACTGTAGGAGTCATTGAGTGAGAATAAAACTAAAAGCTAGAGCTGAAATGCAGAGGATTGCCTGGAAGAGAACACTGGCAGTGCTTTGTGGAGCAGGGAAAGCTTGAATTCAATGGCAAAGGCTGAGGGATCAAAACCATCAGTGGTGATTCACAGGGCAAGGTGAACTCCTGAGCCCTGGAGGAGAGGGAGATCTGAGGGGCTGAGAGTGTCTGAAGAAAGAAATGGAGCTGGGAAGCATCTGGAGAGGCTGAGGGAGCTGGGAAGGGGCTCAGCCTGGAGCAAAGGAGGCTCAGGGGGGACCTTGTGGCTCTGCACAGTCCCTGACAGGAGGGGGCTCAGGGGGAGTTGGGCTCTGCTCCCAGGGATGGGACAAGTGGAAATGGCCTCAAGTTGCACCCGAGGAGGTTTAGGTTGGATATCAGGAAAAATTCCTTATGGAAAGGGTTATCCTGCCCTGGTAAAACCTGCCCAGGACTGTGGTGGAGTCCCCATCCCTTAAGGGGTTTAAAATCCACATGGATGTGGCAGCTGAGGACATGGGACAGAGGTGACCTTGGGTCAGCAGTTGGACTCCAAGACCTTGGAGATCTTTTCCAACCTAATTGATTCAGTGATTCTATGGATCTGAATCTTGGATATGGATCTACCTTTCCTCATTACTGGGATAGGTTGGGCAGCCTGTGCTGGGCAGGGCTCCCTGCTGTACCAAGGGCCTGGCAAAGACAACACAGGGGAAAGGAGAGGCATGAAGAGAAAAAAAAAATTATAATAATTAGAATAAAACCATGGTGGGATTGCCACCTCAAATTTGGGAGTGAATGTAAGAAGCCTGAGTAGAAATAATTTAGTGTTTGATGGGAAGCAAGGAAAATAGAAACACAAGAGAGGGAAATGTAACTGCTGCAAGGCATCAGGTGACCAAGAAATGCACAAAGAAGAAAGAACAAAAAAGAGATGGAAATATGAGAGCAGAAAATGTCTGAAAGAATTGCGAAGTTTTTGAGAGGGAGAACTAATCTGTGAACAGAGAAATGAAGAAAGGGCACGCATGGACTTATGAGCTGTGTCTGAGGCAGGTCCACATATAAAGCCAGACACAGAAATGAAGGAAGGGCACACATGGACTTATTGTGGGTTGTGTCTGAGGTAGGTTCATATATAAAGCCAGGCACTTTGGAGAGAATTTTACAGGTGTGTAAACACATGGTTCCAAAAGGCTCTGTGAAATTCTAATTGATGTTCACCCAGAGTTAATCCCCTTTTCAAGGGCCACTCTTCTTCAATGCTGCTTTCCTGCAGCTCAGTCCTTGTTTCATCACCAGGAGGCAGAAATGGAGGTTTGAAAGGTCTGCAAACCCCATTTTTCCAGGTGGTTCTGGAACACTAATCTGAAGTGATGCTGAGAAGTATTGTGGGAGGGATGGAAAGCTTTCAATGCACATTTTCATTTACTCCCCAATGCCTGAGATTGGCTGTTCCAGGGAAGTGGCAAAGGGGAGAGGAGAGGAAATGAGGAGCAGCAGAGGTTACCTAACACCACATTTTTTGAAGGGAGCTCAATATGGTGTTTAATTCTGTTTTCAATCAGCTGCAGGGGAAGGCAGAGGTGGGGAAATGTAGTTAGAAATTCAGTGCTGGGATTTGGGAGATTCTGTCCCCAAAAATCTGAAGTCGTGTTGGTGGGAATTGGGCATTTCACGTTCATAGGTGGTGATGTTGCACAATTCCATAAAAACTGAAAACTGAAAGCTGCCATTCTCTGCTTTCCTAGACACCTCTGTGTCCTTCACCTTTCCTTGCAGGAACATAAGAGAACTTCTTAATTTCATAAGATACAAATCCTATAGAGCATTACCCCAAATTTACCCCTGAGAGATCCTTTTCCTGCTGGAACAGCTGTTTAAATACTGTGATTTTTTAAATTCTAATGAAGTTTTTCACTTTAATGAACTTTTAAATATCTTCCTCTCGTGCATCTTACTCATGGTGCAGCCTCCAAGTGAATTTTCTGTACAACTGGAAATGCTCAGAGGTTTAAATTGTTTTTCCTAAAGTAATCTGAATGCCATAATTTCCACAAAACCCTGTCAATTTTGGAAGATAAGAACTTTAAACATGTTCCTCCTCTCCTTTCATATTGTTTCTTCTTAAAAGCAACCTTTCATTGGCTCCCAGTCCACCTGTTGGTAGTTGGAGATTTTCCTCCTACTGCAGTTCAAAACAGACTCAAATGTTACAGGACAGGGACATTAATTCAGATTTTTTTATCAAGGGAAGTTACATGTAACTTCCACTTGTAGATGTCAGAACTACAATGAATTTATACTGTACGAAAATAATAATAATAATCATCATCATCATCATCAATATTATTAATACTTTAATGGTTTGGGGGGATTGAAAGCACTCTGTCTTCTTGTTTCCATTCCCCAGCATGAAGCTGCAGTGGTTCTGTTTCTGGTGAACCAGTGACACAAACTCCCCCTCCCGAAAGCCACCCAATGATTTCATTTTTAGGACTGCTCAATTTGGCCTCACAACATGGTCGTGAAAGTTTGTGACTCACGCACTTCCTCCCACTCACAGAAATAAAGCAGTAGTAGGAAATATAAAGAAAAATGCCACTGTGATGAAATCCATCAGGACACGAAGGATCCAGAGGGTTTTGGTTGGTGCAGGGCTCTGTGGAGCATCCATCCTAAATAAAGCATGATTAGGGCAATTTCCATTGAAAACAAATCTCAAATATCATATCCTGGCCTTGTATCAACCACACAGCCTCAGTTGCAAATTTACTCTCTGGAGATAAGAAAAGCTTTGGACACATTTATCCAACAATTTCTGGGTGCCTGGGATGAACTTTATTAATGGGAGAGAAAGGAAGGGATGGAACCAGCAATAATATCCATGAGCACAGTATTTACTCTCTCTCAGAACCAGCTGGGCTGACAAATTTTACCAAAGACACTGGAAATATAAAATACAGTATTAATGGTTTGATGGCTATAAAAACATTTTTCTCTCCTTTGTGCCCTCTCTTTTGTTCCTGACGTAGCCCTGGTTTGTTCCAGGGAGTCATTCTGGTTATGATATTGTGTAAGTTTGTGATTTTGCAGGTCGTGAGGAGGAAGAGGGGTTGCAGAGGAGATAAAAGAGCCTCAGAGGATGACTAAAAGGGCAGGTGCCACGTGCCTTCCTATCTACTTATCCTTTTACTCACCTCTTGTGGAAGGTTCTTCCTCCTTCGAGGTCTCAGTGGGGTTCAGGACCTTCTTCCATTTCCAAATATCCCTCTTCAACCCCTACAAGTTGAGACTAAAAGCTATAGTTCCATTTGATTTCTTGCTGCAGCCAAGAGCGTTAAGAAATAACAGCTCTGAAAAGTGGCCCTTGAAAGCTGACATTGATCCCACACAAAAGGGCAGAAGGATCTCACAAAATACTGTACAGAAACATTGGGAAGAAAGGTAAAATTGTTCCCTCAGCATAAAGAAGGACCAAGCTGCAGAGTTGCCTCTCCCATGTCTATCCAAAAGTGATGGAAATACAAAATGTGAATGTTCACAGCAGAACTTGAGTCCTGGAGATGGGGTGGGATCATCACTGTGACTCTTACACAGGACAGTGGGACAGTTCCAGACATCACTGGATAAAATCCCTTCTCCTTGTGTGCCCTGTGTGGTGTTTGGGGTTCCTGAAGCAGCCCCAAACTCGGCTGGAACATTTCAGAGTGAGGGATGCCCACGTGCAGCACGGCCCAGGGGTCAGAAACGCAGGCAGGGAGCGAAGGGCTCGTTAGCTCTGCCTCCAACTCGTTACTTCTCCTGACACCAGAGCAGGCTCCTGTCCAGGAGCCAGGGCTGGAAACACCCAGATCCTAAATTCACAGCAAAGAGCTCAGGCAGAACGTCCTGGTTTAAATGTCTCAAACACTTCATTATTTATGAGCAATACCTTGAGCCCTACCTTTTACACAGCAGGAATTCATGGCAAGAATTGATTCAGCTCAACGGGTGCTCCACGAGGCTCTTTGGAGAAGAACACAAGACAAAAAAAATAATAATAAATAGCACAAAATAACACAAATAACACCAAATTAAGAAAAAAAAAAAAGGAATGACAGCTTGTTGCTTCATTTCCTGAAAGTGATATTGCTCATAATAGCACACCCCACGATAATTTACAGTTAAAGGCATTTAAACAGGCAGCTGCTGTCACCAGGCTGGAATCTGCAAGGAATATCCTGAGCTTTATTTAGCCCAGGAAGGTGTAAGAAAGCCTGGCTGCAAAGGTTCTTCTGCAGTTCCTCTCAGTTAAAGGCTTTGCCAGCTGGATCCTGCTGCTTTCTTCAGGGATCAGCAGAAGGAATAATATTTACCCAGGCTAGGACTTGCAAAGCAGTTTCATTCTCCGTGGCTCAGGGACACTCTGCAGTCACTGGATTATGGACTCGTGTGTGTGATCTGGGAGTGAGAGCTGAGCACAGCAGGGTTTAATGAACTTCCCAGGACCAGCTGATTAAAAAGGGAGTTTGAAGGATTGGAGTCCGCACATCCCTCACACTCGTGAATCTCAGTAAGGCTCAAATGCCACTAAATCAGGATTTTTGCACCTTATAAAGGAACGATTACATGATAAATACTATTATTTCAATTATATGAGAATTTAAATCAACTCTATGAGGAATGTTTACTTATATTTTCAGAAACTGGTCACTATTTTCTCACAATAATTAAAATCTAATAAATAAAAATGGTTTTAAATATGATTTTTTCCCAAGTTCCCCAGTTTTTCATAGTACCACAGGTACTGATTGCTTGGGAACAGTGAAATTCCAAGGAAGTGGATGAAACAGATAATTATGGATGATTTCCAATCACCCAGTGATTCCAAAAGCATCCATGATTGGAAAATTCCACATGCTGACAGTCCCCCTGCCTGACAACCTAAGCGGGACTGTGGGACACTTGTTTTACAAAGGTAATTCCTAAAGCCCCCTAAAAATGTTTTCAGTAGAATTAGCAGAGAATATTTTCATACTGGACTACTTAAAATACAACTTACCAGTATAAAAGAATAACCTCTGTGGTAAAGGATGGAATTCACTCCATGGGTTTTCGCTGTGCTCTTCAGAGCTCACTCGCAAAAATAAAGGGAATATTTGCCAGGTATTTTATGTCCTGAGTGTTTACCAGAACCAGCCAGGTGATGAATTGCATTTTTTTGTGTATCTGTATGATGAACCATTTGTAAAGGTAATGCTGGGTGAATATTAATAAAATTGCAGTGTGCTGGTATTGTTTCTCAGGCTATATTGATCATATTAATGAGAATGGTAATGTATGTATGTTTATTATGATTAACAGAACTCTGTTCCTGTTGCATTTTCCATTTGAATGAAATTAACTTTCTCTTTCTAAATTTGCTGAAGATGAATATTAAATACAGAGAGATGATTGGTGAATAAGCTCTTCCAAAACCCATTTCATGCCTGTATCAAATCTAGTACATTTGCTATAAATTAATCTTGAAAACTAAAATTATTGTCAATTGTGGATGGAAAAACCCAAAGGGGGAAGAACCTGATCTAAGTAACAACAAATACAACCAAGAAACTTCCACTTAAAGATGTCTCTGAACAAAATAATTTACTGTAAATGAGCTGCTGGGCTCATTTTCTCAACCAGAGTAGAGAGAATCCAGCCTGTAACTTCAGGGCATATACAAAATAAAAACATAGCTGAAGGAATGAGACAAATCCTGTTTACACCACAGTTTAAACACTGGTGGTTTGAGGTTTTGTTTTGGTTTGGTTTGTTTTGGTTTGGTTTTTTTCTCTCTCGCATTTCTTTTCTGGGAGCAATTCAAAGGATTGTGTTTCTTCATTGCCTTAAGACTTTCTCCTGCAAATGGTAAAAGGGGTAGAAAAGGAAAAAGATTCTTTCTAAGATGTTTAGTGGAGCTCATATTCCTGGTCCAGCTGAAGATGTCCCTGCTCACTGCAGGGGGTTGGACTGGGTGACCTTCCAAGGTCCCTTCCAAGCCATAGCATTGGAGGATTTTCTCCAAACAAAATTAAGGTGTTCCCTGAATAAAGCTTGTCCAAGGAGGGTGATTTGACAAGATAAACCCACAGAACAGAGGCCTGTCCTGCAGATGCACAGCCCAGAGCCTTTCAGGACACACCATCAGGCCCCAGAGACAGCGCGGAAGTGGCAAAAGTGGAATTCCTGAAGCTGAGAGGATTGAGCACTACCAGAACAGGAAAAAGCAGAGGTTTGAGGAATTGATAAAAGATGATAGAATGGAGGTTTCCATGCAAACTGAACTCTTTTTTTCAGTATAGACAAGTTTCTGCATCGATCAGCAAAGATTGTCCATCCAAACCTAAATGGGCAGAGACAAGTTTGTGCAGGGTATTGGATTCCTGTCTGCTCACTGGGGGTATTCCCACCACACTTTTTTCTGTGTGAATATTATTCAACTTTGAATTTGGTGCAAAGTACAGGGAATTTTGCAGCCTATTCTGGGCACTGCAATTCTCATCATGAAGTTATTGGCAAGAAGGAGCGAGCAGTAATTGTGAGGGAACAACAAGGTTATAATCATAACTTGTTCCAAATTATACTCCTGTGATCTCCCTTTTGCTCCGACAGGGAGCTGCTTTTTAACTTGGGAAATTTTCAATAATGAAGCTAAGAAGGAAATTAGTGGGCATTTCTTTGAGCAGTAAACTTCCTAGAAATGCAGAGATTCTCATAATCAGCAGGTTCATGGGCTTCAAAGTGCCGTGTTCACCTGACAGTTCTTTCAATCATTTTTTAGTAAAATACATCGGTAGCCACCGAGGCATTGTGTAATCCCCCCACACACCTGTAAATGATAATGTGGGATGTCATGATTTATTTCATAGCATAAAAGCTGTTAAATGAATACTGACAGCACCATTAGCGTCCTGATCTTGAACTGAAGTGCAAGTCAGCTCTGCTTAAGTCATCATTCTCAGGAGCCACAAATAAATGTGCACTTAAAAAAGGTGCCATGGGTTAATCAGAGCTGAATTAGTCAAGAAAAATCTGAGGAGAAGGGAGCAGTTCAGGAAATGATAACCTGAAGCTTTTATTCCAACACTGGCTCTTGAAGCAGCCAAAGACCCCAGAATATAAAAACATGGGCTGGAAATTTGATTAGTTCAGAAATAACAGAGAGATATCGATGTTGCTTCAGCATCTTGTGCTCTGAGTGCTCCAACCCACACTTCCTGCCTTGTTCCCACTCTTGGGAAGCAGAACCCAATGGGCTCCACTCCCTGGACTCCTCTTTGCCTTCTGTCTCTGGGAAGAGTCCTGGTGAAAAGTAAAGTAGAGAGGATCAAATGAATTCAGAGTTAATTCCTCCCACCAAGAATCATCAATTACTGTTGCTCTGCCCTAAATCCCAGATTCCTTGATCTCAGCTTCTAGGAAAGAAAATGGCTCCTTGTGCTTGCACTGAAATAAAACATTTCATTTCTATTCTTTACTTCTTCTGAGTTAATGGTGATCTGTGGTTGTTTGAAATATAAATCTACTTATTCTCTTAAAAATCAGTTCCGTTTGTTCCCTAATGTAATGTTCTTCTACACATTTGAGCCATTTTTTCCCCTCATGCGGATCCTGTCATTTTTGGAGGTGAAAAGCTGGATGCCTGTCCTTAAAACATCATAAATTCTGTTGTATGATAAATATTTAGCACAACTCTTTTAATACCAACAGCTGTGCTCCTTTCACATGCAGAGCTGGTTTTATAAGGGGTCAAGGCCTCTGTGCCTCTTCCCAGTTTCCACAAGGTTTCAGATTGCTCCCATTTGGCTCCACTAGCAGGACTCAACACGCCTCCAACATGACAGCTCCTTCTTAATGAGGAATAATTGTTCCCTCTCCCCAGGCAGATTTCATCCAAGTTCAGGCATTATTTGTACCTTTACTTGCATGTTCATCCCAGTCATTTGTTCCAATCTGTTTGTCCATCTGAAGGGATCAAAGGCATTCAAACTAAAACACAAACCAAACCTCTCAGGCTGCCTGCTTGGTTTGTTCTTGAGTCATCCTTAATAATTCACAGCTTCTGTGAGGATCTCCAGGTTCAAAAAGTTGTTTGAATATGATAATTTATTAAGTTTTTCCCTTTGATGAACCCAGAACACCTCAATAGGGTTTGTTTTCTTTTTTCTTCAAATCAGGGTAAATGAAATTTACCTTCCTTTATCCCCCTGTTACTTCCAAAAGGATTCATCAGTCATTCCAAACACACTTAAGCTGAACAACAGTTAAATAAACCCAAACCATGCTTTATTGTGTGCTGAGGTGATTTCTCGTTCTAAATGAATTGTTTCTTTTCTCATGTAGAGCTCCAAACGGGACCCTGGTGAATGGAATAAGGTGGCCAATCTTCACTAGCACTGAGCAAAAATATTTGACACTGAGCACCAACACTTCCGAGGTACTGACTAAACTACGAGCTCAGCAGTGCCGATTCTGGAAACACTTTTTCCCCAAAGTCGTGGAAATGACAGGTAAAAGTTCTTTTCTAGATGCTTTTATATAAAATTTTTATGCGAGGATCACTGGATTCTTGGATAAAGGATCATTGGATCCTGGATGCTGAACTTGAGGTCAGATCTTTGCTTTCCTGTTTGTAACAGAGATGTTCAGTTGGATAAAACTGAATTGGTGTTGGATAAAGCTGAATTGGTGTTGGATGAAACTGAATTGGTGTGGGATAAAATTGAATTAGTGTTGGATGAAACTGAATCAGTGTTGGATAAAACTGAATCGGTGTTGGATAAAACTGAATTGGTGTTGGATGAAAATTCCCATGGTGTGGGCACCCCAGAAGACGCTCTGGTTTTGGGGTCACCACCCTATTTTGTACCAGGACAAAACCTGGGGACACACCAAAGGCCAGGATTTGTGATATGGAGTTTTTCTGTCCCAAAATTCAGATGCAGCCACAATTTGAGACGCTGAGTGCTGAAACCTCTATTCTTTGGTACCCCCTGCAAGAATCTTGGTGCCACCAGGCTCTGAGTGCTGGAGAGAGCAGGAAAATCAGTGCTAAAGAGGGGCTTGCACTGGGAATTCTGAAGGCTTCAGATGTCCTGTATAAACTGTGGGACATTATGGGATGCTGTATTTGGATTATATTATCTATTATTTATGGGATTCTGTTTTATGCAACCAATCCCCGGAGGATGTGAAGGGCAGAGCCACTGCCAAGAGGGGATTCTGGTTTCCAGCTCACGTGAGAGCCCTGTGTTTTATTTCTGGAGTGTCACTGCTGACAACCCACAGGCTGCAGGATTTGCCTGTAGAAAACAGAACTGATTTGTGCCTGGCCATGTATACAATGGATTTATGAGATCTCACTGCCCAGAAAAGTATAATTGTTTGAAACGTTAAGGTCAGTTGAACACAGAAGACTCGAATTTTTCGAAGACCGATGGCACAGTTTTCCCAAAGCCCAGCGACAGATGAAGCCTCTGTGCTCTGGATTTCAAAAGGAATTGATTTTATAAAGTGATTTTGCAGCTCTGGAATCACATTCTGCAGCTTGACTGGGGGAAAGTCTCGTTTCAAAAATGAGATACACTTTTAAGATGTTAATTAGCAATTTAAAATCTTTCTCTAAGACTCGGTTTGAATGCTCACATTAAAAAAACACGTAAGCCTTAAAAATATGTAAACTGTCATGGTGTACAGATGATTCCTGCTGAAATAATTTATTCCTTCCTCATTTGAGTCTGTGACTGTATTATGGCTCAACTTTTATCCCCTCTCAATTCAACAGATGTTTTTCAATTAAATCAAGAGACGTGGAATCAGAAGGTAAAATGAATTATTTATGAGGCCTACTCTGTGATTTTAAAATCACAGCGTTCCCAATTACGGCTGGATTTCAGGCAGGTTTCAAAGATTCTGACAACTTTGTGCTGAGCCAGGAGAACTGAACTCTTTTACATATTCCTTTAACCTGGCTGGGGAACCCTAGGGAGAAAATGGGGATCCTACAAATGGGCTGAGCTTAACTAAGTCCAGCTGGAGGAGGAGGGAGCCGAGCAGAGTCCAGCACATCCTGGAGGAGAGCAGAGCTGCTCTGCTGGTCCTGTGGGCTGGGGGATGATGAGACAACACTCAGGATGTGCCAGCAGACACAAATGCATCGCTGTGCCACATTTGGTAACTCACAACAGCAATTTGCATAATTTAATTAAAAGAAATTCACGAGCGTGTTCTTAGCAAAAGGAGAAGAATCGTCACGTCTGGGTCCTGATATAGAACTGAGGCAAGAATGTTGTCAACAAGTGGCACTGCTTTGTCATGTATCATCTGTCAGTCCCTGAAACACTGCAAATATAAAACCAGAGCGTTTCCATTACATTCCCTGTACAATATTATCCAATCCTGGCAGAAAACACTTTAAAATCCCACATACAAATGTGATATAATAGTTTATGTTTCAATAACTCTCTTCACTGAAATATTATTTTGCATTTCCTGTCTCCTTTTATGCCCAAAGGACAGTGCACACCATTAATACAGAGATTTCCTCGTGTTCTGAGGGTCTCTCATTTCTATTACTCCTCTCATTGAAATATTCTTAGGAAAAGAAGGTTTCTTTACCATGAGGTGATATAAGATGACAGGGAACAAGCAGGGAATTTTTATGTTCTCATTATTACAGGTTCAAGCAGGGTTCAGATAGGGGAAGTAGAATTCTGTCAGCTAGAACCCAAAGAGGATCATCAAAACAACTTATTTGGCAGAAATTGGGATTTTTCAGCATCGAGTGATGAGGATTGGCCATGGATGTGCTTGGTAACCCCTTCCTTAATTCCTGACCCACTCCTAGCCTGAGCCTGGCCACCCACTGAGGGATTTTAAAGCCTTTAAAGGCCAGCTCCAAATGTGTCCTGGATCTGAACCAGCCTGTCCCCATCACAGGCTGGGTGAGAAAAGTTCCTTGAGGCAGTTAAATATATGAGAAATGTATTTCTTGATTGTTAGATAATTCACATTTTCCTCAAGCAGTCACATCAGATATTTTTTAAATGGTTATGGTCGTGGGGTGGGAAAATAATAAGCAAAAAATAAGACTCTCACAGTAACAAAGAGTAACAGCCATATATAAAACATGGCCTTGATACCTCTAGACTATTCTGTAGGATTTTGGAAGGTTTCTCAATGTCTTCTCCTCGAGTTTCAATACATAAATAAATAAATCCATCAATAAATACACAAGTCAGAACCTGTAATTTTGTGTCCAGCTTGATAACAAACACTGGACAAGGAGACCTGGGCTCTCAATTCCAACCAGACAAAATTCCCATTCCTAAAAATCTTCCTGGGATTTTACCCTGATTCCCAAGGCCCTGAGCATCCCCTGCACCCACCCAGCCCCAGACAAGCTGGGGGCTCCCAGCATTTCCCATTTCATTCTGAAACCACAAGGGTTTCTGCTGGCTGCTGCTCCAGGAATCACACTGGAGGGACAGTAAACAGTAAATGACTTTTAAGTAGCTTTTAGAGCAATCATATGTTAATTATAAAAGCATCTATGTTAGATTTTACCTCCTCAGCACAACCTTTAATGCATCTAAAGCCCTTCCTATTTATATGAGCCTGTTTCCTCCTGATTGCAGAACCCTGCAGGCAGCCAAGCTTTCCATTTACTCTGCCATTACTATTTTAGTGTGCCTAATACATATTTTTCTATTCTATTTGATATTACTGCATCATGTATCATCTATAAAGAAATCAAGCTGGATCATATAAATACATTACTTTTTAAAACCACCCTAAAGAGATTTTTTTATCTGGAGGCACAGAAATGTTCAACTTCTTGACCATTGAGCAACAGAAATTACTGTATTTGCTGTGATCTTCCAACCAGTATCTGGATTCTAGAGAGATAAATACTCAGAATATTAACAATTTGACTAAATAGAAAATTCATCATGAGAATTAAATTAAATTTCCACAGAGCTGGGTATGTGAAGAAATGTGAATCAATCACAAGTAACCTCACCAATCCTACTATGCCTCCCAACACAGACTTTACTCATTGCACCCATGAGTAATAAATTTCTGTACCTAAACCATCTGATTTCTTTCCAACTTTTCATTCTATGTCACTGGAAAGACACCAGCCCTTAGAATAATTCATCTCCCAGAGAGCTCTGCTGACTTCTGGAAGAATTTAAAAAATAAAATAAAAGGAACTGAAGTTCTTAAAAACACATGTGACAATGAATATACTGCTGTGGCTAATAAAGCTTTGATATTCAGAGAGTGTGATTAAAGAATATTGAAGAGAGATCATTTTTGTTTTCTCCTTTCTGGAGGTTTGTGAAGAAACTCTCACCATGAGAATCTGCAGCACAAACCTGTGGCATTTCTCACACTAATGAACCCAGAAACTTGCAGGTACCTGCAATCATGAGCTGCTGAGGACAGAAAAACTAATTCTAATTTGTCATCCCTTGTTAATTAACAGCTACACGCCCTTTATCCCAATCCTAAACGTATTTTTGTGTGTTAATATTAGGATTAGCACTTCATTGGTACGTCCAGCAGCTCAAAGGATGGGATGGTGATAAATTTAACTTTTCTTTAACACCATTAAAGTAAGGAATAGATGGAATGAGAGGAAATTCCAGCTGATTGCACTGGCATTGATGAAGAATCAAAAAAACCCTTTTTGTTTGTTTGTTTGCCTTTCTGTTTGGAGTATTTGTTGCTGTTGTTGTTTTGGGTTGGTTTTTTTTGTTTGTTTGTTTGTTTGTTTGTTTGTTTTTGGGGTTTTTTTTTGTTTTTGTTTTGGGGGGGTTGGGTTTTTTGGGTTTTGGTCTTGGGGTTTTTGTTTGGTTGGTTGGTTTGAGTTTTTTGGTTTTGGTCTGTCAAAGTGGAACTTTTCAGAGCACTGCTTCACTGCCTGCAGAATCTCCCCTTTTCTCCTTGTCAGCCTCACTGGGCTTTGCACAGGGCCGACAGGAATTAAGGTAAAATTTGAGATGGCCCCAATGGCTCATAGAAAATTCCCTGTTTTCACTGTGAGCTGGCTCCGTGGCTCTGCAGTCCCCCAGTGCTCTCAGCTGTAATTATGGGTCAGCTTGGACTCTCTAATCTTTTTCTTTTTGCCTCCCAGCTGTCAGCTCATCTAAGTCACGGGTGGTTGCCTCCCCGAGATTGATGATGTTGCTGATAATGGGATGCATTGACTTGTGACTTCAATTTGGATCTTATCACTGGGGGGAAAAAAGCAAACAAATGGGACTCCAAGTTCTTATTTCAGTGTTTTCCGTCCCCCTTTTGTCTTTTAGATTCATAATGGAGGCTCCTCTGAATTTTTTGATATCTTCTTCCTCTATCTGGCTCACTTGTTCACCATAATCTTTAAAAAGGACTGAAAAGCCCCCTAATTTATACTCCAGAACAGTGACTTTTAATTCAAGATGTGTCTATGGTAGAGATATTCCAGTGTCTAAAGTCTTTGGGAAGACTTCAAACACCTCTACACCTGAATAATTAAAGAAGGGAGGTTTTGGAGTTTCCTTTTAATTCATTAGTGGAGGTTCTGCCTGAATAAATAAAACTGGATGCCTAAAATCAAGAATAAACCAAGAAACACGGTTCAGGCAATTTTCTTCAAATAAAACTGCTGCTGCTTCATACACTGAATTACTAATCCATTTGACTTAATGTGAAGAATTTGGCTTTGCCTGAGACCCTGACTACATCTTTGAATTAAATACGTGCAGAGGAGAGTTCTCAGAGTCAGGAAAGCAGAATGTTGTGCATGTTTTGTCCCTACAGTTCTGAGTTCTGTCTGCATAGCTTAGCAGTGAAAATGAGGTTTTATTGTTACCAACACTTCCAAATCAGCTCTGAGTTAATGGCAGTTGTGGCCTGCAGAAAAAAGGAAAATAGAATATCTGAACTTTCCTTTGATTTCTGTTGTAACCAAGCTTATTTACCACCTTGAGCTGAAGGAGAAGGATGTGGTTAATTTATTGACATTTTCCCCCATATTTGTTCTTCACGCTTTTCTTTTTTCACTGCATGTAAAAGTACAGGACTTCCTGGAGAAAAAAAGTATCTTGGTTTTATTTCTGGTCTCACTGGAACCAAGAAGTAAATCTCATTTCAAAGTCTCATTAAATTGCCATCTGGATTTCCAGACCAAAAAGGTTTGGAAACGTTGAGCTAAACTGCAGATAAGCGACCAAATTACTGGATGGTTCTCCAAGCTAAATCTCGGAAGCAGTGAACTCTCTCTCCCGAATATTTTCCCTGGTGATGTGTAAAACACAGAAGTATTTCATTTTCACATCACCAGTTACACTTGCAGCGCTGGCAGGTCATAAAAAAGGGGGAAGGGGTGTATTTATGGAGGGAAAGGGCCGAGGTTCTGCTGCAGCAGGAGAACATAAAAGCCAGAGGAGCATAAAGAAACCACGGAGCTGCTACCTCAGGAACAAAATTACCAAGTTTTTTCTGGAAGTGAGCTATGGCAGGGTGGGACACCACCAGAGTGAGGTCCAGAATGGATAGAACATTCACAGATCAGCAATGGTTTCTGAAGTTTATCCTGAAGTCTGATATAAAATGATGAGCCCAGCGACTGATAGAAATGTTCTCCACCTTTTTGGTGGTGCATGGGATGTTCCTGCAAGGCCACTGCCTTTCTCCGTGGTGTTAATCACATTTTGGGGCTGCAGGAGGGGATCCCTATCCATACAATACTCTGGAAACCCTCTGAAATGCTGTATTTTTATTGCTCTTCTCATCCTCACCCTCTGCTCCCATGCTCATAACAAATTTGGCAATAAATATTTCCTTGGGACTCAGGATGACTTGGAAAAGGCTTTAAAGGTGGGGATGAAAAAGAAAAGAGGAGATGATTTCATACTGACATGGTGCACATTGGACAGTATCCTGCTCCAAACCTGTGCCCTTTATGCTTTAAAATCGGGGGTTTATTCCATGGGAGGTTGAAATCCTGAAGATCCATTGAAATCTATTGAAACAATGGAAATCCTGTTCTTGCCTTGAGCAAAGCTGTGATTTCACCTTATCTTTACCAGCATCTGTCTCATTTTGCATATTCTAATCTTCAGGGTGTGTGGGTTCCAGTGCAGGGTCTGTTGAACCAAAGGAATATTTTGAGGATTAAAAAAAAGTGTCCTTAAAATGATGAATTTACTGGGCAGAACTATACAAAATTTATATTATATATATATATTAAAGAAAAATTCAAAGTATATTTATTCCCCTGCCAGAATGGTATCTTTGCACTCCTTCCTTTCTGATGTAAAGACAGAAAGCTGCTCACTGAATTTTCAGTCATTCCAGGTTTAAGTAAAGAAGCAAACGACCATCCCGTAACATATTTGGAGCAGATGACATTGATAATCAAAATTATTTTTCAATTAGCATACAAAGAGATTCAAATTTAGATTAATGCAACCCATTTCATGTTTTACAGGAAATATTGATGAAGCAGAACGAGAGTGGAAAGCAGGATTCCATCGCTGGAACAATTACATGTCAGACTGGAAAAATCAATTTAATGATTACACCAGCAAGAAGGAGCTGTGCAGTCTCTAATTAATATGTTTACTCTTTCCACTTTGTCCCTAGAACTGTTCATCAGGCAAATTTCCAGGTAGCTTCCCAACATGTCGAGCATTAAATATGTTATGCAGATTAAAAAGAAATGTTACAGATATAATTTTGATTCTGGATCTTTCATTTTATATTTTACCTCCTCTCTCAATTAAAAAAAAAAAAAAAATATAAGGCTCCCCCACATGCTTTGAAGCTTCCCTGGGTTAAGTAGGACTGTGGAGATTAAAGGCTGGAGATGAATGATGTACATATTATTATAAATATTCGCTGCTTAAATTCACCCTTCAAAGAAACAATGTAGTCTGTTAGAGCAAAATGGACTTTTTAAACAGAAACAGCAGTTTTATATCGTTGTCATGCAAAACACAATCACATTTAATCTTTAACTGCAACGCCACCACACTCAAACTTTGTTTCAGACACAATTCCATCGACATAAATATAAAGATACAATAACTTTGCTGGACTCAGCAGACAATATTTGCTTGATAGACCAAAAAGTTTGAAGGCTGCCATAAAAGTGTGAATCACTGCTTCTTTCTGGCCAAATCTGTGGGACAAAGCCATGGCAGGAGAGGATTTGAGCTCTGCATTGAAAGCCTAAATCAAGAGCTACAGTGAACCAAGCTGGAAAACCCAACGCCTTTTCCACAATCCTCATTTTTCAAGGAGCAAGGAATTATGGACTCACAAATAATGAATTCACAGCTTTCCAGCCCAGGAACCTCAGGAAAAATCCCTCCCATGGAGGCAAACTCCCATTATGACTTTTTTTGTGCACTGAGTTGGCTCCTGGCTGAGGGACACCCCAAATTTACTGGGACATGAGGGGCAGGTTTTTAACCCTGCAGAAGAGCCTCAATCTCTGTGTCAGCAGATTCCCAGCCCCAAAAGCTGCCAGGAGAGTGGGGCCTGGCCAGAAATCTCCTGGGGACAAGGCTGGGAAGGAGATCCCTGCAGAGGGACGTTGTCACCTTGGTGGGAAGGACCCAAAGGACCCTTTGCAATGGCCAGGTGAGCTCCCTGCCCTGCGAGCTGGCATCTCCCACTCTGCTTTCCACCTGCTTGAGCTGAATCTATTAAAACCTTCCAAAGAAACCCATGGATAATTCTTCCCACTTCCCTGCTTCTGGATGGGGCTGGAGTTTTTCTGCCTGAGCACCACCTTAATTGGTTGCTTTTCACTGGCCCAACTGGGAAGAATAAACGCCAAGAATTTGATGAATGTGAGTAGTATGTAAGAGCAACAAGCCATCTCATAAATAAATTATCCTGAAGCTTTCTGTAAATGCAATAGCATCTCAGTGCATCTATTTTCTGTGCTAGTGATTGCAAAATGCCTCCTTGGATTGAGCTGAAGAACTCCAGATAATGAACTGAGAGTGTTCTCTTCCTGGCAATCAGTTTGACCACACAGGATCCCTGCACTGAAAGGATTTATTTATGCAGGAAGGCCAAATTCTGCAAGAGAGGATGGCTTATCATCTTTTCAGTTATTTCTAAGAGAACACAATTATTTCCCTGACTACATTATGGAAAAACACCTTTCAACACAGAATTTTCAAAAGCTGCAGTCAAACCATGGAGGAAAAAACTCTGATCAGTTTTGAACGTGCTGATCAAAACTTGAAATGATCTGAGATCCAAAAGCTCTCTTTATGTAGCACTAAAGGTTTACACCACAGGTAATTATCCCACTACATACATTAACATGGTATTTATCAGATATTCTCTGGGCTGACGATGGGATACTGAAAATAAACACAGAAGGGTGAATTTCTGTCCATCCCTGAGCACTTCTGGAGCTCCCCATTTTATTTCTGTGCTGTTCTTCACGGATGTGTTGGGTGCTGCATTTATTTCCTTATCCATCCTCTTCACAGTAGTATTTCCCTACCCATCTGTCTGATCAGCCTAATCAATGGGGGGAAAAATATCTGAGCCAATTAAAATGTAAAATAACCTTTGGAAAGGACAGGTGGTGAAGGAGTTTATAAAATATTTGGCTGCGAAGGTGGCTTTTTGTTCGAGTAAAACAAAGGTTAAACTACTGTTGGAAGTGTGGTTTTACTGATTTTCTCGGTGTGACTTGCTAGCTTTGTATTTTTTCACCTGCTGGGAAATAATATCTCCATTTATCATTCAAATGAAATCAATACATCATGTAGTCATATCTGCAAAAATAAAAAAGAAAGCCTGAAGTATTTGGATGTAAATAGTTAAGGTAATGAAGAGCGAAAAAAAGACTGTGATTGCTGAAAATGATGATTATATATTAGAGGGATATCTCACCCAGACCTTCCTGAAGATGGAATGCTGTTAATTGATGTTTTATTTTCGCTCCTGAGAGCCAAGAAACGCAGGTTTCTCTGAGAAAATGTGTTGATTCTTTCTTACCATCCGTGATACCCAGAGCAAGAATTCTGAATTTAGCCACAGAGTTGATGAAAGATCAGAACAAAATGAACTGCAGTGCCAACGAAAATGTTGGCATTAAACCAGTTGTCATTGGCTTTTTAATCTCCCAGGTTTAATGACAGATATTTCACGCTTATTTCAGATATTGGCATAGGAGGGCTGAAGTCAGACATTACCCAGCAATTAAACCCAACATTTATTCTTTTTTTTTTTTGCATTTGAAATGTTTTGTCTGAAGAAATTTCTTTTAGATAAACTTTCAGTAAAGTTAAGAATTATTTGTGTGAAATCCAATCTGTTCTCCTGCTGGAATATCAAACTCAGAAGAAGTTGGGATGTTCACAGTACCTGATCCAGTCCTGGTCTGCAAAGATGGACCAACCAATGCTGAAGATGTCTGGCTTTGAACAGCTCCAAAATTGTCTCTATTACAATTTAGACCCTCCCAAAATTTCCAGGCTTCCTCCCAACAGCAGGTTTTACCCTCATAACTCATACCCCCCTTGTGGATTTTTACCCCTCATAGCCTGGATTTTTGGAATGGGTGCTCAGGCCTTGCTGTCCCAAGCCTTGCCCATCACTGCAATGGTATCACACTAAAAAAGGCAAATTTCTGTGGAAAGAAGGCTGGGTTTTGGCCTTCTTTGGTCACTGGAGGCTCAGGCTGTTTATACAGCAGAGATTTCTGCTCTACAAACACATGGATACACGTACTCAGTTAAATCTTCATGAAGAGACAACTCCTCCCCAGCTCAGAGCTGGAAAAGTGTCTTCTCAACAGAAGGAATCTAAGTATTATTTTAAAACAGATAAATTATTATTTGAATTAGAGTTTTGGAGAGAGAATTAGTTTATAAATTAGAACAAGTCCTTCTAAAGCTCCTGTCCCAGGTCATCACTGGGTGGTTTGGCTTCAATCACACGCGGATTCCACTTGGATTAATCTGAGCACAGCACGGACAGAGGGGGGATGTAAATTTGTCTCTATCAACATCAGAACGTCGTCTTCTGGGGCTTGATTATGTTTTATCATTTCTCCTGGCTCAGCACCAGTTCTGCACCATCAGCAGAGCTATTTAGAGGGACATAACAAACGTCACCGTGCTTGAGTTACACCTGCAGCGTGGCCAGAGAGGGGAGAGCAGCCTGGGCTGGCACTGCCCCTGACACTGGCATTGTCCTCCTCAGTAAGAAAATAAACACCCCAAAAAACCCCCCAAAACAAGGAGAGGAAAATAAATAAGGAAGGGGGAAAAAAATTAGAAAACTGAACAAAAACCACATCAAACCAAGCAAACAAAGAGTCCCCCCCAAAAAACAACAAAATGAAGAAAAACATCCACCCACCAAAAAAATAAAAAAAACACCAAGGAGGGGAATTAGAAAAAGAAAAACAAATGAAAAAACTAGAAACTAACAAGGGGGAAAGAAAAAATATATGCACCAAAAAAAATCAAAAGAGAGAGGGAGGAGGGAAGGAAAGGAAGGAAAGGAAGGAAAGGAAGGAAAGGAAGGAAAGGAAGGAAAGGAAGGAAAGGAAGGAAAGGAAGGAAAGGAAGGAAAGGAAGGAAAGGAAGGAAAGGAAGGAAAGGAAGGAAAGGAAGGAAAGGAAGGAAAGGAAGGAAAGGAAGGAAAGGAAGGCAAGGAAGGCATCAAAGAGGAGAAATGGAAAAAAACCCAAAACCAAGATGGGGGAAAAATGTAGGGGAAAATGGGAATGATAAAAGATAAGGTGTAAAAAGAACCCAAACAAAAGAGGGGGAAAGAATTAAAAGAAGCCCTCACACAAGAACATCTGCCCCAGGATGATCAGCCATGGCAGGGTTTAACACCATCCACAGAGGCATTAAGTATCCCAATGTCTCTGTTCCAGTAACTCCAGCCAAAAATTCCTCCCCCTGAACTGCCAAATAAGTTTAGGAATCTGACAGTGATTCAGAGCACAGGGTGAGGAATGGGACGGGCAGGTTTGGCTCAGTTTGGGGCTGCTCTGGAAGGTGCTGCTGCCAGCTGACTCCTGTCTCCCTGCCTTTCCTCTTCCAGCCCCTGGAATTGTGGGCATTTGCCAAAGCCCCGGTGCCCTTGGCCAGGAAGAGCCCAAACCCAGCAGCACCTGTGGAACAGATCTGTGCAGCTGGAGGTGTTTGCCACTCCTGCTCCATCTGTTCCACATGCCACAGGTGTGCTGAGGTACTCAGGGTGGATTGGGAGCAAGGATCCATCAGGAAAAAAAGAAGTTGCTGGCTGAATTACAAGTATTTCTGTCTTTCTGCATGCTCTGTTTTTATTTATCCCCATCTTGAGCTCTGGGTGGGTTTTCCGTTGCTGCTGGATGAACATAAAGAAACTTCTAAAAAAAAAAAAAATCTAAAATATATAATTTTAGATTATTTGGATGCTGCAGCTTTGGGATCTACAACAGGAATTAGCCAACTGTGTGTTGGTATTTAACAACCTTGACTCTGTGAGGTGGGAGGACCACATCGTGTGTTTCTTAGGGAATATGCATCCATGCACACAGATATCCACAGACATATCCAAGCAGCAGCTGCCTCTCCTCCCAGCCTTTGCCAGCAGCATGGAGATGGAATTTTATCTGCTGCACTTCGAAAACACAGCCCCAGTATCTCAGTTTTTGCTGAAGAATAAAACACTCGCAGACCTTTCTGATATAAATCAACACCTCAGCCAAATGAGTTATTCACAGTTAAAAGTTCCAGAGCTTTTCCCTTGGATTTCGGTTGTTTCAGGCCCAAGTTTTATGAACAAACATAATTAGCCATTGTGAAATGCTTGGTGAGACAAGATAATTCCTGCCTGACCCCTGCTGATTACCCTGGTTTAGCACGGGAACCTTGCAGCACTTTGTTGATAAACCAGATTAGCTGCACTCATCAAAACTTTAACTTGTGGACTTAATGAGTGGCAGGCAGTGATGTGAATCTACAATTAGTGCAGGTGCAGAGTTTTGAGAGGCTTTTAATTGGATTGCAGGTGAGATTAACTAAGGCTTCCAGGCATGCTGGAAGAAGTGCAGGGCTGGGGAGGGTTTGGACACATGATGGTTTGGGGAGAAGCAGGAGGAAAAATGGAGTTTAATTCCTGCTACACAAAATGAACAATGCAAAAGTTCCCTCCCTGACAGCTTGAGGACACTTCCAAAAGCTGTGAGCTCTGTGTTTTGGGATTTACTGAGTCTGCTCATTACACGTATCACTTTTTTAAAGCCCTGGCATTCTTTTCAGGGATCTGGAGCTAGCCAGGAAATCATTATTGTACTTAACCATTGTTGTATTGCACATTATCCATCTATTCCTTCCAAATCCATATTTTTGCCTGGAAAAGAACACCAGCTCCTGATCTTTCCAGCTCTGTTCCATTTTAACATATGCCCTGATTGCAGGAGTTAATATTTTATCCACTATTAATAGATAAATGTGTGGAAGGTGGAAATGATCCACAGCCTGGGAGTGCTGGGGTTAATTTATTTGATTTATAAACTGTTTATTTACTTTATTTGATTTATAAACTATTTATAAGTCCTCAGTTGGAGTGAGAAGTGGTAGAAGTGTGTAGGCAGAGAGGAGTTCTCACCACACCTCTCCGTCTTCCAGATGAAATTCCTCCTTGCAGGAGGTTTAATCACCTCAGCAGCCTCTCCCCAGCACCATTCCTTATAAAATAGGGACATTTCAACTGCATGTCAACACTGAGCAGATTTTATCATCTCATGTGTGAGAAAATTAAGGTTATAACCCAGAAAAAGCAACAAAAGGTGTGACTGATCATTTATCAGGAATTGTTTAGGAAGTAATTCAAAGGGCCTTGTTCAGGACTGTGAAAACCAGCTGGAATTATCCAAAGTGATACTTCTGAAATATTAAACTTTCCTCACTCACTTATTACAGAGATATAAATTTTATAGGTGCTGCTAGCAGAACTTACATCAGTCATTAAGTAACCTTAACCATGCCTCGTTTTTCATTACCTAAAGCAAATATATTTAAATTATTTTATTTTAAAATTAAGAGTAATAAGTGCAGGAAAAAAAGAGGCTTCTATTTTATTCTTCAGCATATTTTTATCTAGACCTTCATCCCATTCCATGTCTCATTTTCAGTGCTACAGTGATGAGCAGAGTTAGAATTTTCCCCAACTCTGCTCTTAAAAAGATCTTGACCCTGGAGCTCTCACTGCAAGTAGAATTCTGGTTGCAAAAATTATTATTGCAAACCAAAATCATAATTTTATACACAGGCCTCCATTCCATAAAACTTCTGTATCCATCCATCTCTGGGAATGACACAGCACTCCCACTTCTTGATCATTGGGTGACTTTCAGTTAATTAAAATTTTGTCATTGCCTTCAGCACCAGCACAAGAGCTCCTTTGAGTGACATTTTCAATCTTCCCTATCACTTCATAATCTGGAAGGTATTTGCTATTTAACAAAAAAAATTCCACACCTCAGAACTTACATTTTTCCCACAGATTTCTCTTAATGATGAGCTAAATGGGAGAATAAAGATGTGAACAAATTGTGTTTATTTGCTCCTCTTTGCAGAGGAAAATCCATTAGGGGCTACCTAAAAATGCCATTTCCTTTTCATATTTTATGCTGCTGTTACTGGTGAGTAAATGGACTCTGAAAAAATGGAAGCAGAAACCAAAATTATCCTCAGGAAACCCCTGGAAAAACTGACAATGCCTGCAGCCCACCTGAGGATCCTCTGCTCATCTCGCAACAGATTTGTATCATTGTCCCCTAAATCTGGTCCACTGTGGCATTTCCCATTTTTATCCACACTCAGACCAGGCATTATTTCAAATATTATGACCAGCACATCCAAAAATTCCTTTCTAGAGAGGGGTCATGACAACAAATCTCTCCAGGAGCTCCCAAGGCTGGGATTTGTTAGTCCAGAGTGCAAAGAGGGATCTCAGACAAAACTCAGCCTGCAGGGAAGGGAAAAAAACTCAGAGCTCTGGAGGCTTTAACCCAACATTTCCCCCACTCCAGAATAAACTCTGCAATTTCTGTTGGTTCAAGAACAAAATGCACAAATCCCTGAAAATCCCACTCTGTGTTATTTTTCCATTCAAAGGAAGATCCCTTGACCACGTGTCCAACCCCTGCAGCCTCAATTCTTTTTCTTTCCCATGGGCACAAACTCCTAAAAACCAGGTTACAGGCAGAGCTCTGCAGTGAATTCCTGGCATTTGACACTCATAATTCCACTTTTATAAAAACAGATTAGTGCATTAAAAACCTCCTTAATAACAGCTCTATCAAAGCAGACATTGCCCAAAGCAATACAATTATTGGTCAATAATTCCTCTTTAGCTGTCTCGATTACCAGCACTTTATCCCAACTCTTGCCTTCTTACCCTTTGATCTGCTAATTATCTTTTTACCCTCTGATCCTCTCTACAATTCCCTGGCAATTTGATCCATTAATTACAGTGCCCATACTCCCCACCTTCCACAGAATGTGCAATTTTTGTGACCTCCTTCACCTTCCTTCATACAAACACTTGCCATCTCTCTCTAGGGTACAGTTATTTCTGTAAATATATAGATAATGGTACAAAATGCTGCAATTAAAAGTATTTTTACATTTCCCTTGCAATCCTTTGGGCTTCCTGAAAATGTCGTAATAGTTTGTCATTAGTTTAAATTTCAGTCCAATAAATTCTTTTGACTCCATCTTTAATGCCATAAACACTTAGATTTGTTTCCAATTTTAATAAACATTGATTGTATTTCCATGCAGGAGATTCTCTTATAAACACAGTTTCCGCAATATTTTGTGTAAATATTATTAAAAGTATTTTCTGATGTAAAGCTTTCCTCATTTTATGAGCACATGACCCACGAATTCCTGAATATTCTGCATTGCCAACTTTCCACCCCCTTCTAAGGCAGATTCAGACTGTCAGTACAACCTAAATAAATTCTGCAGTGGAAGAATTTTAGGAAGATGAAGTCAAGCTTTTTACTTGTACAACCCAGAAATGATGGTGCTGTGGAAGGGGAGCATCTTTGGGGCTGGGGAGCAAAGTTTGGCATCTGGAACAGAATCTCGGTGTTTGAAACCTGGATTTAATGAATTATTGTGCCCAGGTTATCCCATAAAAATTCCAAACAGTCTCTTGTTCTACCAGGAAGTCTCTGACAATGCTGGGTTTCTGCAGACTTTGTGTAAAAGGAGGACACTCATTTAAACCTCCTGTGTCTCACTTGGTGCTGGGGGAGTTCTTCTGTTAAAATTTACGTTTTTAACCTTGGATTTAGTTCAGAACTGAGGACTTGGTAAATCCCCATCAATAAAATGCAGCCAAACAGAGGCATTGCAGTTAATTTTATTCAGTTTTTCTCTTCAAATACTCAGTCCTTTGGTCAAATCTACCAGCTGCTTAGAGTAATGGCTTTGTGCTGTGTCCACTCAAATGAACCCAACAACTTCTCATTCCAGAGAAACCTGGGCAGAGTTGCCAAAGAATGATCATTAATGCAGCATTTTTCTTTCTGACAGCTTTTCTGCTTGGAAAATGATTGATTGGGCACTTCTTGTATAAATAATCTTTGCAGTTTTTAATACAGAGAATCCATTTTAATATCTACATGGTAAAAAACAAGAAAATCTCATTTCTGTGCATCCAATTCTTTTCAATCTGATTATTCTTATGAATATGAGGATTGCAAAAGCAAAATGTGTCTTGCAGAGCAGAGGTATCTTCTATAATCCAAAGGAAAATCTGCTAAGGAATAAAATTCTCCTTGCACAATTTCAAACCAAAATTGTGCTGATTGAATACAGTCCTGTCTAATCACATTGACTTATTCCTCCTTTTTTCCCTTTCAGACCTAGCTGGTGGCACATAATTTGCCATTTTTCACATTAGTTCTTAAATAGCTCACACTTCCCTGCATCACGAGGCACTTAACAGCTTCTCAGTAATCTGATTGTTCAATTGTCTGAACATTTCTCCACGAAGGAAAGCCAAGTACAAGGATCAGCCCGAAATACCTTGAAATACAGGAGGCCATTTCAGCGTAACTGAAGCAAGTAATGGAGAATTTGTAAAATAAAACACAAAGAAATGAGTTGTGGTTGGCAATAAATACATGTGCTGCTCCGAGGGCGTTTCTGTGTGAGTTATGGAACTTCTCAGGAGCTGTCTGGGGATCAGGACTGGTCTGCTTGGCTTCACTTTATGGTCCCCCAGCCGGGGATCTCGGCTGCTTCTGAGACCTGGGGTGATTCAGAGCCACGGGAGGAGCTCAGGGCTGATTGATGGCTCAGCTCACACACAGCCACAGAGGTGCAGAGCTGCTGATGCCGCAGTTTTCCTTCTCTCCCAGCTCCTCTATGGAAGAAAACTTTTTGCTGCTCCCTTCAGTGGTCCCATCAAATATTCCAACCTGAGATTCACCATCTCCAACAACCACATCAAACACCTCCTGGACTCCAGGCCTGCGTTTGTGACTAACTGAAATGTGCAATAGGAAAAGAAAAAACTCGTTTAGCAATGAAATCTTCAGAGAGAAGAACCATTCCCTGGAATCAAGCATCCTTTGGATTTCAAACGAGATCATCTTATTCCAACCCCACTGCCTTGGGCAGGGATGCCACTCACTAGACCCAGTTTGCTAAAGTCCCATCCAAGCTGGCCTTGGCAACTGGCTCTGGGTGGTCCTGCTTGGGCAGAAGGGTTGGACCAAGCAATCTCTGGAGGCTCCTTCCAACCTGAACCATCTTGAGATTCTGTGAACTTGTCCATTAATCCAGGGCCCCAAGGCGAGGCACATCAGACCTCAAGCACGAGGATTCCAAGTGACTCTGAGGCCACCCTGGATTGAAAATGTGCTGCCAAGGACTGTAAAACAGAGGAATAAGTCATATTAGATTAAGTTCCCCACATCCAATGAGGTTCCTAGACTGTGTAGCAGGCCAAATATCGTAATCTTTAAATCAATTTTTTGGATATCTTTGCCCACTTATGAAACCTCTTGGCTCGTTCTTCCTTGCTCTCCTATTTCTCTAATAAGAAATAAACATTTCTTCGCCTGGCCAATTTTTCTGAACTGAAAAATAAACCTGTAACTTGAGGCACGCTTTGAAGTGTTTACAGATGCTCAGTAACCCCGTGAAGACTCTCCTGTCCCTTTGAATTTAATGGGAGCTGACACAGAATTCAATGAAGTGCGAATTTCCCTCTCGGTTTCAGGAGCTCTGTCCCTGGGTTTATTCTGCCTGTGATTGCACAGGGTGTCTGGAAATGGTGTTACAATACAGCCAGCTAACCCAGCCAGGGTATGCCAATTGAGATGTCAGAGTCCAAAATCTTTTGCCATCAGCTGCCTCCCGTCCTCATGTGGGGTGAGCAATCTGGATTTGACTCTCTTGAGATCTGCCTTTTATTACTGATTGGTTTCATTTATTTTGGAGCAGTTTCCTATTATTAGAAAGGGTGATTTCTCTGCTTTTAGGGACACATTGAGTTCTTCATGGCCCATCCCTGGAAGTGTCCAAGGCCATTCTGGAAGGGGCTTGGAGCAATCTGGAACAGTGGAAGGTGCCCATGGCAGGGGTGGAACGAGATGGACTCTAAGGCCCCTTCCAACCCAAATCATTCTATGATATCAATAATCTACTCTGAGATGCTTCAGAAGGGTCTCACAAACCAGAGAGACCTCAGCAGTTCCATCCTCCTCCTGAGGATTTGTGTCAGGAGTGGTGGGTGGTGACAAGCCCTGTGGTGGGACAATCCAAACCTCTTCCCATGTCACAAACAGGGACGTGTGACACTGCCAAGCCCAGTGTGCCAGCTGGGGAGCCTCTGGAGATCACCTGCTGGGCTATGACTTCAAAATAGGGATTTTTATTTATTCATTTATTAATCTTTTATCCTGTGTGTGTGAGTAAATTGCCATGGGCAGGATTACTGCAATCCTGGCTCATGTGTGGGACAGAATATTTGGCCTGCAAATTCCTATTGCAGACCTGGCAGGGGAAGGTTCAGCTTGTTATCCTTCTAATCCTGCCTCAAGCAGGTGCCTGGAAGGAAATGGAGTCAGAGATCTGATTCCTGCCCCTGTTGTGCTCTGGGGAGTGATGAGAGAGTTATCCCGGGATGGGGGCGAGCGGGAAATGGACGGGAATGGCAGAAATGCCATGCCCAGCTCACATCCCACAGAACTGCTCTGGCACAAACATCTCCTTCCCAGGCTGGCACAGTGACAGACCTGTCCCCTGGCCAGCAAATGAGGGCTCAGAGAGAGGCAGAGGTGCTGGCAGGGAACAGGATCTCATCTCCAGGGTGTGAAGAGAAGGGAGAGAATGTGAGAGCTGATGCCTTTGCCAGGAGAGCTGGGTGGCCTTTGCTAAACTCCTCTCCTGGTTTTAGTTTCAACAAACATCTAAGCAGCAAAGCCCTCTTAAAATCAACTGAGAGCCACCCCAAGAAATAAGTGCTTTGCTGGGAAAGGCTAGACTGGAGCTGAAGCCCTTTTGCTGCACAAAGTTCTGAGTCAGTATTTTAACTGGGCTGTGCAGTTTGCCATCGCTCAATTTGGGGCACCTCCTCAGTTCCAGGCAGCCCTGCTCATATCAGGAATGCTGTGCTCATCCTGTGCCTTATTATGAAATTAGAATGCCACTCTCTAACCTTGCTGGAGGGAGAGTTCCGAGCAGAGGCAGGAGAGCAGGCCTCCCATACTGATGAACAGAGATTTTAAAGGAGATATCCCTGAATCACCACCCCAGCTGCAGTGGATTTCTCTTGGTTATCTCAAGAGAGCCAGAGTTCGTAGCTTTAAATAGCACCAGCCCCAAAGTCTGCTCACAATATCAGAAATTTAGTTCTTGGGGGTTTTATCTTGTATGGCATTTCTTATGTTGCCTAATCATGTTGTTTGCACATTTCAACCCCAAAAGTATGGACTTTCAAGTAGTCTCTGGGAAATATTTTTCCTCGTTGTTCGCTTCTGATAAAAATTTGCCAAAAAAACCCCTTCAGCCCCACCGGCCAAAAAGCATTCAAATATAAAATTCAAGAATCAGAGCTTTTGAGAAGCCTAATCTGGCCTGAGCTGTTGAAGGCAGAAGTTCCCCAGTGCAATAAACAGTGGGAACATTCCCTGGGAGCCTGATAAAACCTGCTGACGTCTGCAGGGAGCTGTGCTGCTGCAGAAATATTGCAACTACTCCATCACTGCTCCTGTTGCATACACAGAGCTGGAGCCAGCTTGGAAATGTTCAGGCGAGTTATTCCCAGTCTTGTTGACAATAACCACTTGTCTCGTGTAAAATACCCACTCCTACAGGCACGGCAGTTGCTTTTCCTAGGCTGGGATATTCAGGGTGTCGTGTTGCCTGAGTGATTTCCAAACATGTGAAAGTGGAGGGAGGAGGGAAATCTATGGAAAGCTGTAAAAACGTTGAGTGCAGTCCCTGAAGTCGCCAAAATAATTCTGTGAAAATTATTCCCCCTTCCTTTGAGCAGTCCCAACCTTTCTATTTCAGTACCCCCCCCCAAAAAAAGTGTATTTGGAAAGCAGACTGGCATAATTGCAGCACAGAGAAACTTGTGAGAAATGGCAAAATAGCAAAATAGCACTAAAGAAAGCTGCTGGGAATAGCAAAAAAAAAAAAAAAAAAAAAAAAATGTTATTTGTACAAAGTTTGTGTGTAACAAATGCAGAAAGGAGAACTCTGCTGAGTAAATTCAGAATTGTCATGCTGGCCTGTGCTGAGTGAGTTTGGACACTCACAATGTGATCAATGGTATTGGCTCTGGAAGTGCTCCCTGGGTGTCTAGAATTCATGGAAGAGTTTGGATCTTGCCCAGAAGTTGGTTGAAATCATCTGGGTTATTTTCAGGGCTGAGCACGAGGACAGTGTCAGGCTTGGACTTTGCAGAGGTGTTGGAAAGGTGCAGGTCAGCAAATGGGCTTTGAAATCCTTGGAGTTTGTGCAGCTCCAGCTCTCATTCCATGCTTCCCCTTTGCTTTAGCAATAGGAAACACCAGGGAAGAGGAGAAGAAATATTTTCCAGTGCTGGCAATGTGTGTACCTGGGTAATTCCCATCCCGTTTTCCAAGGATTTGCCTTGGCACGGAGCTGAGGAGCCGCTCTCCTCTCTGTCACCTTCTCATCCAGCAACTTGAGAAGTTGTGAGTTTTCTCTGAGTGCTTTCAAGTGGAGCTGGGTTCTCCTCACCCCTCATTTCTGGAGTGGCTCCTGCTCCCTCCACGTGTCCCTGGGAAGCAGCTGCAGCATTCCTGCTCCTCTCCTCGGTCTCCCTCAGTGCCCTCCCTCTGTCCCAGGGCGCTCGAGGAGGGACACGGACACAGGAATGGCACGTCCCGAACTGCTGCAGGAAATGTGGGCGTGCTGAGGCTCCTGTTGGATCTGTCACACTGATATCCCCCTGCTCAGGGAGGAGAGGAAGGGATAAAAATCCCATTTATCCTGCCTGCAGGGAGGAATGCTGTGCACACAGCTGGAGCACAGCAGGTCCAGCCCCAGCCTCCTGAATTTCAGCATCACAGAGAACAGTGAGCTGGACAAGTTCATTATTGGAGATGTTGTAAGCTGGGCTTTGCAATTAATTTTCTCTTTTTCTCACACAAACCCCGGCTTACTTGACCTGTGTTCCACTGCACTGTCTCTGACAGAAACACCACAGATAAGCCTCTCATCAAGCAGTGGCCTTGCTTATCTGGGTCTGTTTGGGAACAGAAATGTGCTATCAGCATCTAAAAAAAAAAGGTCTGCTTAATGTCAGGGTCTCTGCCAAATTGTGGCATGAGAAAAGGAGCACGTTTCTGACATGATTTTCTTTTTTTTAATAAACTAAAGCAGGAGAGATAAAAAGCTGTTTCATGAAGATAAATGCAGAAATAAAATGTTGCCAGGCATGAAGATCACGGAATAACAGAATCATTAAGGGTGGAAAAGCCCTCAAGGATCGTGGAGTTCAACCATTGATTGATCCCCACCTTGCCACCAGCCCAGAGCACTGAGACACACATCCAGGAATTCCCTGGACACCTCCAGGGATGGGAACTCCAAACCTCCCTGGGCAGCTCCTTCCAAACCTTTCCATGGAGGAATTCCTGCTGATGTCCACCCTGAGCCTCCCCTGGCCCAGCCTGAGGCCGCTCCCTCTCCTCCTGTCCCTGTTCCCTGGGAGCAGAGCCCAACCCCCCTGTGCCCCCTCCTGTCAGGGACTGTGCAGAGCCACAAGGTCCCCCCTGAGCCTCCTTTGCTCCAGGCTCAGCCCCTTCCCAGCTCCCTCAGCCTCTCCTGGGGCTCCAGACCCTTCCCAGTTCTCTCAGCTGCTCCTCACAGGACCATGAATGGTCTGGGCCCAGGACCTGAAGACTCTTTTGGACTCGTGCTCTGTGCAGGGTTGGTTTTGAGAGGGTAAATCTTGATCAGGGGAGCAGAACAAGGAGGGCTTTGCCTTCCAGATGTGCATCAAACTGAACTTTCCATAGCATTTTCCACATGGGAGGAATCTTCATCGTTCACAAATTATCCCTGTGTTTTCTGGGCCCAATTCCCCTGACAAATTCCTGTTTCCTTGTATCCTGGGAGACCTGCTCCTGTCTCCCCTTCACGCATTTCAATTTCTGTAGGATTTTTACATTACCAATGAGATAACTGTAATCTGGGAAGGGATAGCGAGATCAAGAGAAGAACGAGCTTATTCTTTTTGCTTGTCAAAACCAACAGAAATAGCATTTCTTCTTCTCTGAAATGGGTGATAGAAACAGAAACACTGCAAATATATTCATTTTTCTGCCTCTTGAAGCTGGATAGTGTCCTGATGAAAAGTTCTCAGGGCCTTCTAGCTGGTAGAAGAGTTTGGTCTAAAATATATTAGAGTCACTTGTAACTGTTAAAGGGGAAAAAAGAAAAAGCAGTGGCAGCAATAAAAATGCTGACAATAACATAGTGTCTTAGTCCAGGGAGATTTGGCAATAATCAATACATGATGCCCTCTCTAAAAATACTTTGGCTTTGGCAGCTTTAAAAGTTTTCCTCCCCATAGGTGGAGATCAGACAAGTTGAAGAAAGTCAGGGAAACTTTGAGAAATTACTGGAAGAGCAATAAATATTTAAATCTCAGAAATTCAGCGAACGCCTCCAGCTGGGCAGGAGCAGACAATATTCCCAATCTGCAGCAGCATGGAAAATCAATGGGATAGAGGCCGTGGCTGCTCCTGCTGCAAATGTAACTCTGGCTGCTTTATCTTCAGGCTAAAAGCAAAGTTTATTGCAAGCACCGTGGGCCTTCCTTTGCCTCAAGTTTATGAATTAGGAGTGTCTCCACTGAACCCAAGAACATGGTCCCTGTTAGTGGGAAATCAGCTCCTGTTTCTGCAGGAATGAGGTGTCTCCAACGTGTGGGTTCAGCTCCCACAGCTCCACTGGAGCACAACACGGCACTGGTTTTGTCCTTCCCGTTGGGTACAAAGGGTCAGAAAGCACCACCAGAGGTATCTAAAGTCCTCTAGTGAGGAAAACTACCAAGAGCAATCAAATATTGGGTTTATTTCCTACAGTAATATAATCATTGTTTGCTTGAAGCATTTAGAATAATTTTTCAAAACTGCTTCTCTTCACCCTGTGGAAGTTCAATACAATCCTCACTTTTGGAGCACCTGAATATTTTCCTTACGGTATTTTTCCTATGGTTCTTCACTTCAGGCTTCAACTATCACGACAAGAATCATCGTAAGACTCTCAGTCCATCTAAAACCAAATCCTGTGCCACAGGTTGAGATCAAAGTCTGAATCTTTGACAACTTGGGGCTCATTTTCTTCCGAATTTTCATCCCCAAAATACCCTGGCCATCCATGCCTGTGTCTGATGAACTGCAGTTAACTTTGCCATGTTAACCAGCTCACACAAATCACATCCTTTAGCTCATGGAGCCTCCAAACTTTGGGATCTCTCTTTCTTTAAAGAAGATAATATTTTTAGGAATTCCCTTGCACCCTTTAAGAACTCCTGTGTAGATGCGAAGAGAAAAATGATTTTGCAGGGCAGTTGCAAAGTGTTTATGAGAATGTTTTGCTGCACAGCCTCACCAGGGCTTCAAAAATTGCCCAAAAATAGAGTTTGGTTCAGGGATCACTAGTGGAAAGGCGTCTTTGTGTCTTCCAGTATTTTAGAAACAAATATAATGCTTAAGTAAATAATGAGGATGAAAAAGAGTTGGAAATTTAGACAAATATTTCTTAGTGTGATATTGAATTTTTGAGTCCAAAATAATGACTGTAGAAGGGATGTGATTGTTTGTTCCCATTAAATATGTCAATCTTTTTCCTGGTAAGGTGGAACAGCAGAAGTTTTTAATATTCAGCAAATCTCTTGGTGGCTGTAGAGCGTTCGTGACTAATCAAAAGTTCCTTAATGAAGCATTTGTGGGAAGCTCTTTAGTGCATGGTTAGTCACAAAAGTCCAAAATATGAGGGGAAAGCAGGGTGGGTTGGCAATAACTGGGATTTGTCTGGTGGAAATGGTCCCACTGTGGGCCAGGCACCAGCACCTCTGCTTCAGATCCCGTTGTTTTACATTTCCAGGCAGTTTGTTTCCATCAGAGAAATGTAAGTAACACAATCATGGAGCAGTGAAGGCAGCAGCTTGGAATTTTCCATACTCTTTTTTTTTTTTTTTTTTTTTATTTTATTGCAACAGTTTTTTACCTTTTTTTCCTGCCTCAGAGAATCAGCTTGGGAATTCTGAGTGTGAGGAATTTTCTCCTCTCCCTGACTAATGGCACTAGTGGTTAATAAAGATCTGAAAAGCTTTTATTAATGAAATATCTTTTATTGCACGGCTTTTATTCATTTTTCATGTGCACATAAAAGACAGCAAAGAGGGGAAAAAAGCCACCAAAACCTACAATCACACAGAAATAACCAGCAAAGCCTTAAAAAAAGATTGTTGAGGTAATAGAGATAACATTTTTAGACTGCAAGGATGGAAGGTGAAGAAACATAGATCCTTTGGGACAGCAAAGATCCCTTTAAACCTTTTCCCACACCTCCTGTAGCACAATGAACTTTGGGTTGTAACATTATTTAGCTGGAACATAACTTACCCTGGCAGAAACACCAGCTCTGCAGTCTCAGGGGCCATATAATTCCTGGGATACTACATCCAATAAATATTTTGGGCCAGGTGTGGTTGTACCAAGCACAGAAGAGGAACCATATGGATGCTCTGCAATCGTCTCTGTGTGGCTGAGGTACAAGAAAACAGATCCTGGTTCATATCCTGATGTGTCTCCTATTAATTAAGGAGACCTGACAACGTTTGGAGTTAATACAAATCCTGCAGGATTCTGGTAAAGAACACATCAAAAAATCATGAAGTGGTTTGGGTCGGAAGGGACCTTAAAAATCATCTCATTCCAACCTCCTGACACAGGCAGGGAATGTGGTTGAGTTTCCCTTCTTCAAACACGAACCCTTTGCAAGGATCCTCCCTCATGGCTCAATCCCAGTGTATTTAGGAGGAATTTTGGATTGCACCCTACCTGCAGCCCACCTCTCCTAAACAGCTCGGGGGATTTACAGCTGTTTTGGGAACCTAAAGTGCCTGCAGCTCATTTTGGAAAGCATATAAGGAGGGCAAGCAATGCATTCCTCTCTTGGGGATTGTGTGTTCCTGCCCGGGTAAGTTCATTTAAAGGAAAATTAATGGGCCTGCAGTTATACAAAGCAAAGAGAACAGCAACAGGGTTTATGAGGCCAAAAACACCGAGAGGCAATGGCTGTGTGTAGACATTTCCCAAAAACTCCCACAATCAGGTGTTTTATTGCCAGCTAAAGTGCAGGAGATACCATAATTGCTACTTTTAAAAGCGAAATGGGGAACACTCTGCCACCGCTTTGTCAGAAATGCGGGCTGTAAAACCCTGCAGCTCCCTGGTTTCCATGGGCACCATCTCTGCAGGGACTTCTGGGGCTCTGGGGTGCAGGAGAGGGACAAATTATCCATGGGAATTAATTCCCCATCCCCAAACATCTGTGATGGAGCAGGGACATCTTCTGTGGGGTGCAAGGGACAAAGGGATGTTGCCACTGGGTCATGGCGCCCATGGTCAGTGGAGGAGCTGAAATTTTGGGGCCTGGAGGTTGAGCATCTCCTGCAGGTCCCTTGGAGAGCATCCCCAGGCTGGATTACCTTCATCCAAGCCTCTTTGGATGTATTCACACATAAAATAAGTGAGTTTTTATGTTTCATTGCGTTCAGCTCAGTGTTTTGGTTGTTTCTTGTGTCTTTATTGGGTAAAAAAATGAGCCCTGCCCTCAAGATGCTGCAGAATCTTGCAGTTGTCCACTTTGCCAGCCTTGTTTTCCTTCTCCTGCTCCTCAGTTTGCCTGAAGGTGTGCACCCATGGATCTGATCCAGCATTCCACACGTTTTAAAAAAATCTATAATAAATCACAAAGGATTCCATAAATACACCCCTTTCATCCCACCTCCTTTTGAAAAAGTGATGGCAATGAAGAGTGGGGAAAAGAAGGCTCTGCAGCCAACCCAGAGCAAGAAGGAATAAATGAGGGCATAATCTCCTCCTAAATTTGAAAGTTCAACAAGAGGAACCGGTGCAAGAAATAGAAAAGAACTAGAAGGAGTAAGAAGTAGGTCTCATTTAAAAGCACATTCCAGTCAAAAATACCTCCCAAGTTTCATGTCAGCCTTGTAGTTTCCCTCTAAAAAAAGAAATCAAGCAAGCAATAGTTATTTAATGACAAAGAGTGACCTATTTTGGAAGGAAAATTAATATGGAAGCGTTCTGAGAATAGGAAGAGTTTTTGTAAAGTTTTCTCCACTACTTTATGGACCAATTCTGCGATGAGCGTTTAATAATTCTTATTTAGAATCACTCTGTGCATCTCAGAATCCAAACTAAATTTGTGGTATTTGGGCTGAAACCCCCTTGATTGTGTACTAAGCATTAAATTCCTATGAAAAACATTTCCATACAATGAATATTATTTTTGGAATGAATTTCTGCACACACTTCCCTTTAAGAATTTCAGGACTCCAGGAATGCTTGGATTTAATAAAAATGGTGCAGCTCCAATGGATTTAATCAGGCCCACTGAGGACAACTCCTGATTTGACACACCCAGATTTTGAGTGGTGACATCAGAGAGGTGAAAAACTGCAAAAAAAAAAAAAAATTAATAATGGTTGACTTCTCTAAAAGGGTGGTCTCATGGAATCTCCTAAGAGATTAATGGCTGATTGGCTTTGTCAGGTAATTAGCTGCTATACCAAATTATTTGTAAGCTTTGCAGGAGAGACGCCAGCACCAAATGTTGTTCTCATCCATTGCTGGAGGTCGGCTGTTTTCCAAAATAGAAGTGCAATTAATCATTATTAGCATGAAGAAGCTGCTGATATTGTTCATTAATAATTTGATTTTAATGTTAATAAAACAATCACTGCAGCGTTGATCTATTCAGAGCAATGTGGGGGACTTGTTGTGCTTTGCATGAGCAATGGATCTGATTTACCAATCCGTGTGCACAGCAACACAGATTTTTTTGGGGATAAAACTACCCAGAGAATGGAAAATGTTTTCCTGAGGTGACATTTCCAGCATTTTCTTTACCTGCTTTCAGGAAACAAAGAACAGACAAAGATTCAGCGTTTTGGTACTAAAGGAATCATGAGCAACAAGAAGTGCAGCTGTGTTGTGTCTTTACTGTCCAATAAAGCAGTGTTTCTCGTAATAAATTTTAAAATGTACCTAGGACTGTTTATAAGGAAGATCCTGAATAAAATCACAATTTGGGTTTGTTTGCCTTTACCTCTGCCTTTTTCCAGCAGTTGTATCCTTCTTCCTGATTAGCCTGAGTACACAAATGCATCTCGTCCCTGGCCATTCCCTATTTTTACCTTCAAGCAGGTTTCCTGAACACCGGTAATTTAAAAACTGTTACCGTGCACATTTGTCTTAATAAAACCTTGCTGAAACACCTCCAGCCCCAGCCCTAAAAAACGAGAGCAGAGGCAAAGCGAGCCGATGTGACTCCAGCACTCCACGGAACATTTGCCACCCATTTAACAGCGTTCGCAGGGGTCGTGGTTCCGTGGCACTGCCCTGACTCCTCATCACCACCTGGGGGGTTTAATGAGAGCAAATGGTGTTGGAGCTTTGATTTAAACACGAGTCCTTCATCAAATGCACAGATTCAGGAGGAGGCACAGATGGGGCTGGAGATGGAGGAGAAGGAAGGGCCCCAAGGTGGAAACAGCAGGCACTGAACTTTAATTTAGGTGGTTCTAAGTTTTGTTAAGTAGTTTTTTTAAAAACTACTTAACATGTTTAAAATTGCTCCTTTCCCTTTTGCTCTCCAGTCGTGCTTGTTTCAGATAATCATGAAATGGTTTGGGTTGGAAGGGACCTTAAAAATAACCCAGTGCCACTCTTGCCACGGGCAGGGACACCTTCCACTGTCCCAGGCTGCTCCAAGCCCTGTCCAGCCTGGCCTTGGACACTGCCAGGGATCCAGGGGCAGCCACAGCTTCTCTGGGCACCCCGTGCCAGGGCCGGCCCACCCTCACAGGGAACAATTCCTTCCCAATACCCCATCTAAACCTCTCAGTTTAATGCCATTCCAGCCATCCTGTCACTCCACACTCTCATAAATTGTCTCTCTGAATGACTGTATAATAAAGGTAATATAGATAAACTGCATGTCCTAAAAACCCAGTGCAACAAAAAAAAATTAAAAAGTGGGTGGGCTTTGTTTTAGCAGTTTATCCTTTGATAATCGGGGTGGGAAATAGGATTTGCCAGATAAGCTGTTGTAGGCTCCCATTTGTTTGCAGTGCTGCACGTGACGTGGAAAGATTCGATCATTTTTTAGTGATCAGGTTGGTCAGAATCCTGTGGGAGGATCTGAAGTCTCCAGCCCAATGTTGGTGAGTGCCAGAGATGCCAAAGAGCTCTGGTTTTGCATCCATTACACTCAGAGACAATGTTTGGGTTCAAAATAATGTCTGTGCTTCGTGCACAATCTCCTGACATGGAGAGGATTGGAAGTTCAAAAGCCTAAATTCTCTTGCACTGTTTGACCAAAAGATTCCTTAAAGCAGAGTGGAGTCAGTGGATAAAAACACCACGACAAACCCATCAATATTCTCCAAAGTTTTATAACACTCTTCTAAAATAGAAAATAAAAAAAGAAAATTAATTAGCTGATGGGCCAGCTGAGGAATAGCACATAAATATGTCTGTTTAAATCTCAGTGCTTGGACAGCAGGGCTTTCTGCTGCAAACTCCAATCATGTGTCACTCCATGACATTTTGAGGAGTGTGGGATGGAAAGCAGCCTCTCTGCCTGTGCCAGACTTTATTTCATGTGGGCCCATTTCTGAGGGTGCTGACTATGGATTAAGCAGCGTTGACAGATAAATACTGATGTTTTATTTTCGTGGAGATTAGAGAGTGGCATGCTCCAAAGCCTGGTGGAGTAGATTACTTAATACACTATTACTTCTCACGGAATTTGATTATTATTTGGATTTTCCAGAGTCATCATCTTGCCTCTGCTGTTCTCACCCTTCTGTCAGCTCTGGCACAAGCTGATAGTCTGGTGATTTGTCTGTATAAAATAAGTTTTGCACTTCTTAGGGTATCATTTCACCCCAGCCTCGTGCTTATGAAGAGCTGAGGAGTTTGGGTCATGGTTTTGGGCCATGGAGGCTGTTCTGGACTCTTTCAAGGACCTGTAGTGAAGAGGGACTATTTACAAGAGCACATTGTGCTTTTTTAATAGAATAGTTTGGGTTGGAAGGGACCTTTACCTCCCTCAAGTCCAACCCTGCGCAATGAACATCTTCAACCACAGCAGGTTCTCAGCAGCGTCATCATCATTGCCTTTTGTTTGCGTTTTCCCCTTCTGACCCCATCTGAAAAGAGAAAAACCAGGCCAAACTACTGTGATAAAAGTATTTCCCATCTTCTCGTTGATGGAAATGTCCACATTCTGAAGAAATCCTCCAGCTGAGATCCAGCTTTCAACCAAATGGATAAACACTGGAAATGTTTTTATCTGGCTAAGGAAGCATTGATACAAATTTTGATAAGGAACAAAAAAAAAAAGCTCTGAATCTGTGCTTCTGTCTTTGTTGTCATAAAAAAAAACAATTTTCCTTCCAAGAATGGGGGAACCAAGGCTGTGCAGCACCCTCTGTGTGTGACAGGCCCAGGATCTCACAGGTGGCTGAGGAGGTGTTTTGTTATTTTACTTTCCCTGAGCTCAGTTAAATTTGTGGTTTGTGACCATATTGTCCCTTCCACCCAAGACTTAGCATTCAAGGACTGTGCTGAAGGACTTGCCTCCAAACCAGAGAGTTACAGAGAGCCAAAAAAATGGTAAATACAATAGCAGATGGTTTATATCAGCTTGACAGCATCGTTTTTGGCCAGCACCCAAAGCTGCAAACTTCTGAGCTGGAAGTTTGAGCCGTTTGAAGTTGGAAGCGGAGGCTCGGGAGTGCTCCAAAGCTGATCCACATGTGAGGTCAGAGCAGAAACTCTCCGTGAGGTCAGAACAGTGCTCCAGGCAGGTCAGGGCCAGAAAAAGGTGAAGAACGACCCAAGAAAGCAAAATGGAGTCACCCAAAGGGATGGGAGTGATTCTGAAAATTAAATAACAGCGTGCAAAATAAAAGCAGTGGGCTGATCATGCAGAAATGCCCTGAGAACCTTTATTTACACAAATCTTTTGAGGCAGGATGGTGAGAGGCTCCAGCTCTAATCACAATTTTGCAGAGATGATTTTCCCTTGCTCCCAAAGGATTAAAATGCTTTAGACAGGCAACAAGTGTGAGTTGTTGGGGTTAGAATTTTTTACCAGCACAATCCAGAGTGCATTGGATCGTTAGAATTTATTGATGATCTGTCTGATGGAGACCTGAAATTCTGACATTTCAGCTCGCCACAAATATAAAAACTAAACCCAGAATGCTCCAAAAGAACATAGGTCAAGGAAAAGCAAGCCCCTTTTCCAGCTGTCTGCCCAGGCAGGTCTTGCAAAGGCATGAAAAGGTTCTGAACCAGGCCCATGCCAGCAATTCACATTTCCTGGTGGTTGTTACTGCAGCAGCCACAGACACAGCCTGGCTTTACTGGCTTGCAGTATTTGTCATTCCCAGACTGAAAAATGTCCCTGAAATTTTGAAAAATTCCCTGAAAATTCCTCAGCTGCCACAGGAGCACTGTCTATCCCTTCCCTTCAGAAAGACCAGGCCGTTAGAAAACAAGGGGGCATTCAGGAACTGGAGATTCCCCCCATCCTTGATGTGTTCCTTCATCCCCCCAAAGGGGATTTTCTCTGCTCTGCAAATTCATAATGTCCTTGTAAATGACATTTTGCTGCATGGCTGAAGGAAGCTACCACAAGGAAAAGCCAAGAGAGAAAATGGGATTTAATTTTCTTTTCCTTGTGCAAGTCCATCAGAGCAGTCAGTCACAGCTGGATGGTCCAGCAGAAACCTTGAGAAATGAGGATCCATCAAGCTCCCCACACAGGAGGAGCTCTGAAGGTACCTTTTAATTGTCATTCTGTGAACTCCACGTTGCAGCCACGGGCTGGACAAATTCTCCACTTGATTTAAATTGTGTGGGATTAAGAGTCCTGTGGGTGGTGTGGGGCAAAGACAAAGAAATTTTATGCTACTCACAAAATTTTTTAGTATTTAATTTAAGAGCTGATGGGCTTTCATCATAGAGTGCTGGTCATTTCTAAGTGGACTTTTGGCCTTTTTTTGACTGTTAGACAAAACAAATACTGGATTTGGAATATGGGCAGTCTCCAAGGATTCCTTGATATCTTGGTGCCCAAAGGAAGATTCAGATTTGAGATCCTTGTGTGGGATCCAGCCACTCACATCCTCTGGAGAGAGGGGGATTTCCTCTTCTGCCAGGTTTGAGCTTTGTCCTTGGACAGTGAGTGGTACCAGAGGGGGATTATCATTCATTTTGATTCTCCTCCAGAACTGTTTTATCAGGATGGATGGTAAAACCATAGAGAAGAAATCCAGGTTCAAGGAAAATACATAAAGGAAGGCAATTGCCAGTCTCAAATTCATGAGGAAAGTGGTTTTTCCATTGGAAAATTAGGATTTTGTCTTCAGTTCTGAGACCTTCTGTTGCTGAGTGAACTCAGACAATCCTCATCACTAATACTGTGCCACAAATGAGGTCTGTGCTGAAGCCTCACTGAAGATGGAGGGGCCAACAAATGCCTGAACTGTAATTCTGAAGAAATATCTCTGCTTAATCCTTAAATCTCAGTGTTAAGGTCTGATTAGAAAAATTCAATTTCCTCAATTGTTGTGAAAATTCCAAATTTCAAAATCTTCTATTCCGAAAATCCTTTCTGCCGCTCTTTAGATTTCGTCTAGCATTTCACCTAATTTCACCTATTTTGTAATTTTTTTGGAAGCGCCTTAAGATATAAATAAATAACAAGGCACTTGAGATTTTAAAATTTTCATATCTTCCATTCCAGGTATTGTTTTGCTCCCATTTCCTCCCCGCAGCATTTGAGGACTTGTATAAAACACAGCCAACACAATTCTATTCTTTCTCTTTTTTTTTTTTTTTTTTCCTTAAGAGATCAGTGAGTCAGGGAGTTTCTAGCAAACATCTGCTTAAATTTATCATTTATACAACTCACCAGGAGCTGAGCCTGGTTTCATCCTGCCAGGTTTGGAGCAGCACATGCTCCAGGCTGCAGTGAAATCCATTGTTTTCCCAGGGAAGCAAAATGGTATTAAAGTTCCTAACTGGGCCCAATATCAGCTTAGAGCAAGATAATCTCCAAACCTTCCTCTGAAGTCCGTTCTAGAGCTTGATTTGTACTTTACTCCTCTCTGGTGAGCAGTGAGGTTCTGAACTCTGAGCTAATACCGATTAAGAGGAGTGGTCATCAGGGGAGCAAAGAATTAAAAGCAAATTGAGTTTTTCCAAGCAGCAAATTTTTCTTGGGTGAAGCATAAGAAACCGAACTTGTCTTCCACTGCTCAGTAAGAGACCCCAAAAATTCAGAGGCATAAACCAGTAAAATGGACATTTACAGGTCTGCAGCATAAATGTAACATTATTGTTTTCAATTCCAAATGTAAATAAAGAACAAATTAGCTCTGTTTGAAACAGGAATGTGTCTGGAATTGTTGCTATTGCCAGGGTTTATTGACCCGTGCTCTGGAGCTGGAGTGGGAAATGATTGTTAAGGATGTTAGAATAAGTTCTACTCCGCAGGATTTGGGAATTCATTGTGTTCTAATTAATTCCTGCCCTGTAAAAACCTCTTTTTTTTGTTTGCTTTATCCTTTTCTCCCTATTTTTATTTTTACAGTGAGGCAGCAATTAATTTTTTAATCAAGATTCAGCTAGAGTGTCATTACTGCTTCGGGCCTAATAATGAGCATTCTGTGACTCCCAGGGAAAGTGGGTGCTTGCTTGGCTTTTTGTTCTTTCCCATTCACACTTGCCAGGTTAACATTGTGTTTGCAGATTTGCATTTGGACCGTATTAGTGCACAATCTTGAAGTTAAAGAGCCAGAATATTTTGAATTCCAGTAATCCTCAACAGCCCCAAACACAAAAGGCTTTCTCCTTCCGCTTTAACTAATTATCTCTGCGCAGCACTCCAGGTGAATTCCAACACAAGCACTCTAATAATGTAATTAAAAATGTATAAAGGAATTAAAAATGAATTAAAAGGATATCCTGTGAAAACTTTCAAATCTGGACTCAATTAAATGACGAGGCTTAAGCCCCTCTGTTTTAGACGAGCTGCAGTTGGTAGATTAACAACGCTGGGGTACCACCAGGACCTCGTGCAAAATAACAAATAAACTTCAAATTGAGCAGGAATAAAGGAATCTTCGAATCTCATGGGTCTCATTCCCTTAAAGGCCACCTGTGCCTTGTAAATAGAAATGTTGTGCCAAAAAATCTTGCAACCAATAACAATATTCCCTGATTAACAAGCATTTGAGAGCAGTAACACAGAAAGTGAGTGCCTGGGCTATGGAAGGTGTCCCTGCCCGTGGCAGGGAGTGGGAGAAGATGAGTTTTAGGTCCCTTCCAACCCAAAGCATTCCATGATTCCATTATTCTCTGACTCCTGGAGCTGTGTGTGAGTCCTGGGGCAGGACAGGATTCAGCTGCTGTTTTGCCCTGGTTTTGGGGGGATTTTAGGTACATTCAGCCAGGACCTGCTGACTCTGGCTCTCTCTCATGCAGCCAGGAGGACGCAGAGCTCCGTGAGGGCAGCACCCAGCAAATCCAACCCTGCCCATCCCTCCCACCATTTCCTGCTCTCCTCCACACAAGCTCCAGCCCAGGCATGCCCCAAGCTTGAACTAAAGCATCAATCATGGAATCATTGAATCATTAAGGCTGGAAAAGGCCTCCAAGATCACCAAGTCCAACCTTTGCCTGGATCCCCTCCTGCCCACTAAACCATAGCACCAAAATACTCAACTCAGTGGGCCATTCCCTTAGGAGATGGATTTGATGATCCTGGTGGGTCCTTTCCCACTCAGAATATTCCATGATCTGTGAATTACTCATCTTTTAACACTTCCAGGGATGGTGACTCCACCTCTGCCCTGGGGAGACTCCTCCAAACCTTAACCAGTCCTGCAGTGAAGAAATGAAAGCTTTGGGTCATCCTGCCCTCTGTGCAGACTTACAGGCAATTTTCTGGAGCCGGGACAACCCTGGCTCTTCCCACGCCCTGGGGATGGCTTTGGGAAGAGCAGGCAGAGCATCCCAGGCCTGCACATCCATGGATGGAGGCACGGAGGTCACTCAGACCCAGAGGCACTTTTGGTGCCAGGGGAGGCCATCAGGAGCCTGGGACCTGACACTGATTGCTGGGGACACCTGGCTGCACAGCAAAGGCTCTGCACAGGAAAATAATTAAATCAGGACAGGTCAGCTGAGCTAGAGTGTCTGTTTTTATAATCACAGCATTATCAAATGTACTCCTCAAGTAAACACAGCCACCAGCCCTCATTAGGGCTCCTTTAATCTGCGATAAGTCAAACAAGTCTATTTTGGACAAAACCCTAACAAGCTGTCTCTGAGTCGTGCCAGGCTTCTGTCTCAGGGCTGTGCACTTCCCCTCAGCATTGTGAGGGGCTCCTTTCTGAACTGGGGACAGTAAATGACCTAATGCAGCCACATCACAGCAAAAGCAATGTGCAGGCACAGCAGTGTACCGGGAGACTGGCAATGATCACAAGCAAATGTCTGTAATAAAGCATCAAAGTCAAAAAGCACTTGAAGTGATGTGTGCATGGAGATCAACATGGGTGATGCTGAATGATATTTATCACACTGGACATCTTCATTTTTCTGTTACTTCTCCCTTCCTTCAGGTGTCTCTATGGATCCAGCTGTAGATTTCATTTATATTTTTGTGTTCAGGCTTTTATTTTTTTTTGCAGCAAATTATTTACTCCTCCTTTTGAGAATTTTAATACACAAAATATCTCTATAAAAATCATATTCCTGAAAGTCTGGCAGAAGAAATAACCCAAGCATCACGTAAACAGGAGGGACTTAAAACATCCTGAGTCCAGAAATTCCTTCTGATGCCACTCAAGCTGTTTAAAAATAATGACAGAAATTGTAACACTGCATGGAGACAGACACACATATAAGCTGAAAGTCTTTCTTTAAGCTGTTTGTTTCAATTTGTTTATTTTAGTCTATAAATTAGTGGTTATGAGGATTTTGTGTTTTGAGCTCAGGGTGATATCCAAGGAGGGTTTTCTCAGCTAAAGGCACAGCAAGGAAAATGTTTTCCCCAGGTTCCCATGAAACCAATGCCCTGTCACCTCTGAAAAGTGGGAGCAGAAACCCTGCTAAATCCAGGGCAAGTTCTCTCTAAACAAAAGGGTGTTTTGCCACCAACTCCTTCTTTTTGTCTCCTGGGGATTTTATTCAATGCAGGGTTGCCAAAACAAACTGGATGCCAGCATTTTCCAAAGGAAAAATAAAGCATTAAAAACATGCTCAAACAGGCTTTGGGCAAGAATTTAAAGAGGCAACAGAAACTAATGGAGCTGTGGAGAGCAATTAATTACTCTGGACTGTGTCTGGATCCCAGATTTATTCAGGACCTGGACAGAGTCAGATACTGATTTCATTCCCTTTGTTTCTCCTCTCACCTCTGTGCAGGCTCAGAGAATCTTGCTCCAGAGTCTTCCTCTGTTTTCGGGGTTGGGATGCACCTGGTTGGATTGGGAACATTGGGATACATTTAACTATAATCTCCTTTGGAGCAAGAGGATTAAGGAACACAGAGATACCAGATTTAAAATACTTCAAATCAATGCTCTGTAGTGGATCTGTTTTTGTGGAGTGATCCCAGTGTGGACTCAAAATTTCCTTTCTCTGACAGCGTTCCTGGCCTGGGTGCCAGTAAATGGCCCTTCCAAACAGCTTTTCCTGCTTTTCCCTTTGAGACTTCTGTACTTCTGTACCCGTGGCTTCTTCTGTACTTCCAATTTAGATCCCTGCATCTGCAAAATAAAGTTAATTTTAAAAACTGCAGGTTCCTCACCTTGCAGAGTCCCCCCAAGCAACACAAGAGGAGCCATTCCTCATATTAAACCCTACCTGAGGAGAAAAAACCCACAAGTGCTCCTAGAACTCTCCCTAATCTGATAAAATGATCCTGTCTCAGGCTCGATTCTGCATTTCAGCTGGGAAAGAGAGCTCCAGATGGGAAAGCATCGCTAAATTGCCTTCCTTAGAATAATGATGGGGATAATGAGGCCTCGCCTCACCTGGAGGAGAAAGCCCCACTGCAGAGATGTCAGACGAGCAGCAGGGAGATCTTGGAGCAATTTTAGGTTATCCACACACAGACAGTGACCTTTGAAGGCTTTGCCCACCGGGGAGAAGTTATGGAGCAAAGCAAGCAGGGAGAACACGTGAACCTGGAGAATGATTTCCTTGGGAAGCAGCTCATCCATTACTGGCAAAATAGACCCACCAGGCTGCAGAGCAGAGCTCTGAGCGTGTTCACAGCTGCTAGGGAAGTTAAAAATCAGCCTGCAACACGTTAAAACAAAGAGTGACACAGATCCCCACCAGGGAAAGGATGTGGTTGTGCAGGCAGAATTGAACCTGCTTTGTTTGGACGAGGTTTTACAAAACCTTCTGTCCAGGAGTAAGGCCTTGGATAAAACCTGGAGGATCAAAAAGGGGTTGTGCACACAGGGTATTTCTGCAAATCTATGAGGGATCCCCCTGCCCTCGCCATCTCCTGTCTGATTTGGTGCAGAAACAGCATTTTCTGTGTGTCTTGGTAGGGATTTTGACCACAAAGCCAAGGAGAAATGCTTGTTAATGGATGAGATGAAAAGAGGGAGAGCTCCAAGGAGGGAAATCCCAGTGAGGAAGGCTCTGTCTCACCAAACTCCCTCCACTGACAGTGCAGACATCTGCATTTGAGCTGATCACTGAAATTAATGACTGCTAAGCGCTGCAACGTCCAACTCCTTGACCTATTTTAAGTGTCTGGTTTAGGCTGACTGAAGGCATCCTGCAAAAATCTGTTTCTTGCAGTCATCTCCAAAGGTGCTGATAAGAGAACACGCTGTGATACAGCACAGGCTGGAGCTTTTACAGCCTTGTTACAGCACTCACCAGCCACAGACACTTCAAGGTCAGGATTTTCCCAGAATATCTGTAAATTTCTCTAATTTGCTTGGTTTTAATGTACGTGCTCCTGGCTGATGTGCATTTGCAGCCTGCATCTGGGTGCTGCAGATCATTTCGCTCCCATAAAAGTCTAATCTGCCCAAATATTGTTATGTACATTAAAGGGGAAAAAAAAAATGTTTTGAGGAAGATGTGTGGAATATTTCTGCAGTTAAAAAATAATTAGATCTGCAAAAGGATGTGAGGGGTGTAAGAACTGGCAGTGAAATGTTTGTGTAAAAGAAGAGATATTTGGATGTTCTAAAGGGGATAAGGAAATGGGTTCTTGCATTATAAGAAAACAAAATAATTCCAAGAATGAAATAGCAGAGAGACACATGGAGTTGTCACAAATATCTCCACAGATCTACAGACTGTGGAGATGGGAAAAGCTGAGGTAGAGAGAGGCCTGAGAGTGTTCAGAAGGAGAAATGTGAGTGGGATCTCTGTTCTCAGCTGTGATCAAATCTGGGCAGCGTGTCTGGGCAAAGGAGCAGCAGGCAAGGAGCTGAGGCTGCAGGAGTCAGCTCAGCCAAACAAGGAGGAAGGATAAACACAAAAAACAACCAGGGGTGGGAGAAATCAGACTCAAGTAGAATTTCTAGAAATAAATATTAGAAAATAGTGAATATTTGTAATTTTTTTCTTTTTTTTAAATATGTATTTTGAATTCGAGGGTATAACTTCTGGGTGAGTTTAGATATCCAAGGAGTTGGTGGCAGACGTGATCCCAGCATGAACTTCTTCCTTTCTCAGGGAGAACTTTTTCCTTTCCCTTATGAAGCAGCAGTTCATGATTTCCCTTCCCCTGCTCGCAGAGAGCTCAGATGAGTCACGATTATGCAAAGATACAGCACTTGCTGCTTGCAACTTTTATTTGTACACCAGGCATCGTTTGAACTTTATTGCTGCCATTTCCTCTCTGTCTCTAATACCAGGCCTGCCCTCAAACCCCCCAGAATCCTTTAAAACACACAGTTCATTAGTTCTGTTTTGAAAAGCATTGTAAACATCGAAAATACATCTCAGACAGGGACGTCTGGAATTGATAATGAAATTATGGCTCGTTCTGGGGCGGAGGGAGCCATAAAACAGATATTAATGTGGAACTCGAGCCCTTGGATCCTGCAATGGGAAGAAAACTCCCGGATAAAATGCCATTAATGGCATTAATGTGTGGTTTCCATTTCAATTTCTCTGTAGAAGATCCTCAGAGCGATTCTGTTTCTCCCACATCAGGATGTTTTGCAGTGCTGTTTATCCCACATTAGGATGTTTCTCCCCCCTTTTCAGCTTTGAAAGCCCCGCAGTTTGGATTGGATTACAACCCCAGAAGAGTGGTGGAACATCAGGAATCCATTTCTACCCCTTGCTGCCTATTTTTCCAAAGGTTTCCACGCACTGCTGTGTGTTTCATGCATATGCTCCTGGCTTGGGCTGCGAGGGAGCTACAGAACTAATTTAGGCCATGCTGAGTGAACAAACCAGGAGGGAATTCACTCATTACCTGAACACGTCATTGCCAAGCTGCTGGTGCTTCACCTGTGCAGAGCGCAGCCTTTGTGCTTTGTCATTTGGAGAATGAGGCTGAGGCAAAATTAGCTTTAATTGCACTTGCTGCTAGTGAGGATTTTACTTTCTAATGTTCCTGGAGAAGTAGGAAAAGACTGGTAATGTAGCCAAGGTGAAATTTATTTTTAGAGATGCATGAGCTACAGATATAAACCCTATATATAAATATATATATATATATCTATATAAGATTGCACACTTGTGTCTGTTTACCTCCCCAGGTATCTGCACTAATGGTCTTTTAGCCCATGAAGTATTTATAATGAAATTTAACAAAGAGATGGAGATCACAGAGAGATTAAATTCCTGCCATTGTGTCAAAGCCAGAGGAGAGGGAGGATTTTAGTGCTGGCACTGATAATAAAGATGAGTTCACCTTTTACAGGAGACAAGAGAATCCAGATGAGTGCTCCCCTTGGGTACTGCTGCAGGCCTTGGGCTGTGCTCCTGAATTCCCACTCAGGAATGGTGAGATGGAGAAAGTGACCCAGAGTGGCCTTGGTTTACTGAGGAATTTCTTTAAATTCAAGTATTAAAGAAGTTTTAAAGTTCTACACAGTTTATTGTGTTTGGTTTCTTTCTACCTTGAAATAACCTTAAGTAAACTGGTTAAATTAATACAACTTCAGTACTAAAATGATGTTAAAAATCTGGCTGGAGCCCTTTGGAGGCTGCTGGTTGCTTTTCCAAACACTTTTACAGTGGAGTGTGTCTGTATTTCAGTGAGAAATATTTAATGCCCCTTTTCACACCAGCACATTCACATCTACTCCCCACAGGGCTGCCACAGAAAGAAGAGGCTGATCTCTATCCATGTTATTTATTCCTATATTCCCATTTTTTTTTTCCAGGGAAATCAATGTCTTCCAACAGTCTCAGCCCATCCCAACTGGACGTGTCTGGCCTTGTGGGATGAGCAGTCCATGAGCCTGGACTCCCGTTAACCTCCCAGGAATACCCAAATTTTCCAGCTGAGTCTTGCCAAATGGGGGAAACAATTCTCCTTGTTTGATCCTTTGGTTATGATCTTGCTCTCTGCATGGAGAAATTAACTCAAAGGTATGGTCCAAATAAAGAAATTTCACCATGATTTCTGGGAAATCTCTCATTAGGAAAAATGAGTTTGGTTGTCTCAGCTCATATGGCATCGATCACTGCTCTGCTTAGCAAAACAAATACAACTTGGAGAAAGTTGGGATCAATCTCTGCCCAGAAAAGATAAATGAGGAGGCAGCAGGGAGAGCCACTGCGAGCACATTTAAGTAATAAGACCCAGCAGGACCTGCCATTGTTAGGGCAGACGCCCTGAAGTGTCTTAATGTGATTATAATGTGGCTTCCTGAAAGAAACCAATTATAACTATCTTAGCTAAAGCATTATTATCAATATTCTGCGGGGCGAACCACAAGCCAAACAATTAACATTTTATTTTTCAACTTCCACGCGCAGTTTTGAAAAGCCTTTCCAAAGACACTTTGCCAAAAGCCCCTTTTTTTCTGGGTGGTGACAGTGAAGAGTAGAGCTGGGCTTAACACAGGCACAGAGGTCAACACAACCCAGATTTAATTTCCAAAAGCATTGTTAAAAATTTATATGTAAATTCTTTTTTGCTCGGTTAGTTGGCTAACAAATTGAATGTTCCTTCCTGATGGCTTAAAAGGAGATTGAATGTATTTTAAAGGATATTTAGAGCTTGTTTTCAAGATGCAAACCCCTTATTTGAATATATTAATTTTGTTTCTGAAGGTGCACTTGTGTCCTATTCTGTAGCGCCAGTGAGGGGGAAAATGGAGAAAGATTTTGCATCATTTTCATTTAATGAACACTTATCTCGTGTAGAAATCTGATTTATTATATCTAAGGGTACAGCAAGCTCTTCACTTGGTACAGGCATTGTTCAACCTCATCATGAGTAACTTTGGAGGGGGCAAAATGCAACCTCAGCAGGTGTGCAGGTGACACAGGACAGGGAGGGGTGGCTGCCATCCAGCAGGGCCTGGACATGCTGGAGGAACCAACTGGAACCTCATCAAGTCCATCAAAGGTCCAGTGCTGGTCTGGAGCACACTGGAGCAATTCCAGCAGAGGCCCATGGGGATGGTTCAGGGATTGGAGCTGGGATGGTCCAGAGGTTCCTCTCAGTGGTGCTCAGTGCTGGCCAAGAGCCCCCAAGCACAAGGTGAAAGATGAAGTTGTGTTTCAGCCCAAGAGCAGGGGGTCCAGGCCAGGACCAGTTTGCCCAGTGAGGTGCTGGAGTCTCCATCCCTGGAGATTTTCAAAGCCCAGCCCTTGCTCCAGCAGGGATTGGCCTGGATGATCTCCAGAGGCGCCTCCAACCCCAGCCCCTCTGGGACTCTGATACACTAAAGAAAATGAACCCCCAGAGTGACCTCATTTTCATGGGAGTGACTGGGAAAATATTCTGTGTGAAATGTTCCCCTTTTTTGCCTCATATCTAATGGTTTGCACTCAGTGTTTGCAATGAAACAACAGCCTGTGACTTATTGAGTCTTCTGTTTCCACTTGTAGTTTGTGTAGCTTTGCCTTTTTCTCCCTTCAAGGTTAATTTGGCCTATTTAAGATCTTGTCTGTTTTGCAATACTTTTTTTATCTCTGTTGCTGAACAGATCATATATTCTTAAAAGAATAACAAAGTCAGGAATTCAATATCCACGAGGTGTATTCTGGTAATTTTGTTTAAACTTTATATTAAAACCTGTCACAAAAGCTTTAAAAATGCATCTGTGAATCATTTTTAGTTGAATATTTACTCAGTGTGTTTATATATTTAAGGATCTTTTCATTAAAGAAACCCAGGATGACTAAACTTGCAGGGTCATTTCTTATTAATAATTTTTTTAAGTTTACATTCCACAAAATTGCCGGGAGCCTTAACTCCTCCATCACCACCAGCAGGAACCAGCTGAGCATTCATTTTCCCAGCCTGAGCAGATAAATTCAACCCACACCTGGTACTTCAGGTATAAATATCTGCACAAGGATGTTCTTGAAGCTGGCAGGCTCGCAGCCAGCAAAACGAAGCTGACACGAGTTCCAAATGACCAATGATTTAAAAATCTGGAGAGAAATAATAAGACAACTTATTTGCAGAGCCCATGCAGGCTGCTGGGGAGGTTTTTCACAGCAGGTTACTGATCAGCCTAATGGAAATGCTGACATGCACAACCTCAACTCCTGCATCGCCCAGGCACGGCTCTAATCCAATTGATTTGTGGTTGTTTCCTTGGATGAAGACATAAAGTGGATGTGCTTTCCAAAATATCCTCACTTCTTCTTCAGGACAAAGAGGCTGTCCTGGAGGTGCCCGTGATTACATGATTCAAAGGGGTTTTTATGATTTTTTGGTGCCTGGTAAATGACAGTGTGTCGTATTTTAGCCCTGCTGAACTGCAGCCCTGTGAATAATGACACAATCTTCAGCTGGTAATACCCTGCCCTGACCTCTCAGCAAAAAAGGTATTCCCAAATCTAAGCACTTTTTAAGTTCACACCACAGTAGCAGCATTTTTTTTAATGAACTACGTCAGCTAATTACGTTGTCTTGCAATTTTCAATTATCAAAATTAACATACAACGTTTGCAGCGATGGCTGTGTCACACTGCATTTTCTCCTCAAGTTCTTGTTTTCCAAACTGTAAAAAAATAGCAAGAGGTATTAAATTTCTTCCTTTCTGTTCGACTTCATTGTGCTGGGAGAAACAATCTGTTATATTGCAGAGTCAAAACAGAACAGAATAGCGAATCTGACAATAACTTGATTTGAATATGCAGGGATTTGTTGTGACTAAGATTTGCTCATCAGTGTCTGGCTGGGTGGGGCTTGGAGCAGCCTGGGATGTGATAGATTCTCTGCCCATGGAGAGGGGTTGGAACAAGGTGATCTTTAAGGTTCTTTCCAACCCAAACCATTCCATGATTCCATGGAAATACATGTAAATACAATTCTGGTGATGCTCTGTCAGTCTTGGCTTCACTCAAGCTCTGTTCCACCTGGGCTCTGGGCAGGTAGCTCTTTTTATCCTGGGGGAGAAGAGTGGGAACTCTAAATTATTCCAATTATTCCAATTTTGGCTGCAGGACGTGGCCCCACAAACACTTTTTAGTAGATATTGTTCAAATAAAGTTTTTAAATCCACCCATCTTTTGATTAGGATCTCCTCCACCTTTCCTAACATGAGCTGCACTAACCAGCAGCTCATCCTGCACCACAACCAGGGCAGGATTCCTCTTCCCCTTCCAGCAAGGCTGGGATGGGGAATTTTCTGCAAGACCACAGGGATTTCTTGTGGCAGACTCAGCCCCTTCACAAGCTGCTGCTGGGACTGACTTTTGGGCCGAGTCCTAGCAGGATCTATAATTCCAATATCTGAAAAACACTGGATTCAGGAATTGGTATGGAAACATTGGCTTGGCAGGAAGGGTCTGGTCAGGAATTCAGACTCATGATGGGTATTTACTACCCAGGTAGCAAAAAAAAAAATGCTGGGTTCATGCTGTCATTCTGGGTTTCCTGAATTAAATGCACGATTTGGAGCCAAGAGATATTTTATAGGCAGCGTTGCTTTCTATAGCAAAGGGAGAGTCTATAGTCGGTGTTACTTTCTGTGGCAAACATTGATGGGAGTCTGAAACTTGATACACAAATATTTGAACATTTCCCCACATCCGTATGGTGAATCACTTATATAAATACATTCTGCAGCCTTAGCAAGTAAGGATCCATTTCAGTAAATCTCCCTTTTAGAAAATCTCTCTCATTCTCTAATCAGCTTTCTCTTTTTAGTTTCCATCCATATGTACATTGGGAGGTTCAGTCAATAACGAGTTCAGGAATGTAACTCGAAGATTAGTTTCCAAAATAATTTTAAAATGTTCTTCATCAAAACCATACCAGAATCGTAATCAATTTGTCTTATGGACTTTTTTCATTAAACTGATTTTTATTTGTAAATTACATTCTTGTTTGCTTCCCCTTTGAAAAGGCTTGAAATGAGATGCTTAAGGGCAATCAATAATTTAAAGCAGCAAAAAAATTGTTCCACTCATCACTTTTCTAGGAATAGGGTTTTTAATTTCTTTTTTATTTTATTTTATTTTATTTTTTGCGAGTGAAGGTTGTTAAAACTGACGGGTCTGGAGTGGCTGCAGCTCAGAGATGTTTCTGTTTGACAAGATCTGTGCTGAGGAGAGGAATCACATTTCAACTGTTTGGGGATCAAAGGGAGGGAAGGCAATCACGTAAGCTCCAAATTGGATTGCTCTGGCATATTTTATTTATGTAAACATTGCTCAAGGAATCGAATCACTGGCATTGAAATACCTGACTCCGAGGGCTACCTTGCGGAAATAACGGCAGATTATAGGGTTGGCAAAGGATAAAACTCTACACCTGCTCATTTGGTGTCACTGAGGGAAGGAAACCAGCAATATTGCAGGCTGAAAAGCAGCTCTCCAAAGATAGGAGTCATCAGTGGAAAGAAATGCACCTCTCAATTACCACGATCAAGGGTGATTTGCTCTGGGAGGGCACAGAGGTTTGCTGTGATCCCCTCGTCAAAATAATCCCAATTTCCCCCGGCCTCTGCGCTTCATGAGCTCCTTGGTGACAGGGTGGAGGGATCCAGGCTCTAATTTGGAGCTGGTGGAGAAGGCAGCAAAGGAGAGAGGATCTGATTAATCAGACTGGCAGCTGGGGCTGCGGGAGCTGCACTGGGCTGTAACAACTTCACAGCAAAGGGACGGATGCTGGTGCCAGCTCCCTCTGCGGCTGATGCCTCAGAGTGGCCACAGAGGCTGGACAAGATTAAGAGAATAAAGTGGGCATTTATTAAAGGCCTTCAAACAGGCACATCTTGGGTAGTCAGAAACCTCCCAGAGGCTACACCCAAGATGGACAATTGTCATGAGTTTTTCAGACAATTATAAGTCTGGTCCATTTACAGATTTGGGGTTCATTCTCCAATAACAGCTTCAGGTAATGAAGTCATTTACCCCCAGTTTGCTCTCCCCCCTAATTCACTTTCATTTATATTTTTCAGGGCCTGAGGCTGTAGGGTGTCCTTGAATTTCAGGCCTGGAGAGGAATTGTTTTGTCTGACCAAAATGTGAAGACAGTAACTAACACTTGATACGGAGTTTAGAGTTATACACTAAGGCAGTACAGGGTTTGAAAAATATAAAAGCTGAAACCCTAAGGCATCACAACCAGTGTGGAATTTCTGCCATGTGCCTACAGCAGTCTCACCCCAAGGAGATGGGAACCATCACAACAGCTTGAAAATTACAAACTGGGTTTAATGATAAACCCTGCAAGAAATTATGTGTTTTCCTGCCCTTGAGGGCAATTTTTCCCAGTTTTTTGGGGCCCTGGGAGCACAGGTTACCCCAAAGCAGAGGTCCTCTGTGTTGAGTGATGGGGCAGTGTCAGAGAAGCCCTGATCTCACTATCATCTGTTCCTACAGCATCCAATTTTAGGGCTTTTTGTTTCTGTTTGCCGCTGTGATGTTGAATATCATGGACAACACCTGATTATAGCAGCCATCAGTGCCCTGCTCCAGAGGAACACAAAGAAATACAGCCCCATTTTGCTGTTGTAACCTGGCAATAGCACATTTGCTGTTTGCATTGATGGCAGATTTATCTTTTCAGCAGAGACAAAAGATCTCTGTCCTAGGTACAGCCAACACCTCCACTTAGTCCATGAATTTCCTTCTCTGATCTCTGATGCTTTTTGGACTAAAGACCGGAAGACTTTTGGTGATGGCCAATTTACTGCTTACATTTTTATCAGCAAGTTGTGTGCAGCCTGGCACTATTTCAAAAAACACCTGGGGCAGGGGGGAAGCAGATCTCAGTGCCCCAGATGTGTGTGCCACAAAATCGGGCTCCCCAGTCATCCCCGTGTCCCTCAGTATGTCACAAATCATCCACTGGTGTCTGTAGGAAGCCTAAATCTGTTAAAGATTTTCTGATCTGTTGCAAGACTGGATGTCCTCAGCAGATCTGGTTTTCTTCAGGATGGTGTCTCTGAAAATTTGGATAAGATAGATAAGATAAGATAAGATAAGATAAGATAAGATAAGATAAGATAAGATAAGATAAGATAATTTATCTATTTCCCTTTTTGTTGGTCTTGGCCTGTGGTACAACAATAGCAGGTGGGGACAGGACAGATTCCCGTGTGATGGGATTCCTCTTCTTTTCCTTTTTCTGTCTCCCACACAAGCAGAAAAGCACTAAATATGTACTGAAATGTTTCTAGGGGTGTTCTGGGGCAAAACTTCAGCAGTTAGTCCATGCCACAGAGGCAGGGGCAGGAGGAAGCCACTCCCTGAGCAGGGTGACAGTGCCAGGCAGGCGGTGGCAGGACGGTGGCACAGATTCGGCTCTGCTCTGACCCCTCCTGACAGTGCTGTAATCTGCTGAGGAGTTTTCCCCTGGAATCTAAGCACCAATTTGTTTGAGAATTTATCACTGTCGCCAGGGAATTGCAAAGCAGCAGCAGCCGCCATCAGCGCTGACCCTGCAGGATTTTGTTCTTGCTGCTGGTGGAGGCAGATGTCTCACACACAGAGCACAGAACAGCTGGCAGAAAACAGCTCCCAGTTCAGAAATCTTTCCTTAAATCCCTGTGATAGGTCCCAGTTTTTATGTCTAGCTTTACTGAACAATTTAATGTATTCGTAGAGAATGAATGAGCAGCAGGTTGGGCAGTCATTGGCCTGCACAATAGAAAAATCTGAATTAATTTCTCAAACTGAAAAAAAAAGGTAGAAGAAATGAGACAAAAACTGATTATTTAGTCTGCTCTGCTTGATGTACAAATATTTGGGGTGAGGAACTGTATCTCAGGTATAAATGCAGTGCTTTAACTCCTAGAGAAACTTCCCAATGTGACAGCATGGCATCTCCCAGGGGACAACAGTGCCAAAGGAAAATCCAGCACTACTTTGGATCGATGGTTTGGAGCTTTCCCTGTCATAATCAACAGCAAGGAGCACAACCACTGCTGTTGTCAACAATGAGGTCTTTCATTTCTCAAGAGATTTCAGGGCTGTTTTTGCAGATTTGAGTTTCTGATAGCTCAAATAATGTTTTGATAAACACCAAGGAGGAGTTTTCCAGAGAGCAGCACCAGCCTGGTTCTTCCATGTGTTTCTGTTGACTCCCAAAATCCAAGCTGCCTTTCCCACATTCCAGATTCTCATTGATGTCAAAGAAGAAATTCCAAAAACCTTCTTAAAATTATATCTGGGAGTTTTACATGAGAATAAAAGGACACTGATAGGTACCACTGTGAAGTGAAATAAGCTAATTTTAACGGCTCAAGAACCAGCTGAAGGCCTCCCTCTTGTTTTAGGACATTCCTTTATCAATTACCCATTCACCTTCACTCCCAAATTTAACTTATTTAACCTAAATATTCTAGATTAACCTCATAAAATGCTTCTGAATATGTGCACCTTTTCTGCACTTTAAATATCTTTATTGCCAGCAGTAATGCAGCCTCGAGTATTTAAACTCTGCAGGAGTAAATTTGGACAGCCAGCAACATCAATATATTGACTAATAGTTATATTTTAATAACTTTGGATGCATTAATATTGTCTTTAGTGATAACAGTGTGGCCAAGAATAACATTTTTATTCCTTGCATGCAGCTTGGGAGTGCATATATAACACCACTCTCTTTTCTGATCTTTTTTCAAAGCCAAGCTTGCAAAATCCCAATTACAGACCTGGAGAAGGCATAAAAAAATTGCACACCCTAAAATATTCTTTCTTTCAACAATATGGATACTTAACCTTGATTATAAGAGATTTATATAAAAGTGAATAGTGATACTCATATTCAAACAACTTGTAATTGCCCACCCATCCATCCTTCCATCCATCCATCCTTCCATCCATCCATCCATCCATCCATCCATCCATCCATCCATCCTTCCATCCATCCATCCATCCATCCCATCCATCCCATCCATCCATCCATCCATCCATCCATCCATCCATCATCTTTTAACACATTTTTTTCTCTACATCAGTTACCAGTGGCTAAGAGAAAAAAAAATTTCCCAGGCATTGCCAGGGAAGGGTGGTCAACACATCTGAAACACATTTACCATCTGGTGATTTTTTCATGTTAAAAAGGCAGCAGAGGAGATGATTTGGAATGTATTTAATGTTTGAAGTTAGGAAAAATATAGGAATTTTTTATATTTTTTTGTTTCAGTGAGGGTTATAGCCTTGAATTGGGAACAAAGCTCTGATGTGAACCTTGGGTTGGGACATTTTTAGTTTCCTCTGAAGGCTGATATTGAAAACACAGGTTGGGTGATTCACGTGGACCTGCGAGGGATAAAACAATGAACATGAAAAAATAGTAATGGAAGCAAATGTTGGTTTCTCCTGCCAGGGGCCTGGGGCTGGAATTGGCAGTGAAATTCAGCCTGGATTTTGTCCCCAAGCTCCCAGACACACGTTCATGACACCTGCTCCTTGTTCTCACCCAAACCCGGGGTGTCTCTGCCCGCGCTGAGTAACAAAACCAACCAACCCAAACCCACTCAATATTTAGTCACCAAAAATGGCTGGAAAGAGGAAAAGTGATGGATTTTCCCAACTCATGGCACCAACAGCAGGAGCTCCGTGTGCAGCAATCTGGGACACAAACACCAACTGCAGCTCAAGGATTTAGGGGTGGAAAAATTGCAGAATTCCTTCTTTCACTCTGCTGCTCGGACTTTGTGGTTTGAGGCAAGCAGGGCTGGCAGTTTTGGGACAATATTTGCTGGTTTTGGTGGCCTGAAGTCCTTCTGCCTCAGGATCTGAGATCCAGCTGGAGTGGAATGAGTCCCTGTCACTCATTCCCACGCCTCATCTCCATCTGCATTCACCCACCTTCTTTCTCATCCCTACAATGCACTATTGCCTTCCTCATATTGCAAGATTTCCCCTAAAACCTGGGATTTACAGGATTCTGTAAATTAGCAAGAAGGAGGCAACAGTTTCTGTACATTTTCTCCGAAGCTGAATTTTAAAAGGATTTCTTTCCCCTCCCCATATGTTAAAAAGATTCCAGAAAAGTCTAGCTTAGCCCATGCAACCTCTAATTAATGTGCAGTGGGTTAACTTCAAGTAATTCTGGGTTTAACAGTGCCTATGAGCAATGCTGAGAAATTACAGTGGTTTTTTTTTCTTTTCCAGTAGAAATGTGAATAATAGCAGCTCTATAAAACCCCCTCATCTCCACCACTTCCCACCTCATTTGTTTAAAGCCTGGTGGTTTTATGGCTTGTCTGCACCTCTCCTGGAATGGGACTAATAAGAGGAAAGGATGTGACTTGTCCAATGCTTCCAGCAGAAAAAAAATCCCCTCGTGTTCCTGCTACAACCATCCACAACAGGCACACGCCTTTAAAAAATACAACAGCAAATTAATCAAGAGCAAACACAAGTCTCTTCTGCCTGAGGGGTCTGTGGGAGAGGGTAAATAATCAAAAGGAAGGCTACAGCTGATTTATATTTCTTTATGATGATCAAAGGCAAATGGACTCCAATTCAGCAAGGAATATAAATTCTGTGTGAAAACTCACTTTTTCTGCTGCATATAAAATTGAAAAGCCTTCTCCACTGAGCTATATCTAGTTTAAAATCCATTAGCTAATACTGCATGCCCTAAGGTTAGAAAAGGAGCAAAAATCCAATGGTGGACTAGACATTGCAGAGAGTTTTTTATGCGTCCCCCAAGTTTTATGTCTCTTTCTTGCTTCCTAGCTGGAGATTAATAGACTTTTAGAAATCTGACTTGTTTAAATAATTGCTGTTGTCTCAAAGTGTCTTATACATGACCAGCTAATGAAGCGTTTTCCTCTATTAAAAATAAACCATCATCCAAAAAAATCCCCAAACCCACCAACCCAACAACCCTACCCTGAAATGTGTGGTGGCTTTGGTGACTTTTGGATGGTGGGAGAGAAGAGAGGAGCCCTGAGCCCCCACGGGATCCCAGCTGCGGGATTTTGGGATGGATCCATGGGAAGGATGATGTGATCTCATTCATGGACCGTTCACTGGGATGGAGGTTTGGATCCTAAATTAAACAGCCTGGAACAGCCAGCATGGCTCCAGAGAAGCCAATGAGTTCTTTTTTAGACCTCAGTGATTTTTATGATTTTTTAGATTTTGGGGGCAGTGGAAGGATGCTGCTAAACCTGATGATTAGAGAAAAATAAAACTGGTGAAATGGAAAGGTGCATCCTCCTCCAGTTCTGGATGTTGGTTGAGTTTAAAACTTTTATGACCAGGAAAACAAAGCCAAAATATTCCATAAAAGTTTCTACAACAGTTTCAAAAAGTTAAATAGACTGTCCAATCTGTCACTATTTTACACTTTTTATATCTTCTCTTCTCTTCTCTTCTCTTCTCTTCTCTTCTCTTCTCTTCTCTTCTCTTCTCTTCTCTTCTCTTCTCTTCTCTTCTCTTCTCTTCTCTTCCCTTCCCTTCCCTTCCCTTCGCTTCCCTTCTCTCTTCTCTTTTCCCCCATATCTTATTTTCTATTTGAAATTTCTACTTTCTACTCTCTTAATTCTTTTCTGCTGTTTTTAACCTTAAAAAACACCAGAATCCATCCAAACACCAAAATATTCTTGCAACATTTTTTTTCTAGGATCTCAAAGTCCTCTCTCCTTGCCAGCTTTACACCTTGCACGACCCTGCAGCATCTTGCAAGGCAATGTTCTACTCCAAAATATTCCTGCAGCTTTTGAATAGCATCATTTTTCAATTGTACAAAAACTATTTGAAGGTGGATAGGAACCACGGGAGTATTTTTATTTAGCTCTTAAGCTCTTCAGCAACAGAATTGCTCTTCTCTAATTTTGTTTCACCACTAATAAAGGGATTATTTTGGTTTAGAAAGAAGGGGTTTGTGAGGTTGTGTGAGGCAGCCTGGCTGGATGGAATTCAAATCTTGATTGTTTTTAGCTATACACTGAAAATTGTGTTTGAGAATTAGTAGTTTTGAGAATTCACTAGACAAGAAATTATGCTGAGTGAAGTCAAGAGATCTTCAAAATTAGAGTTTCACATTCTAAGATGTGAATGTTTTTGTCATAAAACTCTCCTCACATTGTTGTCAGTCCATCCTTTTTAAGGGAGTGACATTATCAGAAGTCACTGCAGTGCCCTTGCTCTGCTCCCACCAAAGGAAATGAGTTTTTCACTTGAATTGGAAAGTGACCAAGGAAAATTCTGGGTACCCCTGAAAAATCTCATCTGCAACATGTATGGGAGTTCCCAAGAATTCATCAGTGGATCGGAGACTTGATTTGAAAGGTTTGAAAGGTTTGAAACCTTCAATCAAAGCATCACCAAATGAGCTCCTTCCAGTGGAAGGTTCCCTGCCCGTGGCAGAGGTTTGGAATGAGATGATCTTTGAGGTGCCTTCAAACCCAAACCGTTCTGTGATTCTGTGAAACTGATGAGCACAAATGCCTCACATATTTAAAATTCCTCTGCAGGAGAATCATGGAAGCCATCCAGGCTGGACAACCACAGCGTTCAGCTCCAGGGTTCATTGCCGATTGCACTGTGCATATTTAATCAAGTGCACTATTGTTTTGAGTGCCTCATTTAAATTCCTCAATTAATTAAAAAAAATCATAAATAACTCTTATAGAATTGTCCTATCTCTGCCAAGAATAATTAAAACAATTTAGCAGAATGAACCTCCTAATTGTCCGTGTTCAGCATTCCTAATTCACCATAAAGTTGGATGCTCCTATCAGCAAGTCACTGATACATCTCCTGTATTTTAGATTTTGGTAGATGAAACTTGGAGCACTTTGCTCATATCATCTCTGGGCTTCCTGGGATTGTCACACACACTTTTTCCACAAATTAAAGACTGTTTTTGCCCAATCTGTGTTTATAGCAGACCCATTTCTCCGTGAGATTTTAATTGGTTCATCTTTCCCCTCTTTCATTTTTCATGCTTCAGGAACGATGCAAATGGGAACAGTGATTGGATGTGGAAAAAATGCCCTCCTTTAGGTGATGTACCTTAAAGACACAAATACACCAAAAACCGAGATTTTCAGAATGTTGGTCCCACTTTCAAAATGCAAGATATTGTCTCATTTGCATCAGGAGCCCTGGGATGCAGATCCATGACTGCTTGGGATATGCAAAGGGTGTTGAAGGTGGCATCTGCCAATGCTTTGGAGAAGCAACATCTGCAGGAATGGTGACCAAAATCCAAGGGGAGAATTTCCCATAAGACCGGAGCAACTTTAACTTCCTTTTAATCTGTGCCTTCTCAAATGGCTCCTGACAAGTCTGCAACTGTACCTGTAAATAAAACATGAGCTACCTGAGGTCGAGAGGAAAATTATTGATTGCAAGGACTTTGAGTCTGATCCTCATCCTCTTCCTTCACAACCCCTTCCAAAAATGGCTCAAGCCACAAATCCCCAGAGCAGGAGTGGTCAGCAAAGGGAAGGCATTCAAAGAGAAAATTGTGGGAGAACGCAGCATCCTCTGAGGGTTTTGAGCACATTTCCACCTTGTTTGCCCTACCCAGGGCAAAACTGCCATCAATGGCAAAAATTCTGCTGTTATAAAATAATCTAAATATAATAATATTTTAAAAAAATCATACAAATCACGTTTTAAAGGACACAGGATCTTGTCTCTTTATAAACTTGTGTTGCTTATAGATAACTATTCCTTGAATACCTAGGATTTAATTTGGATTTTTTTGTTTCTGACGTATTTTGTCTCCTTACCATGGTCCATCTTAAAATTAGCAGACCTTATCAGTCCAATCTTTCAACAATTTCCACAGTGCAGAGGGTTGCCTTGGCAAAATGAAAATAAAAAACTCAAAATGTTATTTAGTATCTAGATCATAAAATCAGTTTTTCATTGGTTTCCCTTTTTTAGTGCCCCTTTTTTAATGATGAACTGGACATTTCTGCCTATAAATCTTTCAGCTTCCTCGAGGTAATTTGGCTTCACATTTTGGGGGGGGGGGGGAATGGGTTCAAGGGCATCATTTAAGAAAATGTAACACAATCAAGAGTCATCAAGTCCATCTCTCTTCCCTAAGATCTGATCAACCAAACATCCTTCCTTGTTTTTGGAGCTCCTACTTCCCAAAAATTCCATCATGCCTGAGCAGAATTATCTTCCCTATGATTTAATCTTGATTCCTCTTGTCCTGGCACAACAAGCAAGTTTTTTTTTCCTTTCTTTTCAAGAGCCTAAAAAACTAGTAATTCAGCGTGGTTGTTTTTTTTTAAATGCTTTTTATTTTTTGCCTGCTTTAGGAAAGGGTAATGCAGATGATGAATGGGAACACTCAGTGGTAGAAGAGAAATGATTTGCACTTAGTGCTTGAAATGTGTGCGTCGTAGCGCTGTATAAACACCAAAAAAAAATGTAGATGAAATATAAAACACTGAGCCAGTGTTGCTGCTTTAACCTTTGTCAGACATCCCCCATATTTTTTGCTACTCGTGAAGCATTTGCAAGCGGGCTTTCTGTGCACTAAGACCACCTTTGTTTTAAAAATGACATTAAAAATTCATTAATTTAAGAAAAAACCTGATCTTATGATTTAAATCCTGTGTATCGTCTCATGATGGGAATGTTACAGTTTGGATGAGCTTTAAGCCATTAATTTCTTTAATTCTAAAGTCCATCCTCAAGGTTAAGCAAAACTTTAACCTTGAGCTGATAATTCTGTGCCAGGGTTTGGATTGGGAATGGAGATATTTAAATGGTTTTAAACTGAAAGAGAGGAGGTTTAGATTGGATATTGGGAAGGAATTGCTCCCTGTGATGGTGGGGAGGCCCTGGAATAGAACTCCCGGGGAAGCTGTGGCTGCCCCTGGATCCCTGGCAGTGCCCAAGGCCAGGCTGGACGGGGCTTGGAGCCACCTGGGACAGTGGAAGGTGTCCCTGCCCATGGCAGGGGTGGCACTGGAGGGGCTTTAATGTCCCTTCCATGTATTTCTGGCTACTCCTTGTTCTCAAAAAGATTCTGTGACTTTGGGGCCAGGGCTCAGAATCTCGCTGAATTTTATCCTCATTTCTCCATTTGGCACATTTTGCCCCCGAAATCCCAATGTGGCATTTTCTCAAGGGCTTTAACAGAGGAGATCCACCTGGGAAATGTAGGGAGAGAATCTAACAGCTCAGCCTTCAAACCAGGCTGGTTTTGTGTTGGGAGCGGGAGATGCAGATGTGCACACAAATACAGCTCCACAAAGGGATGTAACCACTAATCTTAACAGAAAACCAATAATATTTCTAACAAAGCTCTTTCTGTGTCTCAGATTTACTATCAGTGACGAGAATTTTTTGTTAGCTGTATGTGTTATGTTTAATTCCCCTAATGCTTAAAATGTATTTTTTCCTTCTTCTTCTACTTCCTTTTTTTAAAATTTTATTTGAAAATGGGCCTCTAATACTTGCAAATTCTTAAACATTTATGGATAAACTCATGAATCTGCAAACACTTGCAGATTTCCCCTGACAGCTTGAATTCCTATATTAAAACTCATCTGGTAACTGCAAGCGTCAAAATTATTCCTTGTGTGCTGAATCAGCCTAACTTTGTCATTGCATCCAAGAGAAGTGGAAAATTAAAGTGAATTTCATCACTTCATAGCTCAATACATGAAAAAGCATGTACAGATGAGAAGCACATGCAAATTTATAATTTTGAATCACATTAATTTATGTTCTCTGGAGAGTTTTATATGTCACCAGGCAGGTAGAGACAGTCTTCCTCAGTAACCACTATTATTTATTGATATATATATATATTTTTAACACCTAAAAAAAATAATAATAACTGTGGTGGTAGGTCCAGGAATGCAGCTGAATGTTTTCTTAAGTTTCTAATGCAAAATAGTGAAATGTCAGAAAAAGAGTGAAAGATGAGGAAGGTCCTTTTCATGCCACCATGTAATTATTGGTGATGCCTCTCTCCCAAGTTGTTAAAATGCCTGGAAATCTGATGTGAGTGGAAGATATTAATGTACATTAAATTAATTCAAATGAAATGCTTTGGGGGAATCACGAAGCTCAAAACAGTCAAATATCAAATCCTCCATTATTTGTGCTTCTGACATGTTGTGGATATGTTAATATTTTATTCCCCGAGCCATTTCATCTCCTCTCCTTATCTCCTTCTCCCAGTCTCTCAGATGAATGTGGGTGAAATAAAACACATTTTAAAGCATTGTGAAGTTTCCACAATAATCTCCCTCTGACCTCCCCTTGGGAGCCTTTTTTTGTTGCTGTGTTCAGCACAGGGATAGGAAAGGAAAAAAAAAAGCATTTTTCAATGTTATTTTTGAGATTCTTTTCCCTCCCCTGCTCCCTGGAGCCAGCTTGTACTTTGCCCTCTCTGTTCTTTCTCACTTGGCCTGAATCTCCTGCAATTTATCTTGGGCTTCCACCAGTGCAAGGAGCTGCCCTCTGGTTCCAGCAGATTTGCTGTAGATCCATGGAAATGGGGAAATCTCTGCACCACAACTCGGGGCTCGATGAGATTTAGGAATATTATTTATGTCAGCCCACGTTCTTCTGATGTGGAACACAGATCTGTCTCTTGGGCCAAGGGTACTCTTGTGACTTTAGGGGAAAATAAATTCTTCCGTAGTCCTTTGTTATCCTTTGTTGTATGGTTGTTTGTGTGGAAAATGGTTTGGAGAAGGTTCTGATAATTCAGTTTTTCTCTCTGTGCCTCACAGAAGAATCTCTGCTCGTTCTGTGTTGACCCCAGGTCTCAGAGAGAACCTGAAGTGAAGCAACCCAGGTCCCCCTGGTTGTTTGGTTGTTTCCTCTTCTCAGCATCCCCAACAAATGTGAAACACCAAACAGCACCTAAACCTTGGTTTTCCTGAGGTGAGCGATTCAGGATGAGCTCCTGCTGGAAAGGAATTGTGCTTTGGGCTCTCCATCAACACCTCGTTGTCAGCTTCGTGTTGATAATGTGCTTTTCCATCCCTCCAGTGAGTGAGGAAGCTTTACAGAGAGCTCTGCTTCCACCAAGCAATCAAAGCTTTTGAGACAACTTTTTGAGGAATGAAGGCCTCAATTCCCACTCCTGGGAAGCCCTGAGGAGGCTCATTGAGTGCTCTCATTAAGCCTAAAGAGCGGACCAGCATGACACCGAATTAGGCCTTTTGAGTGTAGACACAAAGCTCTGCCTGAATGAGCCACTTTCCCAAAGCCCAGCTTTAGGCAGGCCTGGGAATGAGGTGGCTCTGGCAATTTGAAGGCAAAATTTCTCAAGGAGAATTTTTCCAGTCCTGAAAATTCCCAGGCCACGCCGGCTGAGATTGGAGCGAGGCTTGACTTCCAGCCAGAGGGGAAAAAAGCCGCAAAAAACCCAACATTTTTCAAGTATTATAAAAGCAGAAGGACAGTGAAGAGACTGCATTAAGATGCTTTTAGAAGACCAATTCGTGCTGCTTTATATCTCCTCTCATTTGAGTGCAGGCACACAGGGAACGTATTTCACCCATCTGGTTGAGTCTCCTTCCCTTAAATTGGGCTCTTTTTTTGCTTGTCTTGCCTGGAAGTTGAGGAGAGGAGACTACATTTGCTGGAAAATGTCATTTAAATATGTGAGAGTTTTATCAGCAGAAAGCCTTCATTATTGGAAAAAAACACGAATATGAGCCACTAAAGAGACTCGGCGCAAAGGCAGGAGGCAGGAGGTGAGGATTACTGGTGCTCTGCTATCAGTGATGCTGAAAGGCTGGGGAGCCTGCAGGAAATTTAAATCATGTTCTATCTTTGGCAGCAGACGCGCTGGGCAGGGCCGGAGCAAAGGTGTGCAGCTTAAAAGCTCTACAAAGAGGTGCAGAAATGAAACCACCCTTCCCTCCTCGGTGTTTTTACGGCTGCTTCTTTCCGCTTAATTTTATAGCCTGGCAAGGAAGATAATTCCTTGGATCTTCCCCTGTCATCTCGCACAAACATTTTTGGTTTTGTTTAAACTCATCCTCATCTAACACCGCTTACTCCAGGTTTTGCCTCGGGGCTTTAGAGGTGTTTAGCTTTTATTGTTCTCCCGTTGTAATCAGAAGCACAAACACGTCTTAGATCACGGCAGGCTGTGTTTGACACGGATTCACACAGCCAGGAATTCGTTTGGAGCATTATAGGGAGAAAAGGGAGATTTAGGGCAAAGGGATGAGCAGGAGCAAGGACTTTCTGTCCCCCTCCCTCTGCAAGACCTCAAACAACTCCTTTAAAATCTGCAACTGGTTTTCTCTTTATGAAAAAAAAAAATCAAACCAATTATGCCTACAGACTATAAAGGTTCTATGTTCCATTATTACCAATATTTAGATGTGGTATGGCATTAAACTTACAAATGGGATTTTTTTTTCATAAAGTTTAAATAATTAGCATTGCTTTATTTCAACTACAACATCTGTTAGTTCTGTTTTCTGGGTTTTTTGCTGCTTTTTAAGCTGAAGAGTCAGAGGAAAGAGCAATTAAATGATATAATGTGCTCAATTTCATAACCTGGGGTAATTTCATGAAGAGTAAGGAAAAGAAAAATGAAGGTTGAACATCAGGACAGGAGGTAAAGAAGTATCATAAAAAAAATCCCTCAGGGTGTTTCATCACTTGGGTGTCTTAAAACTAGTCTGGAAAATTGACTTTAATGTCTATTCTAGGCAAGAACCTTGAGAGTTTGCACAGGGTGGGCTGGAAAACCCTCATCGTTTGTTTTCCTGTTTGCTGTGTTGTTCCCTGAGACATGACCATAAAAGTTCTTGCTGTTTGAAACCTAGAAAAGATCTTTCCTTTTCCAATCATCATTTCCACTCCCATCAAGCTGCTGTGAAGACCCTAAGGCGTGAGCAAGCTCAAGGGGTGGCCTAGAGCCAGCAGGGAGTGCAGAAATCCCTCCCTGTCTCCATCCTGGGGAGAACAGATTTCCCAACACCCTCTTGCTGGAGCCTGCTGATTTCCAGAATAATCAGAATTTGTCTGGAAAATATTCTAACAAAAAGCTTTGTGATCACATCTCTGTCTTGGTCATAGCAAATGCTACAACAGCAGCTGTTTCCTCCCAATTAATTGCATTTGATGGTGCCCAGACTGGGATGCAGAGGCAGCTCCTTCAGATGAAGATGTCAAAACTAATGGAGTGAACTCTCGCAAGGTGTGATTAATTCCTTGGCAAATATTTTTCTTTATTAGGCTGCTAATTAGATTACTTTCTGAATTCTCAGTTAATAAAAACATTAATATTTGATATTTATCTACTGGCAGGCACTAATAGCTGGCATGTTAAGCCCAGCTCTCGTGGAGCTGTATTTTATTTGGGTTTAAGAGCTTTGCTGCAGTTGGGGTGGGCTTGGTGCTGATTTCAGCACTGCTCTCTGTAGTAGCCACGACACCTCCTATTAGGGCACCAGGGGGACAGGAAAATCAGAGCCCTGATTATGCTGGGTGTGCTCTTGCACAGAATTGTAGAGCTCTACAGTGACTGCTCTGAAGCAAGATACTAAAAAAAAAAAAAAAAATAAAATTAGAGAATGTGTAAAAGTCACCACTCTGCAGAGAAAATAAAGCAGCTGTAAGGGAAGGAATCAAAAGATACAGAGTTCAAACTATGTTCTGTGTTTAATTTCTGGGGGAATTTCTAACCCAGAATTTTACTCAGAGTCGTATTTACAATCAGTCTCCTAATCCTATTTGGTGGTGGAGAATAGCCTGGGTGCAAATAAGAATATGTAGATAAAATCCAGAGGATCTGTGAGCAATCCTGGACATCAAGAGCTCCACGGAGGTGCCCAAAGGGTGAAGTGGGCTGGCAGAGGTGAGGGCTGATTTAGGGTCTTAAACCTGGTTTCAACAACAGTGCTAATAAAAATTAATAATTATCAGGAAAAATGAAATAGAAATAGGAAAATGAACCAATGGCATTTTCCTTTTTGCTCGTAAAATGAGATGGAAAAATTCTTAAATTTTTAGAAGGTTAAAAACTTCTGCCTTTTATGTTTGAAAGTTGCAATGCAATGCTGTGTCATAAATTATGTCCATACAATATTTCCCCCAAATCCTTCTTCTGATGTTGTCACATCCCAGGAGCCTGTGAGCCCATGGAGATGCCAGGAGAAAGTGCACTCTTGTATTTTTCATCCCCTACAGGTTTGCTGAGAGTGAACACTGGACTAATCTGTCCCATTGCTCCCTAACAGACTTTTCCTTGATTTTGTCACATTCCACCTTCTATTCCAGCACCTTCTATTTCCATGTGGGAATAGCCTGAGTTTGACATTTGCACTTTAACTCTTGTAAAAGCTCCTGCAGGTGCTTTTATTGATGGCTTTTTGTTGTTGTTATTGTTGTTTTTAAGGCAAATATTTAGAAAGTGCTGGGAATTCTCCAACATCTTCTGTTGATTCTCCGGTTCTCCAATATTCTGTTGATGCTGATGAACAAACCAAAAAGTGTTTGATACCTCCCAAAATTCCTGGGAATGGCCTCATGGAGCAGCCCCCCATCAGAGTTGAAGAGCCAAACAGAGATTGAGGCAAACAGCAAGAATGAAAGACCAGAAATGCTGCGGGGGTTTTATTTTTAACACTGCTCTATTTGAGTTTAACTGGTAAAATTTTAACCTAAAAAAATGGTTCACTGAACTGTCAGTAAAGTAAATATTTGGGTGTTGTTTAGGAATTTCAGAGTTAGTGTCAGCAGCTAACAAACACTGCATTGCAGGTACTGATACCAACCTCTGTATAAGATATATGTCAACTTCTGTCAGAAAAATCTACCTTAGATATTTAATAAAATAAAATTTTCTCCTGCTTAGAACTCTCCTGATCACATGGATCTCATTAAAATGCCGTTTTTGGACTAATTTGAAGCTAGTGTTGGTCACCACAGCTTCATTTTCTTTTTCTTTATTGATAATCTGATTTAGCTGTGAGTTTTCAACAGTTATACCACTTCAACACAATACCCCATTATATTTCATTATTCACATTGCTAAGAATGTTGAAGAGATGATAACTCATTAATAATTATTGTAACAGCAGTAATTACTGTAACACCACCAGCTGTACCCAAGCACATTTATTTTTATCTAAAAGAAGAGAATCTGGATAAGAATTTTCCTGTTACCAGGAGTGAGGAGGGAAATATTTTCACAAAAATATTCTTTCACAAAGGTTTGCCCTGAATTTGATCTAAAGCAAATTGCTGGAAGAACAAGGAAGAAAGATGAAGAACCTGAGCAAGGTGTGAAGCAGCCTTGGTGGAGGCAGTGGACCTGTGCAAACACACCCCGGGCAAAGAAAGGGCTCATTAGCTCTGAAAGAGAGAAAAGAGAAAAGATTTACTGATATCAGCTCAAGCCAAGGCTGGGAATTTGTGTTGGTTTTCCCAGCTCAGCTGATGGGCCTGTGGGATGTGGTAAAGTGCTGCTTTGTGAGAAATTAAAAAAAAAAATAAATAGAAATATAGATGTAATATTATTGATTCCCAAAATGTAATGGGACATCTAAAATCAGGCTGTGAAGCTGCAACACTGGCAGAAAATGCAAGTTGAACCTCCCATCATGGCTGGGAATTAAATGTCAAATTAAATTCCTCAGGAGTTACCAGACAAGTGCAAATAATCCACCCCACATGCCAGTCTGGAATAATCAGGATGAAAGCTGATGCTGTGGTGCAGGAAGCTGGGATGGAACTAAAATCAGGTTTCAGTTGTCAGTGGCAGACAATGAAATAGTTCTGAGGACAATTTAATGATAAATATTTTGGCCAACAAGTGGGGTTGATTGATGACTTCTCCAACAGACCCTGCTCAAAACCTCCAGTAATCCCAGTGTGGTTTAAGAAGTTAAGTCTGGCCCTGCTCTTGTGCCAATGCAAAATGGTATCACTAAATCTCAGTGAAATTTGGAATTCCACCCTGGAAGAAAATCTGAACTGCTATTTCGGTTTTTAATCCAAGTAAAACATTGATAATGCCAACAAAATCAGACTATAATATTAAAATATCAAAATTGAAGATCAATCTCTTATAGGAACATATTTCACCTTTTATTCTCTCATGACATTTGTAGCAGGTGACACAATGCAGTGCCCACTGCCATGGGCCTGTCTCCCTGCTGTCTCTTACAAAACATGATAACCTTTATTCTGAGATGAAAGTCATTAAAATGCACAGTTTAGCATTTTTAAACATCATTTTCTACATCAAATTGTTGTCTGTCTGTGACAATGAAAGAGTTTAGCTCTGTGGCACTCTGAGTTAAAAAATGATATTTCAGTGTGCTGGATCAGCTGCATTGCCGTGAAATAATTTTTTCCTTGATATTGAAAACAGTTGCTCCTGCTCAGCTCCTGGATTGTGTCATACCCTGATGCTGTGTCATGCTGTACACTGAATTTTTAACATTTTTTATGTTATATCACAGCAGATGACCCCACACTATCATTTGCAGTGGTTCTAATGTTAAGGTTTGGTGACCTGCTGGCATTTGAGCCCTTGACCATTTCTTTCCATCCACAACAACCTCTCTTCAATGACCCAGAGAGGAAGGTAAAGCAAGGAGCACATTGCTGGTAGAGCAGCCTCCTTCCCGTGGAGTTGTGCAGTGATTCGATTTTGCACAGAGCTCTGTCCTCTCTGCACGTATCCATAATTAATGCCAGTCAATCGCTGCTGGTTTTGTTCATGCCAAGGTTATTTTGGACAGCGCTTTGGTTCAGAAAGCTTCAACAGAGTCCTGTAAACACTCCTGGGTCACTGATGACAAGGTTGCTGTATAATTCTCGTACATTATTTCCCAAGCTGTCCCTTGATGTCTCCACTACAGCCCAAGCACTGCCTGCTTTGAGTGCCTCTATTTACAAATGCTCTCTGCTGTCCCAAAGTTTGAACACATTCTACATGTCTGCATTTCACTTATTGCCCTGAATGAAGCTTTCCAATAAAAGCCGCACTTTGAGTTGAACAAGCACCAGCATATCCAAAGTCAGATGAAGTTTGATGTGAGAGTTTTTGGATCATCCACCAAACTCAGCCTGAGCTCGGAGCCCATGGGGTGGGGGATCCCCATCCATGGGAGAGATCAGGATTTGGGAGAGCCATTGGAAGAAGGGCTCAGAGGCCCTTCCTTCACCACATTTAAATTCCTCCAGGGTTGCTAACTCACCACTCCCCTGGGCAGCCTGCTCCAGTGCTCGACAACCATTTTGGAGAAGAATTTTTTTCTAACAGCCAATCTAATCACAGAACCACAGAATCCCTGGGTTGGAAGAGACCTTCAAGATCATCGAGTCCAACCCATGCCCCAACACCTCCACCAAACCACAGCACCGAGTGCCACGTCCAATCTTTTTAAACACATCCAGGGATGGTGACTCCACCACCTCCCTGGGCAGACAATTCCAGTACTTCATCACTCTTTCAGTAAAAACTTTTTCCTAACATCCAATCTAAATTTCCCCTGGCACAGCTTGAGGCTGTGTCCCCTCGTTCTGTCAGTCACTGCCTGGAGAAAGAGACCAATCCCAGCTGACCACAGCCACCCTTCAGGGAGCTGTAGAGAGTGACAAGGTCACCTCTGAGTCTCCTGTTCTCCAGGCTGAACAAATCCCACAACAAATCCATCCTTTTCTCCAGGCTGAACAACCCCAGCTCCCTCAGTCCTTCCTCACAGAGTTTGTGTTCCAAGCCCCTCACCAGCCTTGTTGCCTCCTCTGGACACGCTCAAGCATCTCCACATCCTTCCTAAACCTCCTTTGGTCCAACTTGAGGCCATTTCCTCTTGTCTTGTTGCTTGAGAGAAGAGACTGACACCCATCTCACTGCTGATTTCCAGCTGGACAGTGTGTAGGAATTTTGGGTTGCTCTATACAGCATCGGTTTAACTCATTTATTGTTTTGCCTAATCTCCCCACTTTTCTGGTTGAAGGGATCACCACCAAACTTGTTCCTGTGAGCTGCCTTACACTGGAATATGGGAAGAAAGAAGTGGCATTGGGAATTTACCCAGGATGTAGAGCTTTTCTGTTATAAAATCTTAGTGGGAATAGAGAAAGAACAATGGGGTTTTTTTCTGTAGACAAAAATCCCTGATGCAGATTTCCTTACAAGGCAAAAGCAGCTCTCATCATGCCTGGTTAAAAACAAAAGAACAAGAAAATGAACAAAAAAAAGTTAGAAGAAAAGTAATCTTAATAAAAACATTACTATTAATAATAACAAATACTATTATTTTAGATGCCATTAATTTTAAACATATATGATTAATTATATTAATAATTATTAATATTAACCAAATAACTATTTATTTCTTGGTTGGAGTGGTTTGAGAGCCAACCCTCGAGTTCTGATTATCACCACTGACCCCCACTCCTGCTCCACCACCCTGCCCAAGTGCTTTCCCCCAATACAAAAATGTGATCTTTTCCTTTAAAGTTACTGCTTGGACATAGTAAAAATTGGAATGACAGAGCCCATGCTCTTTGTAGGGTGAGGCTGGAAAAACTGCATTAGGAATAAAATCATTTGAGGATAATTTCCTGAGTAAAGCATTTTGTGCTGACTGGTTAAAATAATCCCAAAGGGAGCTTATTAGGACGATCTTTCTGTTTTCCAGCAGTGAGGATGGCAAAAAGCCGGAGTAGTTTATGGAAAATATAATTTTTTTTTGTGAAGAAAAGGCTTTCAGATATGATTAAATAAACATCTACCAATATTGCTTTCAGGACAGGTGACCCTGGCTCGTGTTAGCGAGGACTGAATAGATGTGTCACATCTTTTCTTCCTTTTATTTACTCTTTGACAGTTAATTTTCATTTTTTATAATACCACTTTGACACTTCAATCAATTCCTGTGGGTTGTATTTTGAACCTTTTCAATAAGATGAAAAGACAAATACACCTGATTTTCCCTGGCTGTGCCATTAGTTTCTTGAAGCTGACTTGCAGGCTATCAGCTCAAGGGTACTTTTGAAATACAAAAAAAAGGCGAAATTTTCTAAATTTTTTAAGACTTCTAAAATGTAAGCCAACAAATATAGCAGGATTGTTGGATTTTCAACAGGAAGAATTAAGAACTTGCTTGTGCAATTAAAAAAAAAAAAAAAAGACAAATTTACCTGGTGGTTTAAAGAGTATTTTGATTAAAATACCTTAGTGGAGTGCAGAGGTGTTTGTTATGAGAGCTGCAAATGTCATTAAAATTTATGGATTTTGCCTTTTCCTGAGTGATCCATCCCACAGAATCCTGGAATCATTAAGGCTGGAAAAAACCTTCAAGGTCATCAAGTCCAACCAAGACCCGACACCACCATGCCCACAAACCCGTGTCATGAGGGGCCACGTCTACTCATTTTCGAGCATTTCCATGATCTGTGTATGGACATTTAATGGCCAAATTCTTGCCACTTGTCCCAAATTCTTGTCTCACGATATTATCTGTTGAAATGCTGTTGTCACCTCTGTGGATTCTTAGGGAACTTTCACAAATATTGTTGTATAAACTAAATATTAAAATTTTGCCAAATGTCCTTGCCCAGTAACTCCCAGTAACTCACAGCATGGATTGCATTTCTGGTTTAGTGCCTTGTTTCCTTGGGCTGAGCTATCCCAGAGTGTGCCTTTGGCATTCCAAATTATGTGGAAACAAAGATGCACCAATTCAGAGGAACTCTGAATAATTGGAACTTGCTGCTTTTCCACCTGCACGTGTCAGTTACTGAGCCTTAGATAATCATAAAAACAGCACAAAGAATATTTTTTTCATGGCTAAAGTGAAGTGAAAGGTTTGTCCTGTCCCCAGTTTTCAGAAGGATGATCCCTGTGAACATCAGGTTGCTGCAGCACAGAGCTGCAGGACCTGGGTGTAAGTGGGGATGGCACGGACCCAGAGATGTTCCAACGAGCCAGGACGTGCTGGGAATTGCATCTTCAGCACTTGTCCAATGCTCTTTTCCTCTCCTCCAAGTAAAAAACTGTTTTCCCTTTATGAAATCATGTTCTGCCTCCTCTGAGTTCTCTGCTCCTCAGTGCAACCTCACAAAAATAAAAGGATGTGCGCAGTCCTCCAGTACCCCTTCCAGCTGAAGGAAAAATTGTTCCTCTTCTGTTTCACAGTCCACACACACAAGATCTTCAGGGACAACAAAATTAAACATATATTTCTTATTTTTATCTCTGGATATGGAACTTGCTAATAAAAACTTTGGGTTTTTTTTTTACCTTGCACATATAGGTATTGCTTTTCTGATTTGTTGATCAGACTTGTTCTTAGAAAAAAAAAATTGTCTATTTTGCCCATTGCTTTTCCAAAAACACAAAGATAAATCCACTTGTACTGCTAATGTAACACTTTTTCAGTTGCATTAAGTTATTTAATCAGAAAAAGGGAGACAAAATTTGTGGAGAAAAATAATTCAAGTTAATAATTTTAAAGTTTTGCTAAGTGAAATATATTCACTTTTTAAAAATTGAATATTAGACAACCTCAAAGTTTTCCGAAGCCCAGAACAAGTGAAGGATTTCATTTCACAAGCAAACCTCCAGTTTTACTTTCAGCTCCAAAGGGTTTCAAATGCTTTTGTTAAAGCCAATCCAAAATGATTTCCCTCGATTTTTCAGAACTGGTAGCTAAATAAAAAATCAGCTCATACTATTCCGAGGTTATTCGAGGATTTCTTTGTGTTACTCTTGCGCTTCCAGTTTCATTCTCCTGCCTTGAGTAGCAGTTAATTATTTTCTCAAAAATCGAACTAGACCTTAGCAACATGAAAGCAATAAAGAAATTCAATGGATTGCATTCACTCAACAGGGTAAAAATTTCTGAAGCCTGAAAAGTTCCTGCCCTGGAGAGTGAAAGGCCACTAATAACCCCTTGTCCTTGAGAGCAGCCCTGAAAAGAAAGAGGGAAAAGAACCACTTTGTTGTGAAGTGGGGTTTCGTTTCCCAGCTCCTGCAGATACTGCAGCAGACACATGCAAAAAATCCAGAGTGCTCCTGGACAAGTTAACAAGGTCTCTGCAGAAGAAAGCACGCACCCTTCATTATCATCCTGATGGGAGGCACCTTTAGTCCTCTTCTTTTTCTTCAGAGCTTTGGGAGTGAGATTTGAAGTCCAATAAAATAAAGATTCACTGGTGTGGTTGGGGTTTAAAAGGCAAAGAAAGGGTTGGTGCTCGTTTTATCACTCCCCCTGTTAAGGTTTACATAATTTGCTGTAAGTTTTGTAATATTCAGCTAAAGTCTGGTCATGGGGGAGGGTTGGGGTTTTTCCCCCATAAATTTAGTGAGCAAAAGATTGTTTTTACTTTATGAAATTTGAGCTTCATTCCTAATGAAGGCCTGGCTTTGCTTGGCACCCAGCCTGGGCTGAGGACTGGGAAATGACTTTGGATGAGCAGCAGTGACATTCTGCATTTCACTAACTTATTACACCCTCCTTGATCAGGGGCCTTTTGTCATCTGGGGTCTCATCTTGAAGCCCTTACTAAGGCAAAATTCTCTCTGACTTCAAAGCTGAGCAAAGCCTTTATGAATAAATCACCTGAGGTTTTGGTGTCACTGATCACAGAGCCAAACTTCCCTGTCAATGTGGATTCAGGATTGTGTTACCAAGCTTTGCATCCCTAATTCCTGCTCCTGCTTGCTGTGTCTTCCCTAATTCTCTTTATCATCTCACTGCTTGACTTTTCCACATTCAGTAAACTCACAACAACCAGTTAAATCCCCCGTATTTAAACATTTAAACCATTTGTCCTACCCAGGATTTTCCTCTTATTATCAAAAATTATAGTCCCATTGGAAGCTGAAGAGAAAATAAATTCATTTAAGGGGTATTTCCCTTCTGTTGAAGCAGCATCTTGCTGTTGCTGGCATAAATGGGTTTTATTGTGTGAGATAGGAGGGAGATTCTTGTGGGTGTAATTGGGGGAGCCCAGGCAGTTTTCCCACTCAGAGCAGCTGAGGGTGTTGTCCTCAATTTTTAAGCCACTATTAGTGCCTGATGGAAATAACAAAGGGCATAATCAGATGTTGGGTTGTAGGCAGGGATAGAAAAGTAGAAAAGCCCAGTGAGCTTTCATGAAAGCTTTGCAGAGACTTCTTCAGATGTATTAATAGCAAAAGCAAATCACTTCCTTAGAAGTGTTATTGCAGCAACTATCACACACCCTGCTCGAGCTGCTACAGTGCAATTGTTTGAAGGCAAAAGCAAAGAGCTGCAAATTAACAAACTTCAATTATTGTTTTTAAACTTCAAGGCTTTCTCCTTTCTTCTCTGAGAAACAAAGCAGATTTTAGAGGAGCTGACAGATCATCTTCCCTGCACTCCAAAATCAAAGCTGCCATCATTTGAAATATTTAGAAAGTGCAAGTGATATACAAACATTTTTTTAATGTTTCTCCCATCAACAGTAACTTTCAAATCTCCAGTTCAGCAGATTTCTGTTTCCTCTCAATTAATTCTGACTTTTCACAAGAGATTCATCTTTATTCCTTTGAAACTCAGTCTGAGGATGGATGTGTGTGTGCCTGGCCTTGAGAAGCAGAGCCCAACATCAAAGTTCAGCCCCTGACCATGCCACAGATTATTTTCTGTGGACTCAAACAAATCTTCCCTTCCTCAGCTCTGGGTCTGTGAAAGAGGCTGCTGATCATTTTTCTTCCCCATGTTTTATCTCTCTCATCCAGTGCACGAGATTGGCTGTCAGGGTATGTCCCATTAAGAAGCAGAGCAGCCAGCACAAGAGAGCCTAAATTGCCATTCACTCTTTCCAAAGAAGAAATAAGAAGAGATTCAGCATTAGATTAATAAATGTAATGTGTCCCAAAATGAGGGAAATCATCTCCACCGTAAGCATCTTTATTTTCCTTGGGAAACTTTACAGACACATTCCAAGCAGCTGATGAGCAATAGAAGCAGTGCTAAAAGACCAATAAAATACATGAAAGTCAACACAGACAGATGCCAGCAGGTCACCTTAGATGGTTTTGTGTAAATTAAAAAGAAATATGAAACAATTTACAGCTGGCCCTTCTGCAAGACAGTTCTTTAGAAAATTGATTAGTAATCTCACAGGCTACCCTTTTCTTTGCCTTAGTGTTTTACAGCTTGCACCATCCATCTGCCACCCAAGCATATAAGATCAGCAGCTACACAAATCAGGAGCTAGATAAGATCACAGCCTATTTGCTCATTTTTAAAAAGAAATGCAGAAAAATTGAGAAATTTGGGGTTCTGGGCTGGTGCTGGATGCCAGGACAGACTGCACAAGGACTGAGGTGCTTCTCAAAGGTACAACACCCTTGCACAGTGATGTCCCAAGCTCTGAGAACTCAATATATTAAAAAATCACTGAGTTCCACTTGCAAGCAAAGTGTAGAATAAACTCTAATAGAGGCAATTTCCACAGTGAAATGTGAGCCAGCACATGTAAACACTGATAGAAGTGCAGCCTTCGGTTTGTCTGAAATGAGAATCCTGAGGGCTCAATCCTGACCTTTCCTGTTTAAACAGATCCTATCCTGGCCATATTTATAAATATATTCATGGCATATCTATTCATACTGTTTGTGTACTCAGAGGATGATCTTCCCCTCTCAGATCGTCTGGCACTGTTATCATCCTTCCTCTGAGCCACAAAAACCCAACCAAGCTGGCAGAGCACAGGAGTTAACATTAGAAAAGATTAATACCATTTTTATAATGAATTGCTAATTAAAAACAACATCTATCCGCTGCCTGGTGTATTTAAACACTCTTCATTCTTGAGTGTGCAGAGTGCTGGACTTCTCACCTTCAGCCCTGTCCTGATCCTCCCCAAAATCTGCAGGAGGTGGGGCTGAGCTGTGGCTGCCTCTGACACGTTCTCAGCTGAGTCCTAATCTGAGCTTGTGCAGAACAACCTCCTGCAGCCTTCAATTACCACTGCAGAACTCTGAAATTGGATCAGTGAGGGCTCTCCTGACGAGGAGAACACGAGGTGATTTTTATTGTACACAGCCAGCCCTGGAGTGCCGGGCTAGGCTGGAACCAGCTTTAATACTTATTTTTAATTATAACTTTGCAGCAAGGAGTGGAGATCGATAAAGCAGCCTCTTTTGTCTGAGATCCACAGGAGACAATGACCATCATTCCTCTAGGGAGCATTTCACTATGAAGAAAAAGGGGGAAAAATAGGTGGAAACCTGTGATTCCTCCTCTCAAAGAGGACACTGCATTTTCTCACTGCCCAGCAAATTTGACTCGTTTTTTAAAGTGGCACAAGTCCTATCACCATCTTTTCTTTTCTGTCATGTTGAAGGAGTGACTTCAGAGCAGCCCCTCCTGCCTTTGCTTGAGGGGTGGCTGCAGCTGGGGTTGTGCCTGTGTTGGTCATTTGTCGCATTCATTCCATGAAAATCCCTTGGTGCCACACTCAGGCCACGGGAGAAACTCATCTGCATTCCACATGCACTGCTCTGAGCTGCCTTTTCTCATCCAACTGGACATTTTCCACCTCATTGTCAGGGTTTTATGGACTCAGCCAGTTACAGGCTCTGGAAGGAGGTGGGCAGCAGTCACCAAGTGGAGGGGTGGTGGGAGATGCTGCTGCACCCTCTCTCAAGGGTCTGAGAATTAAATTGCAATCACCCACCAATTATTCATTCTTCCATGGGGAAGGTGGAGAAAATCCCTTTATTTCTATCAGAACTCAAATATTTTACTCATTACAACCTGGAATGCCAAAGATCTGGGAGGTGATGGGAGAGGTAACCCAGACCCACAAGAGTGACACTGCACACCTAAACCAGGAAAATTAGGGCTTACTACTTGTTCCTAATTATTAATCCCCTGATTTGTATATTTTAAGGAACTGAATTACTGGAATATATGAAGGAAAAGCACTTTTTTCATGTGCTGTTCAGGTGAGCTGTGTTTAAAATGAAGAAGAAAGAACCAAAATCCTCTGTCCTGCCCCCCCTCACACCATGGTGTTTGTCCACTCTCATTAATCAATAATAATAATTAATAATGCACTGAAAGGACTGTGAGCCAAACACTGAATTTTCCCTTAGACCTCTGCTTAACCTTGTGAGTTTAGAGGACTTTTATGAGGGGACATTACCTGAGAGTCAGATTTCCTCACCTTTCTCCTCATGGATTTCAGTTCCCTTTTTGTTGTCTCATCTTTGGGTGGCCTTTGCAGAGCTTTAGGACTTCATGTCCCTTTAAACCTAAGACAGAGCTGACCTGAGAAATATTTAACAAGAAATAGGCCTAAACAACAATTATGAAGTTATCATAATACCATCAGCAGTTATCAAATCTGAAAAGATCTTTCAGAATGCATTTTAAAAGTTTTCAGATATTAACGTTGCATCATAATTTAACTTCTATATTAATTTTTGAAGGATTTCCAGGGATCTTCCTTGTTGTTTCCTACATGCAAATTGTTCTAAACACATAACACATTTTTTTATTAAAAGAGTTGATTTCATTCTCCCAGCCCAATTCCTGAGGTTCAGCTTCTCAGCATTTTCACCTGCATTTCTGGTGCAGGGAATTTCATGCTCTGAACGCTGTGTGTCCCACAGGGATGAGTGAAAAAGCCTAAAAAAGCAGTGATTTCTTAGTTTCTGCCAGCAGCTCTGTTTGTTAGCACCTGGAAGTGACAGCTGTACATCAGGAATTCTTTGTTTCAGGGATTTAACTCCAAACTCTCCTTTGCCTCCCTTCAATGGATTGTTGGAAAATCCATGTAATAAAAAACCCCATCTCTGATTAGGTTATTTCAGGAATAAGATGCCCAAACAAGCAGATCTTTTGTCTGTAAACCAGGAAAACTCCCAGCAGTGCAGACATCTCCAGAAAAACTACTTCAGATTTATTTTGCCATCATCTCCCTCAAAAAAAAAAAAATAAAAAAGATAAAAAACCACTAACGTATAATTATAATTTCAAAAAGAGCAACCCACACTTAAACTTCTAAATTAGTCTATAATTGGAATAAAAATCCTGATTAAGATTGCTAAAGAGAGACATATTTCCCAAAGAAAATAGAATTACTCCTACAATACTCACGGGTTGGGGATTTTTCTTTTTTTTTATCGTGAGCAGCACTCATCACATTTGGAAGTTTTTTCCTTAGGCCAAGGTGATATTGGAAGATGCAGCTCCACATTATAAGAAACAAAAAATATATTTGTCTTTTTATTTTTTACTGGGATAAGCAGAATGTTGGGTTTTTTTCCTTTTTTTTTTCTTTTCCAGATAACAAAAAACTACAAAAATTGATCCAAATGGAATCTTCGTATTTTGGGTTACACTCCATCAGACATCACCTCTTCTAAAGGTTAATAAATCAAGGAGTACCTAAAATAAAAGCAGGCAAACAAAACCAAAAGCTCTGTTGGATGAGCTTACCTGACAGGAAATGTAATAAACATGTGAAATCTGATATACCACAAGCAAAATCAAGATTCATCATTTATTCATGGCTTCATCAATAGTTCCAAGAGACTCCCAGCACAGACAGATTTGTTATGCCACATTAATATTTTATTGGGTTTTATGGAAGGGGGGAAAAATGAACAAGGAGGATAAAATGATACAAATAACATTTAAAAGACAAAGGAAGAAGAAGCGGTTGGAATTACTGAGATTGAGGAGAAATGAGAGGGAAATATTTAAATTGCACTGAGTGGGGCTTGGTGCTGGAAGCTCACAAAGCTTCATTCTCCTCCTTTAGTGTCTAAGAAACTCATCTGACAAATTTGTAACCAGAGAAGGGGATTGTTTAGGAAAAATGAATGGTCAGAGAGGGAAAAAAATGGTGAATCTGAACTTGGTTAAAAATTTTGCAGATAAACATCAAGTGAATGGCCAGAGCTGCAACCCAGAGCCACTGGGCCCAGGGTTTTCCCTCTTCCTCCAGCATTTCAAACTTTATTTTTGCCAAAAAGTGGGACTTTTCCCTCCAATGCACTCCCACCAAGGTCCCTGTATCTGTCCTGCTCTCAGCACCTTCCAGCTGTAGCAGTTTTAGCTCAGCTGGTGACACTGCAGCAGAATATTCTCAAAACTGAAAGATATCTTTATTCCTTGAAGAATCACAGCTCCTCCCAGCTTGGAATTAGCTTTTTTTCCTTTTTTTTTTCTTCTTTTTTTTTTTTTTTTTTTTTTTGGCAGAGATCACAGTTGAGAAATGATGGGTTATCATTTCTCATTTGGACCCAAAGTCCGTGCAGCGGCCAAAGGAAATAAGCAGTTTCTCCCGAGTGGCAGAAAGTGCATTGTTAAGGTGAAAGGAAAACCAGGAGACAAAATTAAAGTGATTTGTCCCAGCTCCCACAGCTGGAGAGCTGAGCTGAGGCTGTAGCTTCGTGAGATGCTTCACTCACGGCACCAACTGTGGGTGGACACAAGGAAAATCCTGAGTAAAGGAGGTTTCATGAAGTGAAGTTCAGCTTAAACCCTCATTTCCAGAGGTTGGGTTTGCTCCTGGTTTGTGGCCACATCAGGAATGAATCCTGCTTGTATCTGCAGGGGTGAGTCCAGCAGTGAAAGCCCCCTGAACTGGGAACTGCTGGGGTCACACCCCCAGGCCTGGGGTCACTTTGGACAAGAAGGACATTGAGGGGCTGGAGTGTCCAGGAAAGGGTCTGGAGCTCCAGGAGAGGCTGAGGGAGCTGGGAAGGGGCTCAGCCTGGAGCAAAGGAGGCTCAGGGGGGACCTTGTGGCTCTGCACAGTCCCTGACAGGAGGGGGCTCGGGGGGGGTCGGGCTCTGCTCCCAGGGAACAGGGACAGGAGGAGAGGGAGCGGCCTCAGGCTGGGCCAGGGGAGGTTTAGTTTGGATATTAGGGAAAATTCATTCATGAAAAGGTTTGTCCAGCCCTGGTGGAGTCCCCACCAGGGGATTTAAGGCCCAGCCCAAACCCCCCATGGTTGTCTGAATGTGACAGCCAGCACTCGATCTTGCCCTGCAGAAAAGGCACCAAGAGAAACAAAGCTCCCTTTCCTTGGATTCTCTGGGACACCAGAACCATCCCATATTTTCCTGTACCTCTTGACTGATTCTAACAGCAGCTCTCCAGCTTCTTCCTCTTTGGGGAGCTTCTGAACAAGTTCTTGGCTTCCCACCCAAAGCTTTGCAGTTCAGTTTCTCCCGGAGCACCAGGAAAAATAAAAAAAGAGCAGTCATTTGCTGGAATCATGAGCAGCTAATTTGCTGAGTTCAGTGGCAGGAAGCCTGAAGATAATCAATCCAGTTCTTCTCTACATGTATGAATGCAAGGCAGCGTGCTGAGGAGGGCAAATTACACTGCTCAAAATGAGATGAAAAATCTTATCAGGTGAAACTGTGGATAAATCTTTGCTGGCAGAACATTTCCTCAGAGCATCTCCAGGTTCTTGGGAGACTTTTTGAGTCAGAACCCAGCACAATTGGATAATTACTCTGATTTAGGATATGTTTATGTTTTTGTCGAGATGAGAGTTGCGTTTGCAGCACAAATTCCCCGATTGCTGCAGTTTTTCCTCCTCTGAGCTCGAAGAGTTGGACATAACTAAGTTTACATGGAAGCATTTAATTGTTAAAAAATTCCTAATTCTTTACAGATTTTTTTGTTTTTCTCTATGTATAAACTATTTTTAACACTCTCTAGTTCTTGTTTGCATTAAATGTATTACAGCATAATAAAATAAATATATAATATAATACAGATTTTGGGCTTCTGTGCAGTTAAGAACTCTCTTTTTTGTTTCATCCAGCCACTTCCACAGCAGATTGCTCAGATCCATCAGTCAGCAGAGGAAGTTTTCTCTACCCAGCACATAGCTCAGACACCGAGACAGACAAAATAAATGTGAGCAGAGCCGGGCAATATAAAACTGCCTAAAATCCTTCTGGGGCTGTACAACTCCATAATTCTTCTGAGATTCACTGAGCAGTGATTTCTCTCTTCTTTTCTCCTTCTCTGAGGTGGGTTTAACTGACAGGACTAGAACTCATTGCCTGGAAGTAAAAAGGAGAAAACTGCTGTGTGTAGTTGGAGAACTTCACCAGCCCTGCTGTAAAATCCCCTTGTTGGCTTCTGAGCAGTGAAATATGGGCAGAAAAACAAACAAACAAATACAGGAATCACCTCCCCACAGCTGACATTAAGGGCTATGCTGGGTCTGTCAAGTGAAATCCTGAGCAGGGAATTGATTCACAACTTCCCTGAAAATGCCAGAGAGTTGTGACTCTCCAAGGTCTGGAAAAGGAAGATTTGGGGCCATTTGAACCCTCTGGTGTCAATACCTTGCTGTACCATGAGGTTTCTCCAGAAGCTTGTAGGGAGCCCAGAAATATCCCATATTTTGTTGTTTTCATGTGCAGGTTTCATACTCTGCTGCAATTCTTATTAAAGCAAACAGACAAAACAACAAGGAAAACCTTGTAAGGTTAAATTCCCTCAGTTGGGTTTTAAGCACCTACAAAGCAGAGGCTTCATTTTTCCCACTTCGGAGTTTTATTTTCCATGTTGGCACACAAAGCCAGGAGCACAAAGGGGAAGGTGAGATCCTGAATTCAAGTGCTGGAGTTTGGACAATTTTGCAATGTCAACACTTGGGGTTTTTTTTCTCTTAAAGGATCTTGTGTGCTTTTAGAAATAAATCTGAAATAAGCTTTAGTTGAAATGTTTCAAATGAGCTCTTTTAAGCTGAAAAACAAATGAACAGAGGGTTCAGCCTCATGTGTGAGGTCACAGCATTAGAGCAGACTCACAGAAAAATATTATGGCCCGCTGAACTCTGTATAGAAAAACAGAAAGGAAAAGCAATATTATTCCAAATTATTGCACAAGCACACCTGTGTGCACCCAAACTGAAGGGTAAAAATCACTGTACCAACGTTATCCTCTCTAATTAGGGAACTGTGAATAATGCTGGTCATAAAAATAGCACCAGGAAAGGGTAAGAAAATTGCATCCCCCATAATAAAAGATGTCTCCTTTGGGGTCACATTTAGCTTTGGTGGGCTGCCAAAGGGATCAGTCTCCATGATGTATTGGTAAGTGACTGTTCCTCTGATCCTGGGATGTCTTCTCCACTCACATACATATTTCTGGCTTGTTAGGGAGGCAGCATGACAGTACAAAGGGCTGGATGTATGTCTGTGCATTGTAAGCAGAACTTGGAGATGCTCTGAGTCAGGATTTTCTAATCACATGCCAGGGCTAAGTAACTGGTTATGTTCTACATCTTCCCCCAAAACAATAAAAAAGAAAAGTCTGAAGCAGCTCTGGATACAGGGAGGCTCGACAAAGCTCTTTTGAGGTTTTTAAAATGCATGATTGGAAATATCTGCTGGGGTTTTTTTTGGTTTTTTGTCTTGTGTTCCTCAAAATCTGATCAAACGTTGATGATGATCAAATTTACATGGGGGAAGAAAGCACAAACTTCCGCCATTATCTCCTTTTCTTCTTCCTTATAAACCCAAACTGGAAGGCATCCAATTTCTCCTCGCAACTGCCTCTGGAAATGAAAGAGAGCCTGAATAGAGGAGGAGATGAGCTGCTTTAAATGCTTTTTCATAGTTCTCACTGCTATGAAAGCTTCATTAAAAGCTGCAGCTTGCTTGTTTTCGAACTCTTCCGAAGTAATAAGCATATAATTGTGCTGGAAACTTGGGAGGAGCGTGTCCCTGCAAGCCACTGCAGCAGCCTTTCATTTCAAGGTCCTTTTGCATTTTCTGGGGGATCAGTCATTCCCATCTGAAGGGAATTTAGAAGAAATATTGTTTTTTTTAAAGAGGACGTTGACGATTTGCGATGTTGATATGTCGACAGAAATTGCTTCCTCACGGGCTGTTGGCTCTGAGGGTGTGTTGTGAGGCATAACAAATATTTTGCCTTTTTTTTTGGTCTCCTTAACCCACATTCAAACTGTGTCAGGCACAGGCTCACTGCTGAGCCCTTTTATATTTATTTGGATTTCTTCAGATGGAGAATTGTGAGGAACGAGGAAGAAAATTCATGCTACCAGCATTTTTTATAGTTTATCCTAAAATATTCAGCTCTGGTGCTGAGATCCACACGTGTTCTGACTGATTCCATGGGGTTTCTTCTGATATCTCCTGTGGACCAAAACCAACCTTGCTGCAGATGTTAATAAATGCTCTTTTGGAACAGCTGGAAGGGATTTTGGGAGCATGGACAGATGAATTTCATAACACCGAGGGTGAGAACAACATTCAAAGCCCTTAAATCACCTTCCACAATGACAATCCTTCAGTGGCAAAAATCCACTTAATGCATTCGCCAAATTCAATCCAATATTTACTCCTGAAATTCCACTTTCAAAGTCCTGGGCCAGGATGCAAGAAAACAGAGACTTCCACATTGATTGAGGATAAATTAGAATATTTTCTGATTTTTTCCCACAAATCACTGCCCCAAACATCCCAGGATGAAACACAGAGCATAAGAAATAGAGTATTGACAAGATTTTGGGTAATTCCCACCAAAATGGTAGGGAAAATTCTTGGGGTGAACTTAAATTAGCAAAATAAGCCTAATGGGAACAGTGACAAAGATATTTAGGAAGTCAGATGTGGGTTCTGTTCAAAGGAATTGACATTTATTTAGAATATATATTTCTGGGGAATATGATTCCAAGCCATGCTCCATTGCCTTCTTCCAGTCTGCACATTTATTATCCAAAATATAGATCACAGTGCCCAAATAGTCACTTGGACTCTTCCATCTTGTTTCCAGTTTTTTTCTGGGATCCCAGTGAAAATTCCCTTCTAGATTACAATGAACCAGAATGGATTCAAAAATCACAAAACACAAAATTATGATTTTTGATCTCTTTTCTTCTCCACAGAACCCCGATAGCAGCACTTTCCAGCTTTCCCCAAGCAAACTCCACACCAGCACTCAGAAATAAGAAAATGTATTTACATTTGTTAATTTGCTTTCAACAGTCAGGGAAAATATCTGGGTATTTCCCAATAATAGAAGGAAAACTTACAGTGAGGCCAAAGATAACTCCAGGTCCCACTGAAACAGTGAACATTTCCTGGCACATAAAATAAATATGAGTAAAACCAGTGGAAAGTCATTGCTTTACTTTATTTTATTCCTTTTTTTGATCGGTTATATTGCCACATAAATCCCTGTTTTGGAATTTTCTTCTCTGACTGAGAGGTTCTTGTGACTGAAAGAATTTTCCCAGCAAGTCAAACAACTTTTGCACCACAGGCTTTGCATAACTGAGAGAAAAATGTCCCCAGAAGCCAAATCTTATTGGAGAGTTGAGGATGGAGGGTGATCCTAGAAAGAAATACTGAGTTAATTATCCTCCTTTCCCTTTTTTTCTTCACAAATCCCTAATTTCCAAGCAATAAATACCTCATGAGGTGCAACACTTGAGGTTCTAGGAGTAAACCCCACATTTAGGCCCTACTCTACTCAATCCATGCTGTCCAGCCATGGAAGCCAACACAGCTGGGTGGGCAGCTTGGAAATGGACTCCTGTGCACAAATGTGGCTCTTTTCCTTTTTGATTCCCCTCCCTCCCCTCTTTTCCCTCATAAATCCCTAATTTCCAAGCAATAAATACCCCACGAGGTGCAACACTTGAGGTTTTAGGTGTAAATCCCAAATTGAGGACCTACTTTTCTTAATCCCTACTGTTCAGCCATGGAAGCCAACACAGCTGGATGGGGAGCTTGGAAATGGACTCCTGAGCACAGATGTGGCTCTTTTCCTTTTAATTCTCCTCCCTCCTCTTTTTTTTCTTCACAAATCCCTAATTTCCAAGCAATAAATACCCCACGAGGTGCAACACTTGAGGTTCTAGGAGTAAATCCCACATTTAGGCCCTACTCTACTCAATCCCTACAGTTCAACCATGGAAACCAACACAGCTGGGTGGGCAGCTTGGAAATGGACTCCTGAGCACAGATGTGGCTCTTTCCCTTTTTAATTTCAAAGTCCTGTGAGGAAATGAGGGAAACGTTTGCCTTGTTTGTCTGTGTGCCACAATCGGTGAGTTTTAATCAAAACCCTCAAATATTTTCAGGTAGAGCCATCTCCAGGCACTTCCAGAAGCAATTAACACTGCCTGGGTTTGTAAGTGCTTCCTGCCCGTGGTTGTTTGTCCTGGAAGCTGCACAAATAATTATCTGCAGGTTCCTGGTAAAGCTGGGATTGCTTATCCCAGAGTCCTGGAGCTGACTGTGGAATGCTGTTTGGAGCCGGGATATTTTGGTGTCGAGCATCACTGAGGTGTGAGGTGGGTAAATCTCTCACTTGACACTCAAAGGGGGAAGAGGGGAGAAGGATGCTCCAACCTTGAGCAGCTGAGATGCTTTTCTTCTTCTTCTTCCTAGAAAAAATCCCATGAAGCAAAGAGCCTTGAAGTGTAGCCCATTAGGGCTGGTCTACGTAGAGGGACAGGGCTGGCTGTTAGGAATAAAAACAAAAAGGAAAACCCCAGTGGAATGTTGGGGTTTTAGTGCTTAAGTGAAATTTTAGGGCTTCTAAGTGTCCTCAGGCATATGAAGATCTAAACCCTTTAATGTCCTCATAACCCTTCCTGCAGTGACAGTAGCATCCAGAGTTTCAATACAGAACATACTGAAAAAAGAAATTCAAGGTCTTCAAATCCTCCTAAGAAACAAAAATCGATTTAAAATATGCGATCCATTACCACAAGCTTACCAACATTACTTTCATTAAGTTTTTTAAAATTTTCCATTGTGGGCAGCAATTTGCCAGTTGCTTTTTGTTTTTTGCCTCTTGCAGCGGAGATGGATCGGGCTCTGCAGAACGAGCACTTAGGCTTTGTGCTGAAATATTTATCAGTACAAGAAGCAACGCACCACAATATTCTGGCTTCGTGTCACACTCGATTCACCTGTGCAGGTACAACCTGTGGGCAGCTGCTACACCCAAGGAACAAAGCAGTCAAAGAACTGAGGGGCACCAATGCAAAGCAGCCCCTGCCAGGGGCATGCACAGCCTCTTAAAGAGGCTGGCTGGCACATTTTTGCCTTGTGTTCTGCATTTTTGCTCTGTTTCATGGGCTGAGCAGTTTGCAGAGCAGGAATTCGATGTGGCCCGTGTCACTTTGGGTGTTGGAGGTGCTTATTTGATTTATGTGTGGTTTTATGTAATGCTGGTGTTTCAGAGGAGCTTTTTCATTCCATTTGTTGCCTTGCAAACTCACATGAATTAGGCAATTATATAAGTTACTATTTTGACCAGAGGGAGAAGGAAACCCGATAGGACAGAGCAGTACAGAAAACCAGGGTTTAAAAGTGTCCTCAGGCATGTGAAGGTCTTAACCCTTTAAATGCTCTCATAACTCCTCCTGCAGTGAGAGTGGCATCCACAGTTTCAATATAAAATGCAGTGGAAAAAGAAATTCAAGTGCTTCAAATCCTCTTCGCTCCCACTTGTCAGTCATGGCTCATTTTCAGGATTATTGAGAGAAAAAGAAATTATTCTGTCCAGCGCTTTTTCCTCACAAAGCTGCTGCATTGTGGGGCTTGTAGGAGAGCTCACTTGGCAGTGCAGCAGGCAGAGCCAAAATCTGACTTTATTAAGATGAAATCATTGTCTGTAGGCAAAGCAAAGCCATGTGATATCTCCATCAGTGAGGCTTTCATATGCAGCTACTCAAAAGCCTGGAATAAATGGAGCTGATTGAGGTGAGCCAGAGGCAATTCAGCCACCAGAGCCAAGCAAGGAGACGATCAGAGGCTGGAGCTCCCTCGTTAGCAGGGAGCTCCTCCGAGCTCAGATCCAGCTGCCAGGGGGAAATGAGGAGATCCAGAACTACAGGGCACTTTCTGAGCAGCCACAGTGTCCACAGGTCCAGCTTCCAGATAGAATATCCCAGCCTCGGGAGCTGGAAAGAGCTGAGGGACAGTCAGACAGTCCCAGGAGCTCTCAGTGAGGGACAGTGTCGCCAGGAGCTGACTGGCGGCTCAGCAGAGCAGATAAGACACTGTAAAAATAAAACTGGAGACAAAGAGGGATGCAGGGAAGGCAGCTCATCATTATTCTCTTGTGGAATATCTCTGCTCCAGTTCCAATTAGCCAGAGAGGAGCAGATTGTCATTTCAATCCGGACCTGCGGGCTGGGGGACAGAGCTGGGCCAATGTTTAAGGAAAGCACCTGGCAGAGAACACGACAAAGGGAAAGAGCAGCTCTGTGGCACACCTGCAGCTTGTGCAGATCCTCCTCTTTGTGCCTCCCAGCACTTCCATTCAAAGATCATGGAATTATGGAATATCCTGAGCTGGAAAGGCCCCACAAGGATCATCCAGTCCAGCTCCTGTCCCTGCAGAGACACCCCAAAAACCCCACCCTGTGCGTCCCTGGGAGTGTTGTCCCAGTGCTCCTGGAGCTCTGGCAGCTTTGGGAATGTGCCCATTCCCTGTGGAGCCTGGGCAGTGCCCAGCACTCTCTGGGGGAAGAAGCTTTCCCTAATGAAAGATAAAAGTACCTCCTCATGGGAAGGGGGATGGATGAAAATGCTTTGCCAGTGAAATCACTTTTAGAGATAAAGCCACTGGTCACCCTCACACAGCACATGCTGAATTCATGATAACTTGTCCATGGGCTTCAGAATTCCAGCTTTGGGCCCCCAGGAATTTCTAATCCTAACAACTGAGCTCCAAAGTGTTTCTTGTAGTTGCAAACACAGCTCTTGGGGAAGAATGAATGCACCCAGCAAAGCAGCACTTTATAGTATCTATTGCAGATTATAATGAATTCACTGTCAGGCCTCCTCTCCACTAATCCTTCCTGTCCCAATCCAACATAATCCAGTCTAACAGCTCCTTTTCTGGGCATATGAAGCCCTTTTTAGCTGTGGTTATCTTCACATTACCAGATAATATTGGTTGAGCCCCTCTTTTCTTCCATATCCAAGATTTTGTCACTAAATGTAGGGAGTTGGAGTCCAATGTGTGATGCCCAGCCCCCCTGGTGTGCCCTGTCTGGGACAGTTTCCAAGCTGCAACAATTCCAGGATTTACCATGTCTAGTGACAAAAGGAATCCACATCCAGAAATCAGGCATTTCCAGGGCCTCTCTGCTGAGGTGTGCCAAAATTTGTGTATGGAGCCACATATCCCATCATGCAAAAATAACTAAACCAAAAAATTGAGTAAATGAAGAATTTTAAGATTTTTTTAATGGGGTCATTGCACAGAGACTGGTGGTGATAATAAATTCCAGTCCAGGGATGGAAATGTGTGGAAAGCACCAGAAAAACCAGCAAAAGCAGGGTTAAAGAAATGCCATTTTTAATTGCTACAGAAGATGGAGACCAAATGATATAAATGCAAAATGATAGGACAATAAACAACAGAACGAGAAAAATGAAGTAATGAGGCAAAATATCCTGGCCAACATCATTGCAAAAGCAGTTTGAGATTGATAACCAGGATATTTTTAGGATCACAGCTATGGGTGGTCATTTGCAACCTATGATTTTTTTGATTGGATTGATGGGGGCACTCTGAAAGAATTGTTGGTATTTTATGTGCATTTAGAGAATTGAAAAAGCAGTTTATGGATTAGTTTGAAATAAAAAACTTATGGCAGACGAGTTCAGCTGCTCATCAGCTCCATGCATTCAATTATAATGCCCACTGTGAGTTGTGTTTTATAATTTCACTAATACATCAGGATTGGTTGATTTCCCTTCATTTTCAGTGCTAATCTTGAGCTTTTATTGGATTATTACAGAAATCAAAGCATTTGAACCCCACTATGTGTATGAAGCGATTTTATCTTCTGTGAAGATTTCAACACTGATTGCAGAAACTGCATTTATTCTTCAGCATTAAATGCTTTTTAAAACTCTGATAAAAAAGTGTGTCACTGACAATTCCATCATCCAATCCATATATTGGGTAAAAAACATCTGTGCGTGTTTTTCAACAAGAAAACAAAGTTTGTTTTTTCCATATTTTCTAATATTTCAGTTAAAACTGTGCAGGGGATTGAGCGGAGCTGGGATTTAGGTGTTGTAATTTGGAAATGAGCTTGTTTTTATGATGAGGGATAAGAAAAAGGCAGGTTTGTAGGGGAGAAAGGAGAAGTCTGCAGATTGTTGTGTCAGCTGGGTAGAAATCTTGCAAGGAGCTTTGATGTGCTGCTAATGATCTTCTTGGGGAGCTAAAAAGGAAAGGAACAGGAGGTTATTTGCCCCAGCTGGGAATGTTTTAGAATAGTTGCTGGTGTAACAATGGGCAGAAAAGTAGATCGATCAGGGAACAAGAGATGGATAATTGGCAGAAATCACCCTGTGGTGCCCCAGCTGGGGCAAGTGAACCCTTCAGGGAGCTGGAATTCAAGACTTCTGGAGTTTTGCAGCAATTTGTATCTCAAAATCTGTAATTTCCCTAGAAAAGGAGTAACAGTTCCTCTGACTAAGCCCACTTGAGTTCATTTTTCTCTACTAAGACTCTTCAGCCATTGGCCTTCTGTATTAACTTCTCATCAGTGAGGGCCTTTTCCTAAATTAGACCCAATATTTGGAAAAAAGCGCAAACCTGTTCCTCCATTTCTCCATGTCAGGATTAGAGTTCTGGCTTTAAAAATCAAGTTTGGTTGCATGATGGCAGTTCAGCAAATATTTCTGAGAAGGTGAATCTCTTAAATAACTCTTTGACCCATTCTGGAGTAAGATCTCCAGTAGCAGAGACCTTCTGAAGAAGAGGTTTGGAGAAACTTGTGTTTTTAGCTGGGTTTTTGTTAAACAGCTCTCAATCTTCTTTATCCAGCCCTTTTAAGAGCACAGGAATTACAGGGCTGATACGAGGACTTTTAAATTCAAACAGTATGAATTTTTGTGGATGCAGCAGGAGCTAAGGAAAGGGACCATGTCCAGCTAAGAACTTCCTCAGAGGGAGCAAAGGCTCACCAAAGATCTCAGTAATGAACAGGCAGATGTGATTGAATGGTGCCAGACAGGAGTTCCACCAGTGTTAGAAAGGTGATGCCTGTAGGACACCCAGAGTATGAACAGATGGGGGGTGCCTCAGATCATGGAAGACCTTGAAATAAAATCATAGAATCACAGGATGGTTTGGGTTGGAAGGGACCTTTCAAGGTCCTGTCCCACCCCTGCCATGGGATATCTCCAACTGGACCAGGTTGCTCCAAGCCCCATCCAACCTGGCCTTGAATATTCCCAGGTATAGGGTATCTACCACCTCTTTGAGCAGCCTGTGCCTGAGTTTTACCACCCTCATCTGTCTTGAGTCTAATCTGAATTTACCTTCCTCTAGTTTAAAACCATCACCTCCTGTCTATCACAACAGGCCCTACAAGCTTCTTGGGTAGAAGCTTAGAGGACGGTTCACCGTTTAAAAAAAAGTTATAATTAAATCTAAAGTCTATTAGTCCAGACTATGAGCTTGCAATTTTTTGCGTTCTCCCTCTGAAAGATTAATCTCTCTACAAAGTGGAGAGAGAAGCCATGTGACTTTTCAGATGCTGATGATCTATTTATTTATCAGCTTGATGTAGGAATTGGAAAGCCAGAGCTTCTGATAAATTTCTCACTCACAATGGTGATGGTTAATGATGGTTAATGGTGGTTAATGTTTTCTCCTCCAGCTGCACACATGCTGGTCTGGAGAGGTTACTAAATGATTTTTCAGTAAACACTGAATGATTTTTCAGGAAACTGCATTATTCTTTAAAGTTGTCATACATAAAGATAAAGTGGATAATCCAGCCTTTGCCAATTCAGCTGAGTTTAGAGGGGAATGTGAGGAGAGGATCAGCAGTGACCCAAAAAGAGAAATTAAATGAGAATTGGTCATTTTGGATAGAGCATCCTTAAGGAGAGCTTGGCTGCCCAAGGGTTTGCCTGCACTGAGCTGGGCTTGGAATGAAAGTCTGGCTTTGGCTGAACACGATCATCAGCTGAGAGATGGGAGGCCTGAGTGCCCCGAGAGTGTTTGATAACATCCAGCAGGTGATCCGGGCATGGCACCAGCAGCGGGTGATCCTAACCTTGTAGAACACACTAATTAGCTCTCCCTTTTCCTGTTGTCTTGGGTGAACAAATTGCTACCGTCATTTTCTGAGATCATGGAAAAATCCCTGCAAATAGAACATCTGCTTTTGATTAAGCACATGCAGAGATATTTCAGCAGATACCCATTAATCAAACTTAAACTTTGTTTTACCTCTTTTTTAGTTAGTCAGTTGTTACAAAGATCTACTTTTTCTCTTATATCTCAATGATTAAAAATGTACAGGGGGTCAGTGTGGTTGGGGAAGGACCTGAAAACACTAAAGACATTATTTTCCCATATATTTCCCTCACTTGTAAAATTCATTTTGGTTTAATTTTCGAAATGGGTGAGCGAGCAGCTATTTGAGATAACACAGCCAGGGCTGAGTGCCTCTAAACCCAGCACTTGCAGAGGTCCATCACTGCCAGCTTTATTAAGCTCAAAGCTGAGGAAAGAATGATTTGCTGCCTGCAGAGTCTATGGCGAAGCTGATTTGGGAGCCTTGGGAAGAGTCATATGAGGGAAGGGCTGAAGGAATATTTTCTGTCTCCAGTTTTGCTGAGTTTTGGCAGAATTAGCTGAGGAGTCAAAGCTGGCAATGCTTTAAGTGTGAAAGTGGTAGAATGACCTAAAATGTAGGGTCAAAATGTGCTAATTAGGTAACAATTAATGTTGAGTGACCTCTAGTGGTATTTTTCCACAGTTTGTCCTCAAACTGGGATCCCTGACAGGACCTGGAGTTGGAAACTATATTTAAGTGCCCTCCGTCACGGATAGGATAAACAGTCTGTAAATATGGGGTTTGTTTTTCTGAGAAAACATCTGATAAATTGAAAAAGAAAATCAAAATTTTTTTATAAGTTACTTTGCGCAAAAATCCTTTATTGTCACACCAGGTAGAGCAGCAAATTGGAACCCACCTCTCAACACAAGTTTTGATACAAAATTATTTTTATTACTGTTACATTTGAGAACACTCCAGCTGTCAGTGGGTGAGCTGAAAGTGCTTTGCAGCGATTCCATTTTCCATATTCCATGTCCCATGGGAAGGCAGTACAATCATTTATTTGCTAAGTGGCCATCACACACACAGATCTGTGCAAACACCAGT